>OV656828.1:13893000-14541000 GCA_927399485.1 Calamotropha paludella
ACACTATTATAGAGGTCAGTAATATATACTATTAATAAACATTATAAATATAAATATTAGACAATATTACATACATTGTTTTGGACCCAAGTTAAGTACTAAAGCACTAGTGTTATGGAATTTGGAAAAAGACGGTACCACATCATCCAGACCCGAGACAATAAAAAAAAATCTTTTTCTACATGACCCAGTTCGAATCGGAAATCTCTGGAAATATTCGGATCGAACTGGAAAGCTCAGAATAACTTTACTATTATTTTTTCTCTTTATTTTATTTAGAGGCTTACCTTCTTATGAGGTATATCAGCCTCATCATACCCTAGTAGCTTACACTAAACAAATTGAAATAAACGGGAACAATTGGATCATTCATACAAAAACTATCGACATATCGTATATACTGTGTTATAATGTCACTTATGTAAATGGTGTAATATTTCAGGAAAGCATTTGAAAACTCAACATTCTATTACAACGTATAATTCTTCTCGAGTAAACAAATAAAATGTTAATTAAACTACAACTTTGAACTACATGTGAAAGTAAAATCAAACAAAGTAAAGAAGTAGATTAGGTGTAATTTCTCATACTCAATTCAGTTTTGGCAAAAATTTGTGATGTTATACGGTATGTGCGATGTACTAATGGACATGCCCTAGCAGTGAGAATAGTGGCACTACGAAAGAAAGAGTTTCGTAGTGCCACAATTCTTTATCTATCTCAAAATATATAGAGCAAGAGCCCACGACGGCCAGACGTTCATTATTTTATACAAGCTGAAAGTTTCTCTGTACATGTAAGAACGACCAGCGACTATAGAGTTTGGGTTCTGGTTACCTTGGCAGGTAGCAGGTAGTAAAGGTGTATAAAATAGCACCTTAAAGGACAATGGGCATTTTGGTCTATGAGCGGCCATCAATGAAATTAGTATCCTTTGAAAGGGGAGTCAAAATAAAACAACTTTAGTTCAAGAAGTACTATAAAATAATGTTTAGATTTCTAGTTATAGACATATATATGTAGGTATTTTAAATATAATTCGCTTTACTGGTTTTTACAAGCGGGCGATGTTTTCATCTTGGACCGTGGATTCCGGAATGCAATTGAAAACCTTCAAGACTGTGGTTATGAGGCACATTTTTCCCGAGACAAAGGCTAGAAACGAGGGCAAGTTAACAACTGACCAAGCTAATAAATCAAGATTGGTTACCATATGCCGCTGGGTTGTAGAGGTAATAAATGGTTGGTTCAAACTCTTTAGACAAGATTTTTTTAATCGTGCACTTTGTCATATGATGATTGATTTTAAAATAGCAGATGCATTGCTAAATGCCTATCGGACACCATTGCGTGACAATGAACACGCTGCAACATTATAAATGAATGCTTGAATCTACCAAACTACCTGGCAGATTTTGTTATAAGTAACAACTTAAATCGCAGACGAGCTACATTTGACAGCATTACTGGTGACCAACCCAACCTAAGTGATTTTCCGGTTTTAAGTGAGGAAGATTTAATTTTATTCGCCCTGGGTACATACCAGGTGAAGTTATAACGTAGTTATTACGCGGGACATGTGCGACAAGGCCTTTATAATATTGAAGTGTACCGAGACCCAGACATTATAGGCTTAGCTGAACACGGAATTGCAAATGCAAATAATGTTTGGCTTTTGCGCTGTCAAATACAGTCAAGACACGCGCGAGCCAAGACATAAATCAATAAATAAATAAATCAATAAAAATCAATAAAAGATTATTATTGTAGTTGTCTCAGTGGTAAGCGCACAATAGGATGTTGCGCCCATGTAATGAGTGTCGTATGGTACTTAGGTTGGGCAAGAAACCAAGATAATTATATTCTTTTACCAGCATACTTTTTAAATGAAGCTATCATTGATGATGATGTCTAATTATAAGTTATTTTATTAAATCATTAGAATGGCATATTTTGTTTTATTTATGTAACATTCAACATGCTATTAGATTCTAAATATGAATATATGAATAACTTACATAATATATTTGGTTTTAAGATACATAAAATCCTACTAATATTATAAATGTAAAAAAATTGGTGAGCTATGTGGATGGATATCTGCTACTCTTTCACGCAAAAACTACTTAATGGATTTTGATGAAACGTTCCAGTAATGTAGCTTAGACATCAGAATAACACAAGAGACTATATTTAATCCCGATATTCCCACAGGAACGGAAACCAAGCGGGTGAACCGCGAGCAGAAGCTAGTACAGTATATATTTTCTAATACTTTTCAACCTTCTATAACTTTTTTTCTAAATACACCACAATAATAAGCTTTTGTATTCTTATTATATATATAATTATTAAACTAAAAATATATAACTGAGCGATGGCCGCCGATAGACCAAGCGCCATACAAATTTGCCCATTGTCCTTTGTTAGAGTATAAAGATCAAATTTTTAATATTATTTTCGGGATAACTTTAGAAATCTCGACAGAAATCTCGGCCAGACCGTCGTCGTGGGCTCTTGGACTAATATGTCCATGGTACCTATCATACAAATTGCGAGCAAATCGCCTTTAAGGAAAGAGATAGCGTTAGTCCGAAAGCATATGCCATCTTCGTCACTGTTCTCAAACCAAGAAGCTACTATTATAAGGGTACGGCATGTCCATTACTATATTTCGATGATAAAAACATACTAACGAATTCGTTAAACTCAGCTGATTGTGGGTCTGCAAGTATTGTCAAAAATTTACGTACATTTATTCTATTTTTTTAATGTTTCTGTATAAACGACTCCCTGGCTCTACTGTATTTGACACATTCCAAAAGCTTGTGCTGAATGTCACCAATTATTCACAATTTGGAAAATCTATTTTCCTCCTGAGATGACTACATTTTTAGTTGGATAATGACCCGAACGAAGTTATTATGAACTTTTATGTTATTATTAATTGTCTATTAGAGTTGATATCTATATATGTCTATATATGTTCCGTTGTTATGTCTATATATAACAACAGAATTTTCGGCGACTGACAACGTTAAGTTTTATACCAGATTCCTTTATCTTTGCTACTCTCATCAAAATATTCCTTTAATCTTTAAAAAGATTTAAACATCTGATCTTTCATTAATTGCTAATTTTGCCAACCTGTCAGTCTCCTCATTTCCTTTTAGACTTATATCTGACGACCGTTTGGTGCAACGGTAGCGATCCTGCCTTTCGCACCGATGGTCCTGGGTTATAATCCCGGAAGGGACAGATGTTTATGTGATGAATACGAGCATTTATACCTGAGTCATGGCTATATATATTTATTCCTAGTAGTATTACATATCTATGTATCATATATGTATGTCTATCCGTTACCCTAGTATTCATAACACAAGGCTTATAGTGCTTACTTTGGGCTAGGCTAATTGGTGTGAATGTAAAAAATATTATTATTATAATCTCTCGCTGGTGGTCAGTTGAGAATAAAACTTTTAATCAACCTCCTACGTGGATGGTTTTCTCGTTTAAGTGATCAGTTAAAAACAAATGGTCCATTAGAATTAAAGGGTACAGAGTTGCGGAGTCATCAATATGGGAAGGGATCATTGCAATCTCAAAATAACATTGTTGTGATTGAATTGATGAATTTTGTTTAAAATATCATAAGCTATTGGTACACCTCTGGTATGTCCAGGGGCGTATCGGGCTTAAGGCGGTTATGCTATTCATAAGTATTTTATGGTGTCCATCTACGTTTCGTATATAGGCGCAAGAGAGGGAGTTGCGAGCACACATTTTCTTTCTCTCAGAGTCATAATATATATCTATATATATAGATGGAACTAAAGAGGTTTTACTTCGATCGTGTTTTTATTGTAATCTCTCTCTTGTGTTGTAACATCGGACATACAACATGTTACCACGAACTACTGCTTTCATTTAACACGTCCCCAAGTCCCATCTATTTCATCACCTTTCAATACTTTGGAAATTATTGAAATACAGGCAGTCCTCGTACTTACGGCACATTAGGTTCTCGAAATTCGCGACGTAAATCGAAACGACGTAAGTCGAGACATATTTTTTCATATGTTTACATGTAAAACTCAAGGGTTAGGATCCACACAGACTCAAAATTAAAAAAAATGCATTTATAACAAAGTATATACACACTTTATTATCAAAAGTAAGTTCTTAAAATAATTAGATATGTACCTACTTATGAAATTTCTTGTTATTTTCGGTATTTGTGTGTTTTTAATTTTAATACATATTACGTCTTGATTGTCCGTTGTCCCTGAACTAATTAAACAAATTCAGCAGCATGTGCGGGGTAATCCCCGCTCGCCGACACCGTGCCCCGCCAGCCCTCGCGAAATTGACCTCGTGACAAGTGAATTCTCGTATGCCGGAAATCGAAACAATTGACGTATGCTTGAGGAATAGTGTCAAAACATTGTTCGACGTAACTTGAAACGACGTAAATCGAAACGACGTAAGTCGAGGACTGCCTGTATGTCAGTTTGTACTAAGTTTCAGGCGCGTTACGCAAATCGCAGTGTTTGACCATGATGAACACTGAAACTACACATTTTGATAATTTCTTTTTGTTTCATTGTCATTTATTACTCAGCTAGTACGTAATAAAAATTACTCCCAGGGATGAATTTATAATCGCTCTGTGATACTCTATGACGGTAGCATTGCAGAGAATTTTAATTCTAATGGGAAAAAAAATAAAATTGTGGACGTTATTTCTGACTATCTGACCTGGGCCCACTTCGCGGGGCGTCAAACTAAATAATAAATAGCAAGAATGAAAATACTTTGCTATTTAACGACAGTTTGATGTTCTTTAACAATAACGAGAATAGAGTAATGGACTGTATTCTCTTTATTATTGTTTTAAGATATTCTTAAGATTAGTGACTTTTTATAGAACAGTTACAAAATGTTAAAAAGTTTACGACAATCTCGTGAAGATAATAAAAAAAGTAATCAGCCGTGTGTGCACAAAATGGCATAACAAAAAAATATTCAACATCTCCGATATTTTGCAAAGGAAATTCATCCGCAACTGAAACATATTAAGATCTGAATCTACTCTACCCATTCCTACGTCTGATTGATTTCATTGCTGATCCTCAGACAGCTTAATATTCCCTAAGACATTCATTTTCATTGTTATATATATAAGATATTGTCTCTCTTGTTATTTTCTCTTATTTAAATTTAAATTAAGATATAAACATATTAGCAAAATATGTTTTTTTAATTATCGGTACTTTATTTAGTTCTTACACTTCCGTGCACATTATACATTTAAATACAATAAAATGCAAAATTAAACAATTATATAAAATTTTACAGTTAGGAACTTGCCCAATTAAAATATTGTGAAAGTAGTAGAAAATATATGACGACCATTGCCTTAGTCATCCTATTATCACGGCTCCTGTAAATGAGTCGAAACATCAGGATTAAATATAAAATAAATTATGTGCAGAAACAGTAAAAAAGTTGTTTTATTTTAATATCGGTACTTTATTCTAAGCAGAATGAATCCAGTATTTTAGGGCACAAGCACAAGGCTGCCTCATTGATACAAAATACTTTCGTAGAGCGAATTGCCAAGATGTATATTACCACAGAAAATATACCTTAAACAGTAAGTTAACCACGTACAAACGATCGAAACGAATGCACTCACACAGATCTCAATAAGACCGTTAAGAGAACCTCGAAGTGCTGTCAGTCGCGGGTGCCACGTCGAAATGAGTACTAGGTTGATGTAGTCGCTAAGCATAAAGCTTAGCTAGCACCGTATATTGGAGAGGAGCGTAATACTATAGATTATTAAAATTTAAAATCTTTCTTTCTTTCAGTAGTTTAGAAAATTTAAAAAAACTCCATAAGAATGAAAACTTTCAAAAAGCGCGCGCTTTTTGTTTCAATGGGAAATCCCATAGAGCATATGTTTTTTGATCATAACTTTTTTATTTTTGTGAATTTCAAAATTCGGGCTTCGTCACAATCTGGTCCTAAATGTGTTGATTGAATACCACATAAAAATAATTAAAATCGATTTAGAACTCGGGAAGTTATTGTGTTAGTATATTGGGTTGGTATTGGTGTGCTTGTATCAAATATTATTATTAATTTTGAATTGAAAAATACAAAGTTAAATTAAGATATTTTATTGATTTGTGATAAAAATCATGGTATTCAATTAGAAATTTCAATCTCATTTTTATAACATCTGTGCCCTTATTTGTAAAAATGTTTTTATTATAGAGTTTTCCCAAAAAATATTGTTTAACCATAAAGAATATATTATGTCACCATATGACATAATATATTCCTATTTACCTGAATCAAAAAGATTCAGGAGCACCTGTGTCCTGGGGTCCTCTCCACGTGTTTTCCGTTCCCATGGGAATGTCGGAATAAAAAGTATCCCATGTTTTATTAAAATCGTTTTAACCGAATTTACCTAGCGTTTATTTTTGTTTTTACAAGCTTTTATTTACATTCACCTGTCCCGGTGTCTGTAATGAAATCTTGCAAGTCAAATTTGACCCACTCCGATTGAGCTGAAATTTTGCATGCATATGTATATTCCTTGACTATGTGATATTAGAATGACACGGAGTTGATCTAATGATGGCCATAGGAACGCCACAATAAAACGATACAACCCCATAGATTTTCGGCTCGTTTCATTGGTATTGACGAGTACACTGATCCTATATGGTAACCAGGGTCTGAAGCTAGAGCCGAAAGGTTTCCTGAGAAATATAATTTAAGGGTCTTCAAGTCACGAGTGAATAGGTATCTTCTAGGCAAGCGCGTCATATCCTAGATCGCATCGTCTTCTACCATCAGGCGAGATAGTGGTCAAGCGCATGCCTATTTCCTATAAAAAAAAAATGACACAAGCCCATCGCGCTTGGGCTTTTAAATTTTTTACATTTGTTTTATTAACAAGTAATAATAAAATTTTGTTAAAAAAGCTTTTTTTAAACTTATATTTTGTTTTATAAATAATCCTAACGTTTCGACTCCTTTACAAAAGCACGATAACAGGATTATTAATGTATTAGCCGTCACATTATAAACTAAAGCCATTTGAAATCGGGTACGTTCTTAACAACTAAAATTAATTTAAATATTAAAAAAATATATATTTTATTTAAAATCCGTAAATCATTGTTTTTAAAATGTTAGGTAGGTACCTCCTTTTTGTAATCGACAAATAATTAGGACTGTTGTATTTTCCTGTAAAGACATGCTTTTTACATGTGTCACCCAAAATAAGCTTTTCACTGTAATGTGTAATTGTGTCGCTGGCGAATGTGTTAAAATATAAAAATAAATAAATAACTGCTTTTATTTAAATGAATGAATAGTTTATCTATCATTTTTAGTTATATTAAAAATTTGTGAAATAATTATATAATTCAGAACCTCGTCCGTTGACCTCCTCTTGCACACAAACTCACATACATTAACTAATATAATATTCATACAGATATGTGTTTGAATTTTTCTAAGACTATCATTTAATTTGGTGACTGTTAGTGTAACGATTGCGATCCTGCCGTATTACAAGCTTTGTGTAGTTTAAGACTAAAGAACTATTTTTATACTCAAATTGGGTGAGGTAATTGGTTTAATCACTTTTAATACTATAATTTACGAAATACCTGAAACGTGATATCACAACTAACACCATTTCAGCTGTTTTCACCTTTAAATGGTCTTCAACAGAGTTAAAATCAGTTTGGCAGCGAATAAAGAGCTTTTTTCCAACCCACCGGGTTAGTTTATGTCAAAACAAGTCATAAACACGTCATTCTAGTGAACCTCTATTAATGTTACATAAACCTCGAAGGTTGAGGTTTTATCTAGATCTAGAGTTATAGAGGTTTTATCTAGAAATGTTTGTCGATGCTACATGTCATATTGATTGGTTTTTCTTGATGTCAGTTCAAAATAAATAAGGATGGTATCGTTATGTGTTATTTTACTTAATAAAATATTGGAATAGAATTAGTATTCTAACAATAGCGACACTATAGTAATCCTAAAATAAAAAAATTGTACAAAGAAAATACCTATTAATATAGATTTGTTTGTCTGAAATAATCGTGAAAGCTTCTATTTCACTACTAAATCGCTAAGTTTTAAATTATTAAGCTATATGTAATAATACAATCATGTAATAACACAGAGAAACGCTATTTATCTAGAAAAAATGGCTTACGTCAGTAATATGCTTACACGAACTGTTATCAATGAAACTAAGTAATCGAAAATTGCTATCTAGAGAAAAAAAATCGAAAATATCTTTCCCCAACTTCGAATAACCATTGATGTACGAAAAACCAATTCCGTAATGGTCTCTCCTTTACTTTCGACGAGAAATTAAAAAATAAAAAATAATAAACAATAAAATAGAAAAATGTAACACGTGCAAACATTCTTGCAAAGGGGTAGTGCATTCGGGACTCATGCACATTTACAGATTATACTAATGGAAAGTACACCAGAAAAATATTAAAAATATATATTACGAATATAATTCGATTTTTTATATTTTTCTGGTTCGTATATAGACATTAAGATATAATAAAATGTACAGTTTCATTGTGTGAAATATTATTAAAGAAAATTATCTATTTTTACCATAATTATACAATTTACAACAATTTGTAATCACTTATTTTTAGGATTTTGTTGTCTTCAAATAGTTATACAATATAAATTAAAAACTTTATTATACACTATGAAAAAGTGTTTCACAAAATTGTGAAAAGTAATTAAACTGACTATATTGTAATTAATAATATCTCACACAATTAGCACAACTAATTACATATCGAATATAAGGGTTAAAATCAACATTAACAGTTAGTGAAAACATTCAAACACCGATAGTGGCAAGAAAAAGTGGTAGAAAGAGAAACAAACACACGAGGGGGATAGAAAACATTGAATATATTTTTTAAAACACCGAATGCGCACGCGTCGCCGGCCGGGTATTTTTGGACATCTTTTTTTTTTATCTGTAACTCTTTTTAATTCGTTCTTTATTACAATCTGTATATTACTTTTTTGTGGCAATCCTTTATGGTGGTATTCTTGTATGTTCTCTGTGGAATGATGATGGTATTAAATATTTTAGGTTTTCCCGGGAATTACTAGATTAGTATGTTTCGAGATAATGAGCATAAAGCATTTATATTTGTCCGCATCATCGCTGAATTTAACGGCACTAAGACGTATTCATATGCTGAAGTTGTTTTGTATTATTCTGTATTTGTTTATTAGTTTTTATTTTTATAACGACGAAAGTATTTATATTCTGATATGATAAATTTGAAAGTAGAGAACCATAATTATTATTTCACGGGAAGATGATTTGCATTGATTTATCTTTTTTAACAACTTATATTGTAGAGTTATATCTGTTGGTTTTTTTTAATTTTTTTTTCATTTCAGATGTAATAAGTTTTATTCTTTTTTAAATTGAAATTTAAAAATCGTTAAATTAAGTTTACAATATTCACATTATTTTTATAAAATGGTACGTTTCTGTTTATTTTTCCGATAGACAAAATAATAAATATGTATTTCTGTCATCACTTTAAAATAAATAACATCATAAAGCTATGTAATTAACCGCTTGTTTTCCATCTGCGTCTTGTTTTTTAGGCATAAATGGTGGTTATCCCTTTGCTTCCCTTTTACGCGTGGCCATGTATTGTCCTGATTACGCAAACGTCGCAAACAAACATACAGCCTACTTCGTATTCTTGCTCATTCCAAGGACTCATTTCTTTTCTCTGACTTTTATTTCCGTAGTGATGTTTATGCTTGTAAAACACTTGTCTGTTTTTATATAAAACCACATTTACAGGACAAACGAAGCGTTTATTCTTTTTTTTTATACTTAATCCTGACATTTTGACTCCTTTACAGGAGCCAGTATCAATGACCTTCCAATATTTCAATAGAGCACGCTCCTCTTTTTAATTTATACTTTTTTATTTAGAATGGGTTCCCAATCAAACCTGGAGGCCAAGACAGAAATCACGATGGAACCCTGAAGGTGTCTAGTCACCCTGGCTTTAAAAACAGACGGGTTATAAGTACTCGGAAATACAGACGCAGGGAGGAAGTTCCACTACTTTGCTGTGCGCATTATAAAAGAAGTTAAAAATGGTGCGACAGGTAGGAATAGCAACCAAGGAAGGGTGGTAGCCCGCAATGCGTCTGGATGTCCGATGGAAGAAAGGTGATGGCGCTATGAGCATATGCAGCTCCTGAGCACACTCTCCAAAATAAAATCTATAGAAGACCGACAGACAGGCAACTTTGCGGCGATGAGCTAAGGGGTGATTATAAGATTGTTTTTTTTTTTAATTCAGTAAATGTCAGGATTTAATATAAAAAAACAAGAATTAACGCGTCGTTTTTTTTTACAAAATTGGTTATATTCAAAAACAGACAAGTGTTTTAAATTTTTTATTTGAATGTGTGATAGGCACGGAAATTAAAAGCCTAAACACTTGTCTTTGGCAATTTTTTGTCTATTACTGTTTATTTTAAAGACAGAAGGACTCAATGGTGCAGTGGTTAGCGCACCCATACCTTCTCTTTAGATATAAAAATGCGCCACACGGGCCTAATGCGGATAAATTTGGTAACAATGTCTTTAAGTATCCTCCGAAGCACGGGAAATCTTTAAATAATACTGCATCTGATAACCGGCTTTATTGTAAATTGCTTTACTTCTGCAATCATATGCTATTTATAATTTTTCCACTATTATTATTACATTAAGTCTCATAAAACATTTTTTATATTATTAGACATAAATTATTTTATTAGAAATTTACTAGAAAAATTTAAAGCTCACAAATAAATTCTCAGGCGGGAGATTTGGGAGACAAAATGGGATAGCATAGGACCGAACATCCAAAGGTTAAGAGTTCGTTTCCCGCCTGAGAATTTACGTGTGAGTTGAGTCGATACTTTTTAGTATTTCTCTATTAAAATAATTTATCATTTAAGTTAGCATTGGAAAATGAAAAATTATATAAAAATCATTATCACGTTACAGTATTTTTTTTACTTAAAGTAATTATTTATTTCTTGCCTTTTCATCTGTAAACCGTCATGTAATTAAATTTTAATCAGAATTTAAAATTAATCTTCATTTGCTATAGGAATAGCACAGTTGTTTTATAAATGTATTTTCTAGTACTCAAATGCATAGACAAAATGAGAATGTTTTGTTCTGCTTCGTAGAATATTTGCTGCATACAACTGCTGAGTCGACATCGAAAACAGCATACGGATACGTAAGCACAAACCAATTCGCGCTTTAAAATTCAGAAAACTATTTTGTGCACCGTTCTTTATATTAAATTTTATCCTTTTTCCATTTATATACATTAAAATGATATTCCGCGCTTTGATAAGATTATAACTTGCACTCATTATGAACGATTTTATTTAATGTTTCAAAATATTCTTTATACTTGTACCACATTAGATTTTTATTAAAAGAAATAGAAAACCTTTTTGTTTCGTTTGCTTTTTTAATTGACAAATTACCAAGATATTTAGCATTATAAAAAGTTACAGGCAGTATTGATTTGTCTACAGTATTTGTAGATATAACTCAAACTGAATCAAACCTCTTTGACCTTTTTTGCTTTTGTTTCGTTTTCCGCGATCTTCATTTGTTTAACACGATTGTTACATTAAATTAATAAATGCAATACTCTCTCAAAATTACGTATTTTCCTTTTTTAACCATTTTCGTCATGTTTTGTACAAATTCACAAAAGATCATAAATTAATTTTATTGAAATTTGGCCATGACATCCGGTCTGTCGTTAGTACGGCCAAACCAGTTAGGCCTATATAATATTTTACTTTTCCCATGAAAAACGGGTAATTTATGGTATTAATGCATAAAGTATGAACTTGATATGTGAGAGACTGGTGCCAAAAATAGGTAACAGACAGTGCAAGACAGTGCATCTGAGTATAGTTAAGTTTTGTTTAAACAGATCATTTTGAATGTTGTTATAGTGAAAACAATAAATAAAAAACAAACAACTGATTTACGATTATTACCGATAAAGATAATGCGATAAGAAAATTTAAATTTTGAAAATACTATTAATAAAAATAAGTTTAAGTAAGCCTTCAGTTTCTAAATCTCTTATTCGTGAAGGTGATTTTTAGATAAATGTTTTCATAAGAATATTCCTTCACTATAATATAATCTTCGTAAGGTATTTTAACTTGAATTATTTGTATATTGATTTAATTATATTTTAATATCTTAAAATCGAGCCTAATTTTGTTTAGTTATGAAATGTGTTTTTCTTTTATTTTTCAACGTTAAATATAAAAGATTGTTAATTTTTTTCTATAAGCTCGCGTTGATATCTTTTGAGTTAAATACGTTTTAGAAAAATATGTGAATAATTTCAAGTTTATTAACACTTTTCTTGACAGCAATTTAATGTCAAAGTGACTTTTGGAAACAATCGTATATTGAGAGAAGTATCTCTATTGTATAAATATATTTTAAAAAATCATTACTTGAATAAATGTTAATTGTGTTTTGGGATTTGATATTTATATTTAAAAAATATGTATGAACTTGTGATTTTAATGCAACGCTTACACTGAATTAGACATAAGATATTATAAGTCCATTATTTACTATTAAGACCGTTGCTTAGTTTGAAAACAAACATCTCATATGACTAGCTGTTTTTCCAAAACACATAGAGAAAAAATACTTTTTTAATCTATAACGAAACTTTAGAAAAAAGGTTGACAGTTATTCGAAAAAGTAACAATCTTATAAAAAAGAGGTTAAATGTGATAGGCCGTATAGTTAATTCCAAGGCCGTTCAAATATTATTAAAAAAGAAAAGCAAGGAGGTTGTTAGTCAAAATTTTCGAAGACGAAACATCTATAGAACTGCGGGCATGAATGGGCGTTATGCTGTCCAATGGCGTAGTTTCCCTGCAGTTAGCTTTACACATCTTCGCACACCATATCGATTTACCATTCACTTTGCAAATAAAAATACAAATATCTCTTCTTACGGAAAGATATCGTTGAAGATATTGGTCAAATATACAAATATTTTTTGATGCAGTTTACTTCATTAATTAAGAATTGATTGATTTAGAAATCATATTTTTCTTGTTAGTTTAAGTTTACGTAGTAATTTTTTTATTATATTATAATTTTTTTAACCATAACTTTTATTTTTTAATGTATTGGATTAAACTTTGAACGATGCACAGAAATGCGGTTTTAATACATTTGCGAGTATTTTATTGGTTTGTAATAGAAAACTCTTGTACCAAGATTTTTAATTTAGAATATACGAGAATTATAAAAATAGTCTTTGCATTTCGTTTTGTAATGCCTGTGCAATGTTACAGGTACATCGGAAACAAACTCTTGAAAGTCGAGAGAGTATTCCGTAAATAGCAACGTAGTAAACGCAAAGAAAATTTTGCAATAACAAAAACACATCGGTTGCTTTAATTTTACTTCCAACGGCTTGTACAATCCTGTTTGTCGACTTCACCAAGACAAATATTTTAGGAAGACTAGATGTTATGTCAGCGACTGTTCTGTTTATTGCAATTGCCTAGGTATCGATCTGTTTACGCGGTTTGTTTTGACACATTTTATACGGCCGTTAACTGAATTGCTCGTTCTCTTCTTTCTTGAGTTCGAATTTAGAACGTTATTCGAAATCTAGAATCACGTGTGAGCATCGATCCGACGGCGAAATCGGTGCGTCCCGAAAATACCCGGGCGGCGGACGCTTAAGTAAGCGACATTAGCTCACAACATCTGTTAATATGATCATTGTTAATTACATATGGGTTGTTGTTAATATATTGTAGCCACCTGTCCCGAGGAGGGCGCTTGCAGGTACGTCGCTACGTCGTCCACCATGCAGGCTCGCGGGAGGTCGGGGAGGAACATAATACGCTAGAGGGCGCGCATGTCGCGTGCGGCCGGCGCGGCGCCCCGCGTCACACTGACGAGTGGGCCCCGCACTCCCCGCGCCCACACCCCCCACCGCGCCGCCTCGCCCCGCCCATACCCAAGGGCTGTGCACAGCTTTTCCGAATTTTCCGCTCATTTTTCGTGCGTCGTTTTGCGATTGCAATCATGTCATGTAATGTCTATGGTTGTATTTATGCACGCTAGATATGAGGAGAGCATTAGGATTGACAAAGAATGGATACAGATTTACATGTGTAAATAGTGAGCGATATTCTCATAAATGATAGCCATTCGTATTGCATTCATCACATGGAAAGTTTACGAAATTAGAAAACTGTGATAGAGTGATTTCAAAGTACGGTGATAATTGTTAATATTTCGAAGTTTGTATTTTAACGTACATCATCTTAATAAATTCTAAACTATATTAGTTAAAAACATATAAATCCTTTCACCTTGGTTTCACAAATAAAACACTCAATCTTTTTTATGTGACTAGATACAGTCAATTATACATCAACCGAACAAAATTATCAGATTTCCCCATTCTACTTTCAGCTTAAAGTCTAACGTAAAGAGTTCAATATCAATTTTGATAGTTTGTCATGGGTTGTCTTGATGGTGTCTGTACATTACGGCAAACAATTAAAAAAAGAAATTCTAGCTATAACCCGAGTTAATAATTTACATATTTAGTTACGTTGTCCATTATCTTTATTAAGCCTCAGCAAGAAATACTATGAAATAGGCCGCAATAACTTGAACTATACTTCGCTAATAAGGAAGTGCCATCTTTCGTTATGAAACATTCACTGAAAAAGTTTTCGTGGTCGCCAACCTTATACCACTACGCCGTAATGCATTCGGCTCTCGCTGCGCCTCGGCGCCGCTCGGGCTCGATCGGTACCCGCTCGGTCCTCCTCGGAAAGCTCTTTCAAATTCGGAACACAGTCATGACATATCTGTTTTGCATTAAACGACACAATTCGACCGTATTTCTTCAACCTAAAGTCAAATATCGAATGCAGGAAGAAAAGTTCAAGTGTTGTATTTGACTTTTGAAATATCCTAATTTAGACGCCTTTTTGCTGAGCAGATCGGCTTTTCTTGCATTAGAATTAAGTTGATTTTTGTTTGTACAAGTTTTTCAGCTGACGCGTCTATTAAGGGCGTGCGTGCGTGTGTATTCGAGCATGTGTGCGTTAAAAACACATCTTGGGCGGATCGGAGGACTGATTTTAGGCAGATTTTTTCTACGATTATTGTAATTTCTGTACGCGAACTCTACATATCCGCTTATAATAATTTACGTTGTTTTGACTCTTTTATATTATACTGCTTCAATATAACTTCTAGTGTAACAAACAGAATAATAGTAAATTCAATTTGACTCCGATTTCGAATAAAGTGTGAAATTCTGACGACTAATATTAGCTTCAAGTTTAAGCTATGAAACTTAAAAATTTTAATGCGTAATTGAAGCATTGTTGAAAAGTAATACAAAAATTGATAAATAATCGGTTTTATAAATTCTATATTTTTCTTTTACCGTTAAAATGCGAAATTATTAATTACAGAAAGATTTGGTTCAAAAACCATGTCTTTCTGAACCGTAACTGAGAAGAGGCTATTGAGAATTTCCTACCTTGGATTTCATCAGCAATATCTACTCTGTTTGTTTTGTCAAAGTGCCATAAATATTATTCGTATGAATTACGAGATGGCAAGCCGATTTGAACATTTACGTAAGTAAATTTTTATAATAGAAAAAAAAATTGAAAAATACTAGAAAAAATCGACTCGGGTCACAAGTGAATTCTCAGGCGGGAATCGAACCCGCAACCTTTGGAAATCCGGTCCAATGCTCTTCCAATTGAGCTACCGAGCCTTGTGAACACTCGTCGAAATTTTCTAGTATATTCCTGATTTTACGCTGTAGGCCAGCGTTGTTTCATCAATGAGAGGAACATCCTCTCGTATTCGAAGGAAACATTTTTACAAATGTTTGGTCAATCGATTAAGATGAAACAGCCATTCTAGTTTTATAATTTTTATATATTTTATGCATTTTTAATGCGATCTTATAAGATAAATTTTTATAATAGAAAAATAGATCGCATTAAAAATGCATAAAATATATAAAAAATGATTTACGTAAGTAATTAAATTTAATTAAGGAATATTAACAAAAGATTAGAAATGATTAAAAAAACCAAGCTTTTATTATAATTTCATAAAAAGAACTTAAAACTTAAACCAGTTCCAGCTTCAGACCCTGATTACCATATAGGATCAAAGTACTCATCAATACAAATCAAAAGAGCCCAAACTCGATGGGGTTCTGCTGTTTTATTGCAGAATTCCTATAGTCACTTTCCAGCTCCAGCATCAGATCAGCTCTATGTCTTCATAATATTGCACTGTCACGCGATATACATATGTATACAAAATTTCAGCTCAATCGGAACACGAGAAGTGGGTCAAATTTAACTTACATTCATTACAGACACCGGGACAGGTGAAAATAAATAAAAGCTTGAAAAAAGAGGTAAGTTAGTGGTTCAGTAGAGAAGAATAGCACTTAAAAGTATCATAAAAGGCTACTTATGATAATGGTGGTAATCACCATATACCGCCTTTAAACAAGAAAGGTTCACACCTTAGCTCACCACCGCAAAGTTGCCTGTCTGTCGGTTATAACCTATACTTTGGAGAGTGTGCTCAGGACCTGCATGTGCTCATACCGCCATACCCCTTCTTCCATCGGACATCCAGACGCACAGCAAGCTACCATAATTTCTTGGTTACTATACCTAACAGTCGCACCAACTGCTTCTCAACATTTTTTTATAATGAGCTCAGCTAAGGAGTAGAACTCCCTTCCTGCTTCTGTATTTCCGAGTACTTATAACCCGTCCGTTTTCAAAGCTGTGGTTTATAGGCAGATGCTGGGTTAGCTTGCTTCATTGTAGATCCTATCTTGAAAGGATCAATAGCGAACCCATTCGAAAAAAGTGAAAGGTAATAGGGTTTTTCGAATTATGGTCTTCTACTAAGATATCCAACCTTCTTGCCAAGCGTCAAGGTTATGACAAAACCCCCCATTTTAGAAGGAATCTTCCGTCCAACAGCAAATGGCTTTTGGCTATAGTTATGACTAAGTGATAGCGGTGACGATCGGTTGGTGCAAAGGTATTGCAAACGTACCCACTAAACCAACAATCCAGGGTTCGAATCTTAGTAATGACATGTTCGTATGGTGATCATAAATATTTGTTTCCGAGTCATGATTGTTTATGTAATTATGTGTGTATTCTTTCCGTTGCTTTAGTATTAATAACACAAGTCTTAAAAAGCTTAATTAGTTTATTTTTATTTGGGATGGGTTAGCTCTTGATCCAAATCAAGCCCGGTTGCCAAGCCAGAATCCGGAACGAGCAAACCCAGAAGGTGCCTATTCACCCTGGCTTTGAAAATGGGCGGGTTATAAGTTCTCGGAAATACAGACGCAGGGAGGGAGTTCCATTCCTTTGCTGTGCGCATTATGAAGGATGTTGAAAAGCGCTTGGTGCGATAGGTAGGAATAGCAAACAAGAAAGCCTGCAGTTTGTCTGGATGTCCGATAGAAAAAAGGAGATGGCGGTATGACCAAGTGCAGAAATATCAGTATTATACAATACTGAACACTATATTGTTTACAACACAAAAACAGATAAATTGCTACAAAACCAATGTGTTACCATGGGCAGATTTATCGCTAAAAGCTATTTATACCAGACAACCTTTGGAAATAATTATCAGGAACCAAGAACTACGGCGGTGTAACTGAAAGAAAGAAAAAAAAGTAAAGAGATATAATAATCATAAAGCAATTATATTAAATCTAATAGTTTTAATGACTGAAATCAGAAATCACAACATATATTTGCACGACTTTGTGTATAGCACATTTAGATAGATGATGATGTTTCGAAAGCTTTTTTCAACAATATTTTCCCTCATATTTGTCAATTACAATTATAGACAATTCACATCAACTATAATTACAAGTTTATCAATAGAAATCATAAATTTAAATGTCACAGATATAATAATAATAATAACAATATTTCTTACATTCTCACTAATATCTAGCCCAAAGTAAGGACAGTAAGGCTTGTTATGTATACTAGGGTAATAAATAGGCATATATATGACACATAGGAAATATTCATAGAAATAAATATAAATACCCATGACTCAGGTACAAATGCTCGTATTCATCACACAAACATCTGCTCCTGCCGGGTCTCGAATTAAGAACCGTCGGTGCGAAAGGCAGGAGCGCTACCGTTGCACTTTGGTGCCTTCAAAAAGTCGAAATTTATTTTTTTTACATATATTCCTTGATCGATTAGAAACCGTGCTGTTGAAGCCAAGGAAATAATGTATTTTTATCTACTCTAATACTATAATACAAAGATTCTAAAACTGAAAACAAAATGCTTATGACAAACATTACGTACAGGCCAAAAATAATAAAAAAAAAGTTTCATTACGATACAGGTCTTGTATGGACACCTGTAACATAATATAACTTTTTTATCATAACGATACACCTATACAACCTCCATCTGGACCAAGGAGGTTGAACCTCTACTTTAAAAAGGTTTCAATGAACGAGTCCGTGACGACGCAACACGCATGCGCAATCGATATTTGCACCTTGGCGCCAACATTTGACATTTAAAAATTTGTTGTTATATTCAGCGTTTTATTTGCAATATTGTTTTACGTATTATAGTATGAAAGTAGATAAAGTAGTGTATGACACTATACATAACTTGGTCTTATAACACTCGTGTGATACTATAAAAAAACTCGCCTACGGCTCGTTTTTTTAAAACACACTCGTGTTATAAGAACCCTTATTATGCAACAGTATCATAAACTACTATTATCTACTCTGATACTATAATACAAAGATTCTAAAACTGAAAACAAAATGCTTATGACAAACATTACGTACAGGCCAAAAATAATAAAAAAAAAGTTTCATTACGATACAGGTCTTGTATGGACACCTGTAACATAATATAACTTTTTTATCATAACGATACACCTATACAACCTCCATCTGGACCAAGGAGGTTGAACCTCTACTTTAAAAAGGTTTCAATGAACGAGTCCGTGACGACGCAACACGCATGCGCAATCGATATTTGCACCTTGGCGCCAACATTTGACATTTAAAAATTTGTTGTTATATTCAGCGTTTTATTTGCAATATTGTTTTACGTATTATAGTATGAAAGTAGATAAAGTAGTGTATGACACTATACATAACTTGGTCTTATAACACTCGTGTGATACTATAAAAAAACTCGCCTACGGCTCGTTTTTTTAAAACACACTCGTGTTATAAGAACCCTTATTATGCAACAGTATGATAAACTACTATTATCTACTCTGATACTATAATACAAAGATTCTAAAACTGAAAACAAAATGCTTATGACAAACATTACGTACAGGCCAAAAATAATAAAAAAAAAGTTTCATTACGATACAGGTCTTGTATGGACACCTGTAACATAATATAACTTTTTTATCATAACGATACACCTATACAACCTCCATCTGGACCAAGGAGGTTGAACCTCTACTTTAAAAAGGTTTCAATGAACGAGTCCGTGACGACGCAACACGCATGCGCAATCGATATTTGCACCTTGGCGCCAACATTTGACATTTAAAAATTTGTTGTTATATTCAGCGTTTTATTTGCAATATTGTTTTACGTATTATAGTATGAAAGTAGATAAAGTAGTGTATGACACTATACATAACTTGGTCTTATAACACTCGTGTGATACTATAAAAAAACTCGCCTACGGCTCGTTTTTTTAAAACACACTCGTGTTATAAGAACCCTTATTATGCAACAGTATCATAAACTACTATAACATATATATTTTCTATTTTATCGGTTGTTCAATAATGCCCTAATGAGCTTCAATGACGCAATGTCTGTTACGCCATAACTTCCCGCATTCTTAACCGATTTTAATAATTTTTGTGTGGAATCGAATCAGCACACCAGATTGTGGCAGAGTCCAAATTTTTAAATTCGAAAAAATAAAAAAGTTATGTCTAAAAAACATTGACTCTATCGGATTTCCCATTAAAACGCGCGCGCTCTTTGAAAGTTTTCTTCCATTATTGATTTTTTTATTAGTACTAGCGGCCCATCCCGGCTTCGAACGGGTGGAAAAAATTCTTTAAATTTTTCTATTATTAAATATTTTTGCGTTAGCGCAATCTAGCCTCCGGTAGACAAACTACTTGTGGTTAACGCGTTGCTATGGTAACGTTATTGATACAATAGAAAAGAGCGGACAGACAAACACACAAACCACTGTGATCTTAGATTATAGACTAGCGGCCCGTCCCGGCTTCGCGCGGTTGGACAAAATTCTTTAATATTTTTTCTATTATTAAATATTTTTTTTAGCGCCATCTAGCGTCCGGTAGACGAACTACTTGCGGTTACAAGTTGCTATGGTAACGTTATTGATACTATGGAAAAAGAGCGGGAAAAAGAGCGGACAGACAAACTCACAAACCACTGTGATCTTAGATTATAGATTATGCTCCGCTTCAGTATATGCTGCTAGCTAAGCTTTATGCTTAGCGACTGTATCTTATTATAATTGTAATATAATAATTGCAAAATACATAACATACCAAATTACATTTTTAATCGCAATTCAAGTTACGGCAACTACAGTAAAACGAAACGGCTTGTAAAATGTATACATTTAGATCAAAATTTTACTTCCCACGTATTAGTATGACATTAAAGACATACTTTCCAAGGAGTGCAGTATAATTTTTTTTATCCATGTCTTTAAATATCATCTGAATATACAAGAAAATTTAACATGGTTATCCATCGTTTCAGTCAAATGAACTGAACATACCTCCCACCAATTCGGTGTTAAGGCCTGAATCAAACGTACCAAACGTGAATTATTTAAGCTCTGTCTGTGACTGGCCTAACATAATATACGCCGCCGGATTTTGAGAATACTACTACTATATTAGATTTACTACACTCTGATTATGTACAGTGTAGATTTGATGCAGAGACAAAAGATTAAGAAGTCTACTATTTATGGAACAATCAGTAGTGGATCTAAGATTTTGGTGGGAGAGTAGATCTCTATTGATAACGCGTAGTTTTTATTGCCATTATCATCAAGTAAATTAAATAAAAAAAAATGTGCGTATCATTTCCGACGCGTGACTGGAGTTTACTCGTTAAAAACGATTATCTTAAAATATTATATAATAGGCGAAGGAAGTAAATGAATTCATATATCTATTCACATTCATTTGATAAAATATATTACTTAAATTGTATTATTTTTTTTATTTATATTTTACATGTTTACTGAATGTTATAGTAAAAAAGAATGAGAGATAGTAAATGTGTACCTGGGACTGAGGAGCGGGGAGTATATTACGCAGAGGAAATGTGACCCTTCACTTCTTGTTAACGTTTGATTTTACTATCCATCTATTTTTCATACCGTGCGCTATATATGAAACGATTCTTAAGGAGTTAAACTCCAAAAAGTTTAATTAGTCAATATTAGTTTTAATTCATGTGTCCAATCTAACTCATGTGTTGCGTGCATCAAACATTTACATTATAAAATATTATCTTTGCGTGCAACTAGCAATCGAACAGATAAGAGACACAAAGTATACACAAATAATCATTGTTCCTGCAAGATATTTCAAATTCTATAGAAAACTAAATTTCAATTGTAATTCATATTGACAAGAGACACCATCCAGAAGTCTAACCAAATCATTAGGAGTATGCTATCGTACCTTTCAAATAACTTAAATTTTATTAAAATACGTTACGTTTTAATAGTTCTTGAACACTTGGCAAAGGTTTTTTATTAAAAAATTGCAAAAAAAAAAGCAATTTTTAACAAATTAATCCTTTTAAAATAATGCCATTCAATATTCTGCAAAAAAAGAAACTATACCAAAACAAAGAGAACCACTTATTTTGGCGAACGTTTGGTGCAACATTAGCGATCGTGCCTGTCGCACCGACGGTCCTGGGTTCGAATCCCAGAAAGGCAGATGTTTATGTGATAGATATGAGCATTTATACCAATGGCTATTTACATATATTTCTATTAATATTTCTTATATGTGTATGATATACATATGTAATATATGTATGTCTATCCGTTACCCTAATATCCATAACACAAGCTTTAAAGAGCTTACTTTAGGCTAGGCTAATTGGTGTGATTATAATAAATATTATCATTGTATTCTATCCGTTATTTAGTATTCGTTGTAAAAGCTCTATTTTGTTTAGGGCTAAAAACATAGAGTAAGTTTTCCGTGATAAATAATATTTTTCCTAACTCTCGATGATTTATTTCAGTGTCTGGTATCCACCATTGCTCTGTGATTGGCGCACCGACTCTGCAATAATATTACACTTCTCTCCGACTTCACATAATGTCGCTAATACTAATCACACACAGACATACTCCACACATTACTTTGAATGTGTACTGTTTATGTATAACACACACATAGCAAAGCTTAGGCAGCTAAGATTTCTACATACGATTCAAGGTTTGGGTTACTTAAAATTTGTTATACCGTCTGTAGACAGTGGCGGGTTTGAATGCTTATATATTTATCTATAGGTATTTTCTGTTAATTACATTATTATGTTTAACAGAAAAACAATACATACCTACAAAGTTAAATATTAGGTGGCAGTAATATGTTTTTTTTTCTTTATTTTATTAAAGGACCTTTATCTTAAAAAGATATATCAGTCCTATCAGAAACCTTATTCTATATTATTTACAATTACCTACTTAATTATTATCATAAACTAAAGAACAAAGCTTTTTGGCTGCATCCAATAGTGGTTCAGCCAGGATAGCATGGAAGGTGCCTACATCTAAACGATTTAAATTTAAGGTGTGAAACAATTTCACTTTTGTTCCGGGCACACTACGACAGCAAATGATGCACGCCTTCTAACGTTCATCATACGTCACAATTTGGGGAATTTACCTTCTTCATTATGCGTAATATCGTTGATAAAGTTAGAAATGTCTTGTAATAAAAAATAATTGGAAAAATAATTGAACACTTACTTAGGTGTTACCTGTGTGTAGTGTAGTGAAAGAAATAGAGGTATTAATGACAAAATGCTTAAAAATATATATTATTTTCATCTATATAAAAAAATAGCTTTACCAATGTATTTGATCACATTCGTTGTACAATCAACAGGACAATTTACCCAATACTATCTAGTTCATACACTTCTGTGGACATTACACATTTTAATAAAATAACTTTTTTACGGATTTATCGTATAAGTTATTTTATACTTAATCCTGACGTTTCGACTTCTTTACAAGAGCCGTGATCACAGGATGACTAAAGCAATGGTCGTCATATATTTTCTACTATCTTATTTGATATTATCACTTTGAAAATTATTGACGTGAAAACGTCTTATAAATCGATGAACACCGGCTGCATACAAAAAAGTATGCAATTTTTCATCAATGTTTTCTTATCGCCCAATCACGTAAAACCGTAAACTGACTTTACAACCATTTTTTTTTTGTTATTTAAATATTATATTGCTAGATTTTAATATAAAAATTGTTTTTGCTTGCAATATGTTCCTTTGAATTCTGAAATTAATTAAAATTTCATTTAATATCGTTTCCCTTTGTAAATATAAATATTAATATAGATATTATACAATTTCAAATATATTGTTCGAACCTGAGTAACCAAAGCATTTGTGTTTCAGAAATAACTTCGCTATCACAACCCCCAGACTCGAACCAATATGGAAAAGGTCGTTTTCCACATTGTTACGACCGGGGCTCGAAACCGGGCCCTCGGAGTGGCGTTACGATGAAAACCGGTATGATAACCACTCGACCAGGAAGATCGTCAAATAATATTACATATTTTTGAAGTGAAAACTTCTTTAGTATCGTTGTGATTCGAAAGTCGATGAAACGAAAAAGCGACAGTAAAAGAGACAGACACATAAATTAATAAGATTTAACGTAGGAGAAAATGAGATAGGAAGCATTATACAGTGTCTCTCCAAAACGAAAAAGCTACAGTAAAAAGAAACAGACACATAAATTCATAAGATTGAACATAGGAGAAAATGAGATAGGAAGCATTATTCAGTGTCTCTTTGAAACGAAAAAGCGACAGTAAAAAGACAGACACATAAAGTTTAACGTAGTAGAAAATGAGATAGGAAGCATTATGTACGTGTGTTAATACATTGTTGTGTGCGCATACGTAGTACAAAGCTTGAGAGAAGGTATCACAACAACTGTGCTATTTTGTATAAGTATTATTTTTGAAGGTTTCACTTTTACCATGTGTGAATTGCACACATACTTTTGTCAATTGGTTTTATATCTGCTTTTTTATAGTAAATAGGCACTTGCTTTACCACTATCTCGCCTGATGGTGAGCGACGATTCGATCTAGGATGTGACGTGCTTGCGTAGAAGCTATTCATTCGTAACTAGAAGACCCCCATTGGAATAATTACGAGTACTATTAAATGTCAGTGTACCCTTTCTATGTGAAAAGGTAACCAATATATGTATATGATGAAAAGGTAACCAATATATGTATATGTAAAGTTAATCAGATAATATATTTCATTAAACTTTATGATTAATACGATCATAATGCCCCGGGCAGCCGTTGGTCGTTCTCGTTAAAATATCGAATGCAGTTTATGCGTGTGATAACCGAACAGCGCGCTATCTACCCGCGCTGTACATTTGCCGTATTTCGACTGGTCGCTGTAAACAGTAACGATAGAAAAAAACACAGAACGAAAGAAAGAAACATATTTATTTATAGTATAGGACCCATAATTAATACAAGTAACCGAAATGATTTTTTTATGATATAAAATTTGATAAGTGTTAACTTGGCAATTGAAAATTTTGATCTTGGCTGAATAGACACAGTATCGTTGCCCATCCTTTTTTCGTATTATTGTATAGATGGCAGCACTATTCCTCCATCATTATTTTTGTTTTCTTACTGTGCAATCGTTTGCTACTTTAAAATAAATCAAGTAAGTTCATAAGTTTATTTTTTATTTAAAGAGCCCTAATATTAAGAATAAGTTTTATTAATAGCAAAATAATTGAAAAAATCGACTCAACTCACGAATTATTCTCAGGCTGGATTCGAACTCACAACCTTTGGATATCTGATCCAATACTCTCTTAATTGATCTACCGAGCTCTGTGAACACTCGTCGAAATTATTTGATACTTTTCTAATTTTTACTCTGAAAACCAGCGTTGTCTCATCAATGAGAGGAACATCCTCTTGTATTCGAAAGAAACATTTTCACAAATGTTTGAATAATCGATTAAGATGACACAGACATTTAGTTTTATGATTTTTATATATTTTTTGCATTTTTCAATGCTATCTTATATGATTAATATTTTAACACCTTGAGTGCGAAACCAGGTCTAAACATCTTGTATATGTCTCGCTTACAGTGCGGCTAAGAAAAGTATAGAATACCTTGTCGTGCGGAAGGCATAACTTCAACTTGGTTCGGTGAAGGAAAAACATGAATATATATCTAAGATGTATTATTAAAACAGAATCCAATGGTGTAACTACCTTAATACCAGGTTAAGACACCTGGCATCGCACGGAAGCCAAAAAAAGTATTTAAGTTTCTTAAGTGGTACAGGGTCTTTAAGCCTTGTGCCGCCACAATGTAAGTTATATTACCAGGTGTATTGGCCTTGTACCGAAGGAATGGAAAGTATTGCCACAACGAACGTGTTAATTGAAAAATACTAGAAAAAAAATCCCGCAACCTTTAGGATGGCCGATCCAATGCTCTCTCAATTGAGCAGCCAAGCCTTGTGAATAATGCAATAGCATTGAAAAATGGAAAATATATATGACAATCATAAAAATATAATATGTTATCAAAATAAACGTTAATGGATTGCTTAAGAATAGAACAAGATTATGTTAAACTGTTAAATTCAATAATTATTGTTTTTGCCATTCCTTTACCAATCATGAAACAGCCTATAGAATATTCAATCATACAGTTGCTTATTATTTTCTCTTCAAAACTTTACAATTGCTAAATTTAACTTTACAATTTTTTTTAGGTAAATCGAAGTAGTACATTCAGCGATCGAATGTCCAATTAAATGATACATCAAAATAAACTTTATTTGTGAAAAGATAAAGATAATGCTTACGAAAAACCATACCATAGTTGCAAGGCTTTAAATTTTACTTGATAAGTGAAAGTCGACACCAGTTACTAAACCTAGACAACATCACAATGTAAATAAAAATAACACAAACAATTATAAAAAAACAAATGACAAAAGACTAAAAACAAACAAGTGCGAATTTAATACTATCTAAGTAATATAGCCCCATATAAAAACTTTTCATTTCAGAAATTCTCTCTTAAGTTAGCCAAATGCCTCGTCATCTAATTAGTGACGCGCATGAATGGACGCCAGGTGATTCGTTCGAGGACGAATACGTATAAGATTCGAACTCTGTTCGGTTTTATAAAACTCCATTGTGTCGTGAACGATCTTTATTCGTTTTGTGTGTAGGTGTTTATATTATGTAGGCATGTAGCACCTACGTAGTCCGTCCGTCCTAAACTCTGAGACGTGAACGATCTTTATTCGTTTTGTGTGTAGGTATTTATATTATGTAGGTATTTATATTATGTAGGTATTTATATTATGTAGGTATTTATATTATGTAGGTATTTATATTATGTAGGTATTTATATTATGTAGGTATTTATATTATGTAGGTATTTATATTATGTATATGATAAAAGACTAGGGTTATTTAAGTGACTTGCTTGTTTCCAAGGCTTTTCATTTTCTATATGATAAAAGACTAGGGTTTAATCTCCTCAGCCACATTTCAAGTGGGTGTTAACGCCGACTAGCTACTAACATCAAAAGATATTCAAGGAAAGCATAGTGCTAACAACGTATAGACATTTCTTACGAAAAAAAAATACTTTTAATAAAAATACATAGTTTTCGCGGTCTCTACCCTTTTTGATAAAGTATGCAAACAAATTAATCTGATCATTAGGTTTACAAAATTACAACTGGTGAATAGTGGTAACCTCTAGTATCATCAGTTTTTTTTCGCAAGCGAAGCAGCGTATAGAAGCTAGAATTCGGATACGGCGATCGAAGAAGGATCCTTCTAGCTGGTATATAATTGAACCTCTTATAATTTTCATTTCCAATTAAATACTTTTTTCAGAATAAAAAGTAATTATACAAATCAATAGGTGTGATTGTTTTGAATGTAAAAACTGAAACTATGAATACTCTTTTTTATCTCTTTACTTGGTTATCTTGCCATCTTGTATGTCATTTTGGGTATTTTAGACTTTGAACTCTTGGCATTATGCATCCAAATCGCATTAATCATAAATATTTTATTTTACGAAATACCATTTAGAGACTTAAATTTATCATCTATTGATCATTCTTCACAAGTCAACTCATGTCTCATTAAATTAAGAATAGTAATAACTATAGACAAGGCTGTATGGACCTTATACTCTTTGCCTTCCCCTAAAGGAAAAACAAAAAAGGAACTGTTAAATACTTCACCTCCAAAAATTATCTTCTAGGACCTTTCTGCCACTACTAATCCTTTTATAAAGCAGGCGACCCTCGCAGTATCACGTTATATAAATTCCTATCCAATATTAACAAATTCTGGAGGCGCATTTTAATGGCCACCAAGCAAATTGCAATCTTCTTGCACACTAACTCTTTTAGGATGTGATAAAAACCTTCGGAACCGTTGCTATGGCAACAATTTAGGAAAAACCCATTTACAACACTAACAAAATTAATTTTAATATCAACAAAAGTTTTATATATTTATATGTATGTTATATTATTGCTGAAATTGTTAATAATGCTATAAACAAGCAAATAGCCGTATTTGAATGTTTATAGCATTATTAAAAATTTCTTATGTACCGACAAAAGATGTTTAAAATTACATTTTGTTGCAGTGCAATAATAATTATAAGCACTGTCAGAATTAAATGCAAATAATAAAATAAAGCATGTGTGCAATTCACACGTGGTAGAAGTGAAACCTTCAAAAATAATACGTACACGTATACAAAATACCACGGTTGTTATAATGCCTTCTCTCAAGCTTTGTACTACGCATGGGCACACAGCACGTATTAACACACGTACATAATGATTCCTATCTCATTTTCTACTACGTTAAATCTTATGAATTTATGTGTCTTTTTACTCTTTTTACTGTCGCTTTTTCGTTTCATCGACTTCCAAATCACAACGATTTTAAAGAAGTTTTTACTTCAATAAGGAATTTCAATTATCAAATTAATATTTCTAGCTGTAAAATTTTAATGGTGACAGATTTCAGTTACAGATTTCTTTGAATTAACCTCGTTGGAAACTTTTAGGCCAAACTTTATAGCTTATAAGCTGACCTAGCCACGCGTTGCTGTGCTTTAGTTAATATAATTTGCAATATTTTTGGAGTTTAACTTCTTAAGAATCGTTTCATTAAGGACACTAAGCATTCGTGTGTTAACCCACAAAAAATCGGATATTGAGTTATGAATGCAGTTTTATTCTTTAGATCATAAGGTTCACGATAGTTCAATCCATTTTATTGAAAAAAAAATCGCAGAATATTCTAGAGTACAAAAATCGTTATTGCTTATTTTCTTAATTAAGATTTGTATTTAGCGTTAATGTCATAAGTGCTTTACATTATTAATGCCAAAATCTAATGAGACCACAACAAAAAGCAATAATGTGTTATACTGCAACACACTTAAATGCAAAATAGGGCGAGCGCCGGTAGCTGAGGGCGGTAAGGATTGCGCGGACTTGTTGACCACACCAATGCATAAGTTTTTTATTAATTTTTGACATAAATCTAATTAGATGTGTTTAGAAAATCATTAAATTCTTATTATAATGACGAAACGATGTAGTGGAAAGAAAAGTTTTTATCAGTTCAGCTCTAAATTCAACGAAAAACAGTTTCGGCTAATCTCACCTAAAAACATGTTAATTTCTAAGTGTTTTTTTTTTTTAAAGTAGGCAATTTCAATTCGTAAATGCTTGGATACTTTCATTTAAAACCATTTTATCTAGCTACGGCAAAGATAAAAAGGAGAGTTATAATTCTAGAAGTGTATGTAGTATGTACGTTTGTACATTTGCTTTTAGTTGGTGGACGGCAATGTCGGAGGTTATGGGTTCGACTCCCACACGACAAATATGAATTATATAAACGTATTAAATATTTAAAATTTAACCTTTTAAATATTTAAAATTTAACCTATTAAATATTTAAAATTTCTCCATTTCTTTTCGTCATTATTGGAGGGGAGCGAACGAAGTGAGCGAAGCTCCCATGGATCAGCTTCAATGGCGCAATGTCTGTTACGCCATAACTTCCAGAGTTCTGAACCGATTTTAATATTTTTTGTGTGCAATCGAATCAACAGGTTTAGGACGAGATTGTGACGGAGCCCAAATTATTGCGTATTTCAAATACGCATAAATTCCCATCGAAAAAAAAAAATTTTTCTTTTTTTAAGTATTACACTCCGCTCCAATATATGGTGCTAGCGTAGCTTTATGCTTAGCAACTGCATCGCCTAGTACCTATATAATGAAGGAAAGAAATGGAGATGTTTTATTTTGTTTTTTTTTATTTAAGTAGAACGTAATGTTCTTAGGAGAAGTTTTAAGTTATAAAAGTAAGCAATAAAGCAAGAGAATAAGACTCACACTTACCTAGTATAATAGATTTGTACCATCTCGTGGATACAAAAAAAAATAAATTTAAATTGATTTTATTTAATATAATTGAAATAATAATAAAAAATAAGTAAAAAATATTTGCTTTAATTTTTTAAATAATTGAAATAATAGAAGTGTTTACTTGTTGGATTTCTCATTTTAAGTAGAACTTGTAATGTAAATCAAAGCATATTATAGCAATAAAGCTTTAAATAAATAAGTAAATTAAAATTTTAATATGTTAGGAGTTTATTTTATTACAGTTTCTAAAAATGAGTACACTTATTCATTTTAAAACAACAAATCAGAATTTTGCATTAATGTGTTAAGGCACATAACATTTGAATGCTAAATATAATAAACCCTTCAGCAATTTAAGCATCAACCATTTTTAAGCTCTTTTTATTTAATAATGAATTTATTATAATGTATACATTTGTTTTATTAATCTATGCATTTCAACAAAAAAAATGATACCGCGTAACAATATTTTTTTGCTTAACATAAGCGGAAAAAGAAGATTGTTCTCAAAAAAATTTAACAGCTGATTACTCAAAACAAGCTCTATGTGGGTTAACACACGAATGCTTAACAGCGTCTATATATAGTGCACGGTATAAAAAATAGATGGGTAGTAAAATCAAACGTTAACAAAAAGTGAAGGGTCACATTTCCTCTGCGTGATATACTCCCGGTTCCTCAGTTCCAAGTACACATTTACTCTCTCTGTCTTTATTTCTCATTATAGCATTCAGTATACGTGTAAAAAATCATAAATAATAAAATAAAATTTATATAAATAATAATACCATACTTTAAGTAATATATTTGAAGAATAAAACACTTTTTTACGGATTTTTGCGCATGTTTTATTTTATTTTATTTTTTTTATTTTTTTTTATGTTTTATTTTATCCTGTGATCACGGCTCCTGTAAAGGAGTCGAAACGTCAGGATTAAATATAAAATAAAATAAAACATGCGCAAAAATCCGTAAAAAAGTGTTTTATTCTGATGTGTAATGTGCGCGGAAGTGTAAGAACTAAATATAATATATTTGAATTTGAATATATATATATATATATATTATATTTTTTAAGGAAATTTTCGTTTTAAAGGAGTAAACTCCACGCACGCGTAGGAGCTGACACGCAGTTATTTTTTATATAAATTAAAATGAAACCTATCCTATGTCCTATAAGTCGGAACAAATCAAGCAAATTGAAAAATTAATCATCAAAATCGGTTGAGTATTTTCTGAGTTCATAGCGGTCAAACACTGTGACAGCGAATTTTTATTGAGCGAAGCTCTCTTTTAGGCAACTCACAAATTTCGCTTGTCTCCCTCCTGCTACTTAACGGTTCAACCGATTCGAACGAATTTTGGCATGAACATGCATGATTATAACCCGACACACAGGCCATGTAAAAAAATATAGACTTTACCATGGAGGAATAATCACCGAAAGAAAAATTCAAAAGCTGATCACAGCCAAACCGTTTAGAATACATAGATGAAATTTGGCGCCAAAACTCACATCGTGGTCGTGACTAATGTGCAAAAAAAAAGTTTTGAAATTGGACATACCATCGAGGAATAATCACACTTCAAAAATCTGATTGCTTCACTCAGTCTTTGCAACAGCAGCATGTATTGCAGACCTAGTATATATAGATATGCCTTAACAATTTATGCAATATAGTATTACTTGTAAAACAAGATTTTAATGCACTATGGCGATTGCTTAGGTCTGGTAGTAATAATATGTTACTTTGTGCACCGAAATGTAAAGCCAATTTAAAGCTATTAAAATTAGTTAAGCCATGAAAAATTAGTGCGATTTTCGGGATTTTTTTAAAAGAAAATACTCAATAGAATGTTTTGAAGTTTTTTGGACATAATAATGTATATTTTAAGATTTTAAAACAATTTTTAACCAATCAAAAAGATTGTAGGTATAGGAAATACCTTCAACTTTATTAACCTTTTTGATTTTTTTTGTTTCAGCTATTCATTCGGCCGGAATCATGTCAGCAGTTGGCGAGCTTTTTTTTGGCCTCTTACAGCACATAATTCCGTTATTTTTCAATATTTTTATCAAAAATAAAATTAAAATATAGCTGAGAATATACCTTATTATGTCCAAAAAATTTTTAAACATTCTGTCGAGTATTTTCTTTAAAAATATCCCGAAAATCTCCTAATTTTTCATGGGTTACACTGGTATAGCCGCTTAAGATCACATTGCTTCTTTATATTATTGTCTGTTTTATAAGAAGTTTAAATAACTTAATTAATTTAGTCTTTATGGGGTGCCCTCCTATAAGTAATAGGGCACTTAGTTTTAAAACCATATGTTATCTAAATGTGCAAGTTATTGTTGTTCCTTAATAATAAATAAATAGCTTTTTACCACGGCTTTATTTACTAGCTTTCGTTTGTGTCTGTCCGCAAAAATTCTAATCTTATAACTAAAAATTAGACCACTTCTGATGCTCCTTAAGAGCTCAAAATTTTACCACACGTAGATCATGGTTGACAGTTTATTATTCAGTCATCACCAATATAAACATAATAATTAGATAAAAGACCTATATAAACCTTGAAGAAATTCAATAAATCCTCGGATTAATCCTGGGATTTACGTAAATAATTTTGATTAATAATCGATTTCTAATGTGGTTAAAAAATTTAATAAAGGAATGAAATTTCATCATTTGGTCTTATAATTTTACACTAAGACTAAGGAAAATAAAGTAAATAGAAGTTAAAAAAAGATTTTTAAAATCCACGTTTTTATAGGCGGACTAAAAAGAAGAAATTTTTTTCTCAGAATTGTGATGGAAAATTCTTTAAAGTACTAGTTAAATATTTTCAAGTACTATGCTGTAATATGATTAAAAACGTGGGGCGGGCGGTTTTCAGGCATTACTAATTTAATTCACTCATTTTCTAATTCGTTATTTGTAAATACTAAACATCTCAGCCACACGCCTGAATACGAATTTACCATGTGAATTTGAATTAGTTATTAATTATTATTAGTTACTGAAAACCACGGTTACTGAAAACCACGGTGCCTTACGGTTTTAGTCATATTACATCATAGTATTTGAAAATATATCTTTGAAACTTGTATCGTTCCGGGAAAAGAATTTTCCATCACAATTTAAATAAAACAAAATTATTTTCTTCTTTTAGTCCGCTTATAAAAAAATGATTTTTTAAATATTTTTTTTATTGCTTTTGTAAATGTTAAAGCTCATATTTGTTATGCATTTTAAGCTGATCACAATAGCGTATGAAGAACAAGACACTACGCCATCGGTTCGTATATCTACGGCGGGAAAGCCTGCAGAAATATGCCTTCAGCATATTTAGTTGTAACACTTTTCTCATTTAAATATAACAAATTTAGAATGGACATTTGCGTATATTTTTGTTAGAAAAATAGCCTTAGCTTTTTATAAACAGGTATTTTATATTTAATCCTGAACTTTCGACTGCTTTACAGGAGCCGTGATCATCCTGCAAAGGAGTCGAAACGTCGGCACCAAGCTAAGGCTATTTTTCTGTGTTTATATCATCAGTTGATATCAATTCTTGCTGTTCGTGCAATTCAAATTAAAGTAAATAATATATACCAATCTTTCACGATGATGCATGAGACAATCGAGGCCACAATCTTTCTAATGTTAGCAAAATAAACGTGCCTCAACGGAGTTGCATTTTAGCACAGATCTTGTTACTAAAACAGCAAACGAACAAATATAGTTGCTCATTCATTTGTTTTGTTATACATTATTTATAGTTATTCATTTGTTTTGTTATACATTTTAAGTTATTGTTATGCATTTATTATTTTATTCTGCTTTATGCCACTGTTCGTGTTCGTTTTTGTAGTAATAAGAACAGTGGCATAAAGCAGAATAAAATAATAAATGCATTTATTTTATTCTGCTTTATGCCACTGTTCTTATTACTACAAAAACAGAGGCAAAAGGAATACCATTAAAACAACAGTGAGACGTGATTATAACAATAATAGAAAAATCTAGGCCCAGCTGTCGTGCTAGCGCCATCTCTGATACGATGTGATCTGGCGTTTAATTCTTCCTCCATGTGATAATATTATAATGCGGATGGTAGAGACATCGCCGCCATATTATTCCCTACTTTACACGAAATTATGTATTAAATAATTAAAAAAGAACCATACATATAGTTCTAAATATGTGTCATAACAAAGAAGATCATTATTGGGATTTTAAATAATATGATTTTTGTCGCGAAATCTACCACTTTTATTACACCATCACCCTAACGTTGACTGGTAGAGAATTTCATTGGCATTAAGTCTGCCTTTGTACGACTTGTGCCTAGAGTTTAAAAAGATAAATAAAAACCAGCCAAGTGCGAGTCGGACTCGCGCACCGAAGGTTCCGTACAAACCTGTAGGTATATAAGTGCAAGTCAATGAACAAAAATATTTTTATTATACATATGATGTAACTAAAAATTTACGATTTTCGCAATTTTTCCTTTATCTGTGCTATAAGACGTTGCTTCGTACCAAATTACAAGATTCTGAGTTCACGGGAAGTACCCTGTAGTGTAGTGTAGAAAGTTTGCGGAATTTTGCGGCATAAACGGCTGTATCTTTTGATTGCGTTGGCTTAAAATTTTGATTTTTTCACAGCTCTAAAGGACAGTAGACCTGAATATTTGATATCAATTCCAGCTTGATACCTCCACGCGTTCCTGAGAAAAAGGGTCTTGACAGACAGACGGACGGACGGACAACAAAGCGATCCTATTAGGGTTCCGTTTTTTCTTTTTCCGGTTTTGTTTTTTCCGGAACTATAAAAATACTGAATATTAAACGACATCAAAACCTTGTTATAGTAATCATAAACAAAAACATCCAACACTTGAGATTAGATAATATTATAATGTAATATGAGACATCACATACATTAGAAATAGAAATCTTTTTTTATAATTTTAAAATCACAGTGCCCTGAAACTAACCATTAATGTTAACCATTAACATCACTGTTATGTATAATAACAAGTTTAAAGTAATTAAATGATTATAAGTATCTATATTTTATTAATTCAACCGGGTTTTATAACGCCCGAAAGATCGAAGAGACTTTAAAAGTTTATATAAAACTTTCGTTACCAAAACAAACTACATACACGGTGTGTAGTAAGCTACGGGTGTTCTGCTACGACGTAGACAGTTGTAACTACGGAGAGCTACGGATTATGACCTCGCCGACGCACTACGAACGTGGACCCACCGTTAAGTTTAACTTTTGACGAGACTAGTTTTTCATACAAGAATTTGTAAAAGCAAAGTTAACTAATTTTTAACTCATTATTAAAATAACTTTTTTATCAATGTAAAAATAATGAACGGAACACTAAATGCAGAAGAAGATTAAATTCGCCTATAAAAGCGTATTTTAAGTTCTACTATGACGTAATCAAGTTCCATCTCTAACTCGTAGTAGAAGTTAAAAATGCGCTTTAAATTTCGACGCGTCGATCAGCGTTTCAATAGCTCAGCAATCAGGGCAGTCGCCCGTATAGCGAAAAGTCCTGAGTTCGAATCCCACCTGAAGGCTTAGAGTTGTGATTGTTTCTATAGGTCTATTTAATGTTCAATTAAAAAAATACATAACCCTATTTTATTGAAATTTTAATGTAATACTGATTAATTTGTTGATGCAGTGGTTAGCGGGTGTGCCCTTTGAAGGCGAAAATGAAGCTACCTTCACAAGGACTTTCCAATACATTTATTATATCGAGATCTTTTGGAACGTAGCATCAAGACGTATACATTTATGTATGTTACATTTCATAAATGACATTACTATTTAATGTGACATATAAAAAAGGGGGGAAAAACAAGCCCATGACAGATTTCTTGCGGTCCCCACGGCGTAGCTTTGAAAGCAATACAGGCATTTTAAATGTACATATTAAAAAAAATTGAAGTGAAAACTTCTTTAGCATCGTTGTGATTTGAAAATCGATGAAACGAAAAAGCGACGGTTAAAAGAGACAGACACATAAATTCATAAGATTTAACATAGGGGAAATGAGTTAAATGAAAATGTGTTAATGCGTGTTTGTGTGCGCATGCGTAGTACAAAGCTTGAGAGAAGGCATCACAACAACCGTGGCATTTTGTATACGTGTAAGTATTATTTTGAAGGTTTCACTTCTACCACGTGTGAATTGCACACATGCTTTTTTTCTTTTATTCTCCGTTATTTAAAATAAACCCAGTAGACTATATTTTTACGTATTCTAATCATAAGTCAATAGTACTTTTATTTATCTAGTGTTATGTTAATATAAGTTAGCAGAAGAAATTAAAGTTAAGCAATTTGATAATAGAAATAATTAAGTTCAATTACAAATATATTAAAATAATTACCTAACAGTTGGAGAATGCCTTAAATGCTAAATGCAGACAATGCCATCATTTAAGTATATATACCAAATACCAAGTACCACTGGCTCGGGAACATATGCTCGTATTCATCACACAATCGTCTGCCCTTTCCCAAACTGGAAGTTAGGACTGTCGGTTCGAAAGCAGTATTGCTATTATTGCACCGAATCGATCGTTAAATAAATAAATAAAAAGGGTAGAATCGAACTTAAATACATTTAGATAATCAACGGATATTGCTCTAAGCCCCTAACTTTTATTTATTTACAAAACAAAGACTTGAAATTTAAACGCATAGAATATGAAGTGCGAATTTCATTTATATTATTTAAATGTTGACTCTATTTTTAACGGTATAAAAACCTTAATCCAACGTTTAGGGGTGACTGGAAAACGTTTACCAAGCGCAGTTTCTTCTCATATGGCAACCCCGTACTGATTTATAGGTCGCTTATCGCGGGCCTGAATTTATTTGTCTGCTTCTACCCGCTTATGCTTGCCTGGTACTGCGCTTTAGAATTTGTAGAAATGACTGAGTAACATTATTTTATTTTAATCCCTTTTTTTCTTAAATAACTGGGTCGATGCATGCAGTCGCTAAGCATAAAGCTTGGTTAGCACCATACATTAATAATAAAAATAAAAAAAAATCAATAAGGTTTTAAATAATTCCATAAGAATGAAAACTTTTAAAAAGCGCGCACTTTTATTTTAAATGGCAAATTCCATATAGCCAATGTTTTTTTATCATAACTTTTTTATTTTTGCGAATATCAAAATCCGTCATGATCTAATCCTAAACCTGTTTGGTCGATTCATCCCAAAAAAACAGAAAACGGCTAAGAACTCGTAGAGTATTGGCATCACGTACATTTCATTATTGAAGCTGATCCATGGAAGCTTCGCTCGCTCCACTCCAATTAATACAAGGAAAAAAAGGTGCTTAGATGGTTTGGAGGATGGACGAAAAAAGATTGACAAGACAAGTTGATGAGGCATATATGCATGGTTGTCTGTAAAAGCAGACCAAATAGGGTCTTAAGGGTCGAAATAGAAGATGTCCTGAAAAAAGGCCATGTCAAAAGTACACTTAACCGACAAGCTTGTATGAGAGATCAGAGGGGAGTTGAAGAATCGAAAGATGTATGTCAGGATCTGTAGGATGTTCACTTAGTTGACCGCGAACACCGTACACTTAGATGTTGTAGTTGGTTTTGTTGCTTGTTAGTCACGTAGTAAGTGGTGGCTGGCACGACGTTGAAAGTTATGTTTTTGCGCAGATAAAAGAAAGAATTTCTTCACTTAGTTAATAAAGTTATTAAAGTAGTTTGGTAAAGTTACAGATAAAAAGGTAGTTGAAAGATAGGTAATTCCTCGACTGTGGCCAATAGTAATCTGATAATGTTTAATTACAGCAGATAAAAGGTAAGGTTAAAATGCTGAAGCGTAACCTAATTTAAGCGTATCGAACTGAAGTAAGGAATGTGCGGTGTAAGACCGTACAGGATCTTTGAAAGTGGAAATTTGTGATCTCTGTCGAAAAGGGCGTGATTGTAAAAATCAACTTATCTCAAACATCAGGCGGGATTTGAACCAACCCTCACTATCCGAATGAGTATTTCCAAGTAAGCTACCGAGACTTTGACAGACCAGTGGAATTTTTTTCAAGTATTTCTTAAGCTGACGTCAGCGTCGTCTTTTCATGTTCTAGTTATTTTTACGTCTATTTAGACCCAGCCTACCAAGTACCAAGTGGCAATGTTTTTTCCAAAATATTGAAGCTGGAATATTGGTGTCGGTGTCACCAAAAATTAGTTGGAATATTAACTTTTATATTTCTTAAACCTGAATATCTTCCTTTCTCGTTATTAGTTAATATACTACTTTATATTAACTAGTAACGAGAATGTGTAGGTTCTGTCTGTACATTTATTTTTCGGAAAAATTTTATGATAAATATTAGTTTTATGACTCATTAATACTATTTTTAAAAATCTGTCTGTCTGTATGTCCTTCTATAAGTCAAGAACTGATGAACCGATTTTGATGAAACTTGGTGTATAGTAAGAAGATGTAATCGCTAAAATGATAGGCTATATATTATAATAGTAGAAGCTTCATAATCTTAACTAATATTATTAAATACGAAAGTGGGCTTATTTGTTACACTTTCGCGATTTAACTACTTATTCTACTATCATAAAATTTTGCATACACTTTGTATTGGTCTATGAAAATACATAGGGTACCTTTTATCCAGAAAAAAGTATTTTTCCCGAAGAATAGAAATACTTATAACTTTTAATCAGTAGTCTACATTTACGTAAGCGAAGTCGCGTTAAAAGCTAGTTTACTAATATAAATTTATATTGTAGTCACTTCTAATAGATTGTTAACACAGCGCTGCAATGTCTAAAGGCTGGTAATTGTACAAATTATAAATTTGTGACCGACTACCGCACTCGGATTAAATTGTGCCGCCGAATTGTGCCACGGGGCTCGGCGTTACTACACATATTTCATTAATTTCGTCTATTCAAATAGACTGGTTTTAACGTATTGTAAAGTTTAAATCTATAATCTAAGATCACAGTGCTTTGTGTTTGTCTGTCCGCTCCTTTTCCCGCTCTTTTTCCATTGTATCAATAATGTTACCATAGCAACGCGTTAACCGCAAGTAATTCGTCTACTGGACGCTGGATGGCGCTAACGGAAAAATATTTAATAATAGAAAAAATTTAAATAATTTTGTCCACCCGTGCGAAACCGGGACGGGCCGCTAGTCTATAATCTAAGAACACAAATTTGTTGTTTGTGTGTTTGTCTGTCCGCTCTTTTTCCCGCTCTTTTTCCATTGTATACGCGTTACCATAGCAACGAGTTACCGGGTCAGCTAGTACATACAATCACGGTTTTTTCCCGCAGGATCAGGAAGAGATCACAGATTTCCAAGTCCTACGATCCTGACATAAATATCTCGCTTCTTCAACACTAATAAGATCTTTCATACAAGCTGTTAAGAGCCTTTGAACGCCACGTTTTTAAACGCACCTTGATTATGAATTTACGTAAGTATTCAAAGTTCTACCTGCATAAATTCAGCCTCGTGCTTGAACTCGTATCTGTTTCGGTATTGTATGGTAAACGCATTAGACATACAGGGCAAAATTGCCCTGTGGAAAAAAATAAACGCGCTTCCGACTCGCCTGCTTATGCTCTATTTGTTCCCTGAAAGTTTGCGTTGGTCTGCTTTTTCGATTCACCCATGCACATTTGCCTCATACAACTTGTCTTGTCAATCTCCTGTCGTCCATCCTCTCTACATGGTCATACCATCTAAGTATCCATTATTCTATCTTTGTCACTAGGTATAGACTCTTCCACACCACACCATTCTCCTTAGCCTAGCCCAAAATAAGCACTGTAAGGCTTCTGTTATGGATACTAAGGTAACGCATAGACATACGTTACTTTAGTAGGTATCTTATTATAAGTCTATAATAATATATTAATATTCTTATTTTTTGCATTCACTATGCAATATTTCTATAAGATATAAAATACGCCTGCAAAAAAGAACATTTTATATCTAGCCTTATTTTGGGCGAGCGTAGAGTAGCTACGCGCATGCAAAAGCTAATGAGCAAGTCGATAATATAGTCCCTAATTGAGGTTCGATTTACTCTAATTAAATAAGTTTTTCAGTAATAAATATCGGTTTTGGTTTAATTATCTGGCAAGAACTAGGGGGCCCCCCTATCGATCGCGGGGCCCTGGGCATTTCCCCACAGTGCCCAGTGGGAAAGAGGGTTCTACCGACCACGCGTTGCTGTGTTGACCTTATGACATTATTAAAATGAAATGATGATGAAATTAAAATGAAACATCTCGGTCAAACACTGTGACAGGGAATTTTTATATATAACGATAGTTTACTAGCTGACCCGGCCACATGTTACTGTGTTAAAAATAAAAAAACTCGGAACAAATCCTGCACAATAAAAAAAACATTATAACTGGTTGAGTGATTTCAGAGTTCATCGCGGTCAAACACTACGACAGGGAATATATTTATATATAGATACAGTAAATAACTACATATAAAATTAACAACAACCAAACCGTAAGCCGAATGGGTTAATATAGGAGACAAAATTAAAAATTTTGCGACGCCTACAAAAAAAGTGGGAGCAATTTGTAGTAAGCACCGCAGTTTGCATTCCGGGATATTAGGCGCTTCCGTATTAAGCACGAACATTGCAACTTCTGAACTCATCTCGTAATATTATTTTTTTATTTCTTATTAACGAATGAGGATGACGGACACTAATTACTTCTGTTATAATAGGAATGGTTATTTTGAAATTCTTTATTATGATAATAATTTGCAAAAAACTGGTTGGTTGCCTGTAAATTTGGTATACGGGCGAAAGTTTTACGTGACAACGACTTTGAGTGGTAAAATAATTTTAATGTGAATATTCATTCGTATAGTAGGAAGAAGGATGAAATAATAGTAACAATTTAAAACATTTATTTATACAAAGAATTATATTTAAAACATTAATTTATAGGCACGCGTCCCTTCCACTTTTTATGTCTGTCTCTCTCGCTCTTAGGCGGGCTAACCATGCCCGAGTGGAAGGGACGCGTGCCTCTCACTCGCTCTCATTGTAAGCGCATAACGTGAGCGGAGCGTAACGCAGTTTCTTGAAGTGTCACCCGGCAAACCAATTTATAAGACGTTGTCACGTCAAAAAATATGGTTTTATTGTAGTTATTATTCTAATTTGTCTTACACCTTCTATGGAATTCGATGTGCAAATATTAAATAACTATAAAATTAATAATATTTAATTAAACTTTATTATTAATACTTGAAAGATTATTAAATATCAATCAAGAATAATGAATGTGTTAATTTAATGTTGCACCTCAAAAAGCAAAGCAGAGACCAATTAACTTAGTAACAATAAAATATGTCTATCATTGAAAAAAAGCATGTGTGTAATTCACACGTGGTAGAGGTGAATCCTTCAAAAATAATACGTACATGTATACAAAATACCACGGTTGATGTGATGCCTTCTCTCAAGCTTAGTACTATGCATGCGCACTCAAACACGTATTAACACATGTACATAATGCTTCCTATCTCATTTTCTGCTACCATAAATCTTATGAGTTTATGTGTCTGTCTCTTTTTTTACTGTCGCTTTTTCGTTTCATCGACTTTCAAATCACAACGATGCTTAAGAAGTTTTCACTTCAATAAACAATTTATTTTTTACAATAATAATAATAAATTTGAATTTAAACTCATAAAATGTCAATTGGCAGCTTAGTATTAAATATTCTAAAAGCCGTGCAATGGACATTAAGAGATTTTTTTTTTTTATTAAGGATGGGTTTGCTCTTGATCCCAATCAAGCCCGGGGGCCATGACAGAATCCACGATGGAACGAGCTAACCCAGAAGGTGCCTATTCACCCTGGCTTTGAAAATAGACGGGTTATAAGTTCTCGGAAATACAGACGCAGGGAGGGAGTTCCACTCCTTTGCTGTGCGCGTTATGAAGGATGTTGAAAAGCGCTTGGTGCGACAGGTAGGAATATCAACCAAGAAAGGGTGGTAGCCTGCAGTGCGTCTGGATGTCCGATGGAAAAAAGGAGATGGCGGTATAAGCAGATGCAGCTCTTGAGCACACTCTCCAAAGTACAGTCTGTAGAAGACCGCCAGACAGGCAACTTTGCGGCGATGAGCTAAGGTGTGAAGCTTGCTCTTCACCAATTTGTTGTCCCCGATGAGCCTCTCAGCTCTGCGCTGAATCGTGTCCAGTGCAGCAAGTTGGTATTTTGCTGAGCCATCCCAAAGGTGGCAGCAATATGAATAGAATGTCTTAATTCATCTTATTCTTTAATTTGCGTTTAATTGAGCGAAGCTCTCTTTTAGGCAACTCACAAATTTCGCTTGTCTCCCTCCTGCTACTTAACGGTTTAACCGATTCGAACGAATTTTGGCATGAACATACATGATTAGGTATAACCTGACGGACATAGGCTATGTAAAAAAAATATAGACTTTACCATGGAGGAATAATCACCATAATAATAATCAAAGGATACTGGATTGATGAAATTTGGCGCCAAAACTCACATCGTGGTCGTGACTGATGTGCAAAAAAAGTTTTGAAGTCGGAGATACCATCGAGGAATAAAATCACCTTTCAAAAATCTAATTACTTCGCTCAGTATTTGCAAACAGCAGCATGTATTGCAGACCTAGTATAATAAAATAAAAAGTATTAATAAGTAAGCCCAGATAATTTATTTTTTCTATTAGTTTGGGTTTTTTATTATGAAGGCGGTAATATAACTTTTTACGTCGATTTCATTATGCGAATTTTTAAAATCAACTTATCTTTTATACTAATATAGCTACTTAACAGTTTTATGCAAATTTATTCCTTTAATAATGCCAAAGTTATTATAAAACCATAGATAGTATAAATGTTTTTTTTTTATCAAAGTTAAACAGCCAAGTTTGTCATAGACTTTTTTAACTTAAAATTATGAAGATACATTAGTTATATTTATAAGTAGTTTATGTACTTAGTTAAGATTAGATGTGTACAAGCAAGCGAGTACATCGTCCCGGCTCTACCTTTTTTTCTTCAGCACTTTTTAGTTGACCTCAATTCATATTTATTAGCAATTTATTGTACAAACATTAGTTCGCAATCATCAACTACCTACCTACCTACTCATATTATTAACTAATTAAATAAAATATATTTACATATATATAGATATATATCAGTTTAAATCTATCATATTTATCATTTATGAGTTCCATACCGAAAAGATGATTAAGTAAGAAATGATTTGCTTAGTGCATAAACTGTAAGTAGACCTAAATAAACATAAAATCCTTTTCTTAATTCGAGTAGTATTTGTGTTATTGTACTGTACATTCACCATTAAATGTTAGTATTTGAAGCTTAAAAGTAATAGCGCGTTATGTAACTTTGAGTCGAAAGCTAACTGCAATAGACGCGACCATGGAGCTACGAATCTGAAGGATTATAAAACCTAATTCTATCTTTCATATTATCATAATCGAAATATTTCATAATTTGCCTATTAAAAATGTCAACAGTATGTGTTTTACCTGTACACAGACACCTAACTATACAATAAAATTAATAAATAATCTTAAGTGGCCGTACGTCCACAGAGAATAAATAGCCTTATACCAAGGGTATCGTAATAACCCCCTGGATTTGGACTCATTTTACATCATGTTCCATAAGGATCAGCTATTTTTTTTTTGTTTATGATTTCAAATTATTTTTTTTATTTTAAATATTAGAAAAAAATTACACAGCTCTCAAGTTCCGCCTAAGAATAACTAGCTAGCTGAGTCGATTTTTTTTAGTATTTCTTTAATAAAATTAAATATATATTAATGATATTCGTCTATTTCTATTTTATTATTATTGTATTACTATGCAATACAAAATAAATATAATGTCGTAATTATTTGATTAATTAGGGCGTTACTTGGTGGAAGTCCATATCCAATAGTAAAACTAAAATATGTAGCTTACTTCCGTAAAATTCAAGCAGTGTGCACCGCCCGCCCGCCTCCCAGCAAATAAATGCAGAAACCGCAGATAATCGCCCCCACACGGAGCAGCATCAGGAGATGGTAGACAGTGCAATACCGAGCACTAAGTTGGAACAAATCCAGTAAAATGACAAAAAAATCATCAATATCGGTAAAGTAGATTCGGAGTTCATCGCGGTCAAACAATGTAACAGGAAATTTTTATATACAGTCGAACCTCTATAAGTCGAACATCAAGGGAGACGCCAAAAATTTCGAGTTATAGAGTTTTCAACTTATGGAGGATTTCGACTTAAGCGGATTTTGATTCGACATAAAGAGTTTGAGGTTTATTCTTATAAATTTTGAGTTAGAGAGGTAAAATAAATAAAAATTCAACTTGCAGAGGTGACAAACATACATATTTTTATTTATTATAAATCAACATTATTTCAAATCATTTTAAAATAAAAAATATGGCATTAAAAAAAGTCAGTAATTTTTTTTTGCTTTAGATAATTTGGTTGTTCTCTATCTATAGCATTGTCTAATCTATAAAGAGCAGAAAATTCTTCTTCTTCGGAGTTACTGGTCTGCTCTATAAAATTACGTAAGGTATTCAATGCAGTTCGCGCCTCTTTGATGTATATCTACATATCTATTTTACTCGGACTTTCTCGTACTTAGATTGAAAGCATTAAGGAATTGAGCTTTAAGACAAGGCATTAATAGACATTTTGGTATACATATTTGTTAACGCCATTTTGACACTGCTTTCTTTCATTGGCAAAAGTACATACCTACTAAATGAATAATGTAAACAAACGGTTCGCGACAAAATTGTAATATTTGTTTGCTGAGCGTTTTGATTTTGTTTTGTTTTAAGAATAGTTTATTGAGATAATCAAAATTGAACACCTGACACCAAGCAAGCAAACACGTGTGCGTGAGTCATAAATTTATTATCGTATACTCCTAAAATGTTTTCAAGTGTACACAATAGTGTACACTCACATTGTCGGCAAGTTCTTAAAGTCGGTAACTTATTTTTGTTCGAACAATAGAGGTAATAAATTCCAAATGATCAAGTTGTAAAGGTTGTAAAATAAAACGTTGCTATGTTCGAGATACAGAGGTCAAATTAAATTTTTCGAGTTATAGAGTGAAAATATGTACCAAAATGGCTTGGAGGGACTCGGTGATTATTTCGACTAACAAAGGGTCAAGATTTCAAGTAATGGAGGTTTTGGTGTTTGAAGGGAAGGGAACAAAACATTTTTTCGAGATTTGGAGGTTTTTGACTTATCGAGGTTCGACTTATAGAGGTTCGACTGTATATACCAGCTTAACCGTCTACGCGTTGCTGTGTCTCAATTATTATAATTTGCAATATTTTTATAGTTATAAATTAAAATGAAAATGATACTGTCCTAAGTCGGAAAAAAATCCAGCAAAATAAAAAAACATTAGAATCGGTTGAGTAGTTTCGGCGTTCATCGCGGTTAGACAATGTGACACGGAATCTATAAACTAAGATCACAGTGGTTTGAGTGTTTGTCTGTCCGCTCTTTTCCCCGCTCTTTTCCATTGTGTCGATAACGGCGGCAACAGTGGTTATAGCGGCAACAGTAGCGCACTGGTCGTTGTATCAAAAGTATTATAGGTATCTATTTATATCTCCCACTCTTCGGAAGGTCTCCCGATAGATACTGGTCACAACCAGTTTCCCTGGGTCAACCATGTAACAAACCCGTGTTGTAAGTGTTTTCATTGTTTTGACGAAAGAAAAAGTGAGTTTTCAGGTGAGATATACTTGGTATTTTTTTACAAACCTTTTGTTTCACCAATGGATTTATATTTTTGCTAAGTAACAAACTTCGTTGAGGTCATTTTGGCGTATACTGCACTTCGATTTACGTAAAACCATCACACGTGGAATGAGTTAAATCCAAAATGGCAGTTTTGTACACAGTGGTTCATATTCCACTGTGTACTACTGGTACTGGATAATAACTACCCATACATTAGTTTATCAAAAATCGAGACGTAATAATTTTTGTTAATTTTCCCTTTTAGGATGACCTGACCAGTAAGGCCCTGTAAAATAGGGAAACACATAGCTGACATGAAAAAAAGCAAAATTATATTTCTTTTGTGTGACTGAAAAGTCACTTTGAGGTAGTCAAAAAGTTACCTGATTATTCATTTGAAGGATAAAAGTCATTTTGTTTGATAGTTTATGCAAGATACAGAAAAAGGTTTTCTGTTGATGATTAACTAAGTCAAAACATATTAAGATAATTTAGTAAATTTCCAATGTGTAAGACTGAACAGTCACTTTGAAGTGGAGTAGTAAAAAAACTCTTTTTCGATGTACAACTTATTGTTTGATTAAAACAAAAAATAAAGATCGATAAAAAGCAAAAAAAAAAAATTAATTTAGTTATATTATAGATGATCCACTGTGAACTTGCCTGATTCACTGTAAACTGAGGGCCGATTCACTGTATTTTTTTTTAAATGCTATTTATTTTCCAAAATATTACCTTGTTTAAGTAAATTGATTGAAATAATCAATATACATTAGTTACACTATAATACTAATCCTTTTACATCTTTCCAACACTCACCTACATCGAGTTACATCACTGGAAAAAAAGTAACCCACTGTTGCCGCCTTGACCCTATATAGATGGGATTGTGACTACAAAATATAAAATAAATACAAAAGTGGTTTATTTAAATTTCCGTATGGTTATATCGAAGTAGCAATGTAAATGTAATGTTGTAATGTCTATATTCGTACTCCGTGTGCACGATTCGTCTCGCGCCATATCGCGCAGTTTTTCCGTCGCTAATTACTGCGGCCGTAACGGCGCGCCGCCCGCCGCCCGCCGGCGATGTTGTGCATGCGTCCGTTTCGTTCCGGCCCGTTTTAGGCAAGAGTTGCTTTTCTTTATCAAAAATCAAAATCAAAAAATATCTTTATTATTATTTTTTTTTACAAGTTATTTTTGCCATGTGTGGGTCTCTTCTTTTAAGTTTAAAAAACCTGTATTAGAAGAGACCCCTCTCTTACTGTGCTATGAAATATCTTAGTATCTATTTGACACCAAGTACAGAAATGCATGCATAGTTATAATAAACTTATTAGTTAAATATATACATTTTTATATGTAAGGGTTATTAAGGGTGTAATGTTGAGTGGAATTTCGAATAGGGAGTGGTCTACTTTTTTTACGTTTCAATGCAAAACTACTGATTCAAAACATTATATAGAGTGTGTTTGTTTTTAGTATTACTGGTTCGATAGGAGTCCTTCTATACTTTCATAACTTTGTGATTTTAACCATGATGTTACTTTATGTTTGCATGTATAGTAATTAAGTGAAAAAATGTTTAATATCCTGTTTATTTTATTGTATATTGACACCGATTGGGCCGAAAATTGTTTACAAGAAAATGCTGATTTGGTAATTTTATGGCTAACTACTGTGTACGCTTTACGCTTACTTAATAGTTTTTGGGTATCAAAAGAGTAGTTTCTATGAATATTTAAAATACATTGCTGAATATACAGTTGTCTCACGGTTAATACATTAGCTTCCTTATACAATAAATTAGTACTGAATCGTCTTTTTTTGCGTAACATTACTTTAAGTATTAATCGTTGTGCTCGTTCTATGTTTAAAAATGTTGTTTTGTAAGTACCACCCCAAATTATCAAACAGTACAACAATAATGATTGAACAAGACTTTTATAAATATAAATAATGAGTTCTTTGTCAGCTATATTACGTAGGTGCTTGAATAGCCAAGTAAGCTTTCGTGCTCGGTTTGACACCATGTCGAGTTGGGGGTACCAAGATAGGTTCTTGTCTATTAGAACACCTAAATATTTTATGTGGTTGACGCGTTCAATTCTATAGCAAATGCCGCAATTATTTCTGTCACCTCCGGAACATGAATGAGCAGAAATAGTCAGATTATTATCCGGTTGCATTGAATCACGAATCGAAAAGGCAATGTATCTTCTTTGATGCTCGAGTTACAAATTGAGCTAAGTATAGTTAATAATAATATTTCCTAATTTCACAACAATCAGCCTAGCTCAAATTAAGCACTATAAGGCTTGTATGGATACTAGGGTAACAGATACACATACATATTATGATACGTAGCTATTTAATAATCGTAGGAATACTAGCTGACCCGGCCACGCCATTTTAAACCTATCCTATGTACTCAGTCAGAAATAATCCAACAAAATTAAAAAAATCGTCAAAATCTGTAGAGTTCGTATTTCATCGCGGTCAGACACTACGACAGGCCTTTATATATATAAAGATATATAAATATTCATGACTCAGGTACAAATACTCCTATTTATTAATTAAATCTGCCCCTCCGAGATTCGAACCCAAGACCGTTTGTGCGAAAGGCAGGTAAACGACTGTAAATTTGGCATAATATACAGAAAAGCAAAACATGTCATGTTCGAAGACACTTTTGTTTTTATTACTTCTATCTTGTTTTTCTTTCTTTCCTATCATTCTGTTGCTCTATCTGTCTATCTCTTTTTCTTCCTATGATGTTACTCAAGGGCGAGATGTATCCATAGCCAGTGCTGACTTTACACATTTGCCGCCCCAAAGCTATAAAATTTTTGCCGCCCCTACTGACCTCTATAATTTGATTTACTGTTCACAATAACGTTAATTCCTTTTTTAGGGAATAACCTCGTTTCAAGATTATTTTTACAATTTTTTGGGTATATTTTTAAGCTAAGAAAAGCAAAACTTTGTTTTTACTGCACTATTACTTACATTTTTCCTGTACCAATTTTCTGGGCAAATTTTGCCGCCCACTAATTATGCCGCCCTAAGCTTCAGCTTTTTCAGCTTCTATCCGGCACTGTCCATAGCACCGACTCCTGGATGTAATACCATGTTAATAACATATCCTTAAACTACAAAAACTTTTACCAAATTAAATCAGTTGACCTAATTTTCAACAAATAAGATAAAAAAAGTCATGTTTATTTGCAGAAACTTGGATTGGTGACTATTTGCGACTATAACGTGTCAATGATGGGACGGCCTTTGTAGTCCAATGGCTCGCATACCGGTTTTCATGGTAACGCCACTCCGAAGTGGTGGGTTCGATCCCCGACCTGGTCAAAAACTTTTTTTTATTGGCTCAGATTTAGGTGTGGTACCGTCATTGTTTCTGTTAACACAAATGCATTAGTTAATTGACGACCGTTTGGTGTACTTTTCGCACCAACGATCCTGGGTTCGAATCCTGAAAAAGGCAGATGTTTGTGTGATGAATGCTATGCATTTGTACCCGAGTCATGGGTATTAATTTATATTTGTATGAGTACTCATGTTTGTGTCATAATATGTATGTCTATCCGTTACCCTAACACCCATAACACAAGCCTTAGAGTGCTTACTTTGGAAAGGTACAGGTCGCGGCACGTAACTCTAGCACTGAACGAAACGTGGAGGGGATAGCTGCGGATGGGTAGGTACTGTCGCGCACGCAATAGAAAATTAGTAGTTTAATTAGGTACTTAATTAATTATAGAAAAATAATATTAATTACATTATTTTAATGTAATGTCAAACACTTGTAATGTCAAACACTGTCGTCAAACACTAAGTGTGACTAAGTCTAGCGGTGAACAAAATGTGGAGGTAAGTTCCTATTTCAGTACTGTACTGTCACGCACGCAAATATTACTTTAATAGATAGTACCTGGTGCACCGACTACCGACCGACCGCTACGAGGTGGACCGACGATCTGGTTAAGGTCGCGGGAAAACGCTGGATGCGGGCAGCACAGGACCGATCGTTGTGGAGATCCTTGGGGAGGCCTATGTCCAGCAGTGGGCGTCGTGCGGCTGATATGAGATAGTACCTGGGCGACTGAGCTTCGCTCGGCGTCATTTTTTTTTGCAACATCGCGTTTTGTATGAAATTAAAAAGAAAATATATACTAAGCGATTTTTTTTAAATAACATTTGTCGACCTTACCGACTTATATTACTAACTGGTTATTTAAACAAAAAATCACGAGTGCAATTTAGTTTAACATTACGATCTTTATAAATACATTTATAAAGGACACGACTGCGCATCTATCAAAGTTGTAGAAGAACAAAGGAGGTTGATTTATAATGAAGCAAATACATACATTGAAGGACGTTGTGTCACACCACCAGAAGCGTGCTGGCGATTATTTACTTTTGAAATATAAAAAAAAAGTCATAGTGTCCAACGACTGGATATCCACTTACCAGATCAATATCGGCTTGCAAATTTAGATCAAATCCTTGAAGATTTAGCCGCCATTGGCCAAAGAGGGTCTACTCTGGAGGCTTATTTTAAACATAATACAGAAATGAAAAGACATAATGAGTCAAGCGTTTATGTCTCACGTCGATATAATATTTATTGGCAGATGCCTGAAAACTTTAAATAGATCGGAAGGTCTAGCAAATGGGAGCCAAGAGTTCACCATTTGCGAGTCATTGGTAGGATTCACAATGTGCATTTCGTTGCTCAACCGTAACTATTCTAAAGCGAAACAATTAGCAGAAATTGATATTTTTCTTATGGATGAGGCTCTTGGCGAGTATTGCTACTAACCAATAGATGTCAGTAATAGTTTGGCTTTCTTCTATACCGAAACATCGCCAGTAGGATAAAATATTTGCAATATGTCGGTTTATTTACTTCAATCTTTTTTTAAAGCTCGGTCATTTGTATGCCTCTAGATATAAAGTATAAAAAAAAATAAAAAGGAAAAAGAAATGGGATTCTGTCAGTGTGGGATTTGAACCCGGACCCGAAGTCTTCGAATTCGCCAGAGGCCTAACTCCCGACCGTTCATACAATGCTTGAATTAATAATAGATACTAATTAGAAAATAAATTCTATGTTTAGTACAGCAAGTCTCAGATTTTTTTACATATATAATATTTTAAGTTACGGTTCACTGTCAGTATTATAGAATATGAGATTGCTATCATAATTTATTAAAAGTAGAATAAAAAACATCCATTATTAATAATACAAAGTTAGAGATCATTACAATTTAAAACAATACATTGTTATTCTATTAAGTATTTACTTAACAATGCATGTGAGACTATGGCTGAACTAAATAAGTTATGTTGTAAAACCTGATAATAATAATAATATTTCCTACATTAACACCAATTAGCCTAGCCAAAAAGAAATTAGTACTATAAGGCTTAATAATACTAGGGTAATGGATAGAGATGCATATATGATACGTAGATGTTATATTTGTAGAAATATATATATAAACACCCATGACTTAGGTAAATGCTCATATTCATCACAGAAACATCTGCCCCTGCCCCATGACCGTTGGTGTGAAAGACAGGATTGGTACTATATTTATATTTCTTTTTTCATATTTGTTATCTACAGCCCATTGTTAGCACCGTAGGGGCACAGACCTTCTCTATGGGATGGAAACACCATAAGGTAAATGAATGACATAACCGACCACTAACGCTTAGTATATATTACTAAACGATCATGGTGTATAACAATAATTTACAAGATTTTGAACAACACTTGTGAAATATAATTTTATTGTCCCTTATTCTTTACATTTCTCTTATTCTTAGATTTAATTAAACTACTTGATTCATCATTTAATTGTTGGAAGAAAGCTTTGGATGTTTTCAAGGACTTGTCGGTAGCCTCCGCTGCCTTTTTAGTATTCCTGTTATCTGTAACTTTTTCCACTTGTCCCTTGCTTCTCTGCAGTTTCTTCTTTTTCCTTCTTTCTCTATTTTTGTCTGTTTGTGTTCTCTCATCTTTACTTATCAGTTCTCCTCTACGCTTTTTCTTAACTTCTTCTGGGGCCAACAATGCTGCATCACTTGTGGCTACAGGAGCCACTTCCTCCATAGATATAGCAGGTGTATTACTGACAATTTTCACCTCAGCATGTGGTGCTCTAGGAGTATAATGGTAATGACATAATGCATCCAATTTTGAAAACAATTTATTCATAGCCTCTCTAATCTCGGTGTGGCTTTCTGGTTCCTTCTCTTCTTCAGCTTCACCTGACAAAGCTTGTTTCTGCTTAAGATATTCAGCTTCATAAACTTGAGCTAAACTTTGTTTACTCTTGGACTGATCTAAAATTTCAGGTTTACGGAAAGACAATTGGTCATCAACTGCCTTTTCTTTCCTCACAACATCATCCCAAGCCTTGTCTTTGATTCTACGTTTGATTATCTCTTCTAACGTAAGAGTTGTTTGTTCTGTAATTATGGGAGCTGGCCTACTAGTAAGATCAAAGTCAACAACTTCTTGTAGAAGTGAATTCTGTGGGCGTTTTGAAGCATCAACCTCTCCCTTTAGCTGCCAAGGTGCTTCAGTCAAAGTTTTTTCTTCTAATCTTGATATTTGTTGTTTTAAACGTTGTTGACGTAGTTCAAAATCTGACTTTTTATCGTCCTTAGTTGGTTTGCCATTAACTACATTTGAATCTTCCTCGGAAGTATCAGAATCATCATTTGATGAATCATCAGCAAAAGTGACTTGTTTATGGCTTTTCATTCCCAATTTATTATTCACCGTTTCATGGTCCTTTTTGCTATTATGTTCATCACAATCATCATTTTCACTGTTCTCACTGTCAATATATTCTTGATCATCATCTTGGCCATTGAAAAAATCAGAATACATCAAGTCTTTACCACCTTCTTCTTCCTCACCAGAACCATCATCTTCGTCATCAATGTCTTTGAACAAGTCTATTGATTCATCTTCACTGTCTGAACCGGTTGTCTTACCTTGATTTTTCTCTTCACTAAGCAAAAATTTCTCCATTTCTTGTAGTTTGAAAAACTTATCATCCACAACAGATGATTTCACTTTTTTATCACTAGTATTTTTCTGTTTAGATTTGTGTTTTTTACTTGTTGCTGTAATATCTTCATCATCTTCTGATAACTTATCATCTTCATCAGAAGGTGCAGAAACTTCATCGGAAGGTGCAGAATCTTCGTCCATAGCCTCTTCTTCGTTTTTTGAAGTCTCAACAGGAAAAACTAAATCTTTACTAGAAGTCATGCAGTTAGCAACTTCCCAAACAAACTGATCCCAGCATTCAGAGTTTTGAAGTTCAACCTGTTGCCAAACTTGTTCTTCGTCGAAATCTTGAACTATCAACTTGGGTAAAGCATTTTTCTTTGACTTTTTCCCTTTGCTCTCTTCTGATTTGGTAAAATCGTAAAGAGTTTTCACAAAACTTTTAATGTCTTCTTTTAACTCAGTTTGAACCGTAAGATAGTCCACAGGTTTCTGAGTAAAAGACTCAAACTTTTCCATTATTTCATCAATTTCTGGACACGCCATGGTCAGTTGGTGTAAAATGGCTTTAATTACATATACGTAAAATAAAACTTATCGAAATTAACCAAAAACACGAGGTCTTAAATACGGCTTTATTTGACATAAATATATGATAAATGTCACATGTGTTTAAGACTTTTTACTTTTTAAAAGGGACTTACATTGTACATGCAAACGCTTTTCTCAAATGTGTAAATAAAGATATTATATCCAGTGAACTTTCTTATCTAAAACGTTAAGTGGAAATCGAACCCTCAAAACACAAAATATATCTTAATAATCCCAAATCTATGTACGTAAGAAATGGTATAAACAGACTGAGTTTACTTATCAAAACAAAGTAGAAAATTTTATATTTAAAATATTATGATAATGTTTTATTTAGAATTATACTTAATTTGAGATTCATCACGTACCAATCTTAATAAAAGAAATTACTGAAGATTTGCCTGTATGAGCTTTATACCATTTGTCTACCCTTATGGAAAAAACAAAAAAATTAAGTACACTGAACTTTTTTTGTTGATTATGAATCTCAATCAGCGCAGAGCGACGTTCCGTTCCGTTCATTCGTTCAGTTCACTTCGTAGATTGTCTGTGATGTTCCTTTTTGTGCTAATTTTATGATTTATTATCATGATATTCCTTTTCTAAATACAAATGTCTGAAACGAACAGTGCATAATAGTATCTTTTTATATTTAATATAAATATTGTATCTAGTCTCACCGCCCACGCTAGATTTCGAGGTGAGTTGGTTCATACAACATTGTAGCATCTGTAACTGTATCGTGGCTTGGTAATTATTTTCACTTCAGTGATCACAAAGGCTGCCTGTAACACTAAGTTTGCCTTTGTCGAACTAGTATTTCAATTAAGAAAATATAGAAATATGATATTGTTTGGAGTAGGTCCAAAAAGTGAAAGGTTGTTTCAAGTATGTATCATGTTTGTTTTATGAAAGGTGTCAGTAAAGTTCTGCTCATATGACATTGTCGCTTTATTGTAGAAACCTTGTAGTAAATGTTATATTGTGATGTTTACAAAAATATGTTATTTTGTGATAACTCACTCTCTGGCCTAATATACCATAGTTGAAAATTCAGAACTTTTTGTGGAAATATTCAATGAGTTTTTTAAAGTTATGTAATGAATATTTAGTTACAGTGTTACAAAGCCTTTAAATTGCAATTATAATTCTATCAATGTAAACTTTTTCAAACTTGTATATAATATGGGGTACTATAGTGTGGCCAACGAAAGAATGAGATCCTGACAGTTCGTAAACAAACAAGCAACATAACTTTGAAGTGGCCATTGAATTAAAGATTTATGAAATTAAATTGTTAATTTGCCATACTTTTAATATCTTTAATAATTATCTTTAAAAATATCTCATCTTATATTTTCTACTAAATTTGATTTTAAATAAGTAAGAAAACAATGTTCTTTTAAACCATACTAATTCAGGATTGCAATCTTTCATTGGCGGCACTATAATTATTCACCTTGTTATCTTGTTCATATTAAGATTGATGTTTTTGATGTCTAAGGTGCAAAATGGATGGTCAAGATCAATTGGAGATGAAATACAATCCAGCAGCAGAAGTAGGTGGTCTGGAACTGTGTATAGTGTGTGGTGACAGAGCATCTGGCAGACACTACGGAGCAATAAGTTGTGAAGGTAATTATTAAGTTTGTGTAGAATTAAAATTGAGTAGAGAATTGTTAAGATACAAACTGTGAAATAAATTCAATAGTAAAAAAGAAATGTTTTTATGCCTCACAAAAGTAACTAATATGTAACCTATTCAGCAATTTTCATCTAACTGATGAAATTATTTATTTATTAATTAATAAGTAGCATTATCAATGTCTTCTTGGTGACATATTTTTTTGTGCAGTCTTGTTGACTCTTATAGTGGAAAGGATTGATTCTTATGTATGTTATAAAATATTACAATATATTTCAAGCGGGCGTACAGTCATTTATAACTGCAGTAGTCGCACATAATCGAAAAGACCTATGGGAGGGATATATTAGAGAAATAAAGCACTAATGATACAATAATCATTTTTTTTTTTTATTAGAAATACAGATCTTGTTAGGTATGTAGGATATGAGCGTAGCTGTATCAGAAAATCCAAATTGACTTGAATATTCAAGTCTGTTTTTATATGTAAAACAAGAAGGTATTTCTTTCTTGTTTTTGCGCATGGTACCCACAACAGAAATCTTATCATCTTTGGCCAAATTGTTCACCAAAGGCACACTGGTGTACCAATTGTCCATTGTTAGATTTCGTCCAGTGCCAGAAATGGGTGAAATTAGTCTTTTCACAAGATGCTGCAGCAATACTCAACTGGTACGGTCCGTCAGGCTGTTTACCAGCATAAAGTTCAATGTTCGTTTTATGTCCACAATAAAGCGTAGCATCGTCTACAAGGGGATAAAGTTGTATTCCGTATTTATCGGGTTTTGATTTAATGTTTCGATTTTCCTGGTTTTGATTTTCCTCGAAAACCTGCCATCATCTCATCTATTACAACGTTCTCTCCCACAGAATATGGTAAAAGACAGTTTTGTGTAAATATAGGAGGGGCAAGTAAAAAATAAGGTTCCCAACGCTGTACACTCGCCGCGCGAGATGCTAGGCGAAATCCGGCAACACCGCCTTGATTGTTGGTCCCCCCACTCCGATCCCACTACCGGGAGCGATTGCTGCGACGCTCAGTACCGGTCTAACAGCCATCCGCGATGGAGCCCGCTATCGCCGTCTCCGCCAGGTGTGAAATCCGTTCAGTGATTCAATTTTTAAACGCCAAGAAACTTAAAACCTATTGAAATTCATAGACAGTTGGAAGAAGTTTATGGTAAAGCTTGCGTCACCGTCCAAGACGTGGCAAATGGTACAGGGACTTCTTCGAAGGACGCACAAATGTCCACGACGAGCAGGAATGGCAGGCCATCGGTGTCCGACGAACTCGTGACGAAGATTGAGCGCATTCTCCTCGAGGAGCGGAGAGTAAGGAAAGAAGGAAGGAGGCCGCGGAGTTTTTCTAAACGGGTTTTCAGAAGTGGATAACTCGTCAGAAAAAATGCGTAGAAAAATCTGGCGACTATGTAGAAAAATAGTTTAAAGTATAAGCTTTCAGATGGTATATTTATTTATCGCAATAAAAAATGCCTTACACCTGAAAAAAATGTGGGAACCTTTTTTTTTACTTGCCCCTCGTATCTAAAACCTCGCTTATTGGCGCAGCTTTGTCTAGAGTACGACGAGGTCGCGCAGCAGCGTCGTCAAACCGTAATGAATTGAGTAGAAGTTTTGTTCTTTTCAGTAACATAGTGGTAGGAAAGATAGGACTGCCTGTCCCATCACTTGCAAATCCTCTAAACGTCTTCAAGGATCCCGCTATGTACAATAATCCGAAAAGTGCTAAAAAAGTTATAAAAACTCTCTTCTTCATTTTTTCGTAATAATTCCCCGAGTATTGCACTTTGCGCTAGCGGTCTACGACTCATTTTATAAAAAAACAGTATTACCAGCTTAATTCGTCTAATGGGGAGTTCCCACATCTAATATTTGTAATAGACTAAGTTACCGAAATAAAATATTTGAATTTGAATTCGACAATATTCGGTGATAGCTCAAAAAATATTATAAAGCATTAAACGTCGCGTGTAATTCGCACAATAACAAAAGGACAGACAAGAAATCAGAAATACATGTAACGAGTAATAATAATGCTATGAACGAAAATGTATTCAGCACGGTCGATTCGACACCGCGCGCCCGCTTGAAGGTTAATAAATCTACCCCAGTTGAATGGTTAAGCCTAACCGCGAGCTATTGTGGATAAAAGAAAGACGTAAAGTCGGTTCCAATGGGACTAAGCAATGCCCGCCAGTGAACAAACAGCTCTCTCAGAAGCCTGTCGATGCCTACAAAGGTATCCCCCTGTATCTAATGAGAATGACTAAAGGTCTGAATGCACAGAGGTACCATGACATGTGGAAACTACACTCAAGTGAATACCGCTAGCAAATCAAATGTCAACTTGGTAACAAATGCTTATTACAAAATTCCGGACCTTTTGGTGCATAAGCAGGAATACTGGAACTACATCAAACTAGTTAAATTATTGCTATTTTCTCATAAAAAATGGCTTTGTCACCAGGTGGTGACAAAGATACGCCTGACGATATCACTGTATAGGTTAGGGATACAGTGATATCGTCAGGCATATCTTTCATTCTATAATATACTAGTGGACCCAGCAGACGTTGTCTTGCATGATATTTTTGCAATATAGATAAATAACCTAGACACCGACTGCAGCGCCATCTGCCGGGCTGATTTGTGAATCTAAACCATTCTCAAATCCCCTTGAACACACACAAAAAAATTCATTCAAATCGGTCCAGCCGTTTAGGAGGAGTTCAGTGACATACACACTCACAGAAGAATTATATATATAAAGATATGTTACGGTACGGCTAAAGGTACAGATAGCGCGCGAGTTGAATGCCGTCGGGGCCTGAGGTGAAGAGCGGGAGCATCTCCCCCCGCCGTCCGCACGCCGCGTCTCGCGCGCCTGCAGTGTAGTGCTGTGCTGTCCTTGACAACTATCATACGCTTACTGTGTTATCGTGTTAATATAAAGTTGCAGCCGCGTGTTATTTTTGTTTTTAATTATGTCTGATCCGTGTACGTCAAGTTCTGTTACAAAAAAACGAGTTTTTATTCATCGCCAAGCACGGGAAATGGCGAAAAATGTTCTAGACATGTGTGTTGAAGAAAGGCAGAACAACAATTTAACATTCACATTAAATAATGCTTACGATCGCGCAAGCCGTTACACTGGACTTTCGAAGAGAACATTGTCTGCAATTCAAAATGAAGCCAAAAAAGGGCCTCTTTGTTCGCCTTCTAAAAAGAAAAGACAGTGTAACAAGAAGACAAATTTAAACGTCGATGATTTTGATCGAGGTGTTATACACAGAATTATTGAAGAATTTTATTTAACTAAAAAAATTGTTCCGACCTGCATTAAACTCCTCGCAGCTATTCGAGAAAAAATCGAGTTTCCATGGGGAGTAACGAGTTTAAGAAAATTGTTAAAAGACATGGGATATAGATGGCTTAAATGTCATAATCAGTGGTCGGAGTAGGTATATTGAATTAAGGTCACTGACATCAAACGTATATGTTAATATGGATACGCCTCCGAGTTTCCGGATTATTATGATAAAAATACCGAAACATCGAAATTATTACATGAAACTAGTTAAAAATGTATCAATACTCTCAACGCTATGCTGCTAGTGGCGTAGATGGCCAGAATTTAATAGTAAAAAAAATTGGTTGCCTGTAAAGTCGATATACGGGCGAAAGTTTTACGTGACAACGACTTTGAGTGGTAAAATAATTTTAATGTGAATATTCATTCGTATAGTAGGAAGAAGGATGAAATAATAGTAACAATTTAAAACATTTATTTATACAAAGAATTATATTTAAAACATTAATTTATACAAAGAATCTCGCACTGAATTTCATATATCACCGCCTAAGCGAAATAGAAGCGCAAGACATGAACCGGTGTGTATGCCTATCTCTCTCACTCTCTCTCTCGCTCTGTCTCTCTCGCTCTTAGGCGGGCTAACCATGCCCGAGTGGAAGGGACGCGTGCCTCTCACTCGCTCTCATTTATAAAATGATATAATAATAATATTCATTTCAACACACGACATCCGGCAAACAGGGTCTTTTGTCCTCTTATGTCTATGCTCAACGCATCTGACCAATTAGAATCAAGTATCCTGGATGACTCATTGACTGTTTGTTCGAAAACAATGCTCGCACCGACATCCAGACCAAGTTGCTCACTCACTTATTTCGGTTCGTGGAGTGCGCTTATTTTATGTGTTGTGAATATCTTGACTTGACCCTGGCTTGTGTACTGTCTTCTGAAATCTACTTAAAACGACGAATTTGGCTTATAACTACGGACATCGATTTATTACTCTTGGATTGGGCCCATTTGAAGTTGTTTTTGTACGGGTAAGTTTTAATTATTTTCACTATTTAAGAAGGTTTTAGAACTTGGAAACAGTTAAAATATCACTTTATAGCAATCATCATAGCGCATGAGAGTCCGGTACGCACACCGCAGGGCTATCACCGCTTCAGTTAAAAAAATCACTTTATATGAAACAGAATTTCATTATCGACTTTACAGTTGTGTATGTATATATTGTAAATTTAAATCATTGTTTTAGGTGACATATAAATAAATATGGCAAAGGTCAAGGCTGAAACAGTGCTAAAGTGGTTATTGCACTATCCTGAGCTACTTTACGATAACGCTAGTGGCACTATATACTGTACAAAGTGTGAAAGTCATTTGAAAGCTGTGAATAGAGGCAACATTACCAAACACATTGAAGGCGCTGTACATCAAGGAAAATTTAAGAGACCGCAAGAGGAATTTTACTTCGACCTCATTAAGTTCCTGATTCTATGCAATATTCCTTGGTCGCAAATGAAAAATCCAGCGTTCAAAGAGTTTTTTCAGAAATATATGTGCAGTACTTGTTGTTGCGTTTGTACCAATCGTAAAGTGGTTGACGAATCACAGTTACGAAAAGTTTATTTGGAGAAGTTTTATAGGAATAAAATCAATTCGATTTATGAAATTAATAAAAATGAGAAACTATGGATATCGCTGGATGAGACAACAGACATTTTTGGTCGATACATAGTCAATTTCCTAATAAAACCATTGCATCCTAGTAATAGTGCAGGCCGGCCTTATTTGATTGCTTGTAAAATGCTAACAGCAGTAAATGGACAAACAATAACTCAATTTGTACTGCAATGTCTAGAAAATTTATGGCAAAACACTTTTGAAGCGAAAGTTGACAATATTTTAATGCTTTGCACTGACAGTGTCGCGTACATGCTATCTGCAGGGCGAAATTTAAAACATTACTTACCTGAAATGAAGCATGTGACATGTTTGGCGCACGCTCTTCATCGTGTAAGTGAGCAGATAAGGTCAGAATACAACGATATTGATATTCTTATATCAAATGTTAAAAAAGTATTTTTAAAGGCTCCTAGTAGGGTAAACATTTTAAAAGAAAAATATCCTGACTTACCGTTGCCTCCGCAACCAGTCATTACCAGATGGGGTACTTGGTTACAGGCAACATCTTACTACGCTCAACATTTAGATAAAATAAAAGAAGTTTTATCCTGCTTGAGCAGTTCTGATGCTATAGCCATACGAAACGCAAAAAACATTTTGGAAAAACAAAATTTAGAAAATGATTTAAAATATATCGAAGAAAATTACTCTATTATACTACTAGCCCTAAAAGAGTTACAAAAACAAAATTTATCTCTAGCTGATTCACTTTTAGTATTTGATCAAGTAAGGGCTACGCTTAACGAGTGCAATAATGAGAATATAAAAAATAAAATAGAATCAGTTATGGAACGAAATCCAGATTTAGATACAATTAGAGAATACAGCGAGAGTATTGAAAAAAGCGTAGCAAATAATCAGAAACTTTATTTCAAATTCGCTCCATTGACATCTACAGATGTTGAACGATCATTTTCCACTTACAAATGGATCTTAGATGTTAAAAGAAATAGCTTAAAAATCGAAAATATTGAAAAAATTATAGTTATTTATTTTAATTGTATAGAGACAGAAAATCAAAATGTAGAAATTGTAACCGATGAGGATTAAAAATAATTGTTTTTAATAAAACTGTAATAATGATTATTTGTATTCACAATAAACAATTTTGTTTGCTTACATATGGTTTTTTATTTTATTACTCTATTTACCAAATTTTTGGAAACTCCGGTACATTCCGGAAGAAATGCATGTCCATGTTATGATATCATGACGCAAGTATCTAAAATCAATATACCTACTCCGACCACTGGTCATAATAAACGTAGAATTTTGGTGGAGAGGCCAGCTGTCGTATATGCACGGTCAATTTATTTGCGGAAAATTCGTCAATATAGGCAAGAAGATCGAAATATTTTTTTTCTCGATGAAACATGGATAGACAACAACCTCACATTTAAAAAATGCTGGAGAAATGAAATGATCGACGCCGTGTTGACGGATACGAGCTCCACGAACAGGCTCATTCTTGTCCACGCAGGATCGAGAGGAGGGTTTTTAAATGGTGCTAAGTTACTTTTTAAGGCTGGTACTACGTCAGGTGATTATCGCGGACAGATGAACAGTGTTAATTTTGAGAATTGGGCCACTGATATGTTAATCCCTAATCTACCACAATCCAGCGTTGTTGTGATAGACAACGCACCGTATCATAGTGTACAAGAAAATAAAGTCCCAACAAAGTCCAGCACCAAATCAGTAATGTTGGAATGGTTAACCAAGAACAATATCGAAGCTTCACTTACTATGAGAAAAGATCAGCTGTTTCACTTGGTTCAGTTACATAAACCTACGGAAAAATCTTACAAAATCGATGAATTCATCAGAAGTCAAGGCCATATCGTAGTAAGACTACCACCGTACATGTGCGACCTCAACCCTATTGAGTTGGCTTGGGCAAAAGTAAAAAGAATTGTAAGGCATCACAATGTTACTTCTGATTTCTCCCTAAAAAGGTTAAAAGAAGTTACGGAGCTGGCTCTCTCTCAGGTCACAGAGGAAGATTGGCGTGGCTTCGACGATCACGTCATAATTTTAGAAGAAAATTATTGGCAAAGAGATGGATTAATGGAAGATACCATAGATCGATTCGTAATTGAGGTCAGCGATGGTGAGGATAGTGACACCGATTCAACCAAGTCTGCCATTTCAGAATCTGATGCTGCATAAATTATATTTTTTTTTATTGATTTTGATGTGTAAAATAATAAAAAATGTGTGATAATTATTACCTTGTTTTTTCTAAACTTAAAACGTTACACTTAAAACAATGTTGAAATTTATCGACATATTGTCATCATAAATTCTAATTAGGTCACTGCACTATCTCATTCCTGAGCTCGGCATTAAACTCGCGCGCTATCTGTAGGTGTAAACATAAACTTAAGATTAGCCAGCTAAACCTAGGTTTATCTTCGAGAAGCAGCTAAAGTTCGATATCATGTTAGGTTTGGTTAGGTTAGCTAGACCTAGGTTTATCTTCGAGAAGTAGCTAAAGTTCGATATCATGTTTGGTTAGATTAGATTAGTTATGCCGGCTAAAGATAGAAGAAACTAACATTAACACCTCCTAAAACGATTCTCCATAAGAAAAAAGGAGAAAGCTGTTTGACTGTCTTAAAACAAGATGTTTTTACTCAGTTAAGGAATTTTTTTAAATTGTAAAATTGGCATTAAGTTATAAATAATCACAATAAGTTATTAATATTTGACATTTATTATGAATTAATTGACCTTGATGTACATTTAAAATATACCATATATTCATTCATGATGTTTGCCATAATAGGAGCATGACATTAGGCTAGTTGACAAAATTTGGAAATTCGTTTAAAACTATAGTTAAGTACCTATTTTACCCTCAGAGTAAACAGGACTGGAGTAGCCTTTGCCTAACATTACCCCTCTGCCAAATGCACAAGCGTCGGAATCCTGTGCGTTATATAAAACTAGTTGAGCCGCCATTTTAAAACCACAATAATCAGAACGTCTTACCGTGCAGAGCTCCCACGAAAATGCCTGCCTGTGCTGTTTTCTACTGTAAAAAAAAATCGAAAATATCTGGTATGCAAAAAGATGGCGTCACCTTTCATTTGTAAGCATAATTTTTAGGTTTTGATTATTATTTAATTCATAATTTCATGTTTTAGCAAACTACAATTTCAAATTTCGCGCTTAAAGTTCGTTTGATGACGTCATGGCTGCACTCCCCACGAGACTACCTAGGGTTGACCATTATCGCATTTCAATTAATTAAGACAAAAATTAGAAATAGTTTGTTGGTAATAAATAACTGTAATTTTGTATTAATTAATTACCAATTATAATTTCGTTTTAACAATGTACGTTGCGTGTTTATTTTTAGTTCAGTATTAAGTACATACCTACAATTTTGCGGCTGCTTGAAGCCTATTCTTTGCTACACAACATGGAAATATAAAATAATAAATAAAATAATTAATTAAAATAATAATCAAACTATTTGCCCTTTTATTCATGCTGGGCGGCGCTCATAAACATTAAGAGTACTAATGCTGTATATACCTACAGTGTCCCTGACTTCATAAAAAAGCACGGTTAAAAGGGTACCATCGCCTAACCAGCACACCCGATCATTTCCGAGAAACCAAAATTTTTTTTCGAGCCACAGGACAAATTGTTTTTATTTTGTAATCAGCAACCCTTATTAATTTGTACAATAGTGATGTCAACTTCATCGATATTGTGATTTTACGAGTGAGTAATGAATGAGTGAATGAATGCTTTTTCTTAACGATACTAAAAAACAGCTTAGATAAATTACAGTTTGTTTCAGTAATTATTACCAGGTATTAATGATGATTTCAAATAAGAATAAGATATGTGATTTTGAACTGATGACGCCGTATGTAAAGTGCGGAATTATACTATTTACCTGCGATATTATACATACGAGAATAAAACTGTAAAGATATAGAATAAAACAGGTCAAGTCCACCTTAAACCAAATGGCTAGTAATGAGAGTAGAGGAAGCGAAATCACTAATTTTTGAACATTTTGTCTGTCTGTATGTATGTTTGAGCACGCATCACGCAAAAACTACTCGACGGATTTTGATGACATTTTAGTATGGTAATAGCTAAATGTCATCGTCAACATTTAAGTTAAGTTTTTTTATTAATATTGTAGCATTTATAGCTCTTTTTAAAAACCGGCTTGTCCAACTGCAATACTTCAAGATACTAGGAGTAAGGTATGTGGTGCCAAAAGTCATTTGTACATAAATGAAAGCTATTGGAAGATAGTATTGCAGTATTAAAATTAGAAATGATCGGTATGTGTAGTTCAGGCAAATATACTCTGCCCCTAGGCGGTATACTAATTGTTGGTATTTATACTTTAAGCTTTGACATGCCCGGAAACATCTAATTTTTCATATCCAGTTTTCCTAAAGAATACAGCATACGAAAAAAATGGATTCATGCTTGTAATAGGTAATAGGGCATCTTGGGCATCTTCAAGAACAAGTACTATATTTTCCATACATTTTGAGCCGTCTCAGTTTCAAAAATTATCTAACAATAGAAGAAGATTAGTTGCCCATGCTGTGCCAACGTTATGCTTGAATGATCCTCTTAGTTTATTATATAACTAGTTATGTTTCAAATAGATATTAACAGTTTTAGTTTATTACATTTAAATGTATTAATTTTAGGTTAAAGAATAAGTTGAAAAGGAAATACCTGCAAAAAGTGATGTAAGCAAATCGCAAAAAAATACAAATAATCAATCGGTCAAAGTAAAAATCTGAGAATTATAACTATATACGCTTTGTTAAAAATAATGTTTCAGAGTTCCTCTTTTCCATTATGGTTATACGCGAAAGGGTCCACAGTAAATTCTATATATATAATAACACCTATTGTAAATATCTCTTAAATGCAATAAACTATTAAGTTTCAATTTGTATTTTATGGATATTGTAGCCTTCGAAACTGACTGTTGTAGCGTGTAATATCATCATTAATTTAATTTAATTTTTAATACATAATGTAGGAATACTAACGCAAAGTTAATACATTCATTCATTAAACGAAACTGATTTATCGATATCGATATTCTCGTGCTATGTCATGTCACTTCTCACACAATGACATTCGTGTGTTTGAATAGAACGTTAACACACTATTTTAGGCACGTGTGCGTGTATTTTAAATATGTTTGTCGTATTATGCATGTGTGCGTTTGTAAACACGCAAAGAGTTTTTGTTCCTGTGTGCTGGCATTGAATGTAGTAGTAACCTCACCCCCCGCAAGAAATGGCAGAAAAATATGTACGAGAAATTGACTAATGGCTACTCCAGTCCTGTTTACTCTGAGATTTTACCCCAAATATATATTATTTTTAGAAAAATAGGCCTTTTTTAAAAGTATTTTGCTTTTTTAGAAATGAACTTAAGATTGACTTCGAAAAAGGCCAAGACTGTCATGGCGTCTTGAATGACGTCACTTCTCGCGAAACATTCGAGTTTGTTTATGTCAGTCTACTAGATCATTATAATAAATAATGAATCCCTCTTATTATAAATACTGTATAGTGCCCCAATGTAAAAGCACAACGATAAAAACGCCAAACAAATTATTTATATACGTTCCAAACAAAAAACAAATACGAAGAAAGTGGTTAGAAATTGCAAGGAGGCAAGATGCTCATAGTTAATCAACTAATTCGACAATTTATTTTTGTGAAGATCATTTTGATGTAAGTATTAAACACAACTCGATGTGTCTATTTGTAAATATAAAGTAAAAGTTATGAATTTTGCAAAATCTATCTTAAAAAGGTAAACATAACCTGTAGAATGTTATGGCATGAATAGGTTTATGTGTTTTATTTTAGGAGTTAAAATATTATTTTTATTTTATGCCTATAAAATATAATAATTCATACTTTTTTAAATATTTTTAGTTGCCGAACGATATGATTAATTATACCGAGTATCATATTATAATATAATAATAATAATAATAATAATAATATTCGTTTATTACCATAAAAAGATTACATTTCTTACTTAAGCGTTACTTCTAGCTTATAAATACATTAACAAATGTAGCATCTGTTGCCGAACTAGGTAAAACATTACCTGTATTTCAGCATACAGCGCCTCTTGCCTCGGAGCATATAGGACACATCAATTTAAAAGCTACATTAACAATTTTATCTTATACTATTACTTATGATTAATTTTTATTGAGGAAATCTAATGATGGTCCTCTCTGTGTGTAATATGTTGATGAGTGAGTGTATGTGAGAGGGTGAGTATAATTTATTTATTTAAATTCAGATGGATTCTATTTGACACTTTCAATTACCATTCATCGTAGTATACCAATCAATTTTTCTGTTTCGTCATAAGACTTTGTCACAAGGAAGGCTGACACTGCTTTTTTTACCGCTGTTTTATTCATAGGATATATATTAATTATTTTATTGATTTTGTTGTACACAATGGGACCTAAAAATGGAAAGAACCTCTGGGCCGAGGTTGTTTTTGTCCCAGAAGTCTGATAACACGCAGCAAACCATCTACGCCTCTTTAACAAATCAGGGGAGTATTCTAACAGGGAGTGCTGCTTCACAACAATCCTAAGTAAGAACAGTTGCCGGACTGTCAAAACCTCACAGTACTCATAAAGAAGTTGAGTGGGATACAGAAAAGGTTTAAAAGTAGAAATTTTAAGTATCGTCCTTTGCGCTACCTCAAGTTTCTTAAGCGTGGTTTTGGAAGCACCTCCCCAGGATAATATGCAGTATGTAAGCAGCGACTGGCACAAGGCATAGTAAATTCTAATAAGCGTAACCGGTGGAACAACATGTCTTAATGTTTTAAAAACATATACCAATTTACGAACTCTCTTTGCTAGAACATCAATATGTTGCTTAAAACTTAGATGATCATCAATTGTGACGCCCAGGTACTTTATGAAGTTCACCCGCTCAAGTAGCAAACATTGGCATTGCGTATCCCTATGGAAGTTAGAACAATTATGAGCAACAAGATTTAGTTGATGATTATAATTGCGCCAAGAAAAAGCTAAATATTTAGTCTTTTCGGTATTTAAAGTTAAAATATTGTTTTCTAACCATTTTTTTATTAAATCAAAACCAATTTGAGCAGACCTATACGTCTCTTCCCAAGTTTTCGCAGTAAAAATGAGGGCAGTATCATCGGCGTACGAGATAATTCTTCCTTGATACTGATCTAGGCCTAATAAATCATTCATATAAATGATGAAAAGAGTTGGCCCTAAGATACTGCCTTGTGGTATACCATATGTTAGTGGAAGATCAGAACTAGTGTAAGATCCTAACCTTACACTCTGAAGCCTATCTGATAAGTAGTCATCAAAAAGATCAAGCTGTTTGCCTCTTATACCGATTTTTTCCAACTTTTTAAGGAGTATGGGGACAGACACCGTGTCGAATGCTCTGGCCAAGTCCAAAAATATAGCTATACACTTGCTGCCTCGATCCAAATTGGTCGTTATGTAATTAGTGAGTTCATTCACTGCATCATCTGTGGATCTCCCTCGACGAAATCCATACTGGAACTCAGACAACAACTGTTTCGATTCAAGGTAATCTATTAGTCTTTTATTGATAATTTTCTCCAGTATTTTTGAGAGTGATGGAAGTATTGCTATAGGACGATAACTTTCGACCCGGCTTCGATCCCCCGTAACCTTAAATATTGGCCGGATTTGAGATATTTTCAGAGCCTTAGGAAAGATGCCATTTGAGAGACACATGTTAAATATGTGCGTCAGATGTGGGACTAGAATGTCTTTATGTTCTTTGAGCAATTTGTTGGATATGTCATCCCAACCTACACTACATTCATTTTTAAGACTCAGTATTAGATTATATACTTCGGTATCATTTGTGTCATTAAGAACAAAAGAGCTATATTGTTTATTTAAGGCATCTGAGATGGTGCATAAGCCTGGTGTTGTATCTATTTTTTCTGCCAAAGATTTGCCCACATTTGCAAAGTAATTGTTCACAAAATTTACAGAATTTTGAGGACAGTCTGATATACTCAACAATTCTTTAGGAACTGAAGTACTTCTAACCGTGTTTGTGATGATTTTAACAGAATCCCAAAGCTTTTTATTATCGTTACCTGCTTTCTGAATGAGTTCCCTTTCATAGGCACGCTTAACTTTTTTAAGGATCATACAACAAAAATTTCGATAACGGATATAGGTTGATTTTAAAATTGGGTTTTCAGGACAGGACTTAGACTTTTTGTGCAACTTATCTCGATTTCCAATGCATCGCAGAAGACCAGGTGTAATCCATGGCTTAATGATTCTTTTTCGACGGGATAATGTAATGGTTTTAGAATTAATTTGAATACCTTTTCTGATTTCATTTATTATATATTCAATTGCAAAATTACAGTCATTTGTTTCATGGATGGGACCAAAATTAATATTTTTTATATATTTACCTAAATTTTCACTGTCAATCATAGTTCGGGTAAGGGCTGCAAATTGGCGGATTGGTTGTGACTTCATGCACATAATCACCGTGTTGTGGTCTGTTAGAGTTGATTTAACTACCAAGGTCAATGATGGAATTTTCGTTCTCAAAAATATATGATCTAGACAAGTCGTACCTCTTGTGGGAAGAGTGTGAGAAGGAAACAGTCCATGATAAGCTGTCAAAGCTAAATACTTTTCTGTGAAGGCGGTGGGATCCTCAGCTATTATATCTAGATTTATATCACCGACCAGTGCAATATTTCTAAATCCCGATATGCTTTGCAATATATTATCAAGAGACATTAAAAATGGATCCACATTATGGTATGACGGGGATCGATAAATTGCAAGGATAGCAGTATCCTTATATCCAAGTTTAATTAGAAGACAGTTACAGTCTTGGGCATAAGGCTCATCAACAACTATTATGGGAAAGGTATCACAAGTGCGCATCAAACCAGATTGTATACCAAAGAAGTTCGAATGCCAAGAAGATAGAAGGAAACGGACATGCAGTGATGTGGAACGACCATATATATTGAAAAAACAAAGGTTGTCAATAATCGCAGAGTGTTTGAATGAACCAGAACAAAGTAGTACACCAAGTTCGTCTGTCAAGGATACTTCTAATACAAGTTCAGGTATGTAACAAACAAAACAAATGGTTTGCAGTTTGAAACAAATATAATAATGGCTAGCATTATTATGTAAACAACATATTGTGTTTATTATTCAGATTTTCAAATTGTTGGAGAAAATGTACCTGAAACTTTATGTGAATTGACAGCGGATAAATCTGTTCAAGCATTAATAACACACAGATTCAGAAGTAAAGCTGTCCAGACTAAAATAAAATCAACAGACAAAGCATTATCACCTTTAAAACCATCACAAATATCTATCTCCACATCCCCATTCAAATCGGAGACCATTATAAATTCAAGACCTTCTGTGTCCGGGCTTAGCAAAATTACAAAAAGTATATTTAAGGAATCAGAGCACTCTGATAGTGATATTTCTTTATATGAACCATCTGCATCTACCACCAGTTGCTCGCCTGTGCATTCTTTGCAAGTTAAATCTTCCTCTGACTGCAGTGAATTTATTGAAGAGGACAAGAGGCTAGAAGCAAAAGAAACCATATTGAATATGATTAAAAAAATTGAGAAAAAGCCTCGATTGTACATTGGTGTTCCAATCAAGTGTTACTATTTGATTGATATAATAATAGAGGAATTAAATATTCCCAAACATCATTTATTATTTTGTTTAAATAAAATAAAATTGGATAGTACATTTAATCAACTGTCGGATGATTATGCAATGACTCCATCATATTTAAGCAAGGTATTTTCAAAAAATATACCATTAATAGCCAGTGTTATGAGGCCTTTTATTGTGTCGCTAGATAGTGAAATGATTAAAAAGACTTTGACCATGGCATTCAGGAACAAATATAATAATGTTAGTTGCATCATAGACTGCTTTGAAATTGAAATAGAAAAGCCATCTAAAGCAATAAACCAAGCATTAACCTGGTCGGAATATAAAAAAGCCAACATAATAAAATATTTAATATCCTGTACACCAAACGGATAAGTGAACTATATTTCTCCAGGATTTGGGGGCAGAACAACTGACACTTGTTTAGTTGAATCCTGTGACTTTGTTCAAACATTAAAAAGTGGTATGTTCGTTATGGATGTTTCAAACATGTAGACAATATCTAAAACGAGCTGGTATTTCACTAGTAAGACCTCCTAGTGTCGAAACAGGTGTAAAGATGAGTAAAACTGAAGCAAAACTAACTAAACAAATAGCTAGTTTAAGGATACATATAGAGCGAGTTATTCGGCGTTTACGTGAATTTCGTATGCTTAAACCACATGCATGTATTAATTTTAAATATGTTAAATACTTGATGAACTAGTAATCATAGCTTGTGCCTTAATAAATATACAAGATTCTTTTTTAAAATAAAACAAATTAAAATTAATACTATTTTTTATTTATAAATACCTATATTATAGTTCTACACTCTTAGATAATAGTGGATAAATATTCATTTTCCAAAATTCTAATAACTTAACTTTGATTATATTTTCAATATGTTTAGGATCATATTGCACTCTTAATATCTCAACTTTTTTATTTTGGCAATAATCTGGATCAGCTACACAAAAGAAACAGTTTTTCTTTCCTGTTAGATACATTTGAAGTTGCATTTGAGTATTATACTTTTCTGTGGATTCACCATTTTTAATGTAAGTTTTATATGTTTTCACACTATTGGGACATTTAATTTCTATTATGCCATCTTCAAATATGCCATCTGGCGAACCAGCATTCATAGTATAAATCGAATTTAATACTAGTCCGCACTTATTTATTTTTTTATTTAGTTTTTCCTCCACAGATTTTCTTACTTCATCTTCCAGTATACGACCACGTTTCATAGATGGAGTGTCTGGTATTTTTGCACCTAAAATGAGAGATACAAGTATGCCATCATTCTTTTTACAACGGCTAACCTCAAATGCTCTAGATGCGGTTATTCGTCCATACCGGAGCTCATACCAAAGACGGCTATTGGATTGCTTCCTCGTTTCCTCTTCAACTTTCGTTATTAAAGATGCAGATATCTGAACTTTTTTTAAGAATTCATCAACACATTTCTCTTTGAACTTCCATACAAGGTTATGCATTGAGACAGCCTGTGTTTCACTTACACTATACATGGGTTGATACTTAAATAATTCACAAGACTGAATTTCCTCTTCTTTCCTTCTTCTAAAAACTTCAGCACAACAGATGAATTTGGTCGTAAAAGAGGGCTGCCCTTGGCTAAATCTTTTGCCGTCATATATTTAAGTGTACTACCAACTCTCGATAATTTCGATTTTTTCCAGTAGCACTCGACTGAAGTGCATGAGGGTTCTTCACTTCGGCGATGAACCCACATTAAAAAAGCTATTGCGTGCTTACAACCACCCTGTGAAGCTACGCAGTCTTCACATTGCACAGAAATAACAATATCATCTTCTTCATCGACGACTAGTGTGCATCTATAGAGCTTTGCATGAACTTTGTGCTCGGGACAGATTTTGCACTTTAAAATACATAATTTGCCGTCACGCTTAAGCTGCACATAGCTTACAGCATCATCTCCGTATGAAGCTCGTGATGACCTGAAATTAAAAATTTATCAATTAAGTACCAAAACTTTGTATTCGCTAACCTTAAAAACAGTTATTTACATTACAGAGTAGGTAATTGCGACGTTCTGACTGATAACTGTTAACTAAATAAGACATTATGTTTGTTTTTCACATTATACTTACATAGAAGTTTTAACATTGCGGAATTCCGATGAGCAAAAATCTGTGTTTGTTGCGAAAAATTTCCCAAGCATAACGGCGTCAATTTTGGGCAAATTACTGCTGTTTGCTTTGGTAAATCCTGATTCCAAGGCAAATGTCCGTGTCTTTTAAGATTAAACAACACATTGTACAGCTACGACCGGTGTTTTGCGAGGAGTGACGTCACGCTTCTCTGATTGGTATTTAATGTCACGTGATTAAATAAGTAATTTTGCCGATTTTAATTTCCAAAAATATTAGTAATCTTATATTATTTTAATAAAAAAGTTGTTTTTTTGTTTACTACATATCATGATTAATCATTAAAAACTCTAAGCCATCCGATTCATTCTTAGTGGAAACAAGCCCTTTTTAAGTCAAAATTCACATGTTCTTGTTGGCAAAATAGACAGTCATTTTATGAAATAACACCTAGACTATACTAGAATAAATAACATTTCATCAGTGCTGACTTTACACATTTGCCGCCCCAAAGCTATGAAATTTTTGCCGCCCCTACCGACCTCTATAATTAGATTCACTGTTCACAATAACGTTAATTCCCTTTTTAGGGAATAATCTAGTTTCAAGATTATTTTTACAACTTTTTGGGTATATTTTTAAGCTAAGAAAAGTAAAGCATTGTTTTTACTGCACTATTACTTACTTTTTTTCTGTACCAATTTTGCCGCCCTAAGCTTCAGCTTTTTCAGCTTCTATGGTAAATCCGGCACTGCATTTCATATCATTCCATATGAGTATATCTGTTGGTAGATCTAATAAGATGAAAATATAAATGATTTTTTATTAAATGTTAATAATTCATCTCTCAGGTTGCAAGGGCTTCTTCAAACGCTCCATCAGGAAGAAGCTTGGCTACCAATGTCGGGGCAGCATGAACTGTGAGGTGACAAAGCACCACCGCAACAGGTGTCAGTACTGCAGGTTGCAGAAGTGTCTCGCGTGCGGCATGAGGAGTGACTGTGAGTATGCCTAATGGACTGAAACAATCCTATCCCATTATCACTGTTTTTCTTTGTTTCTTTGCTGATAAGAGATATCGGATATATGAATCAACAATTATTCAGTAACACCAAAAGCTTAGCTTGTATTTAGACTTGCCTGATGTTTTGTATTTTATGAGCTACAAGTTTATAGGAATCTTAATTAGCTAAACTGAATATGGGGTAACCAAAGTTCCCTTATTTTTATCAATTGGCTGAGCAAAACAATTTATTGAAAAATTATGATTTTTGACATAAGTTTTCCATATCTGGTTGTTGAAAACTTCTCTGGTGCTCCATGATTTAACTACTTCCTTGCTGATAAAGTGCTTGTTTAGATTATCGAATGAAGAGAACCTTACCAATTTAAGATGGTGCTAGTAAATTACGCCATCAAACTCATCAGTAAGATGTTTAACAACCATACGGTGCACCGGTAGCAATCCTGCCTTTCACACCAACAATCTTGGGTTTGAATCCTGAAGAAGCAAATCTTTGTGTAATTAATACGAGCATTTGTACCTAAGTCATGGGTATTTTATATATACAAGCGGCCCGTCCCGGCTTCGCACGGATGGACAAAATTCTTTAATTTTTTTCTATTATTAAATATTTTTCCGTTAGCGCCATCTAGCGTCCGGTAGACGAACTACTTGCAGTTAACCCGTTGCTATGGTAACGTTATCGATACAATGGAAAAAGATCGGACAGACAAACACACAAACAACTGTGATCTTAGATTATAAATTTATTTCTATGGATATTTACCTCTTTGTATCATTATGTATGCCTTAGAATGCTTACTATGGGCTAGGCTAATTGGTGTGAATGTAAAAATATGTATTATTATATTTATCTTATTTTGAAGTCTTAGACCAGAAATTGTAGCTGTGTACCAAGTTTCTATTAGATCCTCTAGCTGCTTAATATCGCAACTTAATACACCAAATAAGAGTAGACTAGTAAAACGCGATGAACAGTAATTCTTGCACATTGTGTACAGCGGTCCAGCACGAAAGGAAACCTATAGTGGACAAGTCGAAGGGCGAAGGACGAGATGGGCTACACGACCGCCAGGCCGCATACTCCAAGCTGCTGGGCCTCGGCCAGCAAGGGCAGGTCAGTCGGTTGCATGCTTACATAACAAACAAATTGACAGATTTTTGAAGTTATACTTTAGGTCGTTATGAAAAAATGATGAGAGTGAAATTTTTATATGTGACACAAAATTATCATGTTGAAGTTGGCCGCAAATGCGACATAGTATAAACCAGCAGGATGAAGTTGGCCACTAATTCAATGTAAATTGTAATTTATCGTGTCTGGGTGTTAAAGGTACCGTGTCTGAGTCCCTCCTAAGAATTCATTTGTAAGCCGAGTCTGTTTTTTCCTGTATTTTTCCATAAAAATAATTTATTTTATAAGATAGCATTGAAAAAAAAAAAACAAAAAAAAATATAAAGATGTGTTCAATAAGTCTGAATAAAAAGATTTTTTTTTAACAGATCAACCCTAAAGAAGAGCCAAGTGACGCCTTCGGAGCAGTATCCCCTGCCGCTCCCGCGATTAACTTCGCCTTGGCCGCCGCCGTCGCCTTCAACAAGACAAACCCAGGTAACTATTTCAATTAAAACAGTATCTCCAATTTAGTGGCTGCTTACCTTCGTTAATTGTTATATTGTTTTGTGCTTGATAATATCAAACAATGATATAAATTAGCTGTGCTGTGCAGATTATTAACATTTATTGGAGCGGAGCGAAGCGAAGCTCCCATGGATCAGCTTCAATGGCGCAATGTCTGTTACGCCATAACTTCCAGAGTTTTTAACCGATTTTAATATTTTTTGTGTGGAATCAACAGGTTTAGGACCAGATTGTGACGGAGCCCGAATTTTGAAATTCGCAAATATTCCCATCGAAATAAAAACAATTTAGGTATTACGCTCCGCTCCAATAAATGGTGCCAGCGTAGCTTTATGCTTAGCGACTGCATAGCCTAGTAATTGTAGATCTCATTTTAAGTGAATATTTCTTGTATGTTCTTATGAGAAATAAATTCTTTAAACCTAATTGTTCCGCCATCCCCATTTTTTCATCGGACAACCAAACTTACAAATGGGCGCTACCGTTTTATGGTTGATATACCAAAGAGTCGCACGAACAACTTGTCAGTCCGCTACTGCGCGCCCCACCCCTCTCAACAGTCCCAATGCTGCGCGAATTGTGGAAAAAATGTCGGACTCTTAGATAAAAATGCCATATTCTCGCTAAATAATGAAGCTAGGACTAAACAAAAAATATTATCTTAAACCTGATTAAATGAAGAATCCCTCACAGAATATTTGGATCTCTGTAACTAAAAATTTAATCGTAATTAAAAAAAAACAGCAGTGCACGCGGAAATTTGAACGAAGTGTTGGCTTTCTGTAGCAATTGCTACCGATAACCAACACTTGTTGGCAAGACAAGTGGCAAAGAGTTTTGGTTCCAATTTTGTGATACGTACAGCTAAAAAGTGGAACTCTTTGCCTGAGTCTGTTTTTCCTGACAAATACAATTTAGGGGTATTCAAGTCACAAGTGAATAAGTATCTTCTGGACAAGCGCGTCACATCCGAGATCACATCTTACCATCAAGCGAGACAGCGGTCAAGCGCTTACTTATTCATGATTTTAAGAAAATAGGATTTTCCAATTTTTATTAATATTAAATTTATTATTATCTTACTAATATAACTAAACATAAATTATTGTATTTATTATGTTACCATTATAGGTCTAAAAATTGCAAACACCTTAACAAGGTGTCACATAGACACAAAATTGAAACCTACCATCTTTATACCATGTGACTATGCGATGAAGTGAATATGAAGTGTCGGATTAGTTAGATTCTACTGTACATGTAAATAGCCATATTTTGACTATCTGCTGATAAATAAATACGTTTCAGTGTCCCCCTACCTTCCCGGTGGTGGAGGTGGGGATATGGAGGGGGCGCGAAGGCAGCAGCTAATGCTGCAGACTCAGCTGGCCAAGAACCTCTTCAAGATGGGACAGTTCGGTGAGTATTCTTTATTACTCTCGTCATATTCTTTTTTTTAATTTAGTTGAAGAAAACTCATTTCACTTCAAGGAAAATTAAAGTGCACTAAAAGTGCAAGAAAAACAGCTTAAATAAAATGGTTAATTTGTTTTATTTAATTAAAAATTAAAAGTAATATTGCTACGATTAGTAATGTAAAGTTATTTTTTTTCTTTGAATTGGTTTCTATTTAATGTGATTTGGCTAAGAATACCATAATCACTTTGACAGTTATTTTTCGGGTGCGGTCCCAAATCCAATCATATGTTACGAAATCTCACCCATCATACATAGAAAATTCTTATAATAAAACATTATATTCTAAATAACATTTATTCTTATTGATTTTATAATTTAATAAACTAAAATTATTAAATAAAACCAAAATCGAGTATTATAGTATTAATTTAAATAGGAAATAAAATGTAACTTATAACGACTATAATGACGATTCGGAACGTACCATGTGTGTTTTTCTTTGAATAGAAAGTTTCTAATTTTAAAACACTTTTCCAAGCTAGCGGATGAAACGCAATTTCCCACGCAGAAATTGAATGACAATCATTACAAATATTTATAAAAAAATAAACACAACAATAAAAAGAAAAAACAAGAGAACATGCCTGAAGATTTCCTTTTTTTCCATAAAAGGTAATATAAATAGAAATAACATGTTCGGATCTTAACAATGTTAAGTTCTCACACTTCCATCGCCCCTTACATTTTATTCCGATTTTTCATTATTATATTTGTTTATTTGCATTTCAATAAGGTATACAGAGGATGGTCAAATAACATTACAGTTCAACTTCAGCTATACAGAAAACAGCATGCAAAATAATAATAATATCACAAAAAGTTAAATTTAATTATATCATTAATCAGAACCCATAATAATTTCAATCAAAATATAAAAAAAAAAAAACATTTTTACAAAATAATAAAGACTAGTAATAGATTTTTTAGATAATGTATTAAACAGTATCTAAAAAAACATTCCAATAAATCACTAGGTATACCTTGTCTCAAACCAATTTAATAAAAATGTAAACAAACCAGTTTCATTGAAAATACTCACACTATCGGCCACTAAATGGATATAGAAACACATTCATAAGTAATAAGAAGGTTTCAACATGTATCTCACTAGTTTCTTTCAAAGATCATAGTTTGTTTAACATATTTAAAATTTATTTGAAAAACTTAAGACGAAAAGTGACATTATTAATCCAATGAAAAAAATTGTCCAATCTGTGTTCGCATAGTGTTTGACCATAAAAGAGTATCTCTCAATTCATTGATTACTTCAATTGAATCGATTATGAATCGAAGACGCATAGGTAATGTAATGAATAGGTAATTAGTCATGGATGTATGGTAAAGATAAATATGTGATAATTATACCTGTGAGTGATGATAACTAATAATAAGGCGATCCGAACAACGAATTCGTCAGTGTTGGCAAACAGCTGTCGGGACGTAATTCTCAGCTTCTTGTCATGTTATTGGAGATAAAATATCATTTGTTGGCTTTACTGCTAAAAATATCACAAAAATCTCAAATATTTCCAAATATATAGTCTCGGGTAGGTTAGGGCTGGCTAACTATGTTACCTTAAGTAAAATAATATTCTAATGAGAGTTAAAGCAATAGTTATATAGTTTTCACAATTTTTATAAATCCTAGGTAGGCCTAAAAATTTACCGGTTTTTTTAAATTGATAATTACCGGTATTTCATTTAAAATAATAATAACATTTGTCATAATCATAAGTAGTGAGACCGTTTTTTGTTTAATTATAATTACAATAATTATATGTCAAACTGAAACAACAGCCCATAAAACCAATCAACAAAACCAAAACCAAACAATCAAACCACTGTAAACTTAACCTGACCTTCGTTTGAAATTTATTTGATAAATTTAACTCCATAAAATTACAAACAATCAGAACAGTTTAGTCTTAAAATTAGTTATCGATATCGATATCGACAAGCTGCCATTCGATATCAATGCATGCAAATAAATAGTATGTTTTATGTGTTTTACTGTTTTTTATGTACCTATTGTAGTTAAATGTTTATCGCAATTAAATACTTATTGTTATAATGTATATTTTAGATATGGTGCTTTGAGAAGTTCCCATTATCTCCGCAGTTTTTTTTTATTATATCAGACTTATATGGATAAGTTGTCATAGATTTTTCTACAAACTTGTAAATATTCAGTGTTATGGTCTTTTCATTTGCTGTCAAGCGACTAGGTCTCAGTCGTTTTTTCATAGGCGAAGACAAAAACGAAGAAGAGGATGACGGACCAGGGTTATCCGTGTTCAATGCTTAAAATAAAGATAAATCATTTAAACATCTGTTCTCATTTGAATATGTTTTTGAATATGCGGAATTGGCTTTTTAGTTTTGCTATAATTTTCTTTTTTTTACACATATTCTACATTTTGTAAGGGAAAAAATACCTCCAGTGAACCCTTAAGTGGCGGCCGTCGAATTACTTTCAAATGAGATGAAGTTTACGTACATAAATACGTACATAAAAGATAATATTACAGTTACATACCTTGTACAACAAATATAAAACACTAGTTATCGTAGCAAAATGTCGTTGCTCCAGAAAAAACACGATCCAAGTCACAATATAAATCAGTTAAATTTGTCTATTGAAATGAAACACTAACAGATAATAAACGCGTTATTTATTTACACAACAAAGTCGAGTTCAGAGTCCGTGATTTAATTTTAGGTGGTTTATTTAGTTTTCCGAAGTTTCAACACCTTTGCAGGTGCCGTATGGTTGCGGGGTGACTAATTGTTTCTTTGTGTGAAAATAAATAACGCTTTTATTTATCCATAAGTGTTTCATTTCAATGAGTTATACGCGTCAAAACCTAAGAAGTCAATTTTAAATTTATCTTACTTTAATACTAAATATATTTATTTATTTAAAAATCTAGCTAGATACCGTTTTTCTTCAAAGATTGATTTCTTATGTGAAATTTAAAAAAATATAAGTCATTTTTACTCGGTTCAATCTAAGCATTTCATTTTTCTATAATCACGAAGAACAGCACCATCTTTCGAGGCTTGAGAACAAATGCCCATTATCCGACACTCGGAATAAAAACAAACTACGCTAACGCGAAGCTCCAACATAATAGTGTTCAATTAATCTAATCGAAGCAATCAATTAATTAATCGAATCATAAATGGTTTTACTTTTACCGCATCACTCAGTAGTCTATGGTCGCAAAAATGGCGTCTTTGTTTACATTTTTATTAAATTGGTTTGAGACAGGGTATAGTTTAAAAAATATAGCTTAATAATTACTTCTATTCATTTTAATTGTTATCATATTAGTTAGAGTTTAAATATTCATTAACGGAATAAATTTACTAACACGCAAAAGACGTTTCCCGTACTCCATTGGGGCTGCATCACTGATACAGCCTTATTTTTTTTATAGGTGCTATAAATGAATATTTACAATCAGCGTATGGAGCTACTCCACCCGAGGTGCCACTCTCCGCTTTACACACCGCTGCTGAGACTCAACAAGCAGACGGTAAGTATTTTAAAAAATCTTTAAAAAAAAACAACTCATCTCAGAAATCAGCACGGGATTCGAATCCACAGCCTCTCGCTATTAGCCACCAAGACCTGTTGAATATTTTAAAGTGTTTCATAAGCTTCATCTCCTCAGACTTTTTTATTATTATATTTTTTAACTATTAAAATATGTAAATTAGTAAATAAAATGCTAAATAAAACAACTGAGACTGATAAAAATTTAATATTTAAAAATGTGTTTGATTAAAATATTATAAAGGTAGTAAGCACTACATGTATGACGACCATTGCCTAAGTCATCCTGTGATCTCAGCTCGAAGAGATCACAGCCTGTGAGGCGAAACGTCGGAATTAAATTTAAAGTATGCTCAAGTATCCCTTAAAAAGTTAATATAAAAAAATAAACAATGCTCAAATGAACACTTGAAAATTAATAGTCCATTAGGAACTGCTTTCTATACTAAAATCTTTCGATAAAGTATTTTTATTTTATACATTCACAATGTTATATAAGTTCTATAATGCGCTTATAAAAAATCAATTACATCTTCGAGACCTTAAGATTAAATTTGACGCTTTCGTTTAACAGTAAAATCTGACGCTTAGCACGGACAGTAAGCGCCTATGGTATGAAGAAATCCAGCAAAATGAAAAAAATATATCAAAATCGGTTAAGTAGTATAGGAGTTCATCGCGGTCCGTCCGCATATAGGCGCTCGTCGCGAGACCACTCTGTCCGTGGTAAGCGTCAGATTATACCGTTACACGTGAGCATCAAATTGAGTATCGTTACATGATACAAATCTATCTCCCCACCTCAGTGTGCGTGGGCTTCTGTCTCGCTTTCACTGATGTCGTGGCTGGCGTGGCTATCTATTATTCTATGCATCCACGTCAGTCACTTTTGAATATCCGTTGCGACCGGCTGTATCGTAAGATAAACGATTACGATATACGATCTGTCGATTATAAAAAGAACTACGATTTAGTTTTTAAACGCTTAGTACCTAGGATTTATACTATAAAGCTTCGCTTCTTTCTGGCTAGGGACTGCATTGTTATTTTTTATAATAGAATAAAGAAACATAGTGACTGTCTCCACAGGGGATGAGTGCATCCTGAGTACTGCGGAGTCTCTGCAGCTGCCTCTATCCCTGCCTGGGGCGGCGCCCCCCCACTTGCGACTACACGCCGCCTGTGAGGCGGGCGCTCGCCTCTTGGCCGCCTGCGCCCGTTGGCTGCGATCCGTACCAGCCGCCGCCCAGCTCCCGTGAGTATCGTCCCTTATCACCACTCAGGGTACCGGGAATACCTGGTACTTCAGCGCTTTTTTTATTTATTTATAAGGACCACCAACAAATCATACACTATAACATTTAAAAGAAAAATACAACTTTATCCTAGAGCTAAGTGCAGTCTTAATAAAAGATAATCACGACATGCACCAACGAAAATACACAAAAAGCTAAGAAATAGTTGCAATAATTTACCGTAGTTAATAAAGAGATTTATTTTAAACTAATACAACCCTGGAAGTTCCACGACCCTCTACCGACTTTATTCCTTTACTATTTACGCTGTCCGTTTATGGAACTCACTACCATAGGATATCAGAAAGGCTCAAACTCTTGGAACCTTTCGCGACAGAGTTAAAAGTTATTTCCTTTCCTCCTATATTTATTGACGCTATTTTATCTTTATTTCTTTCTTATCTTATTATTATTTTATATCCGACATTACCTTTAAAAATTAAATATTTACTATTTTATTTCTCTCAATATGTGCACCCACTTCATTATTATCCTTTTATCTTTATTTATTCTTCTCACCAAAGGTTGCCTGGAAGGGATTGCTGTTTAGCAATAAGGCCGCCTGTCTGTATACTTTTCTTTGTTATTTTTTTTCCTTTCTGTATCCTATCTGTGTGTGCAATAAAGTGTAATTTATTGTTATTATCATATAAACATATACCTATGCAATATGAATAAAAACAGACAAATGTCAAAAACAAAGAATAGTAGAATCATAGATCCTTAATAATATTAGTAACATGCCGTTTAAACTCTTGCTTTTATATTGAATATTTTGTTTGCAAAAATATCAATATTTTTTTTTTTTTGCTAATACATAAAACTGTATCTGTGACCTTGAAAAGTGGGCGGAGTTAGTCTTGCAAACGCGAGAGGAGAAAATATTATACGGAGATGGTCGCGGCAATTTAAATGGGTTGTTAATTGAAGGCAAAAGTTTAGCAAATAGGTTAGCGCTAGACCGCTATCGTGCCTAATAGTAAGCGACGATGCGATCTAGGATGTGACGCGCTTTTCTAGGAGACCTAAGACTTGAATACCCCTAAATTGTATTTGTCAGGAAAAATGTGCTATATGAAACGAAAATAACACACCAAAACGAACTTTCAGGGACAAAATATCCTAAAAAAAGGTCAGGTCAAAAGCAACCTTAACCCCTTGAAGCCCAGCTTTGTGTTAAATGCGTTATTTCTCTCTCTATCTGGGAAAAAAACCATTCAATCAAAAAGAACCATTACCAAAGGCGTAATAAGGATTAAATTAGACTGCCCGCTATAGAGCATTATAATGCTCGCGGGTTTTAAGGGGTTAACCAACTAGTTTGTATGAATGATCTGATGAGAGTTGAAGAAACGATAGATGTATGTCAGGATCGTGGAATATGAAATTCTGTGATTTCTGCGTACCCTTGCAACTCGTCATACAAGCTTAACACGTTCGCGGACACTCGGTTGGCTTTTGCAACGCCACTTTGACACTTCATTTTTGTATGGAATGCTTTAGCCGCATCGCCGCTGGTGAAAATTACTAAGTATATTAACAAAATCACAACGGCAATAGCCTTAGCCTGCTTTAGCCGTTTCGTCACTGACAGGTAGTTTTTTACAGTAAAATTTTTGTTTTGATGTATTGTCTGAAAGACAACCGTCCGCGAAATAATAGATTGATTAATGAAATAATGATTCTGAAAAATAAATAGATATTGTCATAGAATTTAGCGTGTGATATGGCAAAACTGATGTTAGATAGACTCAGTAATGTTTAATAAAAAAAATCACATCAACAAAAATCACACAATAAAATATAGTCATAAACCTGTTCACAATGCTATTAGTTTTACACTCAAGGTAAACGTAAGTAAATATTTGGTAAAGCAGTTGCATAAACGACAAATACCCAGGACTAACAGCCATTAGACAAAACGTTATCGTTAACCAAGCTTGATCAGCAATATTTCAGATGGCCAAAGCTATATGTTTGTACTATCCCATAATACAAACATACAGGCGAATTTATAGCAAATATTGTATTAAATATTTGTTGTTATCGTAATTACTATATTTTAATTTAAATATTAGTAACAATTTATTCATATTTATTGAGATAAATTAAGTAAACTCCCCACTATAGCAAGTACAGCAACCACCTGCGAAACACACTCAGTACACCTCCGCTCCACAGGGCACTCGCCGATCGAGTGAACAAACTGCCATATAATTGTCGCTGCTATGACAGTTGCGCCAGTGTGCGTGAGCACACAAGGTGTTGTGACACGATTGTAGGTGAAAAAAATATGTTATATGACACCCAGCGATTTGAAACTTTCATATTGGGGGCACTTGATGATAAAATATACGGTGGTAGTACGAAAAACCATCTGCTAAAACCGTTGTGCCCCTTGAGTACGAAAAGAAAAAAGGCTATGGCCGACGCGTCACTCTGAGTAAGTCACTGATTACTGCTATAGCCGGCGCGTCCGCGAACGTGTTTAGGTTAAGGGTACTTGACAGATTTTTTCAAGACATTAGAACTGATACAGTGTAAAAATGATTATATTAATTCGCAGATTCGAGATCCAAGTGACTTTACTGAAAAAATGCTGGCCTGAATTATTCGTGCTGGGTTTAGCGAAGTTCTCCCAAGCTTTGTCGCTGACTACTTTACTGCCTTTGCTCGTCAGTCACTTACAAAGTGTACTACGTGAACGAGCAGCCAGCGATGGACTCGATCGGACTGACTTGGCACAACCTGAGGTGAGGGGTTCCATTCCAAATGTTTTTTATTCATAAAACGGATCACCAACAAGATTGCACTTATACAATCACGAAACAGTTACAAACATTACAAATTTCTTTTTATGGTATTTTTTGCATTCATAATGCTATCTATGAGATATAAATGAGCATGTAAAAAAATGAGCACGCCTCCGACCCGACTACTTGAGGGCTCAGAGGCGTGCTCATTTTTTACATGATCCTGTAAGGTTATTGCATCTTAAATGAAAACTTATATTAACTTAAAAATTAACATCGTAAGGTAACACAGACAAAAAAAATTTAAAAAGTATAAAAAAAATTTCTAATATTCTTTTTGTTTTATTAAAAAAACCTGTTTCATTTTGTATATCCTGAAAGTATTATGGTATACTATTGCATATTTTTATTGTCATATGGTAAGTTCTTGAACTCACTGAATGTTACTTTGAAAAGGGGCTGCTAGTCTGGTTTTATATACGTGGCTGTTGATAAAAATATTTTACTTGTGGATCTATAGTTAATGTTTATTTTTCCTTACTAATTTCCTGTCCGTGGCCCTGGGGCTTGATTGGGATGAATAGGAAATCCATTAAAAATAGGCACCTTTGGCAGATTACGGCGGCAGATTATTCGGATGAGCGCATCCTGGAGGTGAGCAGTATGCTATCGCGACTCCAGCAGTTCGTGGCAGGAGTGGAGCAGCTTCGAGTCTCCGAACGGGAGCACGCCCACCTGAGGGCCCTGTGTCTTTTCTCGCCAGGTAATGTTTTGTTCTGTTTTTGTGGTTATTTTTTATTTGCAGATTATCAGGCATAATAACTTTATCCTTTGCCTCAGCGGGGAAAACAAACTGATAAGACTTTTTTACACTTTGGGTGGAGACAGAAACAAAAATGTTTTGCCCGATAATCCATAATTTAAATAATTTTAACCTTATATACAATAAAAACAGAAATATCTAATAATAATATTTCACATTCACACCAATTAGCCTAGCCCAAAGTAAACACTGTGTGTTATGGATAGACAGACATGTATGACAAATAGATAATTAGTATTCATTGTAATATATATATATTGGCACATGAGTATCTTGCCCGATTCTTCTCATGTTAGCCCCTACGTTCGGAATCGGGTCGCTTGTGGCGATTACATGCGCGGCATCAGCTCCGCGGATGTACTTGCCGCTAGCGCACGGGCTATCTTTATTATAGAAGAATATTTTCTTGATTTTGTAAAATTGACGATTTTAAGTGCCCGCAAGGGCCTATGAAATAAAGTTAATTTGATTCTGATTTTACACTCATAACTCAGGTACGAATGCTCGTATTCATCACACAACATTTGCCCCCTCCGGTACTCGAATCAAGGACCATCTGTGCGAAAGGCAGGATCGCTACCGTGGCACCAAATGGTCGTCATATCTGTTACTATACTGTTTATTCTGGTATCCCACAGACAGACCGTCAAAATATAAATTATTTCAACGTAAGCTTAAATAAATATTTTTTTACAGATGGCGTGCCTGACTTTCTAACTCGTAAGATGCAGGAGTACCAGATCAAAGTACTCCGTTCCCTAAAGGCTGCTTGCCAGCCTGAAGAAGAACGCTTAGCCACACTTCTTTTGCAGCTGCCAGTTCTGAGGACTTTCACGGGTTCATTCTTGGAAGACGTTTTTTTCGTTGGATTCGTCGGTGATGTTAGTATAGATGATGCAGTCCCATATTTGTTGAACGCGGAACGCTGAAGAAAGGTGAGCTTCACAATTTAAAAATAAAAAACTATATTGTTGCCCAAAGTTTGGGCCTAGTTGCCTACTTGACAGTTTTTGGAAAAATATTTTCATATTCACGTAAGTTTATACACCTTTAGCAGTCTTTTTTCTTAAACAAGCCCTGTTAATTAAGAAAAAAAAAACTTTTTAGTCACCAGTTTAAAATTCGCGCGAAAACAACCAGCCATGTGTCATTAGCTGGTTGTGACGTCACATCACTAGAACGCAACAAGCTTTATATGAAGCGTCAGCTGTTTTGTGTGAAGTGACGTCATCCGAAGCTTAGTCATGACCGCCCGCGTTTCGGTTCTTGTAACCCACAGATATAAATACTCAGATGTATTTTTAAAAAATTCAATACTTTTATAAAATATAAAATACGCCTTTAAAAATTACCACTTCTCCGAGCTCTCATGTAAGATTCGAACCCATATTTTATTTGCAAAAACATATTTTATAATTATTATTAACCACTAAGCAATGTTGTCTAACATAATTTATATTTATTCATGACATCTGTCAAGTAGCCAATTAGGAACAATGGATGTTATTGACGCATACCACAACTGGAACCAAATGACTTATTGTACCTTCAGGAGTATATAGTATCTAGAAATTCTTGGTCACCCATCCTATAGTTGGCCTTTGCAAAATCTTGAATTGTTTTATATACAAAACGGCATTTATAAAGGCAGTTCTTTCATTACTTTTAAAAATATAAACTAAATGACAAAAAAAATAAAAAGTGTTGCCATTAATTATTTTTTTGTTTCAGGTAACCCTTTTGGCGGAAGCTATGGTGCTTAATAATAACTTTTAAATAATTGTTGGTTTTAATTAAATGTGCCTTATCTTAAGGCGATATTCCTTCCATTTAAACATAAGACTAGAAAGCTATTTTTGTTAATAATATCTAATTATAAAGTTGAATACTTAATGTTATATCAACTAAGTTACATTTAGGATTGAGATAAATCATTTTAAAAGGATCTCCGTCGTCCTGTGGGAGTTTTTCGTTAATTCAGCTACTTATAATGTACGGTCTACGTTATAAATGTTCAGACCTACCTTATGTCATTGTATTAGAGATCATTTTGTATTAACTGATATGTTATTGACTATACAACAGTATTTGTTAAGCAAGTCAATTTGTTTATTGCCAGCACTTATGGAGTTGAAATAGTGCAATGACTGTGTATGTGTGTGTTTGTGTGTATGTGTATGAAAGATCATACAATTTAAATAATATTAATAGATTTTGTATTAACATTGAAATTTTCAACAGTAAAGGACATATTACCATATGTAAAATTTACGATTTTTTACCAATCAATTTTCTACTTAAATCCCATAAAATAGAATTTAATACCAATTGGAGTGGAATGTAGTATTTATTCCAAAGTATATTTCAATCAAAAACGTTTAAAAAGTAAACACTTATTTTTGCCAATAACTGTACAGTTTTTTTTATTCTATAAAATTATTCATTACTTGAATAATGTTTTGAAACTAGTTTTATGAGCAAAATATTTATAAGTCTTAAAATTTGCATTTGATTTTTTTATTATAGATAATCTCACTCAGTACACAATTCCCACCTTAAAATTACTTGTGAGTAATAATAAGATAATATTAAAAATTAAAAAAAATATAAAAATCAAATTGTTTATCCACTGAATGTCTTTGATTGAAATGGTGGGTTTAAGGTAATTCTGTATGATTTCCACAATCGCATATGCTCAGATAAGCTTTAAGAATAATTTTTAATCATACTTAGATAATAGACTTGAACCTATTGTGGATTTTTATGTTTATTACGACAGAATAATATTGAATATTGTATTTTTATAGATAAACTAATATTAATTACGTTTATAAATCATACTGATTATTAAAATTATATATATTACATGCGATTTTTTTTTACAAAATTTTGATAATCCCAGTCGAAGACTAAGGTGTGGAACTCTGAATGGAGTTCAGAATTTTGCTGTTGAGGATAGTTTATAAAATATTGAGGCGATTATAAAATATGTCGAGAAACAGTTGAGGAATGGCAAAATGTTGCCAAGGATTTTGAGAGCCAGTGTTATCGGTGCTATAGATGGCAAACACGTGGAAATAATGAAAACTCCTGGTTCTGGATCATACTACTACAACTACAAAAAAACATTCAGTATTGTGTTGATGGCGGTTGTAAATGCAAACTACGAGTTCATTATGGTTGATGTTGGAACTAATGGTCGTGTATCAGATGGAGGTGTGCTGCAGAATACAGCATTTGGACAGCAATTAAAAAATAATGCTTTAAATATTCCACCACCTGCATTGTTGCCAGGAAGTTCCCGAAAACTCCCATACCTTTTGGTTGGGGACGATGCTTTTCCAATATCTCAAAATTTAATGAAACCATATAGACAAACTGAATTAACAAAAGAGAAAAGAATATGCAACTCTCGAATATCGCGAGCTAGAAGGATGGTTGAAAGTGTTTTTGGTATACTAGCTACTCGTTCTGGAGTATTTCAAAGAGAATTTCCTTTTGATCCTATTAAAGTAAGGAAAATTGTTTTGACTTGTTGTTATCTACACAATTTTTTGAGAAAATCCCGTTCCTATTTATCTTCATCATTCATGTTTCGTGAAGATAACGAACCAGGAATAATAAACCCGCCATCTCCGGAAGTATTCCAGTTGACAACATTGGAAAATATCAATAAAAAAATTCGCTGAATATCGCGAAGCAAGCACGGGACGAATACAGTGGATTTTGTAACAACGAAGGTGCAGTTCCCTGGCAAGATGAAATGGTCTCGTAAAACACAATTTTGTATTCATTTAAATTAAAATTTACCTGTATGTAAGTATTATCCAAAGCAGAACTTTCACTCTCTCCTCCCGGACTACCTATAGTAGACTGAGTATCCATACTAGACTGTGAATCCGATACGGATTCCTGATCTTTTAAAAATAACGTTTCTTTAAAATACCATAAAGTAGGTTCGTAAGTGTCGTCTGTACTAGATCCGGATTTCATTGACTGGAGGTGTTTCTTGAGCTCTTTCCTGTAGTTAGTTCTTAACACGTTCATTGCCACGTAAATCTTATTCTTGAGAGTTCACGTAAATCTTATTCTAGTGCCGACGACTCGCCTGGCGAGTTAAGTGATTTTAATAATATTACCAAAATAGATCCATATTTTCTGCTAAAAATAATAGAGTACACTAAATATACGCTAAAGATTTACGTGGTGGGCCAGATGTGGAGATCCCGTTTATATTTGAAAGGAAAAAACTATTCTGCAATGCCTTGAACTCGCTAGGCGAGTTTACTGACATAGTTGCTTAACCTTTAAGTAAATATAATATGAAGATATTAGACAACGACGTCAATAAATAGGTTTAAATAAATTTAAAAAATCTTTTGTTTATTCGACATGCAAGTGTGAGTCAGCCAAATTAAAAAAGGGCGACCTAAAAGCCGCGGGACATTTTACAATTGTTTACTGTAAAGAACTATTTAACCACAGTTTCTCAAGTCTGGTTTGCTAACTATTAACGCATAAATATTATGTTTTGTAATTTTTGACAATTGGCTGTTGACTATTTAAAAGATTGACAACCACTCCTTAAATAACTAAACAAACTTACCATTTTGGAGCGGAGCGAGCGAAGCTCCCATGGATCAACTTCAATGGCGCAATGTCTGTTACGCCATAATTTCCCGAGTTCTAAGCCGATTTTAATATTTTTTGTGTGGAATCGAATCAACAGGTTTAGGACCAGATGGTGACGGAGCCCGAATTTAGAAATTCGCTAAAATTCACACCGAAACAAAAAAAAAATTCTTTTTTTTGGTATTACGCTCCGCTCCAGTAGGTATATGGTGCTCGCGTAGCTTTATGCTTAGCGACTGCATCGCCTATTTTTATTTATAGAGTCTTTTGACATGTTTATAACTTAAAATACTCTTAATAGTCGTAAAACACTATTTAATTGCGTCAAACACCTTACATACACTGTGACGGCCACAAAATATCAAAACAAAGACTACCCTTACGTAGTGCCAGTGAACTCGCGTGGCGAGTCGGTACAATTTTTATTGCAGTGCCGGCGAGTTCGCCGTATAGTGTAGGCGGCACCCGAAAAATCATGAAATTTGTAGTGGTAATGAACGTGTTAAAGAATTTAATTTTTTCTTCACAACATCTTTGCTTGCCAGTGGAAACATCTCCTTGTATTTAGACAAAAATGTTTCGTAAGCAATGTTTTTTTTATCACGGTCATGATATTCTTTGCTCATGACAATCCACAAAGACGGCAATTCCTCAGAACAATAACTTATTGTTCTGAGGGCAATTCTCTGAACAATTGGATACATTCGCAGATAAACTCTCTTTCCTTAATGTTTGGATTTTCTTGTTCCGGTATTTTGCATGCGCGCGTGTACTCCTCGTGACGACGAATCACATACTGAATAATATTGCGCAATACTGACCACACACGATGCAATGAAAAAATATGGTGGAATAAAAATTAAAGTCGCTCAAACTTTCGGTCAATCATTGTGCAACAGTCCCCTATACAATTCGCAATATTGCGCAATATAATTGACCGTTTAGGGGCTGCCTAACACAATGATTTACAATTTATGTAGTATGCCATACTTAGTGAATTAAATTTTATGTTTATTGTACCTGTACCTACCTACCTACTGACAAAACAAATAGATTACAATTATAAAAAATACAATGAACTGCAAATCAAAGTCAGTTTTTTTGGACAATTTGTGGCACCATCCATTTATTATGTCAATATATCCCAATTGACATTGAACTGTATCGATTAAATATATGGAAATTTTATGAAAAAATGAGACTTATAGATCTGCTGTTCATTGTACTTTCAATAATTGCAAACTATTGTCGGTAAATAGGTATAGCGATAAGTATCCTTTTCTGGAGTTTTGTTTACATAGTTGACACATATTTTTTCTTATCATTCTTGAATAATACCACAACCACATCCATGTTGTTATCGTAAGTTTATTCATATCAGTACATATAAAAGCGACCTCGCTTTCACGCTCAACAGCATAGACAAACAGTGTGCCCAACCAACTCGTACAAATTAGTGTACTCTTTTGCATCTACGTAACATAGCAACAAAAAATACAACATTGTTTTGTCTGGTCTGTGATTATACCGGTCGGTAGAAAGAAGGGACCAATTTATTATTTTTGTAAAATATTTTGTAGAATTTGTAATAGATCAATATTTATATCGAAATGTCTACAAAAGTCGCTGTCGTAACCGGAGGAAATAAAGGTATTGGATTCGCCATAGTGCGTGGTTTGTGCAAAAGATTCGATGGAATCGTTTACCTCACATCCCGAGACGAAGAACGAGGAAAAACTGCTGTAGCAAACCTTCAGAAGGAAGGTTTGAATCCCAGTTACCACCAGCTAGACATCAACGACAAGAAAAGCATTGAGATACTTCGAGATTATTTAAAGGATAACCACGGTGGAATTGATATTTTAGTTAATAATGCTGCAATAGCATTCAAACATAATGCAACAGAACCAGTAAGCGTCCAGGCTGAACAAACTGTGAGTGTAAACTACTTCTCTGTACTCAATGTATGCGAGATACTGTTCCCAATAGTCAAAAATGGTGGTAGAGTAGTGAACATATCAAGTTCTGCTGGTCATTTGACTAATATACCAAGTGCGTCTTTGAGAACCCGTTTCGCAGATCCTAAGCTGACTATACCAGAGCTTTCGGAGATGATGAAACAGTACATTGAAGCAGCAAAACAAGGTACTCATGCTGCAGAATGGGGTAACTCTTCGTATGTAGTGTCAAAAGTTGGTTTGACAGCACTTACAATAATTCAACAAAGATTGCTTAACGATAGAGGTAAGAATAAAAGATAAAGTAATAAATATTATCTTTTGAATAGTGTTTTGTTTTTGTTAGATAACTTACCAAAGTAATCATAAATTGCTACTCAGTGAAACATTTTTATAAATAACATTAATGAGGTGTCTAGTACAATTATAAGACAGTTTATTCTGAACCTGAATTTAGAAACAATGACTGTACCACTATAGAGCCTAGACTAGAGCCAATATAGACCCACCTGGCGATCAAACTTGGCATTACCTTGAAAACTGTTCTGCGTGCCACTTGACCATGGGGTCATCAAATCTATTATTTAGTTAACTATGTCTCCATTGACTAATATTAACTTACATCTTGTTGCTTTCTTAAATTTATTGTTTATTCTGTATGTTATTGCAATGTTCAGGGATACTTACTTAAAACAGATACTTGTTGACTTTGTTGTAATCAACGAAATAATGATATCATAACACTTTTAGTATTGTCATAACAAAGTGTTTATTTTTTTTGTGGATTATGTATGGTGAAGACATTTTATATTGTAAATGTTGTTACAAGCTGACTAGTTTCTTGCGCCCATTCTTCTTGTCAGCTAAAAGACATCCTGAAAGGGTGGTAGGTAAAAATGTTGGATGATTCAAAACAACTTATTTTTAATTGCATTTGAATAAAGTTATTTTCATTTTCATTGCAAAAGTACCATATAGGGTGCAACTACAAATATTACTAAAAATTAACAATAATAACTTAGAGACTTGGGTTTGGGAGTGGTTAAATACAATAATTCATATAGACACGATACTTACTTTTCAGATATCAAAGTAAATGCAGTACATCCCGGCTATGTTGACACGGATATGACATCCCACAAGGGCCCATTAACAATTGATGAAGGAGCTGCAGCACCATTATTCTTGGCCCTCGATGCCCCAGACTCGGTAAAAGGGCAGTATGTGTGGAATGACAAGAGAATCGTCAGCTGGACTGAGAAATAAGCCAGTTTAGATATGGAAGATGATAGATGAGTCTTCACTCAATCTTATGTTCTTTTTTATTAACATTTTGGTACAATATTCTTCGCACAGTATTCTTAATCCTACCTTGTCAAACAATTACATGTGACGGACAAGCAATTAAATTTATATTTGTAGAATCACATTGCATTGATAGGACTTAATTAATATAATCTACTGTGAGAAGATTAAATGAATTAAAACAAATTGAAGCTTACTTCAGTAACATGCAAAGCCCAGCCGCCCACAAATACAGCTATCTAGATTGATATTGCACGGTCTATGAGCTCTTGATGATGCTCCGAAACATGTGTGAAGTATTTGGGAAAAGTGCAAGATGGGTCAATATTTATGTGGTATCTCCTTTTATTTGCGGGGGGGTGGGCCTTACATTTTGCTTTTTTTTTTGCTGAAGTAAGCTACATGTATTAATAAATATGAACTTCCGCCAATTCTATAAAAAAATTAAGATTCTATGATATATGTGTGTAGCTTATGAGTACATTTTTTTTAATGGGTTCGCTCTTGATCCTTATCAAGACCGGGGGCCAAGACAGATTCCAAATGAATCAAGTTAACCCAGAAGATGCCTATTCACCGTGGCTTTGAAAACGGTCGGGTTATAAGTACTCGGAAATACAGACATTCTTTCAATTTCATTTCAAGATCATTCCAGGGCCATTATTTAGCCACATGTCACTTTGTGTGGTAATTTTTTAACATTTGAAAGTGATAAGTCTATGTGCAATTACAAAGTTCATTAGAAGATCAATCAATTCAACTACCTTAGTTATGCAAATGTATTTTTTTATGCATTAGTTAAGAAATAAGTTCTACACAAAATAAATTATATTTTTAATATAGGTTTTTTATTTTAAATGTCGCTCTTGCCCCAAACAAGCCCGGGGGCCAAGACGGAATCTACCTGTTCATCAGTAATATGCGACAAATACATTGTCACAAATTAAATCTAAGTTTCAATAACTGGATATCTATATCTTCCATATTAAATACCTCTGTAATTAACTTGATGACTGTTTGGTGCAACGGTAGTGATCCTGCCTTTTCACCGATGCACTATAGGAAAACGCTTATGTTTTGTGTTAAAACTTCACGTTTAAGTTGTTTTCAACTGTAAAGAGCTGTAGTTTTGCATACCTTACTATTTATATAATCCGTGTCAATGTTTGACCGCAATTAACTCCAAAACTCAACCGATTTTGATGTTTTTTTTCTATTTTGCTGGATTAAGACTATTTATTAATTAAAAAAACGCATTAAAATTCATACAATTTAATAGAAAACAAAATAATTTTCGACAAAATAATCTCGTAAATCTAATAGGCTACCCACCTACATATCTACCTACATACAATAGCTTATGAAGTCTGGTCACTTTAAAAGTTTATTGTATGATTTTGTTATAATTTTCAACAACATAGACGATTATTCCAAATAAATTTTAGTTTATTGTTGGTTGAGCAGGCGATTCAAAATTAGTCGACTGTATTGTGATACACAAAAATTATTTTGGCGAATCTTCACTAATGTATGTAATGCGTAATTGATGTTGCAACTTGTACGTGCCATACACTATATTGTGCTCGACGCGTTGTTTTGATTCTGATTTTTCAGTTTGAATTTGACTTCATATGATAGCGGAGCGGCCTAACGTGCGTTCATTGTTTACTAGTTCAAATAGGATCATAGCATTTTTAACTTTAATTTGTCGTGTTATAAGATGCTCTGTTTCAAAAATAACCAGACTATAGGGGATCTTAGGCAGTACTTTATATTCCAACAAATACGATTCGACACTGCCCTGCAAAACGGTTGTCTGGGGTGTACTGTATTGCTAAAATTTATAGCACATCAAATACCGCATCAGCGTATTCTGTTGACACATAGGGCTCCAGTTTCTTCCATTCAGACCAGTTCCTTGACACCCTGACCCAGTGTTCCGTCCTTACGTCGTCCGACCACTTTTTTAGTGGTCTTCCTAGGGTTGCCAACTATAATGTTAAAAACAGTATTATACTGTTCGTCACTCCATTATACTTTTTCGAACAAAAATAAACTTTTGAAAATACTCTTTTCAGCATCCTTATTATCTAAAGCAGAAAACTATTAAAAGTTTCGCTAAGTGCAAGCAACCTTCGAAATTGGCAATGTCAGAAAAGTCTTAAAAGTATATAAAGATTTACTTAAAATTTTTAGTGACCACTGCAAAACAATTTAAACATTTTATTAAAATTGCCTGATATACTACAAAGTATTAGTTCTTGTCACCTCAGCATTTACAGAAAGAGTGTTTTCTGTAATGAATGTGAAGTATCGCGACTGCAAAAATGTAATCTCAACCAATTCAATTGAAAATGTCCCTTTAAACTATTTTTATTTCCCTAAACTGCGCCAATAGTTTGTGATGCTTTGGTAAACGGCAACAGATTGATATGTTGCGCAAGTAAAAAAATAAAAATTTGGAACTAATAAAAATAAAATACTGTTCATTTTTTGTTTTCTATCTTAACATAGTTTTTATTGAAAAAAAAACGTTGGCAACACTACGCCTTTCATGTTTTCTTATAGTTTCTAATCTGGGGGTCCATTCTGTGCTTTTTTGTCCATACAAATAAAATAGTAAAAAGAAAAAATATATCGGACCTTATCACTTAAAAAAAACATATCCACCTATACTATAGAAAATCACAGTACAGGCAATTTTGTAATCATTTGGTTTAAAATTTCCTACATATTTTGAAATCTTAAATGAAGCATACATGTCATTTTTCCAAACAGTGCATGATGCGATTCTAATATTAATAAAGGAACTTGCGACGTATATACTTATGAGGCAAAATCACAATTTGCTGCACATTTTCCCTAGTGTTGCCCAAATTCAGTCTTGGTCTTGCAGTCTTGGTCTTGTTCTTGCGTTTTTGCAAGACCAAGACCAAGAACAAGACCGCGTATTTTTAGCAAGACCAAGACCAAGACTGACCGTGCAAGACTTGAGCAAGAACAAGACTAAGCCTGCAAGACTCTTGCGTCTTGCAGCTAGGACTTAGCGCTATTTCACGGAGTAGTTAGGTGTAACAGTTCGGTGTATAGGTACGCTTAGGAATTCTATGAGACGCAAAAAACTGTATCAAAGAATATGAAAAACTGGATCTATGCGCATTACGACTAATACCATAAACATACCTACATAGCGAATAAAAAAATATCCATTAAAATCAAACTGAGTGCATGCATAGTTATGTTTTAACCATCGGCACTTTGATAATGCGGCATCAAAGGTTTTGTACTTACTTCTCAAAGAAATTTGCTGCTTTTCGGAAGCACATGGTTATAATACACGCGCCGGCGGCTTCTTTTGAAATCATATACAACAATCGTTGCCGCCGCGCCGAAATCACAACATTTGACACTATTTGATTGCCGCCACAGGGCGTAGGCGTAGGTATACTCATGCAAAATAATTTCGAATTTTAAGAGTACCTACAGGTGTTCCAAAGAATAAATAAGTTTCAGAGTGCTTATAATGAAAATGAATACATTATACTGATCACGCAAGTAGTATTATGATTAGAATAAAATGGTAAGGATAGGTAGTAGATGTCATAATAATTTATTCTAGTAAGTATATATTATAATATTGATTATATGGTTTTAAACTAATTACTTAGGTACTATTATTGTACATTTAGTCATTATATTTCTTAAGTTTTTACAAGAAAAAATAGCAAAAAAGTGTTCAAATATCACCCGTTTGATAAATATTGTAGCCACTTTTAAATATACTTGAAACGTGTAAAAAAATTCTACATAATTAATAAAATAATATAAAAAGCGTAGGTACTTACCTACTAATAAAATAAAAAGCCTGCGATTTATTATTAGTAAATAATCACGGCAGCCGAGAGTGTGTCTCCACTTTTGAATACATAAATCATAACCAGATCACTAGAGCCACTTCAAAAAAGAAATTTGTAATTCCTAGGGTTCAAAATTATTTTGGTGACAGAACTTTACAGAAGCGTATACCATATCTTCTTAATTCGTTGCCCGAAACTATTAGATGTGAAACGGATAAAAATAAATTTAAAAAAATATTAAAAGATTATCTGATGACTACTATTTAACACAACAATTGTATGTTTTTATTTATTTTTTTGCATTCACAATGCAATATTTCTATAAGATATAAAATACGTGTGTAAAAAACAACCACGCCTCCGAGCCCATCTGAGGGCTCGGAGGCGTGGTTGTTTTTTACACACGTATTTTATATCTTACAACAATTGTATCTTATTATTATCACCGCTAAATTTTCCTTCAGTTTGTTGTAATTCAGTCTAAATCCAATTATTGTGCACTTAACTTTACCTGATACAGTTATAGTTGTATTATATACCTACATAATTATAATTATAAGCTAAGAGACTAAAGATCCCTCAGTCAAACCGACAAGTCGGTTTTGTGGGACTAAATTGTATCTTTGTATTTTTTTTTCTTGTATATGAAATAAATAAATAAAAAAAAATAAATAAAAAAAAAAAAAAAGTATTTACAAGCAGTGCCCGCGACTTCGCCCACGAAGAATAGTAACTTTGGAGGTATAGTGACGTTCAGGATTTATTTATTTATTTTAAAACTTCTGTCATCAAACATACAAACAAACTCTTCAGCTTTATAATATTAGTATAGATTAGTATAGATGTACGCCAAAACATTCACTTATATGTAAAGAATAGTGATTGGCACTAATTCTTTACATATATTTTATTCACGCGTCGCGTCTGTACAAGTAGGTAATAATCTGTGTTTGTACGCCGCACGCGGCATCGTTTGATTTGCGGCGGCATCCTTTTAATAGAGCCGGCACGTGGCGAGGCGGCGCGGTAGAAAGCAAGGAAACGTACTATAAACAAAGGAATTATTTTAATTCCAGTCATTTCCAATTGAGCTGTGCTTCGAGTCTAACTTAATAATTGTTTTTACTAATTCTTGTTGTTTTCTAAAAACGTATCACGTGTACAATTTAATATGAGTGACGAAGATTCAAATTATTCTAGTCCGAGTAACGAGAGTTTGAGTCACAGATCTAAAAGACCCAAAAGCAAATTTGAGGAGTTTTTCGAAATAATTCATGCATCCCAAACTGCCTTGTGTAAATTGTGCCAACATAAAAAGACTGAAATAAAAATGAAAAACAGAAACACTTCAGGCTTAAGGAAACATCTAATATCTTTCCACAAAAAGGAATCACAAATATTTCTTCCTGTTAAACCAAAATTAAGTGGAGATATCACAAGCTTTTTAGTAACCGCTGGAAGAAGTGGACAGGTAAGAATATATTTTTTTTATATGAAAACTCCAGGAACTCAAAAAAGTCTTTTTTGAACAAATGACTTTAAACTGACTTCGGAATATTTTATAGATATTGATAAAATAGTAATACATAGGTACATATTTCGCGTCATTTTTAACAATGGTCGAAATTGTCGCTACGGGAATTTTAACTCCGCGTAGCTGTTCATGCGATACTTTCAAAAACGCCATTAACTTACGTAAGTATTTTTGAGTTAGTGGTGTTTTCATCTAGGGGTGCGACATATTAAGTATGTAATTATCGTCTTAAATATTTTTATAAACACCTATATTTTCATTTGTTTTCATAATCGGCCAGTAACAACTAAGTACTTTATTTTGGTAAATTACAGTACAGTGCAACCTTAATATAACAAATGTCAATTTAACGATTTTCTCGATTTAACAACAACAAACCTCCTCCTCCTAAACGCTCAAACCTAGTATGTTTTAAATAATAACACAAGATTTATTGTTTTATTTCAGTCGGAAAACAGCAGTGACAACATCACGACAGCTACAGTTGATTGGGTAGTGAAAAAATATCTTCCCTTCTCATTTTTCGATGACGAAGCTACACAAGTATATTTTCGACGTATTTGCCCTAATATGGAGTTTCCTAAAAGGTCTACACTTAGAAGGAAAGTCAAAGAGCGATTTGAAGAGCTCCAATTTAATCTCAAGGAACGACTTCAACAATTATCATCTAAAATGTCATTTACCATTGATGGGTGGACGTCAATTGCTGGTAGGAGTTACTACGGGGTTACTATGCATTATATAGACAACGAATGGAAGTATCGATCTGTAGTTCTTGATTTTATACCATCACGCGGTCGACATACTGGGGAAGATATTGCAACGATTTTCCATGAATGTTTATTGGAATATGGCATAATTGATAAAATACAAGGTATCACGGTCGACAACGCAACTGCAAATACCAAATTTATGTATGAACTGGGCAAACAGTTGCCACACTTTGATTCAGACAATCAACATTTCCGGTGCTTTGCTCACATTTTAAACCTTGGTGTACAAGATTTATTAGAGACCTTAGCATTACACTGTGAGTCTGACACTAACGCGCAAGATCAGCAGTATGAAGACTATGCAGACGAAACTGAGGAAGATGAAGAATATGCACCAAATATTGCTGACTCGCGTACATCTGTAACAAAGTTACGCAGTATTTCCAGTAAAATAAAAAGAAGTGAGATAGTGAAGAAGAAGTTTCAGTCTGCTTGTGAAGCAGCTGGCGTGCCATCAAATCTAAATGCCATTCTTGACTGTCCAACAAGATGGAATTCCACACATGATATGATTGGATTTGGTTTAAAAGTGAGAGCGGGCATTAACATATTGTGCAGTTCTGTCACCGAATTGAATGATTTTCAAATCACAGCTAGTGAATGGCAGGTACTCGAAAAATTACATAAATTTCTAATAAACTTTAAACTTTTAAGTACAAAACTTGGTGGAGACAAATATGTTACATTACCGCTAGTCATTGTATCATTCAATCTCTTGCTAGATAAAATTGAATCCATGGTAAAACAGTTAGATGAGAAACCTAATCGATCTGAAGTGGATGAAAGGCTCATTCTAGCTTTCCAAGCAGCTCGAGACAAAATGCTTAAACATTATAAGAAGAGCAACTGGATTTATTGTACTTCTTTAATTTTAGACCCAAGGCATAAGGCTCAGACTTTTGACCTGACAATGTGGGGGAAGCAACTTAAAACAGAAAGTCTGCGCAAGTTCAATGAACTTTATGAAGAATATAAAAGTCTACACTCACTGAACAAATCTCTGGAATTGCCAAGAAAAGAAAATAAAGTATGTGATGAAGATGAAGACATTATAGACTTTGATAAACTCTATGAATGTCCCTCGACGTCATCTGGATCTTGTCTTCAAGGCTTAGTGATAGACGAGTTGGAGGAGTACCTGAGAAAACCAAGAACTGCCAGCTCGGAAGACATTTTAGATTGGTGGAGGACGCATGAGACAGAGTATCCGACTTTATCGAAGATGGCCCGTGATTTTCTCTCAATACCTGCAACTTCAGTACCTGCTGAGAGATTATTTTCTAAAGCATCATTAGTAATTAGAAAACATAGAAATAGGTTAAGTGATGAGTCAGCCAGATGGTTACTTTGTATTAATTCTTGGTCAAAAGAATTGATATAAAGTAACATAACCTAATGATAAAGCTGTTGTGTACTGTTATGTTTGATTTGTGTTGTATTTTATTTTTGATTGAAATAAATGATAAATCATAAAACTCTTTTATTAAATTTCATGCAAGTTGAGGGTTCAATCTCTTTCTAGACAGACATTGTTATTTAAAATACAGTCAAGTTATTGTAATTAATTTGTTTTTTTACATGTTTTAGCAAATGTAAGCTTATAAATCATAAATGTTTATTAAGAAACAGTTACTTCCATGGAAAACGACATATAGGTCAGTTGATTTTTCGACTTTCTTATCAAATCTTCAGTTATTTATTAATCTGATTGATCTTTACTATGGCTATGTTAATTCAAGCTCACAATGTTCCAATTCTAATACGTTTTTCTAAGATTTAAAGTAAACTTTAATAAATAGCAATAGACTAATAGGTAATTGCAAGACTTGCAAGACTCTTGCTGCAAGACCAAGACCAAGACCAAGACTGCAAGCGCAAGACCAAGACCAAGACCAAGACCAGGTGTATTGGCGCAAGACCAAGACCAAGACTGGCTAAGTCTCGTCTTGTTCTTGCATTTGGGCAACACTAATTTTCCCTATAATTATTCACGGAAAATAAAACAATAAATATTCTTCTCTAATGTTTATTACTAAATCGTTACAGATAACTTAGTACAAAAAACAAATTACCAAAAGTATACTTAAAAATATACAATATTTAATATTATGTATGACACTCGATCTCAAAATATATTTATATGTATTCTATACATTGATAATAATATTTGGTGAGTTTACGCCAATCCTTATGACAATTAATACAAGCGTAAAATATTAGTCAATACTTACTTATATACAATATCTGAGGTGATTTTATATTTATACAGTTAATATAAAAAGCAAGTTGTACTCGTCTAAAATTATCGTATAAAAAGCAGGTTTTTTATAGTGTCCACTATGCAAACGGTGCTGCCGACATAGTAAGCTTAACTCTCTGATAACACAGCAACTCCTGGCCACAACACCCTTTTAAAACAAGGAGTATGATAAAAATGCCAAGAAATGCAAAAGCATCCATTCGTACAGAGCCACAAACTTATCTGGTCCGGCGGCAAAAAAATAGAACTACAATTTACTCATAGCTTTTGACATTTCTATGACACTTCATTCAACACTAGCGACACCACCAACGGAACAATAACGTTTGTCGCAATGTACCATGAGCAAATATTATACCACGTGTTTTTTTTTGTATTTTAGAGACATTCCCTAGAGAATCATAATTCTGTTTTCAAGATCACATAGAATATTGCATTTGATAATTTGCATTGCATTCTTCATTTAAAATAAATGCTACGTAACGTTTATAGAAATCTATTTATATAATTATAATGCATATGTGATGTGGCTATGTATATTGCAAAATTATATTTTTATAGCTCGCACCGAACATAGTAAAGAATTTTTCGCTATGACAAAGGTGGACATGTGACTTCAGAACTCTATTTATATAAAGATAGAGAACACTTTTATATGAACATTTAACCATTACAGAATTTGTCATTAAAATTCTGAGATGTACGTGGTACTGTCACTCACAAAAGTAGTTTAAAACTTTAGTTTTATTTCGGGTTAGAGTGACTGTACAATACATAGGTAGAGTTTGGTGCAAACTATACCTTGTTACTACCATTTAAAGTTCATACTTATACAGAATTTGTGCGGACTTAGACAAGAAATTGTAAGTGAAATCATGTTGGATATAATTACAAAAAACATGGCTAATAAAGCACCCGTATGAAACACATCAATAAAAAAGTCTATGATTTTTTGTCATACATATAAAGTCTGTCTGTGTCGCATTATATTTCCTTGATATCTATCAAGAACTATAAAATATGGAATAATTACTGCCGTAAATGCACCTTTCGTATAAAATGGATCTTAATTAAATGTAATTAAAGAACAAAGTTCTTGATAATGCATAAATAAATATAAGCAACTATTTATTTTGTTACATTATGAACTATACTGCGTATATATTACGGTATATAATTAGAAAATATCTATAAAGACATTATTTCTTCCTGTTAAGCAATTTGTTAAATATACACTGAAATCTAGTCACAGGTGTGACCTACTCGTAGTCAAAACTCAGTCAGAACCAATGAATATGATTCATGAAATAAAATGTGTAACTTTATTTTTTTTTAATATGAGCGAAAAACAAGGAAATATTTTTATACATTTTTTTGATAACACTAGTTCTGAAACTACAAGTCATAGAAATATAATAATAATATCTCTTACATTCACACCAATTAGCCTAGCCCAAAATAAGCACTGTAAGGCGTGTGTTATGGATACTAGGGTAACGGATTAGCATACAGATTGTGATTATAATACATAGATTTTTTTTTTTTTTTTTTTATTGCAAAAGTTGGCAAACAAGCAAACTGCCCACCTGATGGTAAGTGGTAACAGTCACCTATAATACATGTGGTTCTTGTGAGATTCGCAGCAAAACTGCAACCCCACAAGAACCACTGTGTACGTTGCCAACTTGTGACACAAGATGTAAAGTCACTGTACCCAGTAATTTCACTGCCATATCTTACCCTTCAAACCGGAACACAGCAATGCAAGCACTGCTGCTTTGCGGCAGAAATAGGTAAGACGGAGGTACCTAAGCAGACGACCCTGGTACAGAGTCTCCCTCCAGTAAAAGTATATGCAATATTTATAGAAATATATATAAATACCCTTGATCCTGCCTTTCGCACCGAGGGCCCTGGGTTCGAGTCCCGGAAGGGACAGATACCCAGTATCCTTAAACAAGCCTTACAGTGCTTACTTTGGTCTAAGCTAATTGATTTGAATGTGAGAGATTTTATTATTAATATTTTCTATATTACTAGCTGACCCAACTACGTGTTGCTGTGTCTCAGTTATAAAAATTTGCAATATTTTTTTAATAAATTAAAATGAAATCTGTCCTATGTCCTAAGTTGTAATGGAACCAACAGAATAAAAAAAAAACATCATCAAAATCGGTCGAGTGATTTCGGAGCTCATCGCTGTCAAAAAACACTGTGACAGGGAATTTATGTATATATTTAAAAATAGCCTGTCACAATGTTTGACCGCAATAAACTCCGAAACTACTCAACCGATTTTGATGATTCTTTTTTCATTATGATAGATTTATTCTCACTTAGGATAGATTTAATTTTAATTTATAATAAAAAAAAGCATTTTATAACTGAGCCATAGCCCGTTGACTGAATATATCTTTATATATATAATTCTACTGTGTGTATGTCACTGAATTCCTCCTAAACGGCTGGACCGATTTGAATGATTTTTTTTTTGTATGTGTTTGGGTGGCGCCCTGGATGGTTTAGATTCACAAATCAGCCCGGCAGATGGCGCTGCAGTCGGCACAGCAACGCGTGGCCGGGTCAGCTAGTATATATATATAGATTTTACATATATTATTTTCTTTGAATCATATTTATTGTATCTGACTGTTTTGCCTGAAAGTACATTATAGGTGTTCTTTGAACACTTTAATACCATGTTAGATTTATTTATTTCTACTAATGGAAACACGAACTATCTGCTGTAACGGAGTATTAAGTGAATTTATACATAAAGTATCTATTTCATGATTTTTTTCAATGGGTAGTTGAGGCAAATGAGTCTGTGTTTTTCTTTTTATTCCACAGAGCAATTTTTGTATGTAAAATATGATTGTATCGATACAATATCATTAAAATACCGATTCAAGGGCGAGACTGAATTTATGCAGATATATAAAAAAAGAACTTGAATATATACTTAAATTCATAGTTAAGCTGCGTTTGACTCGCGTTAGTAGCGATAAAAGCGCACGTCGTCATTTCGACAGTCTGCGTTTAAAAATCGTGGTGTACCAATCTCTCTCTCTCTTTCAGTCTAATTGTGGTAGTTATGTTTTCAAATACATAATTGGTACATGTATCAAATGTGTCAAAAAAGAGTTTGCGTGTATTCTCAAATATTATACATTGAATATTGAATTATTCAAACGATCAACTTTTCTGAAATAATAGGGGTTAAAGTATGAAATTGCCGTTTTATTGCAATAGGTTCTTTGAATTGACATAGAATCTTCATGGTTTGAGGTTTTCGAATGAAACTTTTTTTAAATGGTTTCTATGATGTTCTTTTTTTAAAAAATGTAAAACATTTGAATATCGACTTTCAATTGTTTTTGTTATTCAATTTAGACAAGAAAGATGGATACTGCGAAAATTCGAGTTATTTTTGAATACGAGTTCCGACGCGGAACTAACGCGGCAGAAACAGCCCGCAATATCAATGCTGCGTTTGGAGAGGGGTCTACTAATGAACGCACCGTGCGATTTTGGTTTAAACGCTTTCGTGATGGAAATTTCGACTTAAAGAACGAGCCACGAGGAAGACCGCCCACACAGGTAAATAACGATGAATTAAGAGAGATAGTGGAAGCCGATCCTAGTCAAAGTACCCAGGAATTAGCGGCATGGTTTAACGTTACCTTACCCACAATATTGACTCACTTGCGTCAAATCAATAAAATAAAAAAATACGAAAAATGGGTGCCTCATGATTTGACTGATCTGCAGAAAGAAACGCGTGTTGAAACTTGTGTTGCCTTGTTGAACCGGTACAGAAATGAAGGAATATTGGATCGAATTGTAACATGTGATGAAAAGTGGATTCTTTATGATAACCGGAAAAGAAAAATGCAATGGCTGACCCCAGGTCAAATGCCACAACAGTGTCCTAAAGCAAAACTTACCAATAAAAAGGTAATGGTAACTGTTTGGTGGTCTCAGCATGGTGTTATTCACTATAGTTTTCTCCGATCTGGTCAAGCAATAACGGCAGATGTCTATTGTGCCGAACTCCGAACCATGTTGACAAAACTAGCAGTAAAACAGCCCCGACTCATGAATCGATCTTCACCATTATTGCTCCACGACAACGCGAGACCTCACACAGCACGAGAAACCATTTTGACCCTTCAGGAACTGCAGTTAGAAACCATTCGTCATCCTCCGTATTCACCAGACCTTGCTCCAACGGACTACCATTTTTTTCGTGATTTGGACAATTATCTACGTGACAAGAAGTTTTCTTCCCAGGAGGCAGTACAAAATGCTTTCACACAGTTTGTGCAGTCTAGATCGTCGGAATTCTATCGCAAAGGCATTAATGACCTTCCCATTAGATGGCAGCAATGTATAGATAATAATGGCAACTATTTTGATTAAATAAATTTGTTAAAAATTTAAAAAATAAACAATATAGATTTTCAGTACAAATCGGCAATTTCATACTTTAACCCCTAATACTATATTATTATAATTGACAACTTTTAATTAAGACAACCAGCCTTTGTTTATTGATACATTCATTAATAATAGTAGTAGAAAGATTTGAATCATATTTTGTTTTAATTAACTGCATTTTTTTATGTTTGACAGAATCATATCATTTCTTATATGTCTCAAGAAAATGTCACTTTAATATGACAATGACGGATCTACCTTTTTAACCTTTCTGACATAGAGGGTAGCAAAAAATATATTTTGGACAAAGTACCCAATTTTATTTTAAATTAATAAAAAATCATATGGGCTACTTTATTTCTTTTATATATTTTAAACATCATTCAGTTTAAACAGGAAATTTTGTCAATAGGGGGCAAACATAGATATTGCTAAGTGTACTCGAGTAAGATTTTAATATATCATGAAAAAGACACTTTCATTGTAATTCTCCACAAACTTTATATTGGAATATATAATTCCAATATAAATATATATCAATAATATTATTATTTATAAATATGAATAATAAAAAAAATTACTCTAGGTATTGTCAAGAAAACAAACAAAAAAAAGTGATATAAGGAAGAAACAATTCTAAGTAATAATAATGAAAAACATATAGTATACTTGTACAATTTAAGAGCATAGATATAAAAATAAACTTCTAGTACATATATAGTACACACCATCGCTGCATAGCCATTCTTGGAATGCGGAGATTGTGTTAACATCGACTAGTAAACATTAATAAATAAAATTAATCCATTTAATTTACATAATTACGATGTCACATTATCGTCAACTAAAAAATAACTATAGTGATTCTTTATAATCTCAATAATTGATGATGGTATTTCCATATTTTCTTAATTTTAATTATATTTAACTATAAATGGAAGACCAGCCAGTATCTGATTTCGGATTTTAACTTTTTATACATACTGTATATTAGTAAAGTTTAGTATAACCCAAGTATGTTGCAGGAATATGACGAAATAAGGAAATTTATGAAATGCCCTTTCATATAAAAAAATCTAACAGAAAGAATTTATTATTTTCACGGAAAAAAATATAGCTGGTTGGTAAAACTATAGGTCGATAACTAAAAATTTGCTTTTTCGTGAATAGGTAAGTGATTGACCGCTATCTCGCCTGTTGGTAAGCGACGATGCGATCGAGGATGTGACGCGCTTGCCTAGAAGATACTTATTATTAAATTGTATTGAGTCCAAATCATATTCCCGAGTTATACATAATCTTGGAATACTTTATATAAACTTAAATACGTAGATATCTACAATTATTCTTTGGTAAACCTTCTAGGAAATAATTTTTGAAAAGTTATAATCTTCAGATCTTTCTCCAAACCAAAGGTTTAGTTTGCAATCCAAAATCAGATACCGTACCTCTTGCAAAGTTATATACTTCAGACATTTTATATAAGAATAAAATATGTTTCGATCTTTATACTATATAACCACGCCAAAATAAGCACTTTCGATATTCATAAGAATTCATGATAATCCAGGGGCTCATGTTTAAAATAAGTTGTTTTCAGGTTATTCGCTTGTAGTCTTTATATGTTCCCTGTATCGCGAAAAAGAGATCGCAAGAAGCGTGCGCTCCTTATGTTCAAACTGAATTGAGTATTTTCATTTAAAAAAACCAATAAAACAGTCACAGTCAGGTTTAAGAGTGAGCGAGATATGTGTTTTAGAAAGAACTGATGGCACCTGTCATGACTTCTGGTATTTACTTGAATTCACTTCGAAAGTGCCTATTTCTATAGTGGTTTCGCTTTAAAACAAATGACAACTGGTGTCAAATGGTTTTAAGTTTGATATATAACATTTATTATAATAGTTACATAATTTAACTCGAAAGACAATTTTTAGTGAGCAGTTTAATTACTATAAAACCACAGTGGACGCAGTCAACTATTATAATAAAACAGAAGTAAGGATTTGCCATACTCTATATGAAGAGAACAAATCCATAAAAACGATGAGCGTTTTCCATTTAGAAAAAAAAAGTCGACACTGTGTTGCACTGTGTCAACTTTTTTTGTGTGTGTGTGTGCCAACTAAGTTGACATTAGGTTTTTGCTATAGTGTGGTCGACACAGTGCAACACAGTGTCGACAATTTTGTCTAAATGGAAAACGTTCGGTAAATTGCATTATGATAAAGTTTGATTTATACAAAAAATGAAATAAAAAACCAAATACAATTCGTACATTTTGTATATTTGGCCATTTCATATTTTTCTTTATTTGTCATTTTACTGCAACATAAGCTAGTTATTTTATGAAGTGTCTAAATGCGTCCACTTTAAGACTTACTCTTTGCGTTATGGACAGCACATAAGCAATATACAAGCCCGGTGGGTAAATGTCTACCATCACCAGCATTATGTAACTTCAAAACACAAAATAGTCATATTTACTACGACGAATGGTACGAGTATAGGCTTGCTTGAAAATTGATAAAGCAACTTTCACAAGAGTTGGTTATTGGATAAGTGGGTATAAAAAAATTTAGCTGTGAGAAAACGCGATTCCAACTTACTCCAATAGGGTATTTTTAATCTATATAAGAAAAAAATCTAAAATTACACAATGATAACTTAGGAAATAAGCAGTCTGATAATGTTAGTTTTATTTCATAATAAAAAAAAATGGTATCCATCTTTTTAATAAGTAAAACAGTAGCCTCCATTTTATTACGTCATAAAGTGTCAACTGATCATCTTTTATATGTTACATATAGACGTGACCAAATAACTCATAACCACAGAGTAACATGGCGTCGTCAAATTACGCGGGAAAATTGAACATATAAAATCTTAATGCATTTTTATAGTACTAATGGATTGAATATATAAATTGTGTTTTTGTGGTTTATTTTCACCTAAAGGGTCAATTAAGACACTTGGGGTGGTAAGTGTAATACTCTATTGTATATTGCCTTTCATAATTTTGAGAGTGATCTTGTGTTTTGAAGTGACATAAGAGCACTAATAGATTCGTTGTTAAAAGCGCGCCGGAGGCAGTAAGGCCACTTGGTTGTGCCGTTATGAGGTCGCAAGTGCGATTCCCGTGTTAGTACGACGTTAATTCCAAAATTAATAACAAGTATTAACACACATGTGACAATATATAGCTCTATCTCGTTCCAACAGTTGCTTTTGCATTCTTTAGTCAAAGTTAAAAAATATACATTATCTGAAATACCAAAAAAGGTATACATTTGACGAAAATCAACTCTAAATCTATGTTCATTGGGTACCTCTTTGAAAATTAAAAGACATAAGGTTGATTTTTGTCAAAGCGATACATATTATTGAGTCTGTGGATGTGTACATATTTTTACCTTTGACTGTACCAGTAATTTAAATACAATTTTATTTAAAAAAACTATTTTCGTTTACGAAAACCATCGGAAACACTACTCATAGTTACTATGAGTGAAAGGGATGGCATTAAATGTTTGCTATACGGCTGTGGTGGCAATTCACCTAAAATCAAACTCAGCCATAATTTTGTGTTTTTAATTGCTGGTTACAGTTGTAACATGACGTAACAAATTAAGTTTAGTTTTCTAGTGTACTGTTAGAGTTAATATTAAAAATAATTTAGTGATAAAAATACACCTTTACGGTATTAGATGAGCAGTTAATTTTGTTTTAAAAATAATAATAAATACACGTGCACGTAGTAAGTAGCAAATGTATGCCGACTCTAGTGATGATTACGGCTCCTTACGGAGTCGAAACGCCAGGATTTTTAATAAAAAAAAAATTAAATACTCAACTAATCCGATAAAAAGCGAAGTGTAAGAACCAAATACAATAATTTCATAACTTTTTATTGAAACAGTGAAAAGCAAATAATGACACACAAATCTGTTTATATTAATTTTAGTTGCGTTTATGATTATTAGTAAATTTATACTCTCGGGTGACCGGCCAACAGTCATATCAGCACTATATCCAGCACGCATTCCACTACACATGTATAACAATATGCATTAAAGAATATATATTAAGTTTTGTCTATGGTTCAGCTGGTGTTTCGTCTATGGTTCAGCTGACGTTTTGTCTATGGTTCAGCTGGTGTTTCGTCTATGGTTCAGCTGACGTTTTGTCTATGGTTCAGCTGGCGTTTTGTCTATGGTTTAGCTGGCGGCCGCGTCGTCCAGAAACTCTACGTACGTAAAGGGAAAGTGACCACGCTTACCGTTTAGCTCTCCTTCCCACTGCCCATTCATATTCATCTTTATCACCTAAAAAATAAGGGACATTTTTAATTGACAAGTAATATATACACGACGATTCACCTAAAATAATAGTATAATTTCATGTCCACTGCAAGCAGAGTTAGATTAGATTTTTTATCCGTTACCAGCTAGCAAGCTATATCTATTGTGCCAAAAGTTTGTGTGCGAATTGACAAATAGGGTTAAAAACAATTCAACAATCCTATATATACCTTTATCTTAAAATAATAAATTTGAGATTCAGAATTATACAGTTTGATGTATATTTTTTAATAATAATAATATCACGTTTTATTAACTTAGCCCAAAGTTATCACAGTGAGACCTGAGTTATGGACAACGGATAGACATATGTATATCATATGAAAATAAATAATATTCAAAGAAATATAAATATGACCTATGACCCGGGTACAAATGCTCGTGATCATCACACAAACATCTACTGGGACTCGAACCCGGAGCGTTTGGTTACGCAGTTAGGATCACTTCCTCAAGGCCAAGCCGGTAATGAGAGGCATTCAAAATAATAATATAATGTTTCTTACAACCACACCAATTAGCCTAGCCCAAAGTAAGCACTGTAAGGCGTTATGGATACTAGGGTTACGGATAGACATACATATATGATACATAGATTATGTAATATTCATAGAAATATATATATACACCCATGACTCAGGTACAAATGCTCGTATTCATCACACAAACATTTGCCCGTTCCGGGACTCGAACCCAGGACTGTCGGATTCGAAACAGTCGTCAAATTTATAAAGTATAAAACATAGTAACAATCGTTATGCATAAACTTTTTCAATATATTATTGTGACAATACCACTCTATGGCGCAGTGGTGTTGCCATAATTTTTACGTTTGGCAGGCAGAATGGCGATCGTAGTAAAATAACACAAATAGGAATAGCTGCTACCTATTTTATGTTCTACCATCTTTTACCCGCGGCTTCACTGGCATTAATGTAGATTATATATTTATATCCCTCGGGAACAGTACTTTTTCTGGATGAAAGATACCCTATGTCCTCTTCTGTAACCCTACCAAAGTGTTGAGTAGATACGGCGTGAAAGTGTAACAAACAAACAAACTCACTTTCGTATTAACAATATTGTAATTTTATGGTTTTTTCAATCCTATTTACAACAATGTAATTTTATGTTTTTTTCACATACTTCTTGAGATTTTTTCTTGACATTGTTTTGCTACTATTCATTCAAGTTTTTTTTAATAAAATGATATAATGTATTTAATTTAATAATATATTTATAAATATAAAAATTCCCCTGTCACAGTGTTTGATCGCGATGAACTCCCGAAAGTACTCAACCAATAATGATTTTTTTTTTCTGAATTTGTTCAGATTTAGGATAAAGGATAGGTTTCCTTGTTATTTTTAACACAGCAACGCGTGGGCGTGTCAGCTAAGTGTATACTTATTTCCAGTACGGACGGTTGAATTTTTTTGACTGAGACTATTTATTTAATTAGAATTAATATATTTTGCCTTATTCAATTAATCTTGTAAATGCCTTGGATTACTATGTCTGTATAAATAAATAAATAAAATATTACTTAGGATGATGTACGGTGATTCCTGCAGTACCAAAAGTCAGCTTTTAAGTGTGAAGTGCGCTATTCCATTTTGCCTTCACCTACCTAAGTTATTCTATAAGGGTATGATGAGGCTGATATACATCATAAGAAGGTAAAATAAAACCAACCTTAACTATGTCACCTGCTTCTAACTTCAGTGCAGTTTTGTCGTATGCATTCGGCACTCTCGTCTGCCGTACTCGGGCCAGAGCGGGTAGAGTGCGCTACAAAGTGAAAAAATATCGAATTATTACATAAAAAGGTAATAATTACATTAACAATAAAAACAGTTATTAAAGTAATGAGTTCTAATATAACATTCACTGTTTAACAGAAACAACGCCTCTATTTATGTATGAATCACGTACTATCGAGGTCTCTCGCGCCTTACCACTTGTAGAAATATTCGTTTGAACTGATCGCATCGGACACGCCCACACGACCCCTAATTGGCTTCATATTCTACTGCGGCCAATCATAAACAACTAGTTTTAAAATCGCCTTTGATGTCAGTACTGTCAACTGTCAATCTACTCTCACTTGCTTGTTTGCGCACGCGCGCCATTGTTAAATGAATGGAACGGGGCGTGGCCTGAAGCGATAGGCATCGTGCAGTGTGCTAGCGACTTTCGACTTAGGCTGATAAGGCGCCAGAGGCCTCGATAGTACATTGATCTTCCACGCGCTGCGTACGAATTGCACTATAAGCATTTGACGCATCGCGCAGCATTTAATCTAATCATAGTTTTTCAACCAAGTTAGTTACGCATTCACTATCACACCAATCGCGTGTACTCCATTGTACGTGTCTCTATTTCAATGTTACTATAGTTTACCATTCTTTTATTATTTTTGTGATTGTGATTTAATTGATAATAAACTTTAGTGCTTTTTAGATTACTCTCAATTTTACTTATTTATCCCTTCTTTCTAAATGTACGCAGATATCCCTTACAATATATATGATTTTTAAATTAAATCGCGACGTTTCCTTTACAGGATGTCTAAAGAGGAGTTAAAAGGCCTTGTACATTTTAGTACACACTTTACATAATCTGTAGTCGTATATAAGTTAGACAGATCCTTCCTTCCTTTAAGAGCTACGGTGCCACATACACACACATAAACACATACATTTCTTTATGCATTATTTAAACATGAAGCTACAGTATGAGTTTTTAAATACGCAAACGTTACTAACACATTTATTTTTTAATTTAAACCTTATTGCCTGATTGGTTAGGTCATTATTCAAGTGTAAATATTCAAATATCAATTCAAATTAATTTGTAGGATTTATACTTAGGCCTGATGTCACTGTCTTTCTTTTAGCTAACTATGAGTGCTAAATAAAGTACAGAATAGACAAAAAAGTATTCAAGGTCGATGCAGTCGCTAAGCATAAAGCTACGCTGGCTCCATATATTGAAGTGGAGCGTAATAAAAAATCTATATAAATTCTATATCTATATAAATATAAATTCTACAAATGCATTTGAATTTAGTTTAAAAACTATATAAATTGTAGTAAAGTTTAAAATTTTTGTTTCAATGGGAAATCCCATAGAACCAATGTATTTTGTTCATAACTTTTTGTTTTAGTGAATTTCAAAATTTGGGATGTTACAATCTGGTCCTAAATGTGTTGATTCGATTCCCCACAAAAATTATTAAAATAAGTAAAGAACTCGGGAAGTTATGGCGTAACAGACATTGCGTCATTGAAGCTGATCCATGGGAGCTCCAACTAGGCGGTGCAGCCGCTTAGCATAAAGCTACGCTAGCTCCATATATTGGAGTGGAGCGTAATAAAAAAATCTATAATGTTTAGTAATGTTTAAACCTTTTGTTTCAATGGGAAATCCCATAGAACCAATGTATTTTGTTCATAACTTTTTTATTTTTGTGAATTTCAAAATTCGGGCTGCCACAATCTGGTCCTAAATGTGTTGATTCGATTCCACACCATAAAATTATTAAAATCGATAAAGAACTCGGGAAGTTATGGCGTAACAGACATTGTGTCATTGAAGCTGATCCATGGGAGATCCGCTCCAATAAAAGTAACAACATCAGTTATCAACCTATGATAACTTTAGTCCACGTTGCATTATAAAATTTAGTATAAGAAGGTTTAAATTGACTTGCAATTAAGATTTAAAATACTCCTAAAAATATATCTCCGAGCCCTCATACGGAATTCGAACCCACGACTCAGCTCAGTAACTCAGCGGCGAGCACTCACCCGGATAGCGAAGGTCGTGGTCTTCAAATCCCACCCTAGGGACTGTTTTTTATATGCGTATTTTAATTCTTAAAGAAATATGTCATTGTGATTGCAAGGTGTGAATGTATTTACTTGTATGTTTCAAATAATACAGTAAAATAATTCATAATCCGTTTTTCAATTGATACATACCTGTAAATTGGGATGCTGTTGCGCCTGTTTGTTGGTGGGGGGGCTGGGGGGGTCGCCCAGTTGGACCTTGGCTTCTGACGGAGGATAAGGGACTCCTGACGCGTCCAGGATCTGATGGAAGAGACATAAGAAAATAAATGAACACTCTGTTTATATGCAAAGGCTTGATGATAAGAGAAGTATAGTGGTAACCCCATTCAGAGTCCTGGGTTCGATCCCCGTTCGAGTTAATAAGGAAAATGAAATTTTCTATATTGGCTTGTGTCTGGGTGTTGTGGTACCGTCGTTGTTTCTAAGTATAACATAAGTGCTTTTAGCTGATTAATTAGAACAATCTATATGATGTTGGGTAATATTAGTGGAAACTCGATTATCCGGCCTTTAGTTATACCGATTCTCGATTATCCAAACTATTAACTAATATTAAATTACTTGTAAATGTACAAGTCGAATTTATGCAAGTATATATAAGTATATTTTAAACCAAATAAAACTAAATATTTACCCTTCATGTTTATTATGATAACCAAATGAAAATTACCAATTACTATAAATTAACATTTTTTATAATTCTCTAATTACAATGGCAACACCACTTATAGTAATTGCCAAAAGAAATGATATTTTCAAAAAATATTCGTCATCAATTAAAAATATATTATTATGTATGTAGGTGCATACATATGTGCATTTGTAGATAGTATATTGAAAAATATATCTATTAATAATCTCTTAATAAACATTGATTTTCGTTGATAAGTATTTGTTGTTTTTAATAATCGTATTGTATTGTATTTCCGAGTACTTATAACACGTCCGTTTTTAAAGCCAAGGTGAATAGGCACCTTCTGGGTTAGCTCGTTCCATCGTGGATCATGTCTTGGCCCCCGGACTTGATTGGGATCAAGAGCAAACCTATTAATAAAAAAGAATATACATGGATTTACGATTATCTGAATGCCTCACCCTTTGCACGTAAGGCACAGGTATTGAACCGGTGCGGCCTTGGTTGTTCCTCGCTGTCCACCACTGTTCTTCGTCTCGATTGATCACCATCAGCCGTTCACCGCGACGGAAGGGCAGATCATCAGGATCCTTAAACATCAATCTTGATCAACAATCTTGATCAACACACGATAACCCCCAAACAAAAATCAAAAAAATGTTATTACGAACAATTTAATGTTTCGACGAATTCGGAATTTGCAGACTGGAATATATATTAGTAATTTAAATTTAGTTTTTACACTATCGCGTAAATTGCATATTTAAATAAAACAAGTTATTTAGGGTTTTTTGCGCATAATTTATGACGTTTCGACTCCTTTACAGAAGCCGTGATCATAGGATGAGTAAGGCAATGGTCGTCATATATTTTAATCAGGCACGTTCCTAACTGCTAAAATTTATATATATCAAAATTGTTTTATTTTGCATTTTATTTAGTTATTAAATTATCACTTATAGCCTTAGTCATCCAGTGATCACGGCTCCTGTAAAGAAGTCGAAAGGTCAGGATAAAACAGAAATTAGGTTCAAAGAGTTTATTTCCCATAAAAACACTTGGTTTACACAAAAAAATAAATTATGCGCAAAAAACGCTAAGTAAGTTTTTATTTAAATACCTATTAGTATTTTTTTACAGATTTTTCATAATGATACGTATGAAGATATAAGAACACATTATACGTTTCTTGCAGGGAAATAAATTACAAAATTGTCAGCAAAATATTGTAACGCATTCTTAGAAAAAAAAAAATAATAATTTTTGTTCAGGTAAATCATATTTACCGGATAATTACCATAAAATTTACTCATTATGGTTTTGGTAAAGCCTAATACAAAAAAATAAAATTTTCTCTTGTAAAATTTGAATTTTTTATTACCAACTTTTTGCTTGGGAGCATCGATATCTTGTTAATACAGTATTAGAGGATAATAATAATAATATTTCTTACATTTACACCAATTAGCCTAACCCAAAGTAAGCACTATAAGACTTCCGTTATGGATACTAGGGTAACGGATAGACATAAAAATATCATACATAAATAAGTAATCTACAATCTAAGATCACAAATTGTTGTTTGTTTGTCCGCTCTTTTTCCACTGCATATGCGTTACTATAGCAACGCGTTAACCGCAAGTAGTTCGTCTACCGGATGCTAGATGGCGCTAACGGAAAAATATTTAATAATAGAAAAAAATAAAAGAATTTTGTCCACCCGTGCGAAGCCGGGACGGGCCGCTCGTATTTATCGAAAAACATATAAATACCCATAACTCAGGTACATATGCTTGTATTCACCACACAAACATCTGCCTATTTTGGAACTATAACCCAAGACTGCCGGTGTGAAAGATCGCTACCGTTGCACCGGTCGTTACCTACCTTGATTGATTTGGTAATAAGTGCATTAGCCCTACTTGCAGTGTTTTATTTCCTTGTACTGATCAGTCATCGTTCTGGTCTACTGTTCCCTTTTCGGTTTATTTTTACTACGCACCGTAACCTGGAATGGTCGTTACTCATCGCTAGTCAACCGACAGACGCATAATCTAATATTAGACGATATAAGAATATTTATATGGACTTTTTTTAAATTATCAACGTTATGCGGATATTTAAGGTATGGCTTTTGATGCGCTTTATAACTTTTTGCCATCTATACTGCTGAAAATGAAATAAGAGTTTTTGACTGCAATGAAAATATAGATCAAACTGTTTTTAGATTTAGAAACATTATTGAGAGAAGCTCCCTTTTAGGCAACTGACAAATTTCACTCGTCTCCCTCGAATTTTGGCTATAAAAAATATAGACTTTACTATGGAGGAATAATCACCGAAAGAAAAATTCAAAAGCTGTTCACAGCCAAACTGCTGATACTACATTGATGAAATTTGGCGCCAAAACTCACATTGTGGTTGTGACTAATGTGCAAAAAAAGTTTTGAAATCGGACATACCATGGAGGAATAACCACCGAAAGAAAAATTCAAAAGCTGATCACAGCCAAACCGTTGAGACTACATTGATGAAATTTGGCGCCAAAACTCACATCATGGTCATGACTAATGTGAAAAAAAAAAGGTTTGAAATTGGACACTTCATCGAGGAATAATCACCTTTCAAAAATCTACTTGCTTCGCTCAGTATTTGCAAACAGCAGCATGTATTGCAGACCTAGTTTTAAAATATATCGAATTTTTTGTTTCACCGTTTGGTGCAACGGCAGCCATCCTATCTTTCGCACCGACGGTCCTGGGTTCCAATCATGGATATTTATATATATTTCTATGAACATTACACATCTATGCACTGTATACGTATGTCTATCCTTTACCCAAGTAATCATAACACAAGCCTAAAGGTGCTTACTTTGGGCTAGGCTAATTGGTGTGATTGTGGGTAACATTATTATTACTTAAAACTTAAAAATAATGTTATAATACATATACAAGTATAATACATTAATTACAAGTCACAATATTTTTTGAATTGGATTTTAAACTTACGCGCACATTAAAAAAAAAAACTACTTATTTAGGGGTTTTTGATTATAATGTTACTATTATTTAGTCCTGACGTTTCGACTCCTTTACAAGAGCCGTGATCACAGGATGACTAAGGCAACGGTCGTCATCTGTCATACTACCTATATACGATACGATATTTTAATTAGGCACGTTCCTAATTCTTAAAATTTATATAAATCAAAATTGTTTTATGCGAAATTAAAGTCGAAACGACAGAATCACTACATAGTATAAAACAAAGTCGCTTTCCCTGTCCCTATATCCTTATGCATGCTTAAATCTTTAAAACTACGCAACGGATTTTGATGCGGTTTTTTTTAATATTTTTTTTTGTTTATATGTATAATACTTGCATAATATAGTAAAGCATTGCATCCGTGCGAAGCCGGGGCGGGTCGCTAGTCAAATATAAATTATGCTCAAAAAGTTGTAAAAAAGTTATTTAAAATAATATTTTCTTATGGAATATTTAATTATTAAATTAACGAAATTGAATGATAGTTTTCTAGGTGTGTAAATTGTATTTAATTGGGTGTATGTGAGAATGTATCATGCGTTGCTGTGTTATAAATTACTAGCGGCCAGTCCCGGCTTCGCACGGGTGGACAAAGTTCTTTAAATTTTTTCTAGCATTCAATATAGCCTATGACACTCAGCAATAATGTGCCTTTCTATTGGTGAAAGAATTTTTCTGAAATCGGTTCAGTACATCCCGAGATTACCCCTTACAATAAAACTTTACTTCTTTATAATATAAATATTATCAGTCTAATATATATTTATTGAACACTCACACTTCCATCGAAGTCGAACTTGGCGATCACCAGTTCCAAGACCTGGTGGGGTTGAGCTGGGGGCGGGGCAGCCGCCCTCGCCCTGGCTTGCGGGAGAGGCCTGACCAGCGGCGTCGTGTCCAGGTAGTGCAGCCTATAGAAGGACAGTAGCGACGGCATATCCGCGAATAGCTGATCACCGATCCGGTACCTCACTGTTCCATCCGAGGATACCACACGGTTTATTATATAGTGTGAAACGCGGCCGTCCTCTCTGTCAAAAAAATATTTAATTTAGCAATAATAATTTCTTTAAGCATAAAATACTCGTGTCAGAAGGCTCTGCTGTTATATGTAACTAGCTGTTGCCCGCGACTTCGTCCGCGTGTATTTGATTTTATCACGCGGTTAACTGGTATACAGCAAAAAATAAATAAAACAAAAATACAAAGTTTGGATTAATGCGTAAATTGTAGATAAAAAGAAAATGTGAACAATTGGACACAGATTATTTTCCAACTTAACCTGGCCGCTGATGGAACCCAGATCCCTGCAGGCCAAAGGCACTTGCGGTACCATAAATTACCACTGTGCCACAGAATATTTCAAGCGAGCAATAAAATCACGTTTGTTGTATGCGAGCCCCATTAAATATTTATTTTATTCTGTTTTTAGTATTTGTTGTTATAGTGGCAACAGAAATACCTCACCTGTAAAAATTTCAAGTATCTTACTATCACGGTTCATAAGATACAGCCTGGTGACAGACAGCGGAGTCTTAGTAAAAGAGTCCCGTTTTACCCTTTGGGTATGGAATCCTAAAAAGGTATTGCGTTTTTCCAACGGGTCCACGGCATTTTAAAATAATGGGATCCACAAAAGAGACTTTAGTACAGTCAGCAGCAAAAAGTATGTTCTAAAACATACTTTTGACGTATGACGTAATTATACTTATCTGCAGCTTCACCAACGACATTTATCATAAAAATAATATTTCTTGCATTCATAGCAATTAGCTTAGCCCAAAGTAAGCACTATGAGAGTTGTATAGATGCTAGGGTAACGGATAGACATACATATATGATACCTGGATATGTAATATTCATAGGAAGATATATAAATACCCATGACTCAGGTACAAATGTTTGTTTTCATCACATAAACATCTGCCCGTTCCGGTACTCGAAATCCAGAACTGCCGGTTCAGGATCGCTACTTTTGCACCAATCGGTCGCCAATTGAAAATATAGTGCATATATTTCTTATTGCGGGTTCAACTTTTTGTAATTTTCAAATTATTGATTATATACCCTATGTCGACACTTATTTCTTTGCCTCAGTCAGTCAGAAACGTCACTTTGACAATGAGAATTTACTTGTGAGTCGAGTCGATTTTTTCTAATCTATAATCTAAGATGGATGGTGGTTTGTGTGTTTGTCTGTCCGCTCTTTTTCCAATGTATCAATAACGTTACCATAGCAACGCGTTAACCGCAAGTAGTTCGTCTACTACGGACGCTAGATGGCGCTAACGGAAAAATATTTAATAATAGAAAAAAATTAAAGAATTTTGTCCGCCCGTGCGAAGCCGGGACGGGCCGCTAGTATTTTTCTATTATAATAATTAATAAAATTAAATAGTTAAAACAAAACAGATAATACCTATATTTTTCATACATTTTCTTAATTATTCAAAAGTAAACTATTTTTAGCGCTAAATGACGTGTTGAAAATTATTATATTTCTCGTTATTTAAGCATTTACCTGCTTAATTTTTAACAAGACATTTTAACAAGCAATCCGTCTGATTGATTTTTTTCTAGTAATGATTTCTATACGCATTAAAAAAACCTCGTAGGACGGATTTTTGGCAATGGATTGTTTGTTTGCCCTTCTTTCACGTCAAAACGGAGCGATACGACTGGAATATGGAATTTGTGTACAGAAATACTTTCAGGCAAATTTCTTTCTTTCGGTAAATAACGTTATTACCCATATTTCTAGCCATATGAAAGTAAATACAGAATAAAAAAATATTTAAGGGGTCTCCCATACAGCAAATAGTCGTTGCAATTTAAGACCTATTTTCCTATGTGTAAAATTCATGTTTACGAGATAATCGATAAAAAGTGTCTACTGAAAAAAATGTGTAGAAACTAACTCCAACTTTTTGTTGGAATTAGTTTGAAAAAAATGTGTAGAAACTAACTCCAACTTTTTGTTGGAATTAGTTTGAAAAAAATGTGTAGAAACTAACTCCAACTTTTTGTTGGAATTAGTTTGAAAAAAATGTGTAGAAACTAACTCCAACTTTTTGTTGGAATTAGTTTGAAAAAAATGTGAAGAAACTAACTCCAACTTTTTGTTGGAATTAGTTTGAAAAAAATGTGAAGAAACTAACTCCAACATATAGGTCATAAAGTCGCAACGACGAAATGTGACTTTTTAACGGCAACAAGAAGACGCTTGAAATATTCATAGAATATTGAGTTATATACGTGATTTTTTATTCCCGTGATGAACTTTACTTAACTAAAAGTTTGTACGGAACCCTCGGTGCGCGGGGCCATCTCGCACTTATGCGTTTGTATCCACATAATATCGATATAGATACCGATTCAAACGCGAGACTAAACTTATACAGGTATTCAAAGGTATAACTTTGAACACTTACATAAATTTCTTTTTCGTCTTCATCTTTTTTCTTTATTTGTGTATATTTTTTTATGTTAACTATAAAAGAAACTTGTATTGTTTATTTCTTTCATATTTGTTAATCTTTTTATTTAAATATACGTCTTTTGTTGTTGTGTGTGTTGTACAAATAAACATTTCTTCTTATTTCTTCAAATTCATAGTTAAGCTGCGTTTGAGTCGCGTAAGTATCGCGTTTGTATCGATATAAGCGCACTTCGACAACCAATGTTACCAACCTTACACACAATACATAATCCCCTTGTATTGTTTTGGAGTCCCTGACGAGAAAGACTCCGCTTTCGGACTCGTTGAGAAGCAACCGGGTGGCTTCGGCCCGTGACAGCTCGCGGAAGTACCAACTGGAATAAAGATTAAAAACATTTGAAACTGTTTGAATTGTGATTGTGCTGACAGATAATTTTGGAATTTGAGTATTTTTTTTCATATATTTGTTAAAAGGCCTTATAAGCAAGGGATATTAAAGAATCGATGATTATTTGAAGGGCAAAACGGAGTGGAGTTAATGGCCTTTGTTTAAGTTTAGGCGCACACTAGGCGACATGCGACAGCGATAGCTCGGCGACTAAACGCGACGCTAGGCTGCGGCCGACAATTTCATATATTTTGTCCAAAGCTTCGCACACTTGGCGTCAGAGTCGCGGAGTGGCGACGACAAGCTAGGGGACTCGCGCGCGCTCACTACGGATTGGCGGACAAGACGCCAAATGCAAACGATAACGCCGCGACAAGTCGCCCAGTTTGCGATGGCTCTTAAGAACTTCTAATTTATATATTATAAAGTTAAATTTTCTAAGGCAATTTTACAAGTTATAGAAAAGTTTTATTCATTTTAAAAATCTGTAGTACATTAAAAGGAGAAACAACTAGCCCTTGCCGAGTTTCTTAGGGCTTCTTCTCGGTACAAGGTCTCCCGTCGTAGGATTTAGAGCTCTTTTACACGGGCGACACGTTTCCAACGAGAGCGCCAACTGCAGCCGTCGACACTCGTCGGCGACGACTCGTGGGTTGGCCTAGCTCCCTGTCTATAGCGTCAGCGACAGTCGCTGACGCGTCGACGCTTGTTGTCGACGAGTGTCGACGGCTGCAGTTGACACTGTCGTTGGCAACGTGCCGCCCGTGTATAAAAGCTTTTACTATGCAATGGCATAGTTGACTTTCAATAAATGCATTGCAAATGCTCATTTTGAATAAAAAGCATTTTATCTTCATCTTTACATAGACCTGTCTTCCAAGAACTGTGGCGTACTTAATGCTGAAGGCTTTCCAGCCAACCTAGGGCGAAGCACAGATAAAACATGGTAGGATCAAGCGACGGATAATGTTGGGCTCTCAGTTTGGAGTTACGTGGATCCCGTGTACAGAACAATGTCTGTGATATTGATTAATATTTATTTATTAAAGATAAGTAGCAAACATAAATTGTAAATTACTTTTGAATGTCAAGTCCACAGGTTTCAGTAAATACCGACTCTTTACTACAAAGTATAATTACAACATTTGTTATACATTGTTCACAAACCACTATCATCATCCATAGGGCCGTCTTTAACCTATTGGAGACCCTGGGCATATAAGAATAATGGGGCCCCTATGACTTTGACGGAAAACTTTTTTATTACTAGCATAGACAATGAAAATAGATAAGCAAGGTTTTAGATTTTTTTTATTGACAGTCAATAGATGAATAGATAATTTTTAATGTAAATGGGGCGATTCTTACATATTTAAAATTATCTAAGCATGCTGAAATTTGATAGTCTTATTTTGGGCGAGAATAGAATAGCTTTCCGCATGCAAAAGCTAATAAGTAAGTCGATAACATAGTCCCTAATTGAGGTTTCATTAACTCTAATTAAATTAGTTCAGTAACAAATGTTGGTATTAGTTTAGTGATCTGGCAAAAACTAGGGGGCCCTATCGATCGCGGGGCCCTAGGCATTTGCCCAGTGGGAAAGAGGGGTCTGATCATCAATCAAATTTCATATTTTATTCAAATCAAATCAAATCATTTTATAAAATAAAAATCAATGTTTGTGAACTTTGATAGAGTTATGGGGACGCCCGCTACGGTTCGTAACCTTCAAAATCTATATATAAATGATTTTTTTACGCGCCATTGCATACCGGGTACAGCTAGTATTTAATAAAACTTGACGTTGGCAGAAATTATTGTTTCCGTGTTAATTTATCGGGCCGTTACAGCGCGTTTTCAACAAAACAGTAATAAAATACGAAAGCTTTCACAATACATATGAGATCGCGTGTTGCACGAAAACTTTACTGTGAAACGAGCCTAACATTTATAACTGCGTCCTTCTGGACGGCACTGCACAAACATTTCAATTTCAAATAAGCCTAAGATTTGCGATGGCGCCACTAGACGGCGCTGCGCAAACACGTGACTGTGAAAGAAGGTTAACATTTGCGACCGCGTGTGTCTGAATGGCGCTGCAGAAACGTTTGACTGTGAAACCAACCTAAGATTTACAATCGCATGCGTTGGATGGCGATGCGCAAACATATGACTGTAAACCCAGCCTAACATTTCCAATAGCGTGCGTCTGGGCGGCGTTACACATACGATTGCCTGTGAAACCAGTCTAACATTTGCAAAGGTGTGTCTGGATGGCGCTGCGCGTATGAAGTTTGATCGTTTATGTTCTCGGCTTTGGGACTGTTCTGCCCAATACCAGCTCCAGACGCTTGAGTCCATTGAGAGGAGGGCCAAAAAGCTCATCGGCAATAACGATCTTTTTTATTATAAGCTCAAAAGCCTTGAGCATAGACGGTAGGTAGGCTTATCCATTTTTTATAGGATACATTTCGGAGAGTGCTCAGCAGAATTGCACAGCCTTGTTCGCCATCCCCATTTTTTTCATCGGACAATCAGACTTACAAATAGGCGCCACCATTATACGATTCAAATACCAAAGAGTACCGCACTAAGCGTTTTGGTTTCAACTTGGTGATTCGTGCCGCTATTTAAAAAAAAACGAATGTGTGAAACAAGCCTAATTTGCGACGGTGTGTATCTGAATGCCGCTGCTCAAACAAATGACTATGGAACCAGGCTATAAATTACTGTTGCATGCGTCTGGACAGCGCTGCGTATACGCATGACTGTAAAACCAGCCTAAAGCCAAATGAAATGACAATCATGTTGATATAGTAACACAGAATAATATCAACTTATATTGCTGATTGTGACAATTTAGTAATAAAACGATTTACAACATTGCAATGTCCTCATTGACTCATCCATCAAGCGAAAAATGAAATTTCCAGTTTACATTGTTTCTAAGGAAACAGTTGAGACTTTAGCAATCAGTAATTTTCATGACAGTGTTGTAATATTTCTATCTTTTCTTTACGCTAGTGAGAAGATTGATGGGCTGATAAAGTTAAAATTCGCCTGTATGTGAAGTGGTTAGCAACCATGAAACCACACTGGTCCACCATGGTGCATTATGGTCCATAGTTCTTACGGTATTTCATCCATTGAGAAGGCCTTTGCCCCTTTAGTGGAGAAATTAATAAGGTGGTGATGATATGCAATCGCATTAAAGCCACCTTGGATATACAATTTAGCTATTAGTCAAGCAGTGTTGACTAATAGCTAAAATGTTTTGCTGAATGCAAGCTGTATTTGCGTTCAGTAAAATAATTAATATGGAAACACAAGAGAGGGCCACTAAAAATGAAATTATCTTATACCTCATCCAGTGCATATATTTCAATTAAATTATGAATTAACGATTTTTTTATAGTTACGCACAGAGTAAGCTTATAGAACAATATCAATACTACAATAGGCAGTCTTATCGCTCACCGAGATCTCCATTACACAACAGTTGGACAATGAGAAATTAAGCAACTATAGATGGCTACAAAGAGATATATATTATAATTGAAAAACTAATAATCATTTTAAATAAATGACTAACATAGAAGATTAATTAAAAAAATAGAAACAGCAAAATACATAAATAAAAAATACATAAACATTATATACATACAAGTTCATTTGTCGTCAAATGTCAGGATTAAAAAATATATTAAATAAAACGTGCAAAAATCCATAAAAAAGTGTTTTATTCTAATATACAAGTTCATTAGTTAAATTTATGAACAAGTAGCTTAGCAATTATCAGAAATTGTTTTCACTTTAAATTTTAAAGCAATACATTTATTAAGTGCATCTCATCATCAATTTATTGATGATTATGAAGTATGAATATGCCAATATTTATTTACATAAAAATATATTTCCTTGAATAAGCTCTATGTAATGAACTATTGTTAAAAATTATAGAACCATAATTGTAAAATACTTTTTTTAGTTAAATTGTCATTTGAAAATGAAAGTGTTTATTATTTACATAGAAATTATCGCTCAACAAAAGTATACAATGACCACAATAATGTTAGTTACAAGGTTCCACTTATCAGGTAATCATCAAACCAAAAGTCACTTGCAAAAAGTCAATCTTTGATCCTGAAGCTACTACACATCAGAAAATTTGTATCATCTGTTACTATGCCATTCTGTATGGTAAATTGGATTAACTCATATTAAGTATGCCAAATTGATAGCAGAAATACAAATACAGACTGTTTAGTTTAAGCAATAAAACCTTTTACTTTATTTATCAAATTTTAATAAATTATGAAAAAAAACCAGCATAAGCAATGTGAAAAGCCTTTATTTATGCAAAAGTAGACTGTATCATTCTACAGATGCAAAAACATTTTATTTAATATATTTAAATGGATACAGAACAGATAAATTATTATAATAGAAAAATAATCTTATAAGATCGCATTGAAAATGCATAAAATATATAAAAAAAAATATAAAAAAGGATACAGAACAGAACAAATGTTTGTTATGAATAATAAAATTATTAATATAAAAAATATATTTATTATTCATATTAAGTAGCATACCTATATCCAGTTATAAGAATAGCATTTTATATTCAGAGATACTAGTCTTAGTATATATATATTACTAGAAAGGTGTATAATTTGTTTTTACTAAACAAATCTTATTAAAAATTTAATTTAAAACAACATTCTGTATATCAGTTTCTATGTGTTCGTAACCCATGGTGTTTACCTTTAGTTAAACTTTATTTTTAGATATGAACCTGTATGTGAAATGAGGACAGCCATAAAATGAGCATGTGTAAATAATTTTACTACAACAGAGATTTCAAAAGCTATTTAACATATCACTAAATAGGTTACCCAGTTGTAAAATATCTCAGATAAAAACAAGCAATGCTATCTTTAAGATTATTTAATAATAACAATTGTTGTTAGGGGAACAATATCTAAAATCAAGATTACTCGCTTTATTTAGATACTAAATGAATGTTAATAAAGCAAGTAATTAATATTGAAATGGGAGTTTACGTTGATAATTAATTAACTAATTATGTTGCTAAGATTAATTTCTTCAGAACTTATCACACTAATAAAGATGGACTAAAAGTTGAAATTAAAATCTAGCATGATCATTCCTTATCACACTAATTAAGCTAGAATTATATTATTGTGGTGAATAAATCAGTATTGTTAATGTTATCCATACTGTCAGAGCCCTTTATCATCAGGGAAAATTATTACAAAATAAATGCATTGTTCTTCAATGTGAATATGTTCAAACTTTTTACCTGGTCATGTCATTGGGGTCAAAGGCGACCCCGAGGCCAGGGTTTGCCATGCCGCAGCCGGTTGTCAATTAGGCGCTGATTATAACTTCATCGGTAGGACATTACAGCCGGAAATGGACTTTATTTCATTGTAACAATCTGTCCTTTCTACGAAAACTTGTATAGATTTCACAACACTAAGACCCGATATTAACTTTACCACTTTTCAAGTTCTTTCACCACTGTCCCACGTTTTCAATTCGAGATAATTACAATTTGTTGACATGTATTTTTCTAGGTGTCATCAATGATCACCATTGATGTTCACATCGAAACACATGTTTCCGCATTCACAGACACTCGCATTGGCGTCAGTTCCCTACGCTCACTTGAGCTACTGAATTTTAAAAGTATAAATAAATGATAATCTATTTAAAACCGAATTAAAAATAATTCATTAGATTCACACACGCGAAGATAGGCTGGCGATGACGCATAGACAATTTTTCTTTTAACTTTTGACTTTTGACGCTTAAAAATACTTATACAACCGCCTCTAGTCTTTGATTTAGTGAAGTCTCCCAATAGCGGTTATCGTTATTTAGCGTTATTTTAGGTGGTTTTTGTTGTTTCTGATTTTTATGATGGTAACACTGGTCCATTACACATCACCTTCGAAATTTTAGTCTATGGTTTGTGTCCATTGTTTTTCTACAATGTTATTTTTCTAACTGCTGCTGGTAGACGAAAAATCTGGTCTCGCTGTGTCGCGTGTGACTTTTGTGTTAGTGTTCGTGCTCGATATTGTGATTTATTTGAAATAGATCACGAAGATGTCGTCACCGAGCGCTGGGAAACGTCGAATGGACACAGATGTCATCAAACTGTATCCTTTCTTTGTTATCGCTAAAATACAAAGAAGCTTTGCGTTACAGGACCACCATGTAAATAAGTGGCGAAAGGGCCATCAGCTGATTGTCACGACCCTTTGTAAAATCGATATGCCAGGCCTGTACATAAACTATTGTTCAGTTTCTAGTCCTATTTCATGCCTTTAGATATTTTGGTGACTGATTCTTTTCATGATGAGCTTTGATTATTTATCTACGTATTGGCTATAAGCATTCTTTGTGTAGCCCCTTGGGCCTACGTATCTATATATATCACGCAGTAAACATCTAACACCCACTATACATTCACGCACGGAGCTCTTCCGTGTCTCTTAGATTGTATTATTTCGTAATTCTTATGTAGGCCACGGTCTGAATTGCGTATTTTTTTGTGTGTGTGTAACGGCCGTAGCCTCGCATTGATTATCCGCTGTTGTATTATGCATAATTAGTGATAATTGCAGTTAACTGAGCATACATTCTATAAAATTTATTTATTATGAGACCTATCAAAATGGTGTCTTCTGTAAAAATTGAACATTAAGTTTGATTGAAATTGACTTAAGTTTACTTACACATTAAAGATTTTTCTCTGATCAGAGATTGGTGTAATTTATCGCTGAAAGGTCAACCTGAAGTTCATTGGTCTGTTGATATTTTGCCAAATACAAGTGCTGACCTCTAAATATAAATAGCCAATCACCATAGGACTATTGGATTAATTCTAAATTGTATGTAAAAATACACAAATACCGAATTTTATCTTTAATTTCAAAATTTTATTGCTTTAAAAATAACACATCTGTAATTATTAGCATTTAGAAAAGTTTTAAGTAATAAAATAATTGTTTACTGTTTTTGGTTAAATTTAACATAGCAAAATGTATGGCTTTGATATTGAATGTTTTAGAAATTCTCAATAGTCAATTCATAGACCATTATTATGCAGATTATCGAAGACGAAAAAAAATTATTAAGACCTAATTAGTTTTAAAACCTATTATATCTACAATTAACTGATAATTTGCAATATTATTCAATGCTTGTACAACATTTAAAATATTTCACCCATTTAAATTTTTTTTACATTAACCACAAAAAATTATGTTTTTTTTTTTGGTTATTTCATTACTTAAATGGCGGACTTGACACTGATCATGCAATCACTATTGTAAACAGTAATTATTAGTAAAAAGTTTGATCAATTACAAGGCAGACCACAAACTATAAATATTTAAAAATATCATAAAAAATAAAACATATAAATATCTCATTCTACTTGATAAATTCTTCAGCATCTTATCATCAGCATTCATAAGAAATCTCATGCAATTATTCCTAATGATGATGTAAATAATAATGATAAATAATTTATTCAATGACAACAATTCAATTGTATAAAATCAAATCATTTACTGCATAAAACACTACAATGGTTATAATAAACATTTCAGGTAGTGAATTTATTTCTTTGCTATTCTTAGATATACATCATGTTCATTAATTTCTTATATATTTTTTAATATGGATAAAGAATATAAGTAACACCAAAAAGACAGTTGTTCGGCCACCATTGGTCTGCCTGGATATGGATATCTCTACAAAGTGAACACCTTGGCTAAAATAACATTAACATAAATATAAACACTCTCAGGGCTAGCCTGTTCATTGAGAAACCTGAATACGTACTTAAAACCTTCACATAATAATTTACCGGTAAAAAACTATAACAAGTTTGATATGCAAGAATTTTTGTTTATTGTGTTGGGATAAAATTATAATTTATCATAAAGATGTTAAATATTGAACTCTGTATGTAGAACAACCTTTTTTACATATTTGATATGCTGTAGACCTATAGAAGAAGCCTTTGAAAGTTTCTCTTCAAGTTATAACTAACAAAAAAAATGTCCTTGCTTCACAAGGTAGCTAAGTTTAACCTGTGCTTTAAAAATCAGTAGTCCTATCAAAAAATATTTTGGGAGTAAATCCTTGTATTTTTTGCCATACTATGTTCTTTCCCTTTCTAATGTTCTATTGCTGGCTTATAACTTAATACCAATGTTAAAGCATAACTGACAATTGACAGAGGTCTTGACAAAAGTGACAGTTGACGGAATTCCGGTGAAGGGTTGTTACGTATGTGTTACTAAGAAAGTATAGCATTTACCCCACTCAACAATCTGATTGGATAGGGCAAATAGTTTTCTATTTTATCATTCTGTAGATTCTGTTGGTAGAGAAGTGATCCAATTAAATATTCATTGCTTGAAAAATGAACTAATTCATAAATAAAACACCAATATTCTACCTATAAATGATATAATTTTATTCTAACATCCGTTTTGCAATAAACAATTTAAATTCTTTTAAATTAATATTTCTGATTTAAGATGGCTGAAACCTATCAGTTGAGATGCCAAATTTAACCCGAGCAGACAGTTTGATCCTCATCGATGCACTACCATCATGGACTGACTCATAATACAAACATTTAACTCACCATAAGATGTTAATGGAAATATGGATAATGTCTTTAAAACGTTGTTAATATTCAAAATGCAATATTTTTGTTCTGATATATTTATTAACAAATAATCTGTAAATACAGTGGAGCCTTGGTAATCCGGCCCCTGTCTAATCCGGCGCCCCCTGTAATCCGACATTACTATCACCGTTGAATGGTACCTACACGAACATTATTTTGGCAAATCTTCACTAATATAAGTAATGCATAACTGAACAGGTTGCAACTTGAACGCCACCACTAAACTGTATTGTGTCCGAAGAGTATTGTTTTGATTCTGACTGCTCAGTTTGAAATTAACTACATTTGATAGGAGAACGGTCTAGCGTGCGTTTATTGTTATTATACCACTAGCTGACCCGGTAACGCGTTGCTATGGTAACGCGTATACAATGGAAAAAGAGCGGACAGACAAACATACTAACAACAAATTTGTGTTCTTAGATTATAGATTTGATCTGTAATTCGTTGAATAACAAGGTTCAAAGTTTTAAAAAATCCGGACCATATGGGTACTCCCTAAGAGTACTCTATAATCCGACAAATTCAATAGTCCGACACTGCCCTGCAAATCGTTTGTCGGATTACCGGAGGTCTACTGTACCTGTTTTATAGTATTGAGTTGAATTCAATTACTCACAATTATCTAAATTAATTAAGTATGCACCACCTTTTACTGTCTCAGGTACTGGTAGAGAATGTATAAAGGCATTAAGTACCCCATTTGAACTGCTTTGTGCAATAAACTATAAATGAATAAATAATTATTCACATCAATAAGGAAATCTTCTATTTGTTTTAGATTTTGATCTAGGGATAATGGATTGCTGACTGGTCTAGGGATAATGGACTTATTCTCAATCCTGCAAAATCAAAATTTATGGTGCTTGGTACAAATGCACAAGTTGGGAAAATTGTCAGCACTAACCCAAATGTCACTATTGGAGATCAGCCCGTGCAGAGGGTTGAAGAGGCTCGAAACTTGGGTTTGATTTTCGATAGTCAATTGCGTTTTGAGGCCTATGTATTGAGCGTAGTCAGAAACTGCATGTACCGCCTAAAAATTCTATACCGTGTGCGAAATTTCCTCAGCGAAAGAGCTCGCATTACTTTGTGCGAGTCTCTAATTCTCTCAAAGCTTAATTATGTTGATGTCGTTATAGGTCCCCGGTTACTGTCCAGAACGCAGCGATTATTACAGAGAGTACAAAATGCTTGCAGTAGGTTCTGTTTTTATATACCTCCTAGAACTCACGTCTCATCTTATTTGAACTCGGCTGACATGCCGAAGATAGATTTACGGAGAAGATTGCATTTTGCGTGTCTTATTTTTAGCATAATCAAGTGTCGACAACCTGAATATCTGTACAATAAACTTATATTCTCTTCAGCGCACTACAGGTATGGCGCCTCCAGATCCACAAGAGCTCCTCTTGTTAATCATACTCACTGTAGTGCAGCATTCAGGGGTAGCTTTCGATTCTAGGCAACCAAATGTTGGAATGACCTACCGCCTCCGTTCAGATCGTTGGAATCTAAAATAACTTTTAAAAACAAATTAAAATCTTATTTGTTAGAACTTCAAAAGTCAGGTCTTCCAATTCCTTCAAATAATTACTTCATTTCGTCTACCCATCATATCAATATTTATTAAGTATTATTATTACAAATTTTTGTATTTTCTTTCGACACAGGTTTCACATACACATTTTATATATTATATCCCCTTCTCTTTTACAAATCCTATTTCAACCAGATTCAAATATATTATTTTTTCTAATGCCACCCGCGCTCACCCACTGGTCAGGGTGAGGGCTGAAAATCGGTGTTTCGCCCATCCCTAGGGTGAAAACTATACACCGAGCCCAGACCCTATCTGACTGCTGCACACAGGTACATCTCCTTTTTATATAAGCTCTTGTGTACGCATTTTTTATTTTAAGAATCAGAATAAAACACTTTTTTACGGATTTTTGCGCATGTTTTATTTTATTTTATATTTAATCCTGACGTTTCGACTCCTTTACAAACTAAAATAATATAAAATAAAATAAAACATGCGCAAAAATCCGTAAAAAAGTGTTTTATTCTGATGTGTAATGTGCGCGGAAGTGTAAGAACTAAATATTTTAAGAATCTTTAAATTTGTGTGTTGTACATGTGTGCTGTGTCAAATAAACTATTATTATTATTATTATCTATTATTTTTTTCAATTATGACACAGTTAACAATCATAACACTAACTTTAATTTAATTACTACTATACTATATTTTATATACTTACCTTAACATTAATAACTTTATATTATAGATCGACCTCTCAAATTAGTGTTAGTCCGCGCTGTACAGGGGCGCGGCAGTACGGCGACAAAGGGGATCGCAGGCGCATAGTGCGCTTCCTACCCCCTATTGCCGTACCCCCCGTACCTATAGATTATCAACCAATACTATGTAGCTTTAATGCTCCAAAATGTTAATTAAAATTACTATTTACACTTGGGAGCAAATAAATCGAGCCCCTTTCACAATTCATAGCTATTATTTTAAGTATTAAAGGTCATATTACTTTTAAACACAAACAAGTTGCAACTTTATTTAATACTCTTTAAAATTTAATTTCTTGAATTGTAATCCTTTTCATTAATTAATTCTCTTAAACAGGAAAAATTATGTAATTTTCCTTATAGTGCAGTCATTGAAGCATTATTGCTCCGATTTTTTTTACTGTGAACCGAATTGCATACAATTTTGGGATTAGGTTCATCTTACCCTTAAATTCGAAAGTGAAAATAATTTGAACTCCGCAACCACCCTGGGGGTGGTTGCCACCCCTTCTCGGGGGTGAACTTTTTTTTTTGCAAAATAACCTCGGATGTCGATAAAAGGCCTAATTTTAAGCAAAAAATCATCTATAAAGTTTTTCAAAAAATCCAATAGTTATCGAGTTATTGGCAATTGAAGTTTCGCAATTTTTTCACGTTTTTCATCGGTTTTTTGCAAATATCTCCAAAAATATACGTTTTATCGAAAATTTTATAAAGAACAAAATTGTAGCAGGTAAAACAATGAACAATTTGGTTTTTTATTAAGTATTCTTAGTGCAATATTAAGCTAGATATTAAAGATCAAAGCCGTTTTTTATTTTGTCTGAAATTTAATCGATGTGGTCAATGCCATCTAGCGGCGAGCAGATGCATCTTATGCATTCTAATACAAAAGGATTTTGTAGTGCTTGAAATAAGCTTTAAAATGAGCACTATTAAAAGTCTTTTGCACGTAAAATAAGTGAGCTGTATTGCAAATAAGGGGAGCATCTAATGTTTTTTCTTATAAATCAATGGGTTTCATAAGTGCCATTTCCACCAAAATTAAAATAAATCGTATTCCGCCTAGAATTAACTTTATTATGAAGAGTTTGATAGATAGTATCAGTTTGGCTGCTTCAGGACATATATTTTTCGAAAAAGTCACGATTAAAGAAAAAAACAAAATTTCAAATTTAAAAAAAACCCACTTTTTTTTCATAATATCTAAAAAATGACGACAGATACGTATAAAACTGTACCAATTAAAAAGTTAGGTATTTTTCTGACAAACAATTTTGTTTTTTTGTTTTTTCTGTCAAACAAAAATTGACGGAGATATGATTGTTTAAAGAGCGCGTGGCAGCGCAATCACAGCCTCTCTTAAGCCCTTTAACCCTTCACCGTTTTAGAAAAAGGTTTTTTACTATATATTACAATGAAGGATGTTGTAGCTCTCTTAATTACCTTTACAATGGTTTTTATAAATTGTGATAGCATGAAAATTGAAGGAGTTATGGTCCAAAAACATATCATATTTTTTTCTACTTAGTAACTGAAAATTTCAGAGTGTGAATATTTGGAGCAATGTGAAAGTACGCAGTATAATAGAGACCCACAACTATTGTATTGTGTATATATATATATACATAATATGGCTCATATATTTTGGAAACGTAGGCATGAATACATACCAACGTTCTTATATGTATATATAACACATTTGAGTGAAGGGGCCAACGAAAAAGCCATGTGATCAGCTGTGCGTACACCGTTTATTCGTTATAATGTGACCAGTATATTTCCGTCTGCAACTGCTGAAAATGATTTTTGCAACTGCAAAAAAGGATGTGGAGCGTCTTGCGGATGCAGAAAATGTGGTCTGTTTTGTAATAGTACCTGTGGAACGTGCAGTGGAGATAACTGCCAAAATAGCCCTCCAATTCAGCCAGGAGATGTTGAATGTGAATGTGTAATCATATATATTTACTGTTTTAATTTAGGGGTAGTTTTAAGGGTAGAAAAGCTTAAGAATATGATAATAATTTTCGAGAGTGTGGAATAACATTGAAATCCTTTTCATTTTATCAAAAAAAATTTTTAACAATTTTTTATCAAGGGGTAGTTTTTAAGGGTTGAAAGGGGGTTAAAATTTGATAATTATTATGGAGAATATAAAATATTACTTACTCTATACTTACATCTTTTTATGTCATACCAAAGTATTTTTTTGTGATTTTTCAATTTAGGGGTTGTTTGCAAGGGTTGTAAGATTTTCAAGGGATTGAAAATGATTTTAATATGAGGTAATTATGTTAGAAAATAATTAAATTGCACAATGCGCGCGGCAGACCGATCATAGTTGAGTGGGAGAGAGACGCAAGGCATTCGGCGGGCCTCTCTCTCGTTCGGTGACTCATCGTAACGTTACCGAGCGTTACACTTTTTCATAAGTGACTCCCAGCCGCAACCTAATTTAAGACGTTGTCACGTCAATACTTTACAATTTCACCACTTACTATTAGACATGTTTTCTAGCGATAAAATGCATCAATGTCAATTTTTCCATCAAGGGGTTGTTTAGACCCCTTAAAAGTAATAGGCGGAGCTCAGATTATTTTCACTTTTGAAGTTAAGGGTAAGACGAGCATAATTCCAAAATTCGATGCAAATCGGTTCACAGTAAAAAAATTCAGAGGTAAGACCCTATTTTTCGCTTCAATGACTGCACTATTAGAAATTGCATGCAATTGAGTGGTTGCAGAACTTAAATATATAGGAATCTATTAAAAAAAAAATATTTCCTTTACATATTTTTTGACGTGACAACGTCTTAAATTAGGTTGCGGCTGGGATTCACTTATGAAAAAGTGTAACGCTCGGTAACGTTACGATGAGTCACCGAACGAGAGAGAGGCCCGCCGAATGCCTTGCGTCTCTCTCCCACTCAACTATATATGCGCTTACAATGAGAGCGAGTGAGAGGCACGCGTCCCTTCCACTCGGGCATGGTTAGCCCGCCTAAGAGCGAGAGAGACAGACATAAAAAGTGGAAGGGACGCGTGCCTATAAATTAATGTTTTAAATATAATTCTTTGTATAAATAAATGTTTTAAATTGTTACTATTATTTCATCCTTCTTCCTACTATACGAATGAATATTCACATTAAAATTATTTTACCACTCAAAGTCGTTGTCACGTAAAACTTTCGCCCGTATACCGACTTTACAGGCAACCAACCAGTTTTTTTATTATTATTTAAGTTAATTGAAACTCAATAAGTACAAATTTTTAATTTAATTAATTTTTTAAATGTATGTAATATATTAATTAATTCTATTAATTCTGCTAAAAAAAACATTTTATTATTTGCATTCATAATGCCATATTTCTTCATGATTTAAAATAAGGTTTTAAAAAACTACCGAATGACTCTAAGATATCGCTTTTAGGGTTCCGTACCTCGAAAGGAAAAAACGGAACCCTTATAGGATAACTTTGTTGTCCGTCCGTCCGTCCGTCCGTCCGTCTGTCTGTCTGTCTGTCTGTCTGTCTGTCTGTCTGTCTGTCTGTCTGTCTGTCTGTCTGTCTGTCTGTCTGTCTGTCTGTCTGTCTGTCTGTCTGTCTGTCTGTCAAGACCCTTTTTCTCAGGAACGCGTGGAGGTATCAAGCTGGAATTTATATCAAATACTCAGGTCTACTGTCCCTTGGAGCTGTGAAAAAATCAAACTTCCAAGCCAACGCAATCAAAAGATACAGCCGTTTATGGCGCAAATTTTTGACATTTGCAAGGGAATCAAAACCTACAGGATACTTCCCGTGAACTCAGAATCTTGAAATTTGCTACGAAGCAACGTCTTATAGCACAGATAAAGGAAAAATTGCGAAAACCGAATATTTGTTTGTAGGTATATTTTAAATTTATTCAATTACATGCTTTCACATAGTAAGAATACCTGTTAAAACTTTGCCCAAAAATAACTTTGATTCTATTAGTTGCATAGGAAACGATTTTGGTATTTCGATTAAAATAGAACAAAGAAATAAAAATAAATAGGTCGAAAAGGCCTGAATTTGCTCAGATGACCCATACAAGTATGAAACTTCTTCTTTTCACGATATTTACCTGTATTGCTATGTTAATAGAGTTCATATTACCTTGTATTCTGAATTCATATTTATAACCAAAATGAAATATTCTAAATTCTCGGGTAACACATTCACTGTTCGCCTCGCTGTCGCTGCCAGTGTAAAATCATCTTTATACCATTAATGATAATTTACTTTATTCCTTGTAATCTGTTAAGGTACGTGTTACGTTATTTTTAACAATGGCATCTATCAGTTTCAATTGGGTCAAGTTAACTTTATCGATGCTTAAGTGAAAGTAAACTTTATATGAATGGATTAAGGCGTTTAATCGTAACATAAAATATATCGCAAAGTGCAAAGTATTGACACTTTTATAACAAAATTATCACATATTGTCTGTAATTTACTTAGAATGTAAAAATGTTAAATTCGAATAGCGGTGATAAGTCAAATAATGATTTATAAGTAACGTTATTATTTACCAGTTGGGAGTTTGGATAAGTGATTGAGCATTGACTATCCGGTTTTTATAGGATACATTTCGGAGAGTGTACAGCAGAATTGCACAACTTTGTTCCGCCGTCCCCATTTTTTCATCGGACAACCAGACTTACAAATAGGAACTCAGGAAGTGGAACTCTTTGCCTAAGTCTGTGTTTCCTGACAAATACTATAAGGGGTCTTCAAGTCACGAGTGAATCACACGTCACATCCCAGATCGCATCGTCGCTTTTCATCGGGCGAGATAGTGGTCTAGCGCCTATCTATTTACTATATATATCACTAGGTGATGCAGTCGCTAAGCCTAAAGCTACGCTAGCACCATATATTGGAGCGGAGCGTAATACTTAAAAAAAAAAAGAAAATTTTCTTTCCATGAGAATTTTTGCGTATTTCAAAATTCGGGCTCCTGACTGATTGTTGATTTGATACCACACAAAAAATATTAAAATCGGTTAACTCTGGAAGTTATGGCGTAACAGACATTGCGCCATTGAAGCTGATCCATTGGAGCTTCGCTCGCTTCGCTCGCGCCCGCGCCAACAAAGAAGGAGTTGCTTGAAAATATTTTTTTTTCGATAAATTAAAATTTTGTTGTATCAAAGGAGTACAAATTAGTTCGGTCCGTTTTCAAAAGATGACTCTGGCTGTTATGAATATTGAATAATAACAGCTGATGTCGATAGTTTTAGAAAGGTTAGACATCTGTCAATAATATTCAGTTCATATTGCTTCGAGTTTTAAAAAAAAATCTTGTTTTTCACTGTGTTAATTATGAGCAATTTTGTGTTAACTAAGCAGCGTTTGCGGGAGGTTTTAGTTTTCTGTTTTAATTGGAAGAAAAGTGCAGCTGGAGCGCATCGAATGCTTGTGGAAGTTTATGGTGACAATGCTACAACTGATAAATCATGTAAGGAATGGTTTCGACGTTTCAAGAATGGAAATTTCAGCGTTGAAGACAAGCTTCGCTCTGGACAACCAAAAAAATTCGAAGACAAACAGTTGGAGGCATTGCTCGATGAAGATCCGAGTCAAACGCAAGAGGAGCTTCCAGAATCTTTAGAAGTGACACAACAAGCAGTTACTGTACGGTTAAAATCCATGGGAATAATTCAAAAGCAAGGCAATTGGGTTCCTTATGAACTGAAACTGAGAGATATTGAAAGGCGATTTTTCACTTGCGAGCAGCAGATTCAAAGGCAACAAAGAAAAGGTTTTTTACATCGAATTATTACTGGGGACGAAAAATGGGTATTCTATGATAACCCCAAGAAGCAAAAATACTACGATATGCCCGGTCAATCGTTGCCATTCACCTCAACATCAACACCAAAGCCGAATATTCATGGTTCGAAGGTCTTGTTGTGTATCTGGTGGGACCAAAAGGGTGTTGTGTACTATGAGCTGCTACAACCTGGCGAGACCATAAAGGCCAATTGGTATAGGCTGCAATTGATGCGTTTGAGCCGTGCATTTCGAGAAAAACGGCCGGAATATAAGCAAAGACATGACAAAGTTATTCTCCTGCGTGACAACGTTCGGCCTCATGTCGCAAAAGTCGTGAAAAAATATTTGGGAACGCTCAAGTGCGACATTTTGCCGCACCCGCCGTATACTCCGGACATTGCTCCTTCTGATTACTGGTTGTTCCGACGGATGCAGCACGATTTGGCAGGTCACCGGTTCACTTCTTTCGCAGAAATCGAAAATTGGCTTCTAACTTGGATCACCTCAAAAGACGAGACATTTTTTCGAGAGGGAATTCAAAAATTGCCTAAAAGGTGGGAAAAAGTAGTAACTAGCGATGGACGATACTTTGATTAATCTTTTAATTCTTTTTATTTTCAAATAAATGCATTTTTGACCGCAAAAAACGGACCGAATTAATTTGTACTCCCAATAATAAACAATAGAAACCACATTAACTTTTCACTTCATGAATTGGAAGAGAGATAGATGCGCCACAAGTCGAACGCTTAGGCCGATCGTGCCTCTTTCGCTTGTTCCGCGCTCTCGCTTGCACGCTCGACTCAGGCGGAACGTTACATTTTTTCGTGCGTGCAGCCGGCATTCATCTTTTTATAAGACGCTATCACGTCAAAAAATATTTGATTGTAAAATAGTAACAATCTTTAAAAAAAACTACGGATTATAAATGGTGACCTCTGTAGTCGAAATGCGAGCATACCGGTTCTGATTGTATACAGAGGTACCGTGTTCGCTTCCCGGCCGGATCAATTTCTATATTGGCTAGTGTCTGGGCGTTGTGTTCACATCGTTGTTTTTGAATTTTAAAACACCAGTGCTTTAGTTATTTTGGTGAACATGGTGCAACGGTAGTGATCCTGCCTTTAGCACCGGGATCGAGTCCGGAAGGGGCAGATGTTTGTGAATACGAGCATTTGTACCTGAGTCATGGATATTTGTATATATTTCTCTAAATGTTACTTTTTTATGTATGATAAATTTTAACACGCTTTTACCCGCGGCTTCTCCCGCATTTTTTTAATTTTTTTTAATAAAAAGTTACACACACACACACACGCACGCACGCCGACATAAACACATATATTAGGTATACACAAAACATATAAGTTAATATTATTTTATTGTAAGATTATTTTAATTTAATAATAATTTATTTTAAGGAAGAGCAGTGTCTCCTGACACAGGAGACACTGCTCTTCGTCAGACACTCAGACACATAGCTGAAAAGGAGGCACTGATTACTAGTTTAAAAATGTGTACATTTTTGTTGAAGCCAATAAATAATAAAAACTGCTTAGTTTGGGCTAGGCTAATTATTGTGAATGTAAAATATATTATTACTTAATTTTGGGTTAGAATTACATATGATACGATGTATAAAAGAATTTTAACTGGCTCAGTTTTATCATTGCATTCTTAACTGACAACTTATGTGACCTATTTCGAAGTAATATCTAATCTGTGCCTGTGTTTATATATTATCTATAGTCATAATCATGAGCCTATAAATCGAAACTCTTTCCGGCACAGGTGTGTTAGCACTTAAAGAAAGAGCCCACCTTTGATTATCTTAATTTTCTTTTGTTCACGAAATACATTTTTTTTTTCATATAATCTACTATAAATATTTATCCAAAAAAAGTAGTGACTTTATTAGAAGCCTTAGAAGCTTATGTAATCATAATAAATAAATAATAAATCTTTCCTACATTCACACCAATTAGCCCAGCCCAAAGTAAGTACTGTAAGGCTTGTGTTATGGATACTAGGGTAACGGATAGACTTACATATATGATACATTCATAGACACGTTATAGTTATAAAAATGTATATAATACCCATGACACAGGTACAAATGCTTGTATTCAGCACACAAACATATTTATTTATTTATTTTTATTTATTTAAACTTTGTTGCACACAAAATATGTACAAATGGCGGACTTAATGCCATTAGGTATTCTCTACCAGTCAACCGGAGAGTTAGAAACTGATAGCGTATTGGAGGTGCATTGAAAAGGTTAATAGAAAATGCTATAGACTACATAAACATACATACTGACATCATGTATAATAAAATAATAAACATATATAAAATAATAAAAATATATAAAATAATAAATATAATTATATTAACTAATAAACATATATAAAATAATAAACTACTTAAATATCGATACACTAAACCAATATTAGTATTACTAGACATAAAAGTGAGATTAAGTGGAAAGGTTCGGAGTATTTAAAGGAGATCGCGATCGCGAACCAGTCGTTTGAAATTAAATTTATTGGGAGCTTTTTGAATATGGGGTGGTAATGCATTCCAGAACATATGCCCCTCTCGAGACTTGAACCCTGGACCTTCGGTGTGGTGCTTTTTCCGGGACTCGATAGTTCTGGAAATAATAAAAAAATGGGTAGAGCTGCCGACAATATCAATACTATCGATAGCAAGAGCTACGTTAATAGTATAGTATGTATAAAGGGTTGCCAGGTATCCGGCTTAAACCGGACATAGTCTTTTTCTTTGCGTATGCGGCCAAATTTGACGGTACCGGACCTGTCCGGATTTTGTTAGACTTTTTTAAATTTGACCGTTTTTTACATTTGTCATTATTTGGTTTCCGCTCCGCTCCCAGTAACGCTAGCGAGAGAACAAGCTCGCTCCTGCTTCTCTTATTTTATGGTAAATAATAAAAAGCCTTGTTTTATTTAAAGAAAAATTGTCATAAGAATAAAAAAAAAATTATGTGTGTCCGCTCTTTTTATCCAAATATTTGGCTATATTGGCTGGTTTGTCCGGCTTTTCAGTTTTAAGAACTGGCAACCCTATATGTATAGATAGATACTAAGAATAGTATTTTAAGGCACCTCACTATCGGTACTGTCATGAGAATAGGTCGTTTACAATTCACATTATATATATATATAACTTAAACTTGGAGATTCGATTTTTATGTAATATAAGGGTTCAGTAATTCCTAAAGTGGTTTATATCGATCCCCAGTGGTCGACGACAACTTGCTTGGACTCCTTGTCAACGAAGAAAAAAGCGTGTAGCAAGATACTAGCTGTCAAAAATATATGGCAAGAGGTCTACGAGACGTAAAATTTTGGGAACATCTAGTTTATTTGATAAAAGTTTATTGGCATTCAGAAAAGTTTTCTCTAAAACAATTTAAGTACCCGATTAATACGTTGATCTCCACGGCAATTTTCAGAATTCCGGTCTAAAAGGCCAATGTCATTTTATCATATTATGTTATTAAAAACTCTAATTATAGTACACAGTTATTAAGCCAGCATTGAATTTTTGTTCTCTTCCCAGAAGCCATTATTCATAATAGCACTGATATACTACGATTTTAATTGTAGCTGCACGAATATGACAAGTAAGTACACTACGAGATAACTCGTAATCGGCGTCCTAGCAAAGAACGCAATCTACGAGCTATCTCGTAGTTGGCAGTCAACGTGTAATAGTTATATTTTAATCTGTGATAACGTGTGTGTTTAGATGTGTGATGTGCGCGAAACTGTAAGAACTAAATATAAAGAGCATTGGTATTATCAATATCAAAAGTTACGTCAATAATATAGATACTATCGATAGTAATTTGGTGCCCTTCGATACTATCGATAACTATTTTCAGGCAACACTATTTCTGATGTAAATGTTAGGGAATTGAATTCGATACAGACAGGTCAACGCATCGGCTAGACGACAGGATTGTACGAATGAAAAGTACATTAACCCACCACAAAAGGAATGTTCAATTAATATTGAACTTTATGTCGTTGCTATAAGAGGAAAATTCGTTTAGCAAATGCTAGTCTGTTGTGATGTTGACTGTACCTATATTGATTTTCTTTCTGCATTATACTTTCATAATTAATTAGCACTTATTGAACACGATGAGTCTGTTCTTATGAAGGTTCTTTGCTAAATCGTAGAGAACAACTCGTTCGGGAGTGTTTGATTCTCTTAATTGGTTTTAATGCATTCTACCCTCTGTTGCTGCACTTGTATTTTTTGTCTTAAATTCATGAACAAAAATGTAATCTTCCAATTCCAAAATCCGTGCTTTTATTGACACTTGAAATTATAAAAAAATGATTGTCTGTAATGTGTACTGCCGATGACTCTTTTCTACTCGCACGTATCGGCCGATGGAGTGGAAGAGAGATAGATGCGTCACAAGCCGAACGCTTAGGCCGATCGTGCCTGTCTATCGCTTGTTACGCGACCTCGCTTGCACGCTTGGCTCAGGCGGAACGTGACTATGAGTCATTCTTTTACGTGCGTGTAGCCAGTGTTGCGGAAAGTGATACGCTTGGCTCAGAGGGAACGTGACGATGAATCATGCTTTTTCCTGCATGCAGCCAGCGTTCATCGATTTATAAGACGTTTTGACGTTTTGTATAAGACCGATTCGGTCTGTATAAACCAAGTGCGCGGCTGGTCCTCCCAAAAATCTGGTATGCGCGAAGAAACTGTAATTTGCGCAACTTCTGAGTCCTGACTAGTAGACTGCATCACGTACACTGGAGAGTCGCTGCTGATCCTGCATTATTTAAAAATGTCACTCACTAAAAGTCAAAAGTTGCTATTTGACCGTTTTTAAACACTTTTTTATGCATCAAATAAAAAAATTAATGCATATATATAAGCATACAAGTTACTCTCTGACTCTGAGGGCTTTTTCACGGTCTTGACGGCCGTATAGATAGATCATAAGTGCACATACTTAGCATAATCAATGTACATATGTAGTAACACTGTTATCACGTCAAAATATAAGTTATATGAAGAGACCACGTGAAAAATATTCTTGCCGTATGTCAACACAGTTTTTTTATTTTTGGGATATTTGAAAGATTTTCCCTTAGGCTTATTTTCCGTCATTGAAAAATAAACTTTGAACGGAATTTAAGCCTTTTTTTACCATGAATAGGTAAGCATTTGACCGCTATCTCACTTGATGGTAAGCGATGATGCGATCTAGGATGTGACTGCCTAGCAGATACCTATTTACTGGTGACTTGAAGACCCCTCAATTGTATCTATCAGAAAACAGACTCAGGCTAAGAGTTCCACTTTTTAGCGGTACGGATCACAAAATTGGAACCAAAACGCTAAGTGCGACTCTTTGGTATATCAACCATATAAAGGTGGCAAAGTGTGTTGTCAAAGTCATAGGGACCCCATTATTCTTATATGCCCAGGGCCTCAAATAGGTTAAAGACGGCCCTGGGCGTAGTTGCATGTACCAACGTTACTGAAGAACTGACGATTTCCTCAGTTCTGTAATATCGAAGCCTCAAAAATAAAAAATAATTACCGGCCAAGTGCGAGTCGGACTCGCGCACCGAGGGTTCCGTACAAACCTGTAGGTATATAAGTAAAAGTTTACCCATCACGACAATCGACAGTCATAGTTATGGTATTTTTATTACAAAGATGTAAGATTTTCGGAATTTTTCCTTTATATGTGCTGTTAAACATTGCTTCATGCCAAATTTCAAGATTCTACATCGACTGGAAGTACCCTGTAGGTTTTGATTCCCGTGTGAGTTTCGAAAATTTGCGGTAATTTGCAGCATAAACGTCTGTATCTTTTGATTGCTTTGGCTTAGGAGTTTGATTTTTTCACAGCTCCAAGGGACAGTAGGCCTGAGTATTGGATATAAATTTTAGTTTGATACCTCCACGCGTTCCTGAGAAAAACGGCCTAGACAGACGGACGGACGGACGACAAAGTGATCCTATAAGGGTTCCGTTTTTTCCTTTCGAGGTACGGAACCCTAAAAACGTGCTAATAATCCCGTTATAATTAATATTCTATACCATTCACTACGAGAAACAAATAAACTTGCAATTCCAAGCTTCAGATTGCAAAAAATATGAGGCTTAATAAGATTCCACACAATAACATTGAATGGCCTTTAGAAAAAAAAAAGTTGTTAAAAACACATGATGAAAAGCTATTAGAAAGTTGATGATTATTAAAAAAAAAAACAAAAATATCATAAAATGTAACCAATGACCCTTTTTTAGTAATTACTCTGTTTATTAATATTTTGTACAGAGTTTTTTTCTGACGCATGTCTAGGTCTAAACTTAAGTCTAGAATTTCTGTAACGTATAGTAAAAGTAGAAAAGTGTTTTAAGTACGAAGCCGTGGCGTACTTGTTGAATTTTATTTAATAAATTGTGAATGCTTATGTTGAATAAAAATCATTCCTATACGTAAAAAGTTTTTACTAGAAAAAGATCTATTTCTCGATTTATTCCCGCATATTCTTGCTTACCGAGCGAATTGACGGGTTTGTCAAAGATTCGGTAGCTCAATTAACAGAACACTCGCACGGATGGAAAGAGTATGTGGTTCCTTATTTGATTTGTTTCCATTCAGTTATTTTTTATTATTCTTTCTTATTTTTATGTGAAGCGTAACATTTTAATGCATATTAGACATTTGTGCAACAGTACGATGCCTTTCGCACCGACGGTCATGGGTTCGAATCCCGGAAGGGGCAGATGTTTGTATGATGAATACGAGCATTTCTACCTGAGTCATGGGTGTTTATATATATATTTCTGTATATTACTTATCTATGTATCATATATGTATGTCTTTACGTTACCCTAGTATCCATAACACAAGCCTTATAGTGCTTAATTTGGGCTAGGCTAATTGGCGTGAATGTAAAAAATATTAACTTATACTAGCGGCCGACCCGGCTTCGCACGGGTGGACAAAATTCTTTAATTTTTTTCTATTATTAAATATTTTTCCGTTAGCGCCATCTAGCGTAGACGAACTACTTGCGATTAACGCGTTGCTATGGTAACGCATATACAATCTAAGATCACAAATAATTTGTGATCTTAGATTATAGATTAAAGAAATACACACTATTCCTTTTAATAAAGCAATTAAGAAATTATTGATCCATGAGCAACCTGCATCAATAGTCAGTAAGAGTGAGCTAACAGTATTTAAAACATCATTCTGTCCCTTTCAACTTAAAGTAATTGAGAGAAATGCAATGATATTACAATTTTGTTTTGTTCTAGTGACTGTTAGTGAAAGTCACTCATAAAGTATTTATAAATTTACTATAATAATCCTTAGGTGTTTATATCGTATCGTATTGTTACGAACACACAAAGCGCAAACAAACAAGCGCGGCACTACATAGAAGTATAGTCTCGAAAACCGGGTACATGCGCGAACTTTCCAGACACGGCCGATCACGTTCGCGCGAGTCGGGTACGTTCCAGAAAGGAACTTACTGGAATGGTCTGGGGCTCGTCTCGGCCCATATAAATAACCGCTGAGGGGCGAGCCAGTCAGTTCAGTTTGAGCTACCTTCGAGGCGACTTCGAGGTGAAAACCAGTGATCAAGAGTGATACCAGTGAAACCTACGACTTGGCTACGACCTAGGACATCGTTAGTGCTTAGTGTTTGGACCTAGTGCTTTGTGTTGGACCTAGTGCTTCGAGAATAAAGTCTTCAAAAGAGTCAGCAGGTCTTTCTCTCCGAATCTATCGAACCCTAGCACGCAACAACTGGTGTCAGAAGTGAGATTTGGAGATGCCATTGACTCCGAGAGAGGACTTCAAGGAGGGCGTCAGGACAAGGGCACAACGAGCTGCGGAGGCCACGCCCACTGAGGACCAAGCTCCGCCCACTGTAAGACATGCCCCGCCCACCAGGCCCCGCCCACTGACCACGCCCCTCAGGCTCCGCCCACTTTGTCTCAAGCCCCGCCCACTGACTCCGCCCACCTTGCCACGCCCACCAGACAGGCCACGCCCGCCAGACAAGCCACGCCTACCAGCGGCACCGAAGCTTCTACAGCCCCTCAAGTGGCTCTTCAATTAGGAAGTTTAATTGAATTATTGGAACTGCAAACGGCTGAAATTCGGGCAATAAAGGAATCACAAGAACGCCAGCTCGGCGCTTTGCAAGAGTCACAACAGTCACAAGAACGCAAGCTGACTACGATTCAAGAGCAACAACAGTCACAAGAACGCAAGCTCGGCGCTTTGCAAGAGTCACAAGAACGCAAGCTCAGCGCTTTGCAAGAGTCACAACAGTCACAAGAACGCAAGCTGACTACGATTCAAGAGCAACAAGAAAAAGCGCTTCAAGCTATAAATGATGTTAGTGACACGGTGATAAGCTTCGTAGAGATGTCGACATAGTGGAAGAACGAGTTACCGGGTTAGGATTGGATGTTGAAAATGTGAAAACCGGCCTCACTGAACTACAAAAGAAAGTAGTGCGCCTTGAAACCACGGGAGTTGCAATGTCTAGTGGAACTACTGGAGTGACGCAAGGACCAAGAGTGAAAGTGCCGCCATACGACGGTACTACTTCTTGGAACGCTTATCGTCAGCAATTCCAGACTGTTGCTACTGCCAACGGATGGACGGAAGAACAATGCCTGACCGCTCTCACTGTTGCGCTCAGAGGGCAAGCTTTGTCGGTCCTGGAAGCACTACATACAGGAAATGGGTTCCAAGACCTGATGGAGGCACTTGAATCCAGATACGGGGAGTGACATCTGGAACACGTGTTCCGCGCCCAACTGCGTGACAGAGTACAACGCTCAAGAGAAGGACTGCAACAATGGGAGCTGGAAATTGAAAAACTCGTCAGAAAGGCACACCCAGGAGCCGACACCAAGATGGTAGACACGTATATTGTTCAAGCATTTGTCGACGGAATAAAAGACCCAGAGGTCAGAGCTGCAGTGAGGCTTCGTCACCATACCTCGCTAAGGGAAGCATTGGCGCATGCTTTGGAGGTCGAGGCTGTTCGCCATGACATACGGCAGAGCCATAAGATCCGCGAGGTCTCTGAGGAAGTCAAGGAGGTTGAGGCTCCTGCGAGGAAAAGTTTTGGACCCATGTGCTACAAGTCGCATGTGCAAAGAAAGTCACTATACCTGGACGATCGGAAGCTCGGGTGCTGGTGAAACTGCCGCCAGCTGAAAAGAAAAAGTCAAACAGATGCGTATTGATCGAAGACGCACCTACCAAGACATCGGCGCAGAAACTGATGACGGCTAGAACCCTTGTTAGTGGAAGCAGTAACGCTGTGGTCAAGGTTTTGAATCTTGATGATCGCGAGATTTGCTTGAACAAAGGTGACGTCATTGGAAAGTGCGAGGAAGTTGTCTGGATGAAAAAGTGTAGTTCGACGACCGGCGCAGACCCAGCAAACAGTAACAACTACGAATTAGTGGCTGAGCTACTCGATGACTGCAAGAGTAATCTGACTTATTCGCAGCGCATGAAAGCTAAGAAGTTTTTACAGCGTTATGCGAATATCTTCTCCAGTCAAGAAGGGGACCTAGGAAGAACATCGATGGTTCAGCACAGGATAGATACCGGAAGCGAGAGACCAATTCGTCAACGAGCAAGACGGATACCAATTGCAAAGGAAAAAGAAGTTGAAGGCCTTTTGGAGGACATGAGAAGGAATAAGATTATTGAACCGTCTGCAAGTCCGTGGTGCTCACCTGTTGTATTGGTGAAGAAGAAAGATGGTAGCACGAGATTTTGTGTGGACTATAGGCGTCTCAATGACGTCACTAAGAAGGACAGTTACCCGTTACCTCGAATCAACGACACCTTGGATACCTTAAGTGGCATGAAATGGTTCTCGACCCTAGACCTGAAATCTGGATACTGGCAGGTGGAAATTTATCCAAAAGACAAGGAGAAGACAGCTTTCTCAACCGGTAAAGGTTTATGGCAATTTAACGTCATGCCCTTTGGATTGTGCAACGCACCTGCCACATTTGAGCGACTCATGGAGTGTGTACTGGCAGGCTTAGTTGGAGAGGCTTGCCTAGTCTACTTAGATGACGTCATCATTGTCGGTCTACTTAGATGACGTCATCATTGACTTCGAGGACCATTTGCGGAACTTGGAGCGAGTTTTCGCCAAAATAGAGGGAGCCAATTTAAAGTTGAACCCGAAAAAATGTCGTTTATTCAGGAATAAGGCCAATTATCTCGGCCATGTTATCTCCAGTGATGGCATCCAGACAGACCCGGAGAAACTGGAAGCAGTTCAAAATTGGCCTACCCCTAAGAACAAAACCGAAGTGCGGGCATTCCTCGGCCTATGCTCATACTACCGGCGTTTTGTTAAGGGCTTCTCAGAGATAGCCAAGCCATTACATCGGCTGACAGAAGATAAACGACAATTTAGTTGGGATGGGACTTGTGAAGAATCTTTTCAGAAACTGAAGAAACATCTGTGTGAAACACCAATCCTGGGGTATCCACAAACTGAAGGCCAGTTTATAGTCGACACGGATGCAAGCAACACGGCCATTGGAGGGGTGTTGTCTCAAAAACAGGGTGAAAGAGAAATTGTTATTGCATATTTCAACAAATCTTTATCCAAGCCAGAGAGAAACTACTGTGTGACAAGAAGAGAACTCTTGGCTGTTGTAAAGACGCTACAACATTTCAACAAATATCTCATCGGCAGACAGTTTTTATTGCGAACTGATCACGCAGCCTTGAAGTGGCTACTGCAATTCAAGAACCCAGAAGGTCAAGTAGCTCGATGGATTGAACAGCTCCAGGAGTATGACTTCAAGACGGAACACCGCAGCGGAAAGACGCATGGGAATGCCGACGCACTCTCACGAAGGCCGTGTTCGGAAGACTGCAAACATTGTGTTAAGCAGGAATCTAATGAAGTGACATTAAAGCTAACGAGAACAAGTCCTTTGGGTCTCTGGGAGAATGATGCTATGAGGGAGGCTCAAGAGAGAGATGACGACCTTCGGCACATCATCACATGGAAGAAACGGGGTGACTTAAAACCAATCTGGAGTGAGGTTGCACCCACTGGCGCTGTCACTAAGGCGTACTGGGCGCAATGGGACAGTCTGATATTTCAAAACGGAATACTCTACCGGAAATGGGAGAAGACTTACGGCAAAGAGTTTCATCTTCAGATAATTGTCCCAAGAACGAGAGTACCAGATGTTCTCCGTGAAATACATGATGGAGTATCAGGAGGTCATCTAGGTGTCAAGAGGACGTTAACAAAAGTACGAGAACGATTCTACTGGTTGCATTGTCGAGATGATGTACAGGATTGGTGCCGCAAATGTACTACTTGCGCTGCTGTTAAAGGACCACAGACCAGGAGCCGTGGGAACCTGCGGTTGTATAACGTCGGTGCACCGTGGGAACGAATTGCAGTTGACGTAGCTGGGCCATTTCCTGTAACGGAATCGGGAAACAAGTATTTTATGGTCGTCATTGACTGCTTCACCAAATGGCCCGAAGTGTTCGCCATACCAAACCAAGAAACTACAACAGTCGCTTCTAAGTTAGTCGAAGAAGTGATATGTCGCTTTGGTGTGCCTCTAGAAATCCATTCGGAAGGGCAGGAACTTCGAATCGCAAGTATTCCAGGAAGTGTGCAGAATTTTGGGCATGCATAAGACGAGGACCACCGCGTACCACCCACAGTCTGATGGAATGGTTGAGAGATTTAACCAGACCCTTGAGAGGCATTTGGCGAAATTGGTAGACGACAAACAAAAGGATTGGGACAAGTATATACCACTCTTCCTTCTCTCGTACCGCACCGCCGAGCATGAGAGCATAAAAGCTACCCCGGCGTATGTCAATTACGGTAGAGAACTACGAAAACCAGTCGATCTATTGACAGGAGGGTCACCTGAGGAACCAAACACCGTACAAGATTATGTCTGCGATTTAAGGGAAAAAATGCGCTATATACATGCCTTGGTCCGGGAAAATGGGTTACAGTCAAGCGAGAAAATGAAAACCAGATACGACCGGAAATCGAACACGAGCTTCTTCGAGGAAGGGTCACTGGTGTGGCTACATAACCCAACTCGCCGGAAAGGGAAATCTCCAAAGTTGCAGACCAAATGGGACGGTCCATACAAAGTGGTTACCCGACTGAATGATGACTTATAGGATTAAAAAACAACCAAGAGGGACATTCAAAGTGGTACACATAGACCGTCTGGCGCGCTACCATGGCAGTAACAACGATGCTCGGGACGAGCATCTCTAAGAGGGGAGTAGTGTTACGAACACACAAAGCGTAAACAAACAAGCGCGGCACTACATAGAAGTATAGTCTCGAAAACCGGGTACATGCGCGAACTTTCCAGACACGGCCGATCACGTTCGCGCGAGTCGGGTACGTTCGAGAAAGGAACTTACTGGAATGGTCTGGGGCTCGTCTCGGCCCATATAAATAACCGCTGAGAGGCGAGCCAGTCAGTTCAGTTTGAGCTACCTTCGAGGCGACTTCGAGGTGAAAACCAGTGATCAAGAGTGATACCAGTGAAACCTACGACTTGGCTACGACCTAGGACATCGTTAGTGCTTAGTGTTTGGACCTAGTGCTTTGTGTTGGACCTGCTTCGTTGCTTCGAGAATAAAGTCTTCAAAAGAGTCAGCAGGTCTTTCTCTCCGAATCTATCGAACCCTAGCACGCAACAGTATTATGACCTTTAAAAAAACACACCTTAAGACGTAATTGCAAACACCATGCATTTGAGAAAAATAAACGTGAAACTTTTCGTGTATTTTTTTCACAATCACTTTTTACTTAAAATAATTACTGGTTATATTCACTTTAATATAGATTGAATGTATGTATTGATTGTAACTAGCGGCCCGTCCCGGCTTCACACGGGTGGACAAAATTCTTTAATTTTTTTCAATTATTTAATATTTTTCCGTAAGCGCCATCTAGCATCGGGTAGACGAACTACTTGCGGTTAACGCGTTGCTATGGTAACGCGTATACAATGGAAAAAGAGCGGACGGACAAACACACAAACAACTGTGATCTTAGATTATAGATTATTTAAGTAACGGGACACCTACATGAAGATCTATGTTCCATTAAAATAAATAAGTGTGTCTGTCAGCACCGACACACGACTGGAGTTTACCCCTTAAGAACGAGCGTTTTCCATTTAGAAAAAAAGTCGTAACTGTGTCGCATTGTGTCGACTAATTTTTATAAATGAAACACATTAGGTTTTTGCTATAGTATGGTAGACACAGTGCAACACAGTGTTGACTTTTTTTTTCTAAATGGAAAACCCTCATCGATTGTCTTTGAACAGGCACAGAAAATAAAACAAATATTCAAAATAGAAGTGAAAAGTGCTCACGGTTGCGCACAAAAAACGTAACGATTTCATTCGATCATTAAATTTTACTCATTCATGTTTTCTTCATACCGGGCGCCTTATATGAGAATCAATTTTTAAAGAGTAAGCCCCAAAAATACTAGGCGATGCAGTCGCTAAGCATCTGCATCGCCTAGTATTTTTGGGGTTATCCAATATAGGTATGGTGCAATACACTAGCACCATATATTGGAGCGAAGCGTAATACCTAAAAAAGAAAAAATATATATTTCGATGGGAATTTTTACGAATTTTAAAATCCGGGCACCGTCACAACCTGGTCCTAAACCTGTTGATTCGATTCCACACAAAAAATATTAAAATCGGTTAAGAGCTCGGGATGTTATGGCGTAACAGACATTGCGCCATTGAAGCTGACCCATGGGAGCTTCGCTTGCTCCGCTCGCTCCGCTCCAATAAGAAAGGTTTTTGCTACCGGTAGTTGTACTTTTTTACAGTATTTGATATAGTTAAGTATGTTACACTCTTTTTGGCACTTGGGTCATTGAAATTCTAAAGATGTGAAATGTTTATAAATATACTTATTTATTTACTGGCCGTCACCCGCCCGCTTCGCTAGGCTAATAATTATTTATTTTCATTGGTATACGTTTTTTTTTGCAAAAATTGACGCCCAGCGAATATGAACATACTTTCTGCACTTAGTTGGACTGACATCTTCAGTTTTCTCATTTAACTTTCCACGTTCTTATTTTGACGACAAAAAATTTGTTATTTAGGTTAAATACAGAAAAATGATGACGGAAACCGTTACCATAGCAACCCGCTGAATAAAATAAATTAAGTTAATAAAATTAAATCGAAAAAAAAAGCAAAGGGTCCATCGAATCCAAAAAATAACTAGCCTTAAACCATCCACAGATTTTTCCGTGTCGATTGGTCATGGTCCCATACCTATAGGTTCAGTAGTTGTGACGTGATTGTGTGAAAGAGAAGCATTTTCATTATATGAGGAGTGACAGAACAAAACATGATAATTCCAAGATGTCTAATTTTTCACAAAAGGTCAAAAACCGGCAACTACTTTGCCTTTGTACAATTAAAGAAAATATGGGTTCTAATGAATAATTAACTGTAAAAACTTATTAAGCATGTTTTTTTTTTATTTTTATTTATTTCAAATTGTGTATTTATTCTTATGTAAAAAATGGAAATATCATGTTCTGATCAGACCAGAAGAAAATATCATGATTTGTACCAAACTATTTGGAAATATCATGTTTTGAAAAAGTAATGTTAGGAAATAACATTTTATGTTATGGATTTATTATTTATTGATTAATTAAAATATGGGACAAAAACACAAAAATAATTAATAAAAATTAAATTCTTATGTCTTCTATATCCATCTCAGTACAAATACACACTTCATCATCATCAATTTGCTCATTTTGTTCTGTAATATTTCTAGAACAGCTTAATATTTGCTTGTACCATTCTAATGCTGAAAGGTTCTCCCAATCAGCACCAAACTGTTTTATTAATAGACTGGTCACATCATTTTTCTTTGCAAGACTCAGTCCGCGTTCTTCCTGAATTTGTTCCATATTTCTGGGGTGACGTTTGCCCCTTTTCAGTAGTGATATAAACTGTTCTCCTGACTCAAATCTATAGTTTGGTGAAGCTTTTACTACGCAGTTCAATTGTCTGCCCTGAGAAGATTTGCACTTCTTGAATATAATTTTTTTCATTCCTTGTATGCCCACAAGTTTTTTATAGTGATTTTCTAAACCTTTTACATCATACAAACACCATTCTTTACCAAGCTCGCACACTCTGCCATGTTTAGAAAATATTTCAAAATATTCTTGCCTCGTAGTAATCACTGGTAGTTTTTTCACATCTTTCTCAATTCTACCAAATAAACGGTCTGCTGGCAGAAAACTATGCCCTCGCACTGGAAAAAAAAGTTGTATTTCCCTAACATGTGTAGGGGACTTATTTTGAAGCCAAAATAGCAGCATATGCAACACATGGCTGTTTTTATTTTGGCCCCCGCAGCCATCACAAAAAAGTCTTACTAACTGCACATTAGCCGGTATTGTTTGAGTATTCAAGAAGCAGTATAGCGCAGATCCAATTGAAACAGCACCCTTGCCAGATTCTGTTTCATCCCAATTATACAGACAAGACTTATTTTGTTCTGACAGATCCATCACACATAAATTATACAGGCTAATTTGACGGGAATAAAAAGCCTCCTGAATTGGTGTCCTCGGTAGAGGAAACACCTGCTCGAGATCAAAACATATAGTGATACTATTATCAACCTTTTCTTTCAAAAGTTTAAAGAAAAAGTTAGCTCGCAATTTATGTATGCGAAGTTTTGTCATTAGTTCTTGTTTTTTTGATGAATCTTGTTCATTTTTAATACTATTACTCAATAGTATACAAGAACTGCAGGCATCTGATGCAGGTGACCGAAATCCAATATTAAATTCAAATGTGAACACTTCGTAAAACATTGTTCTCTTAACTTTCAGTTCATTTGGGACACTATTATTGTAAAGCATTCTCAATTTTTTAATATTCAAACCGGCATCCAAATACACTCTCTTGCTTTTTGCTCTATTATAATGGCTTTCACTGCAAGGAAGGTTTCGGAGAAAATTGCGTAAATGTTCTTTTTTCTCTTGAGATTTAGCTGAACGCCTGTCACCTCCTCTTTCTTCCTTTGGAACTTTGCCATTCATCACACATTTGATAATAGTTGATAACCTCTGCCTTTTGATAGAAAATACTGCCATGAAAAATGATTTGCATACCCTTTTCATTACTTTCTTTTTCCCATATAGGAAGAATGAAGTACTTAATTTTCGAAGTTTCGTTTTACCAGAAGGACGTGGTGTACCTTTGCCTCTACGCTGGGGTTCAAATGCACTAATAAGGCGACACAAATACACGTCTTGGTGAACTTTTCCGGATGTTGCATAAAATTTTTTTCGGTTTTGAACGACATCCCGTTGCGATATTTGTTTACATTTAAAACTGCTCCTTGTTCCATGATTACACGTACATTGAATTCTTAAGCCCAGCGGGTCATTGTCTACGTATCTAAAACAAAATTATGCACATATTATAATCTTGTAACAGATTGAACATTCTACATACTACACGAACATAATTGAACGAACTTACTTATTGTTTCTTTCGGATAAAGCTTTCCTTTCTCGACGTTTCTTTTTCTTCGCTCCAGCATTGAGTGCACCAACAGTATTTGACTGCTCAAACATGCTTTTAAATCACTTGAAAAAACTTTAAAGTACTCAATTTAGTTATAATTATTACAATTTTTTACACGAATTAACGACCAACTGCGACCGATCTAATATTTTGACATTGACTTGAATCAAGTCATGTGACATATGTCAAACAAACAGCCCAACCATAGACAAAATAATAAACTATTTTACGGCTTCGGCTCTAAATAATAAACTATTTTACGGCTTCGCCTCTCTAAAATTTAAGCTAATAAAGCGTTCAAAAATCTGTATGACACGAAACATAGGAAATAACCTATTTTGTGCCAACTTTCAATGTGCGTACCAGAAATGTATGAAATGTATCATGTTTTGTTCCGATTTCGTTTATTAATATTTTTAAGCATGAAAATATCATGATTTGCATCAAACTTTCAACTTTAGAGGCGATTTACTGCAAGAATAAGCATGATTTGAACCACACCAGCTTAACGGGCGACGTAATTTAAGGTATTCTGTCGAATGTCAATACTAACTTTTTTTTTACAAAAAATGGAATTATCATGTTTTGTTCTGTCACTCCTCATATAGATTACAAGAGGATGGCCTATAAATGATACATTATACTACTTAATTAGATACAAATGACAAAACACATTTTCTTTTATGATTTTAATATAAGTTTTTTTTTTAATTTTTCAATGCTATGTTATAAGATAAATTATTTTAATAGATAAATACTAGAGAAAATCGACTCGGCTCACAAGATATTCTAATAAATAAAAGGACATTTGCTTAACCGATTCGTTGCGGATCACGTCTGGCGAGCCATCACTTTCTTTTGCGTGTGGCGCTAGCCACTGGAGCCGTGTCATTTTTAAATCGATGATAACTCCCTTCAAATTAAGTTTTAAGAAAATCTACCCAGAATAAAACTTTCTTCATTTTTCACGTAAATCCAGCTCGTAGAATTCGTTTCTGCTAATTGTATGTAGCAACGAATCGATTAATACATGAACAAAATGAACATACCATTAAAATTATTACTCATATGAATTTACAATAATTTTTAAATTATGACGGAAATAACAAATTATGTTCTGAATTACCCGCGTAAAAAATCGTATAATCTTTACATTCTCTATTACAAACTCCCTTATCACTTAATTACAGCTTACAAAACACTTGGCCAATCACGTACCTATATGCTGCGAACGTGTTGCGTACTTCTGTTGCCAATTGGTGTTGCCTTGTTCAATTAAATATATCTGCTAACGAAATACATTCGGTATTATTCGATACGGGGCCCTATTTTTAGGGCCCATTTCACCATCTGTTTATGAAACCACGTTTAATTAAACCAAGCTCAAGTATCGATTTTGATCTCCGTTTAAATCACATCATTTTATCAGTTGCATTTTGATCGCATTTACAAAAACTGGGATTGATCCAAAATGGGCAATCTTGGACGACGAATAACAGAATATTCATCATAGAAGTTTTCGTGACAACGTTCTTTTCATTGGGTGCGTTTGGCAGAAAAGCTCTCGAAAGGAAAATGGCGACCGCTCAGCAGTAAGCGCCGCTGAGCGCTAAATGACTATTTTCTGTTAGGACCCAAACTTAGCGGTCACTGGGGAACAAAACCTCAATTAAATATATTTTTATCAAAGTAGAGAAAAATTTTAAATAACAATTTTCTACAAGTTTGTAAACAAACTTATGTAAGCAAAATGGCGGGAAACGTCAACGCTGTGAAAGTTAGAAAACATGTCCTTGCCGAAAACTGTATAGTTTGTTTCTCAGCGCTAGCGAGCGCCGTCAAACGCTTTTTTCATCCAAACGCACCCATTATCATACAAATATCAAAATCATTTAATTCTATGTTATCTAACAGCTGTAATGACGTTTAAGCGTTGAAAATCGGCTGTTCAGAATTTGAACGAGGTTTAACTAAACTAAAACTACGTTTAATATATATTGGTGAAAATTAAAAACATGCTCGGAACTCAGTTTAACGCGTAAACTGAGTTTAACTCGAATTGATCGCGTTTATTTTCTATGGTGAAATTAGACCTTAACCGTTCGACTCGCTTCAAGCGTTTGCTGTGTGTATATTTAATAATTTACTGTTTTTTATTCACTTTGTTAATTTAAATATTGTGCTGCAAGTTAAAATTACGTATTACGTGTGGTAATTTCACTGCCATTTTTCATTAAAAAAAATATTATTATAATTTCGTATATTACGAAAATAGATTTTTACGCGACTTGGTAGTCGATTTTGATTTTAGTAGCACACGAAGATACAATAATAATATTACTTACTATACATTCAAAACAATTAGCCTAGCCCAAAGTAAGCACTGTATCGCCTGTGTTATAGATACTGTGGTAACAGATATAGATACAAATATATTTAGTATTTATAGAAATATGTATAAATACCCTTAATTCACGTACAAATGCTCTTATTCATTACAGACCCTTTTGGGGCTCGAACTCAGGACCGTCAATGCAGACAGGATCACCAAACGATCGTCGTTATATAAACCAATCGTTTAATCTTCATGTTACAAAATGCCTTGACTTGAGGATATTTTTACAAACCGCAATAACCAACGATAACGCTGTTATAGATAAGATTACTACGTTGATCGTTCATCATGAGTAGAATTCTTCCATTATACAATTCCCACGATTCCTCATCATCATATCAGCCATTTTATTCCTTCTATATATACATTGGCAAAAAGCAAACTTCATACCTTAGCTCATCGCAGGAAAGTTGCCTGTCTGTTCGGTCTTCTTCAGAATTTACTTTGGAGAGTGTGCTCATACCGCCATCTCCCTTTTCCATCGGACATCCAGACGCACTGCGGGCTACCACCTTTTCTTGGTTGCTATTCCTACCTGTCGCACCAAGCGCTTCTCAACATCCTTTATAATGTGCACAGCTAAGGATTGGAACTCCCTCCCTGCGTCTGTATTTCCGTTATACTCTTAACTCGTCACTTTTTGAAGCCAGGAGGAATAGGCACCTTGGGTTAGCTCGTTTCATCGTGGATCCCGTCTTGGCCCCCGGGCTTGATTGGGATCAAGAGCAAACCCATTCAAAATAAAATAAAGAACATCCACAGCTGGACGAAAGTTTCCCTCGGATAGACTTTTGCCATATTTCCACGCTCGGCTAGTTCTTGCTGTTTCTTCTATTTTTATTCTTACTGTATTAGACATACCGCATACATTGTTCTGAGTCCAAGTTAATCAGCTAAAGCACTTATGCTGTGGAATTTAGAAACGGATTGAAGGTTTACGTTATAATATGCTATTTTCACCAAATTTGTCCATTTCTTGATCATGTTTCCTCGGGTTAGGGACAGAGGAATGGTTCCACCTCTTAGGACATCGATGCCAATTCCGTCTGCTTGATCACTCGATTTGGATAAGTCAAAGGCATTTGACTATTAGTTGTTTTCTTTTTTTTAAATAGAATATGCAACTGTTTGTGAATTGGTTATTTCTTTTTTTTTTGTAAAATTAAGCAACTGTTAGGTAATATGTTAATTCTAAGTTTTTGTGAGGTTAGTCTTGGGCTTACTCTGTTTTGTTTACTTATAATTCGTAGACTTGAACCTTGCACTGCTAACTGTATTACTGTGTACGTATGGAAGTGTTACCCTTTATATCTACCTTTTTAAGTGCGTTAACAATAATTTTAAACTGTTTTTATTGGTGAGGACCTGTAATTGGCTTTCAGCTGTTAAATTTTCTAACTATTGTTATTGATTTAGCTGTTGGTCTTCCGATAACTAATAAATACTACCGGATACGAACGGCCATTTTAAACTATTACTTAGATTTCTGTTTTTTAATTATGTCATATTTTTACGGTTCTATACTTCAAACGGAATCCTTATAGGATCACTTTGTTGTCCGTCTGTCTGTCGAGACCCTTTATCTCGGTAACGTGTAGAGGTAGAGTGGAAATTCAAACCATATACTCAGGTCTACAGTATTTTGAAGCTGTTGAAAAAATCAAACTTCTAAGTTAACGTTAAAAAAAGATACGGCCGTTTATGCCGCAACTAACTTATATTTCGACACTCAAAGGAATTTAAATTTCTAGGGTATTTTCCGTTGACCTAGAATCATGAAATTTGGTATGACGCAATGTCGTGTAGTACAAGTAAAGGAGAAAATCGTTAATTTGTAGTTATATCACAGAAAAATTATTTTATTAGATAATAAGCTTAATTTACAGTTCGTATACTAACCACGATTTAAGTCGATGTATGGGGATAACTAAGTTTGCCCTTCAATCCGTTTATCTGTTCATTATAGCAACGTTCGGTATTTTCATAATTTACTTTACTAAAAGTTCGAGTCGCATTTGACCGATTTTTTTGTATAAAAACTATATTTTCTTTAACAACTAACTGCAGTATCGAGAGTAAACACGAAGTGACCATATTGGGCGGGCTCAACGAATTCTGTGTCAAATTCTTCGGACCTCCAGGAAGTGAGTATGATTATGTTTTATGAAAACGATTATCTCTACCCAGAAACCCTTTAGGCGAAGTCCAATTTGTACCTTATCCCATCCGAATAAATGCCTTCATAAAAACAAGAAATTAATGGCGTTCGTAAATAAATGCTAGTTAAAACTAGTTGTAACTAGATTACTCGAGACTAATGAAACCACTCTAAACTGGTTCGGCAAAGATCAGTTATGGCTGTTTGATGTTAAAACAAAATTTTCTTCAAACTATTTATTTTGAATTTCTATTTATTATTAAATTTGCTGTTAAATCAATTTACTTCAACGTTCAAACAAATTTTAATTAATACTGAAACATATATATTATTTAATTGCAGTTATTACTAGAAAATATTTTTTTTAAGGCTGGCAACTAGTCAAAACTTTTTTATGCTATAATATACCATCTTTAGTGTTGTAATGCTTGAAACCAAATGTTATTTAAGTAACTACCTTTATAAATTGAATATGCAAAGTATTATATGCAATGCACAAATACAAATCTACAATTTGACTAGCCAAAACTACTATTTACGAATTGCCTACATAAAAAAAAAATGTTTTCTAGTATTTGAATACGTGTTTCAGTATGAGGTAAAAATTTTTTGAACTTTGAAAAATAAACTAGAAAATAAGTTAAAAAATAATAATCTTTATATATATAATTCTTCTGTGAGTGTGTATGTCACTGAACTCCTCCTAAACGGCTGGACCGATTTGAATGATTTTTTTGTGTGTGTTCAAGGGGATCTGAGAATGGTTTAGATTCACAAATCAGCCCGGCAGATGGCGCTGCAGACGGTATCTAGGTTATTTATCTATACTGCAAAAATAACAGGCAGGACAACGTCTGTCGGGTCCACTAGTAATATATAATACCGAATTGCCAATAAAAACAATATAAAAATACTTATGAGTCAAATAATCTTCCAGCTCCATATGAAGGCGGCGTTTGGCGCGTACGAGTGCACCTACCTGATCATTATCCATTTAAATCACCATCCATCGGCTTCATGAACAAGGTGTACCACCCTAACATAGATGAGGTCTCCGGAACCGTCTGCCTCGACGTCATAAACCAAGCATGGACAGCACTTTATGGTGAGGGCTATTTTTTTTGTTGATTCTCAGTTGTTTTTTTTTTTTTTTAGTAGAAGTTGAAATATGTTTGTAAATTTCGAAGCGTCTGCCAGCGTCTCGGTAGCTCAGCGGTCAGAACACTCGCCCGGATAGCGGAAGGTTGTGGGTTCTGATGTATATAAGAGGGTTATCAGTGTCATGCAGTGGCCTTGGGCCATGTTGCATAGTTTGTTGAAAAGGGTATCAAAAGCTCCTTTCCATGCATGCCATTTCATACATACGAGGATTGAGGGGTTTTGGAGGGAGCAAGGGGCAGATGTATTATTTAGAGGGTGAAGAATAGATCGAATAGAGTAGTCAGGAAGGGAAGGAAGATATGAGGTGATGGACATAGTGTCCGATAACCGTTTGGTTGTCATGGCGAAGGTAAGTCCTTGCGCTTGTTGTGATGGAACAGAGTAAGTGTATTTTAATTCTTATCGTTATTATTGTATGATTTGCCTACGCATGTTTTTATCCTGATACTGAAAGAATTGCTAGTTTGTAGCCATGCCAGGGGGTGGGAGAAAATATTGTGCACCTGATCACCGAAGGCCTTATTTAACGATTGAAGGCTGAAACAGATATTAAAAGTTATATCAAATTAAAGCTGTTATAGTTAGAAGCTGCCTTCATATTGACCCTGACAGGCCTGCACATCGAACTATTTGAGTCGTTTTATGTTGCAAAAATAAGGACATTGCATTTTGCTGGGTGTACAAAAAGTACATAATTAAATTTAAGACTAAAGTCACTATTGTTACGAGCTGGGGGTATTGAATATAAATAAAATAATTTATTTATTCCGAGGTTTAATTATTTAAATAACTTACACACAGTATAAAATCTCTTACAAAGTTCCAAAACAAACTGCTATTCAACTCCCAATTTTCCAATAAACTCGCCAAAATTGTCCGAAATTAACTCTTAAATAATGGCATAGAATATCCCAGTTGCGTGCGAAAACATGTTCACTATATTCATGTAACTATATTGTAGGGTGTCCACAATGATAATAATTTGATTAGTAGAAGGGCGGGTTAAAAAATGATAATAACCTATTCCAACGAATACTCAATAAGCACTGATTTGCAAAATTACGTCTCATAATATTTATAACTAGTGGCCCGTCCCGGCTTCACACGGGTTGACAAAATTCTTTAAATTGTTTCTAGCATTAAATATAGCCATGTTACTCAGCGTGAATGTAGCTTTCCAATGGTGCAAGAATATTTGAAATCGGCTTAGTAGTTTTTGAGTTTATTTATTGCAAACATACAAAAATACAAATCTTTCCTCTTTATAATATTAGTGTAGATATGCTTACCTAAATCTTATAAAATTAGTACGATGACTCGTTCATATGATTTATCGACATTATAAAGTACTTATGAAATAAATTGTTATGCCAGTGTTTATTATTATTTATTAGTATAACAGATATAAAATAAGTAAACGATTTATAGCTTAATATTTTAAATTCGCTGTAAAACCGTCGCTCTTAATTGAATTTTTTTCAAGTTTTCCGGAAATAACCTAAGTCACAGTGTACCCCAAATCAGACAGTTTATTAGTGGAATTTATGTTTAGTTCGGTCCGAATAGAAATATTGGTGTGGCGTACTGTATACGAAATTGACATTACTTTTCGCCAACATTACAACTCTATTTCCTAGTCACTCCATGATTTGACTAACAGCAACGTTTCCAGATCCGTTTGTCTAATCTAATATTAGACAAATTATCTAATACGAGCTACCTAATAAAGCAATATCCAATTCACAAAATTGTCAAACTTTTTTTCTATATACAATGTGTCCCGTCACCAGTGTCGGAACCTTTAATGGTGTGAAAAATGGCATTTTTAATCGACCAATTGCCCTTCAAATTTTGTTTTTCTCTTACGGCTGCCATTTTGTTTTCTTGGTAACCAAGACCTGGGCTCTCATACTAATTCGACCACCACTACTCATGTAAATGTCCTATCAACATTAAAAAGGTGTCATTTGATAGCTAAACATGTTGACAACATTTACACAGCCATCATGTTTCAATTGTCATGGAATAAAAAATAGAAAAAAATAATTAAAGATAAACAAATAGATTCATTTTTGTGTATTTTTTAATTATTGGCTTTTTGGGTAAAACCAAATTTGAAGGGCAATTTGTCGATAAAAAATGCCATTTTTCACACCATTAAAGGCTCCGACACTGGTGACGGGACACATTGTATAAACTAAGACTATACTGGTTGTATTAGTCACTAAATGTTGTCTTTTAGTTTTAAGGACCTTTGGGATGGAAAAAAGGCATTACCTAATTCTCCTAGCCGTTTCTTCTTTTTCCAATATTTAGAACACTACAAGATCTTTTTTTTGCCTTAATTTTTTTTATCGAGTTGACATAAAACACTGATATTACAGCCTTATTACAAAGAGTATAACGTTTAAAATATATGTTTACAGATCTATCGAACATTTTCGAGTCGTTTCTACCACAGTTGCTCACATACCCGAACCCGATCGACCCGCTGAACGGCGACGCGGCCGCCATGTATCTGCACAAACCAGAGGAGTACAAGAAAAAAGTGTCAGGTCAGTCGTTAAATAGGGTAATTTGCTGATTATACGAAAATATCCCAATGACGTCATTTGCTTGTAAACGTCACTCCAGACTCCAAAGCCTTTTAATTTTGATTATTTTATTAATAAATTCTTATAAAAATCATAATTATTTTAAAATAATGTGTGGGCTAAATTGGTTTAAAAAATGTTTATACTTAAGTTAACAACAGTTTGAACTATATTTTTAATGTAGTCGCGTAATTACTGAAAGGCTAAAAGGTCCAGTGCACCATTGCCCCCTAAGATCAGGAGGCCCTCAGACCCTGACTAGCAAACGTATTGAATTAGCTAATAGATCTGCCATCTTTGAAATAAGACTGGTTGCAACTCGACTTTACCCTAAAGTGATAAATCTCCAAAATGTGGCATATTTTTAAATTGTGATACATACATGAATAAACCTTTGATTTGGTTTTATTACTTAATACCCATATCAGTCAAATTGAACACAAATAGTTTTAGAATTAAACCATGCCGAATTTTTTTTTTGGTAAATTTTTCCACAAAGGAAGGCAAAGGGTATACAAAGCCCGTACAGCCTAGTCTTTAGTAATTACTTTTCTTAATTAGGTGAACATGTTTGATTATGAGAACTGATTTAATCATGATAGGATGATCTTGATCTCCCCGAGGACTTCTTGAGAGAGCGCAAAGTGACAGTTTAGTTGCACTTGCCAATACTCGTGCATGTTCACAAACACTTAGTGTTAAATATTCCATTATTATTACTCACCAACATTCAATACAACACAATTTTTAAAAAGTTAACCAAAACCTCTAAAGTCATGCTACCAACTCCAGCCAAAGGTCCCAAGTAAACTTGCGATTACGATTAAAACTGATAAGATGGTTTGTTTATTTATAAGGTACATCAAATAGTATATGAAGAAAGAAATCTTAAAATATTACTTTTATAATATTTAAAATAAAGTGAAATTAAAGCTATATAAAGTATAATTTTGTAATTAAGAGCTTTTTAAAGTATTTGTAAATTTATTTATATTGGTGTCAGCTTTTATATATTCTGGTAATTTATTATAAACTATTATAATTATATATTTTCACAGACTACGTCCGAAGATTCGCGACAGAAGAGGCTCTGCTTGAAAAAGATGCCATAACTGGCATGGGTGCTACGCCCGCCTCGTCCGGTTCGAAATCGAACGGCAACGCCAACACCGACACAGAGAGCTCCATGAGCGATTTCAGCGACGACGAAGCGCACGACATGGAGTTATAACGCACGCACGCGCTCGCTCGCTCACGCGGTATGTTGTCTATGGTCTGATTTGTCTACGGTACGAGCTTTGTCTATGACGTGTTTCGATTCTTAAATTTCCGCCGTCGATTCTGTCAGTTGGTTCTCAAATTTCGTTTGATTAGGCACCTTTGACGTTGGTTTTGGGATGTTCGCTCAATCTCTATGTAAATGCTTTTTAAATATTTTCATGTAGTTTACTATTAAAGTAATATAGGATGTCAGTACTACTCGTGCGTCAATAATAATTGTGTTTACGTACAGTGATCGGAAGAGATTCTTTGGTAGTAAGGTGCCTAAAATATAACACAATATTACTTTTCGTTTCTATCTTAACACTTGCTTTATTTACACTTGCATTTCACCTTTTTAAATCGCGTTCGTAGGCAACAAATTCGTACAGAATTTAATAGAATGAGCGGTACTGTCTGTTAAAAATAACGTCATATTTGCTGCGAATATGCGTTTTCTATCTTATCTAAAAAATATATGTATAACTAAAAATCAGATTATATTTTATGGACCACTATTGCCAATTTTAGAAAGTTAGTTCGGAAGTGTATATGTTCAGAGGCTTGCTCGTCAACTGCTAATGAGATGCAAAAGTGATCCAGTCAGTTTGTTAAAGCGGGATGGCGCTATAAACAGTGCATATCATCATCCCGCTCTGATGGTTTGCGTTTGCCACAGATCATGGCAAGCCCCCATACGTGTTGCGAATATAAACGCAGCAAACGTGTTTTATGAAACGCTTTATGTCATGTGAAACGGTTTAAAAAAAACTCGCCTGATTATAAAATAATCATTTGAAATTCGTGTTTTTAAATATTATAGTCGTTGGTGTGTCGAAAAGTGTTATTTGAAAAAAATAGGTTTGTCTATGGCTTGTCTTTGGTCGTTAGTGTCTATGCTTATGATAAGCAGCAATATGATAGAAAAAAGTGTTCACATTTCGGATTATCAGTAGTTGGATAGTTGGCTTTGGAGTATCGGATTGAATTGAAATCGACGTAGGATATAAATAGTAGATGTATGGACATTTAAAAGTTAGTTTAACTTATTAGTACTGGTGGACGATTCTTTATCGATTCTGAATCGTATAGTAAGTTTCAAGGATCGATTAAATACGTTATGATTACGATTGAAAACTAATTTCCTTTTCAACTGATTAAAGTTTTCGTTTTAATAACACGAGTAAATATTCAATTGGTATTCATTGATAGCCAACAAACAAGATAGAACCCTTAAGAAGTTACAAACTGTTGTAACCGTTGTAATTTTATAGCCTTGTAAAATAACAAGCTATTATAAAATTTCAGTTTTTCACTGTTATTTTAACAAAGCAAAGAATTTATTTGCTTTTATGTTTATTAAATCAAGTAAAACGAATTTATTATCAGACATTATAAATGTAAGTATAAGACGTTAATAACGGTTATTCAGCCTACGATATGCGTTTTTTTTATTATTTAGGCAAAACCGTGAAATTATAGCTATATTAATTAGGTTGACTAATAAACCATAGCTAACTATTTATTTCACCAAACATTTCTAGCAAATATAAAGTTACAGTAAAAAAACTAAGTCAGCTAGCCTCTCGTGGTCAAAATGTCGGAAGGATATTATTTAGTAAAAGTGTTTACATTGTACGTAATCGTCCACCTCTATTATTTTGTATAATGCGCTAACTGAGCATGTTAAAATTTAAATCACGATTTTATTTAATCTTGTGTACTGCCGGTAACAGTAGAGTGCGCGTGAGCGAGATAGCACTATATGTAAATATCTTCTAATCTGTCCCCATAGCATAAATCCAAAATCTAAAAGAAATAGCCCGTTTTTACGGACTTCAGTCAATACTTTTTATCTCATAGGTATTTAATTATTTTTTATTATTAGTGTTATTTTTTAAACTAATGATGTGTCATGTTTAATTGTGTTTTTGTCTATCTCCCTCTATGACGTGACTAAGGAATTATTATATTTTTTTCATTGGCAACACTTAAAAGTTTATAGTCTATGTTTTAGGGTTAACACATTTAAAATCTAATATGCATTGTTGATTGTACACAAACTGTGATTTGTTTCTTCCTATGTTTTGTGAGTGAAAATATGTCAATTTGGTCATATAAAGGAGGTTGACAAATTGTAATGTAGCAGCATGTACTTAGTATAATTGCATTGTCTTTTTGCTTTTAGACGTTTTTGTTAGATCATATACGGCTTCAACACCGTCTTAACGTAATACTATCACGTTTGACGACCCGCTTGGCGGAATGGCAGTAACTGTACTTGCGAAGCCAAAGGCTCGGGTTCGAGTCCTCGTAGGGGTAGATTTTTGTATAATAAATACAAGCATTTATGCCTGAGTCATGATTATGTATATCTATTTTTATTTTATATGCGTATGCGCTTAGTATCTATAACACAAGCCTCACTGATTTTTTTTTTAACTAAGGCTAATATATATGAATATTAGACACATTATTTATATTTTAATTTGGTATGGTATTGGACTTTTAATTTAAAACCCATGCATTACAAGTAAAAATTGCATCAAATAGATGTATTTCTTTGTACCCCAATTTATTGACTTTTTCTATGAAAATATATATGAAAATGGGTTTAAATTAAAAATCCTTTATCTACAAAAAGCGTCAAATATCTACTAGGACGGGATGTCAAAATATTAAGGTACAGTCAAAGTGAGCAAAAATATTGGAACAGCTGACTTTTTAAATAGTAGAAAACATATTAATTTGAATATGTTAAATATATAAATATTTTTGTTCACTAATCTGTACCTTTTATAAGTTAAAACGCACTATTTTATTTATTTGTATATCTTTTGGAATTAATATCTTCAAGAATATTGTAAAAATAAAAGAATTAACTCCCTATACAAATTATGACTATTTTCATCTATGACTCGAAGCACAACGTGATAGATACGTATGAAAACGTTTATTGCAAAATAACCAAATGAATGAATAATGTTGTATTACTTTTTTAGCTTTTATCAGAATATAGAAAAGCCTTCAACTAAGTTATAACATAGTGTGTAATTTTGAATGAAAAATATTTCGGTTGTGCAATGCGGGCCATTTTAATGAAACACCAATTATCGTTTTTTACGTTTTCACAGACGGTGTTGAATGCTTACCCGAGGCAGTTGCTTACACCAAATATGTAGCATTTCGTTGATAACATGACTCGACAAGCGTTGACGCTTCGCTGATCCTGCCAATGTTGATGTTTTGCCCTCATTTGTGGTGTTCTTTTTGGTAAAAAAGGGGAATCAGTTTTTTTAATACTCTATGACTATGATCACATATTTTATATTAAGATTGTTACTTAAATGTATTTTGTATTATGCAGCTTTAACAACGGTTAGAATGGGTATATGGACAAGGTTTTTTTTACAGAAAGATGTCGTCAACGCGGTCGAGTGAGATTAATTATAAATGCTTTATAGGTTTTTTTATTATACTGAGTTTTTGCGTTAACAAGCGTCAACTCAAAAAGAACATCACAAAATCTTGCACAGATCTCTTAATATGACATGTTGCGAACTTAAAAGTGTTGCATACGTCTTAATACATAAGTGTAGGTTATAAATAAATAGATATAAACACGAAGAATATATTAATATTATATTATGTATCTTTGAAATGATAACTCAAGCCATAATAATATATTTTGGTATAAGGAGGTAATATGTTAATAAAATTTTAGTTGAACGAGTTGGATGGACATTTTTAGATGTTTTACCGAATTCTTATGTCCAACCAGCTGTTTCGGATTGCCGAGTTGTTAGCTATTAAAGCGCTGTGGTATCAATGTGTAGTTGTGTAAATCCGCATTATGCTGAGGTTTTTTATTGTACTCCTATAAACTACCAGTAGGCATTCAAAAATTTATTATTACCCATTTTTGTGGACTCAAGTGTACACGTAGTAGTTCATGATACGAATTACTAATGATGATATTGAAGATATACTATTACTGAAATGGATCGTCTATATGTTTTTTTCATTAAAATGCAATTAAAAACCTCAGCGTAACAGTTGTGACGCGACAACTGAACAGATTTTTATGACGAAAAAATCATTCAAGTAATGTGTTTTTAACTATTGACTTATTTCTTGTCCCGTCACTTTTGTTAATATATGGGCAGTCGAATTACTATAGTTTACCAAATTGATAAGGGGAATACCCTGGAGCGGTTTAACATGTAACAGAATAAATCTATATTATATTTTTATTTCATTACATGTAATAAACTTACGTTATTTTTAAATTACATTTGTGTTTGATTTACCTTTTAAATATAAAAAAGAAAAAAAATGTTATTCGCATTGCTAAAAACAATACAGTTATCTTAAGTATGTCATGCAGGCTTATAATTACTTATGCAGACTAAAGATAAGATAAATGCTTTTTATTTAATATGAACGTTTACAATGCATTAATTTAAAGTCAATTATGCCATGGCTTCGATATTCCTACGACGGGAGACCAGGTACCGAGAATAAGCCGCAAGAATATCGACAAAAGCTATTTTTTCTTCCTTTAATGTGTTACAGTTTTTTAAGTTTAAAAAAAAATTCTAGTGCTTGTAAAAACGCATTACAAAAATTAACTTTACAAAATATTAATTAGAAGTATAGTTCTGAAAGCAAAAGCCATTAACTCCACGCCGTTTTGTCCTTTAAATAATCAATTCTGTAAATAGCATTTGCTCATATGGGATTTTTTTTTATAGAAGTAAAACTAAACCCTTTATTACACTTAGGGGGTGGTAAAAGGCCACTAAAGATACTGGAGATAATCATCAACACAGCCACCGTAGATAACAAAATTGGCAGCATCGTTTTCCGAATTATGGTCTTTCAATGCGATTTTCAACCCGCTTATTAAGAGTGGAAGTAATTATCCTATGTCATTAATTCACGATTTTAAAATGGCACCATTCATATCTAAAATAAAGTCAATTCTACATTTTTGGCATTGAAAATTGCAAAATTATAAATGGGTACATTACATATTTTTAATCAAATGTTTTTTATAATGTACTATAATCTCATGAGAATTAAATTATAGTATGAAGTTTGTGATAGACTGTACTTCCCGATCTTTATTACTGTTTGATAGAGAAGTACAGTCACCGTCAGAAAATAAAGGGCAAAGTGGTCATCAATATCGGAAAAGTTGGATGACAATAACATTTTGGTAGGGATAGGTGTACCAAGGGGGATGAAAATCCGAAAAACCAATATTTTTGACCACTTTGTATTTTTCTATACAAGGTGTTTTGTATACCAAGTTTTAATAATTTTCCGGGCTTGTATGCGTGATACCGTATACATAATTTTAGGGATTATACAGGTATTACCAAACACCACGTTTAAAATTCTTAATATAATCTTTGACACTATATGTACAATCAGCGTCAAAAGTTAACAATTTAATACCACATCACATTAATTATTGGGTACATTGAGTATCGCTGCAAAACAAAATTTATTGTGACACGGTACTAAAGAATTGGTGAGGATTCACATACATAACATCATAATAAAACACAACATTGATTTATTAACAGAACTCTATTAAAAATAAACATTTTAACAACAGGCTTTTTATATACAGCTAGCCATTTCTATCTACATTCATACACAACGCTAGTCAAGGGTGGACCTGTCATACCACTCTGGGATCTTCTATTATTATTTTGGAACGTTCCCAAGGTTTATTTGCTTCCATAAGCTCAAAAATAAGCAAAAAAAAATTCGCGCCATAAAAATTTATTGTTTTGAGTCAGCAATAATATGAGCATTTTTGCTTAATTTAACTTGCAATGTAAGTTTTATGATCCGATATATACTTTTTAACATATAATATTACTAAATATTCATTGTTAATACTTCCGAAACTCCTCAGAGTGATATAGACATAAATGCTAATCTGGTGCGTAGCAATATTAATACATTTAAACGAACTCCTAGAACAAAAGAGCCACGTCATACATTACACGCGAGGTCCGCTGCGAGATACCTATCAGTCATATTGTTTCACACCTTATTTACCACGTCATAGAGTACTTATTTGCATATTGTACACTCACGTTCAAAAGCAGTAACGCGCCACAAATATCATAAACATTGGTGATTTGATTGGGTGCTACTGACGTCATCGACAATCGAAATTAAAAAGTTTGGTTACAATATTAATTTAAAGAGAAATCGACGCAACCGAATCTCTTAAAAAATATCTAAACCTTTATTCGAAAAAGCTGTATTTAAAATACATATTTGCGTATAGAAATTAGAAACTTTTCTATTATGTAGATTGTTTTTTTGCTGTGACAATAATATTTAGCTGGATTTAAAAATAATTATAATTTAAAACATGACTTAAAGATAACACATCAATCTTCCAAAATATATCAAAACTCTTCAATTGGGATTGAACTCTGTTAGAATTTGCCAAAAAACTTTAATGAAAATGGAACAGTTTCAGGAAGGTTTATGTGTTGTTGGTTGTATTTAAGGTTAATACTACTTAAAAGTAAAGTATTATAATTTTTCACATTTTCACATTTATGGCTGTTCAAATTCATACTGGACAAACAGATGTGAACTCAACTGTACTATCGGATCTAACACAGCAAATTCACTTTAAAATAGTGTGTATAAATAATTCACGCCAATGAATACCTTTATTATCGACTTTCGATGACGTAAGTATTAAACTAGTGTCATATAAATACACTAAATTTACATAACATATACACTATAATATTTCAAAGATTTAGATTAGTACAGGTAATATAAATTAGACTGAAATGCATTATTTTAGTCTTATATTAAACTTTAAAACACAACATGAACACAGTTAATATTAACTCGTACATCAATTTAGCTATCTTCCATTCTGCATCCATCTTTAGAACTGAATAACCTTTAAAAACACACCATAAGGTTTAATTTACATTAACAATAACTTATTATAGAGCCTATAAATTTATTTGCTGTGTAATTCTCATACGACAGACCTTCTGTTGTCGAATTTACCAGTTTCTTTTTTTAGGTTATTTAATTTACATTTTCCAAAATCTTTTGTGCGTTCACTATTCGCCACAATGATGATTAGAGTAGACACATTATATTATATTTAGAGATAAATCCGATTATAAATTATTTTAGGTAAATATGTGAACTTGTAAAAATTAAATGACACACTTTTATGACTGATTATACGCGAGAGAACAGTTTTTTGATATTTTCAAATACAATAAAATATCTTCTCTTTTCTTTGCTTACACGTGCAAAGAAAAAGAGAAGATATTTTATTGGCATGGCGGTATTCTTTTTCTATAATTGTCATATAACATTAAATATATGTTGTTATATTTTAATTTTGTTTTTACTAATTGAGTTGCAATTCTCCGGTAAAATTTCAAAAGTAAATGAATAATTCGAGGTTATATTTATTCTAGTTTGAAAATATTAATAACTAAATTATTATTTTTTTATTTAAGAAACTATACAGGTTGAAAAGATTATAAAATTGGCCTTTTAAATGTTTTAAATTCAAATGGATTTTGAAATAATTTGGTTGACTTGAATTAGTCCTGCTAAAATGTGAATGGCACCTAAGGATTATGTCAGTATTAAGTGGAAATGTTATTATGACATATTTGCCACTTAAGGCGGATAATAGTTATAGTTTGCTCGCACTTATGTTATTCAAAATAACTTTATCGGTACCAATTAGAGGTGGAAACTATCGAGCTAATCTTATTTATGTAAAAAGCTGTTGTTTCATGGATTAAAAATAGAAAAAAAATGAGTCGACCGTTAAAAAATGCCAAATTGGGGGTAATTCATGCCTACGTTTGAATTTTACATATCTTATAAAGACGTATTTCTTAAGGTTGTTTTCAGAGCTCTGCGGCCTGTATGGATTACCCGCCGGCAGGCTTTCCGTATACTTTATCAAATATTACACAAAATCTCATAGCATTGTTCTAAAATAAAGTAGCTCAAGCAATGATGGATTCAGAAATATTGACGGTTAGCGAGGTAGTAGACCACGAAGATCGCGATATAGCGATATATTTGTACGTAAACATACGCATCGCTCTAAAACCAGTGTAAAAAGTGCATTTTAACACTTAACTTTAAGAGGGCAAAGTGCGGCTATACTTCAACGTAAAAATCATTGGCTTTTTCTTTGGCGGTTTGATCAACTTGAAAATAATGAATTTTAATTTATAAAAGTTTAGAACTGTTTATTGCTATGACATTTTTAAAATATGCATATTATTACTGAAGCGGTTTCGGACGGAGCGGAGCGGAGCGAAGTCAAGCGTACGTCTTGTAAGATGAATCGATAAGTTTAACTCAATATCTTAGGCAGAATATGTTGTGACGTGGTAAAATAAGCAATGATTTAAAATTTTTGTATTTTAAAAAACATAGTCGTCTCCAGCCCATGTAGACCCGTGTGCAATCACACTAGCGCCTTCTGGTAAGCACATGGTCAAAATGGAATGAGTACAAATAACAGAACATTACCACAAACTGTCAAAACTCCCCAATGGATAATAAACTATATTGTATGAAGATTAAATTGAAAATCGATTGAAGCAATTTGCCAGTTTTGAATGCCATTATAAGTTGACTGATTGTATTTAGAATTATACAGGGTAATCAACCCTTACAAGCCAAAACGTACCCATGTTAACATGTCTATATTGATTACAGTAGTGTTGCCCAAATTCAGTCTTGGTCTTGCAGTCTTGGTCTTGTTCTTGCGTTTTTGCAAGACCAAGACCAAGAACAAGACCGCGTATTTTTAGCAAGACCAAGACCAAGACTGACCGTGCAAGACTTGAGCAAGAACAAGACTAAGCCTGCAAGACTCTTGCGTCTTGCAGCTAGGACTTAGCGCTATTTCACGGAGTAGTTAGGTGTAACAGTTCGGTGTATAGGTACGCTTAGGAATTCTATGAGACGCAAAAAACTGTATCAAAGAATATGAAAAACTGGATCTATGCGCATTACGACTAATACCATAAACATACCTACATAGCGAATAAAAAAATATCCATTAAAATCAAACTGAGTGCATGCATAGTTATGTTTTAACCATCGGCACTTTGATAATGCGGCATCAAAGGTTTTGTACTTACTTCTCAAAGAAATTTGCTGCTTTTCGGAAGCACATGGTTATAATACACGCGCCGGCGGCTTCTTTTGAAATCATATACAACAATCGTTGCCGCCGCGCCGAAATCACAACATTTGACACTATTTGATTGCCGCCACAGGGCGTAGGCGTAGGTATACTCATGCAAAATAATTTCGAATTTTAAGAGTACCTACAGGTGTTCCAAAGAATAAATAAGTTTCAGAGTGCTTATAATGAAAATGAATACATTATACTGATCACGCAAGTAGTATTATGATTAGAATAAAATGGTAAGGATAGGTAGTAGATGTCATAATAATTTATTCTAGTAAGTATATATTATAATATTGATTATATGGTTTTAAACTAATTACTTAGGTACTATTATTGTACATTTAGTCATTATATTTCTTAAGTTTTTACAAGAAAAAATAGCAAAAAAGTGTTCAAATATCACCCGTTTGATAAATATTGTAGCCACTTTTAAATATACTTGAAACGTGTAAAAAAATTCTACATAATTAATAAAATAATATAAAAAGCGTAGGTACTTACCTACTAATAAAATAAAAAGCCTGCGATTTATTATTAGTAAATAATCACGGCAGCCGAGAGTGTGTCTCCACTTTTGAATACATAAATCATAACCAGATCACTAGAGCCACTTCAAAAAAGAAATTTGTAATTCCTAGGGTTCAAAATTATTTTGGTGACAGAACTTTACAGAAGCGTATACCATATCTTCTTAATTCGTTGCCCGAAACTATTAGATGTGAAACGGATAAAAATAAATTTAAAAAAATATTAAAAGATTATCTGATGACTACTATTTAACACAACAATTGTATGTTTTTATTTATTTTTTTGCATTCACAATGCAATATTTCTATAAGATATAAAATACGTGTGTAAAAAACAACCACGCCTCCGAGCCCATCTGAGGGCTCGGAGGCGTGGTTGTTTTTTACACACGTATTTTATATCTTACAACAATTGTATCTTATTATTATCACCGCTAAATTTTCCTTCAGTTTGTTGTAATTCAGTCTAAATCCAATTATTGTGCACTTAACTTTACCTGATACAGTTATAGTTGTATTATATACCTACATAATTATAATTATAAGCTAAGAGACTAAAGATCCCTCAGTCAAACCGACAAGTCGGTTTTGTGGGACTAAATTGTATCTTTGTATTTTTTTTTCTTGTATATGAAATAAATAAATAAAAAAAAATAAATAAAAAAAAAAAAAAGTATTTACAAGCAGTGCCCGCGACTTCGCCCACGAAGAATAGTAACTTTGGAGGTATAGTGACGTTCAGGATTTATTTATTTATTTTAAAACTTCTGTCATCAAACATACAAACAAACTCTTCAGCTTTATAATATTAGTATAGATTAGTATAGATGTACGCCAAAACATTCACTTATATGTAAAGAATAGTGATTGGCACTAATTCTTTACATATATTTTATTCACGCGTCGCGTCTGTACAAGTAGGTAATAATCTGTGTTTGTACGCCGCACGCGGCATCGTTTGATTTGCGGCGGCATCCTTTTAATAGAGCCGGCACGTGGCGAGGCGGCGCGGTAGAAAGCAAGGAAACGTACTATAAACAAAGGAATTATTTTAATTCCAGTCATTTCCAATTGAGCTGTGCTTCGAGTCTAACTTAATAATTGTTTTTACTAATTCTTGTTGTTTTCTAAAAACGTATCACGTGTACAATTTAATATGAGTGACGAAGATTCAAATTATTCTAGTCCGAGTAACGAGAGTTTGAGTCACAGATCTAAAAGACCCAAAAGCAAATTTGAGGAGTTTTTCGAAATAATTCATGCATCCCAAACTGCCTTGTGTAAATTGTGCCAACATAAAAAGACTGAAATAAAAATGAAAAACAGAAACACTTCAGGCTTAAGGAAACATCTAATATCTTTCCACAAAAAGGAATCACAAATATTTCTTCCTGTTAAACCAAAATTAAGTGGAGATATCACAAGCTTTTTAGTAACCGCTGGAAGAAGTGGACAGGTAAGAATATATTTTTTTTATATGAAAACTCCAGGAACTCAAAAAAGTCTTTTTTGAACAAATGACTTTAAACTGACTTCGGAATATTTTATAGATATTGATAAAATAGTAATACATAGGTACATATTTCGCGTCATTTTTAACAATGGTCGAAATTGTCGCTACGGGAATTTTAACTCCGCGTAGCTGTTCATGCGATACTTTCAAAAACGCCATTAACTTACGTAAGTATTTTTGAGTTAGTGGTGTTTTCATCTAGGGGTGCGACATATTAAGTATGTAATTATCGTCTTAAATATTTTTATAAACACCTATATTTTCATTTGTTTTCATAATCGGCCAGTAACAACTAAGTACTTTATTTTGGTAAATTACAGTACAGTGCAACCTTAATATAACAAATGTCAATTTAACGATTTTCTCGATTTAACAACAACAAACCTCCTCCTCCTAAACGCTCAAACCTAGTATGTTTTAAATAATAACACAAGATTTATTGTTTTATTTCAGTCGGAAAACAGCAGTGACAACATCACGACAGCTACAGTTGATTGGGTAGTGAAAAAATATCTTCCCTTCTCATTTTTCGATGACGAAGCTACACAAGTATATTTTCGACGTATTTGCCCTAATATGGAGTTTCCTAAAAGGTCTACACTTAGAAGGAAAGTCAAAGAGCGATTTGAAGAGCTCCAATTTAATCTCAAGGAACGACTTCAACAATTATCATCTAAAATGTCATTTACCATTGATGGGTGGACGTCAATTGCTGGTAGGAGTTACTACGGGGTTACTATGCATTATATAGACAACGAATGGAAGTATCGATCTGTAGTTCTTGATTTTATACCATCACGCGGTCGACATACTGGGGAAGATATTGCAACGATTTTCCATGAATGTTTATTGGAATATGGCATAATTGATAAAATACAAGGTATCACGGTCGACAACGCAACTGCAAATACCAAATTTATGTATGAACTGGGCAAACAGTTGCCACACTTTGATTCAGACAATCAACATTTCCGGTGCTTTGCTCACATTTTAAACCTTGGTGTACAAGATTTATTAGAGACCTTAGCATTACACTGTGAGTCTGACACTAACGCGCAAGATCAGCAGTATGAAGACTATGCAGACGAAACTGAGGAAGATGAAGAATATGCACCAAATATTGCTGACTCGCGTACATCTGTAACAAAGTTACGCAGTATTTCCAGTAAAATAAAAAGAAGTGAGATAGTGAAGAAGAAGTTTCAGTCTGCTTGTGAAGCAGCTGGCGTGCCATCAAATCTAAATGCCATTCTTGACTGTCCAACAAGATGGAATTCCACACATGATATGATTGGATTTGGTTTAAAAGTGAGAGCGGGCATTAACATATTGTGCAGTTCTGTCACCGAATTGAATGATTTTCAAATCACAGCTAGTGAATGGCAGGTACTCGAAAAATTACATAAATTTCTAATAAACTTTAAACTTTTAAGTACAAAACTTGGTGGAGACAAATATGTTACATTACCGCTAGTCATTGTATCATTCAATCTCTTGCTAGATAAAATTGAATCCATGGTAAAACAGTTAGATGAGAAACCTAATCGATCTGAAGTGGATGAAAGGCTCATTCTAGCTTTCCAAGCAGCTCGAGACAAAATGCTTAAACATTATAAGAAGAGCAACTGGATTTATTGTACTTCTTTAATTTTAGACCCAAGGCATAAGGCTCAGACTTTTGACCTGACAATGTGGGGGAAGCAACTTAAAACAGAAAGTCTGCGCAAGTTCAATGAACTTTATGAAGAATATAAAAGTCTACACTCACTGAACAAATCTCTGGAATTGCCAAGAAAAGAAAATAAAGTATGTGATGAAGATGAAGACATTATAGACTTTGATAAACTCTATGAATGTCCCTCGACGTCATCTGGATCTTGTCTTCAAGGCTTAGTGATAGACGAGTTGGAGGAGTACCTGAGAAAACCAAGAACTGCCAGCTCGGAAGACATTTTAGATTGGTGGAGGACGCATGAGACAGAGTATCCGACTTTATCGAAGATGGCCCGTGATTTTCTCTCAATACCTGCAACTTCAGTACCTGCTGAGAGATTATTTTCTAAAGCATCATTAGTAATTAGAAAACATAGAAATAGGTTAAGTGATGAGTCAGCCAGATGGTTACTTTGTATTAATTCTTGGTCAAAAGAATTGATATAAAGTAACATAACCTAATGATAAAGCTGTTGTGTACTGTTATGTTTGATTTGTGTTGTATTTTATTTTTGATTGAAATAAATGATAAATCATAAAACTCTTTTATTAAATTTCATGCAAGTTGAGGGTTCAATCTCTTTCTAGACAGACATTGTTATTTAAAATACAGTCAAGTTATTGTAATTAATTTGTTTTTTTACATGTTTTAGCAAATGTAAGCTTATAAATCATAAATGTTTATTAAGAAACAGTTACTTCCATGGAAAACGACATATAGGTCAGTTGATTTTTCGACTTTCTTATCAAATCTTCAGTTATTTATTAATCTGATTGATCTTTACTATGGCTATGTTAATTCAAGCTCACAATGTTCCAATTCTAATACGTTTTTCTAAGATTTAAAGTAAACTTTAATAAATAGCAATAGACTAATAGGTAATTGCAAGACTTGCAAGACTCTTGCTGCAAGACCAAGACCAAGACCAAGACTGCAAGCGCAAGACCAAGACCAAGACCAAGACCAGGTGTATTGGCGCAAGACCAAGACCAAGACTGGCTAAGTCTCGTCTTGTTCTTGCATTTGGGCAACACTAGATTACAGGTATATAGATGTCAAAAATGGGAATCGTAAACAAAACTACTTTCTATTCTCGCTCGATCAGTTGATCGATCATTTTGTATGGAGAGTCCATCTTTTTATGATTTCCATTTATAGATAGTGAAAGTACCCTGCACCATAGGTAGACGCCTCTTTTAGTACCTTTTAGTGCCATACATATTTTACTAATATATGCTAAAAATGCCAGTGAAAAAGTGCATTTTTATAGATAATTTATATGAACGATGTTCATATCAATAATATGCGATCGAAGATAGTTAGAATGCAATAAAATGAATAAAAATACGAACACAGTAACACGGCCGTCACCTGCGCGCGGGCGCGCCAAAAGTGAACTGTCAAAAAGAGCGCTATCGCGACGATTTTAGCGAGAGCAGCGCGACGGCGCTCCTTGGCACTAAAAGGGTCAAGGCACTTGGACAATTTGGCTAGTACTTTCGGATGCAACTCTGATGTTCCTCTCAAAATCACCCATCCCGTCTCCGTCCTATCTCGAGATGGGTTGTCTCGAGATGTTCATATGTCATAGTAGTTTACATTTTTTTTAGTACCCATAGTACAAGATAGCTTAATTTAGAACTAAATAATAGAAGTCAGTTTTCCGGAATTTATTGCTTATGATTATGATATATTTGGCATAGTCCTCTCCGCTCGGCTTACACTATTGAAGTAACGGAGCAAAGATTTCAAGCATTATAATTGGTTAATCCGCTAAGCTCCGCCCCCTTCCGCCCAGTTTCGCACTAGTGAGAACGCACCTTTAGTAAGGAATATCTTTTTGAAAATTCCCTGCCAATATAAGCAATAGTAACCACACGTACGCACATAAAAGGAAATATATTATGCCGTTTTTTTAATTTACAACGTGATAACATAATTTCTTCATATCTATTAAAACTTACCCCTTATCGGGTTTTAAAACGCTTCGATGCAGTCTTGCAAACATACAGTTGAATACGGAACACATCTACACGCATCCTTTGACATTCAATCGATCTATCCCTTTCTGTATCAAAGAAAAGTCGTAGCTTAGAGCGAGACGGATTGCGACGACCGTACGACTCACAGCTACTGTACGTACAGATTTTATAGGTTTTCTCGCTTTAGAATATTAGTTGAAGGAGTATTTGTTGGAAAATTGTTTTAATACTATATAAATGATATTTTTTTAATATATTGTACTTAAGTATATATATTTTAATATGTTAAACAAAATATTTTAATTAATTAAATTAGTGCCTAGTTTAAAAATATATATTATTAATTAGGAGTCAACATGTTAGCTACAGATAATAAATATTATGATAATCTTTTTAAATACAAACATAGTTAATTAAAATCTATAATGTAAGAACACAAATTTGTTGTTTGTGTGTTTGTCTGTCCGCTCTTTTTCCATTGTATACGCGTTACCATAGCAACGCGTTACCGGATCAGCTAGTAAATAATTATTAATTTAATTTTAAAAATTGGAGCCTTATATTCGTTACAAAGATTATTAATATTCCCGATAATCTTTCGTGATAAATTAAACACTTGTATTAAGAGTGCTGTCTGTAGTACATCGACGAGAATCGAACTAGGTACTCATAGGTTAAAAATTACAACTTAAAAAAATCAGCTTAAGAATGATGTAACAGATAGGGATGAAGCGATCGCAAAATATCAAAGGATGCGTGTAGATATGAGGACACGCTTAAAATATATATTTTACAATTTGTTGGATTTTTATCGAAGCCAGTCACCATATAATGAGTTAAACAGTTCTTACTTAAATTTGTAGTTTATTCCCTGCATATCATTGAAATGTTTAAGGAACTTAAAGAAGATTCTTATTGATTTGTTGTAATAAACGATGTAATGAAATCATAACACTACTATTATTGTGATAACAGAATAATTATGTTTTTTGTGGATTATGTGTGGTGACGACGTATAATATTGTAAATGTCGTTACTTCTGTTAAAGCTGACGAGTTTCTTGCGCCCATTCTTCTTGTCAGTTAAGAGATATCCTGAATGGGTGGTAGGTAAAAATGTTGGACGATTCAAAACAACTTATTATAAGTGTGTTTTAAGTTATTTTTCATTTCATTTATATAGTCATAAGCAATGTAATGGAATTGAAATGGAACTGTTTACAATTGTATTATAAAATTAGTTGTATTTAGCGATGAATTGATCCACTCAGCGGCTGCTGTTTATTTATAGATCGATCAATATATTAATCTTGAATTCCATTTCATTGATCATGGAAAATCTCTCACTAGTCTAGGAACCAATCATGATAATAATCGAAAATTTTAATTTTAAATTTTGATTTTAAACGTGATTTTAGAGATTTCCACTTATTACGATCCCGACATACATCTCTAACTTCAACTCTCTTTAGCCTTTTCATAAAGCTCGTTTTTGAGTGTACTAAATCGCGTTACTCAATTTAAGTGACGTACCAAAAAATGTCAATCTATTTTCAACCTACTATACAACATTTAGAATATCTTTTTGATTGTTCGAATTTCTTACCCTTGCATGTCTTAACTGACACGAAGAATAGGCGGAAACCTAATGCCAATAACAAATTTTTGAGCTACGCGTCACATCATACATTTATATAAATCAAATGTTTTATTTTAATTTAGTTTAATATATCAATGCTGTGACATTCTAGTTAAATAATAATACTCGTACTCAAGTACAGTTTTCTTCGTTCACGAGCATGACGCATGTGCAAACCATCTCTTAATTTGATTTTGAAAACTGAATTTCAATTTAAAACCTTCGTTCCAATTTATTGGAAATTAAAATTTATTTATTAATCTGCAATTCTCTTTTTTGCTGATTATACATATAAACCTTCCCTTCTGCATAAAACTTATCAAAGTTTCATCACATTCTGATCAATGGTTTTACACGGGAATAAACATACAAACATCCATTTTTATTAATATAGATTGAAAGTTAATTAACCTGACCACATCACTTTTAACAATAGCGATATATGCAATATATATGATATTTATTTTTTCTGTACCCCTTAAAACAGCACATGTTAACATGCGCGCGATAACGATACCTAAAATCCGCCAGCATTATATAATGCTCTATAGCGCACAGTCTGATTTAATCGTTATTATGGCTTTAGTAATGGTTCTTTTTGATTGAATGATATTTTTCCCCGAAAGAGAGAGAAATAACGCATTAACTCAAAGCTGGGTTAAAGGGGTTAAAAACCCGTTTCTGATCGTAATTGATTTCTAGACTTATATAAATTTCTGCTTATACTCCAACGTCAGTATTTTTTATAAACAAAATATCGATAGTAGACATACTTATTCGATTTCACTGAAACTGTCAACAAGCGGTTTGCGTATCAAAAAATAAAGTTTATAATATTGCTACGTGTTCTGCGATGAAACTATTTGAGCTACAACAGTATAAAATTACTCAATCACTTCTTTTTTACCATTCAAAATGACGAAAAAATGTCTGCTAGTAACAACATAGGTTAACCGATAATTAGGCCGCATCCAAACTTGAATTGTTGCTTCGCCTGATTGGCCATGCCTGATAGAGCGAACGTGAATGGCAGAGGTTGGAGTTTCTTCTCGAGAACTGCACCGATGTTCCAATTGGAGTCTACCATACCTGGGAATAGTTTTAGTTGAAAATTAATAATGTCACGGTCCTAGAATAGCTCCTTGGGGTAGCCCAAACTATTGTATTATAAGTCTCTGTCTGAAAAGCAAAAGAATAAGAATCAGGCTGAATTGTCATGTCAAAGTAGTTCCTTTGATTGAAACAAAGAAACATGATGTTTTGTTTTGTTATCTATACGTATAAATAAAATTGGAGTGTCTGTTTGTAATATTGAAATAACCGTTTTTTACTACATGCATATATATGGTACATACACCAAAATAACATTTTTTACAATTTTTGTTTGTCTGTCTGTCTGTTTGTTCCAGCTAATCTCTCAAATGGCTGACCGATTTTGACGGGACTTTAATTGGCAGGTAGCTGATGTAATAAGGAGTACTTGGGCAAATATATTTTTAAGAAAAATAAAATTACTTTCAGTCGGTTCGGGTCAGCTAGTTTGATAATAAAACACTTAAATAATAACTGAATTGTAAGTGCTGAATGGCGAAAGGTTATTGGTTCGAGTCCCGCCTAACTTCTGAGACAAATTGCATTTTTTCTACGCAAATTTCTTAAGATAGAAAAAATTAATGGATTATATGCTCAAATACCAAAATATATAAAACGTAAAAGATAAAAAAATAATAATAAATCAATAACTAGTAGAAAAAAGAGGTAATTTTAATAAAAATACCTCATATGTGTTATTTTGTTCGTAAATATTTATTTATTTATTTGAAAACCAATAGGGTTATGTAAAAATTACAGTACAGCAGGTTAACATTCAGTAGTATGGCCAATAACAGGTTTTCCTTATTAATATTGACAAGAGGTGTTGTAACATAATTAAGAAGATAAATTTGACTATAATAAGAAGCAATATATTTCACATATTATTTCCGATGGTTATTAGAAATGTTAATATAGCAATATTTGAATCTCGTATTTCTTACTTAGGAAATGCTAAAGGGAATACTATTTGGATTTACAGATCAACGAATAGTTTATAGATAAATGTTACCTCTGAACACGAGCTCTGCTTTAGGGATTGTGACCTGGTAGCCGATGGTACCGACTGATTCCATTCCTCGGAATGATGTGTCCATCTCAGCGACGATCTGCAAAAAATACAATCAGTTTTTATTATTGTTGAATTGAAAACTTCTTTAATATCATTGTGATTTGCAAGTTGATGAAACGAAAAAGCGACAGTAAAAAGAGATAGATACATAAATTCATAAAATTTAACGTAGGAGAAAATGGGATAGGAAGCATTATACAATGTTTCTTATGTTCGTGGTATGTATTTTAGTTACCATAAGCTTCTTGTATCATTTATCGAAAATGTAAGCTCTGCGTCTTAATAAATCTATGCAATATATACGAATAAAATGAAAAATAATTATCTAACTTGTATCACTATGATTATTACTAAAACCTACAATTATCCTCTTCCCGAAATTTTACATTAGTCTCATAATCTTGAAACCCACATTTTTGAAGGTTTCACTTCTGCCACGTGTGAATTTCACACATGCTTTTTTATTATTTTTTATGTAAATTTTGTCTTTGGCTTAAGAATTCCGTAGTTAACGCATATATTAAATTGGACTATTCATTTGGTTAAAATTCCCACGATACTGGCTTAGCCTAGTGTGGAAATTGTGTACTAAGTCGATGTATTAAGTCGAATATTGAAGTTATATTGAATAATTATATTGAAGCCACCATATTATATTGAAGTGGAGTGGATTGGTGGTCGGTGTATATATACGCTAAAGCTTGAAACATTTTTTTATTTCTTTTTTTGTTCACCCATAGAGCCAATGCTTTATGGTCATAACTTTTTATTTATGCGAATTTCAAAAATTCGGGTCACGATCTATTCCTAAACCTGTTGATTCGATTCATTACAAAAAATACGAAAATCGGCTAAGAACTCAGAGCTATGGCGTCACATACTTTCGCCAGTGAAGCTGATCCATAGGAGCTTCGCTTGTTCCAATCAAAAACCAAAATTTTAATGTTTGCGTCCCAGTAGCTAATGTAACTCGTGGACATAATACAATTTTTAAGATATTTTTATTAGCGATAAATATGGTACATTGCATAGATATAAGGTAAGGTTGAGAAACACACATTTAGCTTACTATGTCAGCATACAAATATTAAATACATATAAGTTACAACATTGCAAGTTACATATTTCACATTATACATTACATTCCTTTGCCATAAATTCGTCGTGTGTAAAAAATATTTTCTTTTAACCATTTTCGCAGTTATCAAATAGTATTTTAACATCATTTGTACCATGTTTGCTTACAAATATATAATAATATTTACTATTTTGAATGAGTTTGTTCGTTATCCCATTTAAGTACGGGGGCCAAGACATAATCTACGATGCAGCGAGCTTACCCAAAATGTGTCTATTGTTAAGTCTAATTCAATGTTAATAAAGAATTTGAATTAAAAACTGGCTTCGTTTATCTTTACAATAGAACATAAGTGTATTTTTTACAGTAGTTATACCTGTAGTTGTTCACTGGCTTGTTTGAAGTAGCATAAGTGGAAACCAGCAGCGCCTAAGGTCGCAGACACTTCGGAATCTGAAAATCCAAAGGTAAATTTTAAACCAGGTTTTACCTCGTCTCAATACGATATAGCGATACGAAAGTCCATACTACGATGGGCATTGCCCTTTAGATAACCCTCTCTCTATAAAACTGGGCAGTTTTGTGGGTAACGACTTACCATCCATGGTGTACCGCGCCGCAGCTGAGGTGATGGCGATTTCACCACCCATCACCCTCGCACCAGACTGGTACACCAGCTCCGCTCCTAACGCCAGTCGCTTCGTTACAGACTAGAAAGAAAACCGTAACATCCGATAATGCCACATCACTCATACTGTTACTGAAAAAAGGTTGTTGAGTGATCAATAGTTCAGTGAGTTAGACGACCGTTTGGTGCAACGGTAGCGATCCTGCCTTTCGCACCGACGGTCCTGGTTTCGAATCCCGGAAGGGGCAGATGTTAGTATGATGAATACGAGCATTTGTACCTGAGTCATGGATGATTGTATATATTTCAATAAATATTACTTATTTATGTATGATATATGTATGTCTATCCGTTACCCTAGTATTCATAACACAAGCCTTAAAAGTGCTTACTTTGGGCTAGGTTACTTGGTGTGAATGTAGGAAATATTTATTTATTATTTGGGTATGAGCCCTGAAGCCTTATTCACAACTAACTGCTCTTACCGAAACTTTTCGAATATCACCTCCATGAGCTATTCACAAATTCGACATCGGAAACTTTTGATAGCGTGATTCAGAATGAAAACTTTTACTATCAAATTCGTATCCTACAAGTAATTGGTGGTGGAAACGTGTCCGAAGGTAAGAAAAAAATCAAAATAACTTTATTCTGCCTTAATTATACTTTCAAATTATTATTTGCAAGTAGTTTGAGGTAAGTTTGTTATGTTATTTCGTTTTAGGTTCGTTGTTTACGTTAAATAAGGGATATATGTAAGCAAATAATCTACCTGCTACCTAATGTGGTAATTAAAAATAACTCTTTTTCTATTTACTCGGAAATACTTTAACACAGCCATTGTATAACAAAAATCTTTTTCATTTTTCTTTCAATTATTTTTCATTCATTATTAATTCAGATTTTGCTATAAAGATAATGGTTCTTTGTTTTCTAAATGATTAAATCCTCCTTAATTCCTTAATTTGAAGCAGGGATGTTGCGAATATTCGCATCCGCATCCGCATATGCGGAACATCCGCATCGATTTAGACATCCGCATCTGCATCCGCATCCGCATAAATCGATGCGGAGCTGATGCGGATGCGGATGTGTAGCAGATCGTGACAAGAAAGAAAGGGGAGGGGCGTGTCGACCGAGTTAAAGATTAAAGATGATACGTGGGTACCACTGAAAATGTTTAGAACTGACCAGTTAGAAACATTGCTAATGAAAACTTTTTTGAATTTCAATTTTAGAACTCTTTGGTAACCTAATGTAGACTCAAAAACAAAGCTATGATAGGCTGCTATTAGCATTTCTTAATGAAGCCCCATCTCGTGCCACTATTTACGATTGGTTTAACGAGTTTAAGCGTAGTGGACGTAGCAATCTCAACGATGATCCACGTGAGGGAAGTCCTTTAACAGCGACTACTGAAGATAACATCAGTGCTGTGCGACGCATGATGGAGGATGATAAGAGAGTGACCTATCAGCAGATACGGGCAAGCCTAAGCATTGGTATGAGTTAAGTTCAAAAAATATTACACGAACATTTAGGCGTCAGGAAGCTTTGTACTAGATGGATTCCCCATACTTTAACCGACGACCAGAAACACCTTCGCATGGACTGGTGTCGCCAAATGTTAGATAAGTTCAACAGCAGTGACTCAAATGCTGTATTTGACATCGTCACAGGTGATGAAAGCTGGATATATTGCTACGAACCCAAAACCAAAAGACAATCAGCTCAGTGGGTGTTTCCTTTCGAGGATCGGCTAACTAAGGTAAAGAATGGAAGAAGTCAAGGAAAAAAGATGATTGCCTCATTCTTTGGTCGGAAAAGTCATTTCGCGACAGTTGTGCTAGAAGATGGAAGGACAGTTTCTGCAGACTGGTATGTCAATCGCTGTTTGCCTGTTGTCTTAGAAAAAATTCGACAGCAGCGCCCTCGAAGCAGGATCCTCCTTCACCACGACAATGCTTTAGCGAACTCCGCAGAACGGACAGTTGAATATTTGACTATGGCAGGTGTCGAGATAATGACTCATCCGCCATACAGTCCTGACCTGGCGCCCTGCGACTTTTATTTATTCCCAAGAACTAAAGATAAAATTCGAGGTATTCGCTTTACGAGCCCTGAAGAAGCGTACGAAAATGCCCTAGGAGAGACCCCTAAAGAAGAATGGGCCCACTGCTTTTCTCAGTGGTTCCATCGAATGCGACGATGTGTAGAGAGGAACTGAGATTACTTCGAAAAACAATAAGAGTATTGGCAACTTTCTACATTAAGCCGTTTTTCATTTTCTAAAAATTTTCAGTGTTACCTATATTGAAGATTAACAGAAACACGGAAGACATCTTGGCTTCTCGAACAATATCTCCAAGTACCGAAAGAGCGTAGAAAATGAGAATGACAGATTTCATGGAAACAGAATGAAACGACTAAAGACCTCAGGCTACAGGACGTCAGTCCTGTTTAATTAGTGAGCCCGTGCGATAGACAGCCTTTGTGATATTGATTCGTTGGTGGGAGAAATGGTGGGAGGCGTCCGAGGTGACGGCACGGTGGTGGTTTTTTTAAAAATAAAAGTAGTCTAAGTTACTTCTTATTACATCAGCTACCTGCCAATAAAAATCCCGTCAAAACCGGTCCAGCCATTTTAGCCATATATATATATATATATATATATATGCATGTAGTAAAAAACGGTTATTTTTTACTCACTTCCAACTCACTCCCAATTTTATTTTTATGTATAGATAAAGAAAGGATAAATATTACTGCTTTTTACCCTACCAAACCAACACTTAAGTTTTTTGTACAGATCCGCATCCGCATCCGCTTCCGCGGATGTGAGCCTCTTAAAATCCGCATCCGCATCCGCGGAAGTGAAAAAAAGTGCATCCGCAACATCCCTAATTTGAAGTAATATTACAACAATAATTTGTTTTATATTAATAACTTAAATAGTATAATGTACTTTAAATAGTATTTTAATAATATCATAATCACATAATATTATTTTGATAACTACATAGCACCAGATTTAACATATAGTACTTATTTACGTTTATACTAAGCCACTTTATTTTTCACTAGCGTCTGCTAGCTTTTATTTACAAAGCTAGCTTTAAGGAATGCACAGTATCAAGACATTACACAAAACACTATTTTATTGAAATAAATTACTTGATAAGTTGTAAGTTATTTTCATTTAAGATATTTTGTGACAAATATGTTTGTAATCATGAAAAATTAGCATATTTAGTACTTTGATATTTTCTACTACACTAGTCCATATCTTACCATTTTTTAACATTCTTTGTAAACGCGCTTTACGACTGCAAGTTAGCACTAAAAGTAGTCTGAGCATACGGAATCGAAAACAATCCGTTCGGGAACAATATTAACATTTCGAATTTGGAAGCTATCGGACACGACATGTTTCAGACGTTTGTGAATCTTGCCTGGTCTCCTTTTAAAGAGGGAAGGGGCGTCCGAAGGCGTCAATTAACATAATAAAAAACAAAATTAATTTTATATAAACCTAACCAAGCCTGAAATATGCAATTGTAAGTTAACAGTTTTACTTTCATTATGATCTCTATTTTTCAAAAATTAATCTCGCAATCAGAGATAGACAGTCACAGATATCAGTGATAAATACATTATCAATACAAAGCTGGCATCTCAACCCTTAGATTATCATCATCTTACTGGTGGAGCCTTCAGACTTCGTTTAGGAATGAGAAAACGATAGGGACAATGGGATACACCCCACTACTATGTTATGAACATCAGAAACGACAATATCACAAAACTTGATTTGATCATAGCCTTCAATGATCACAATACTTGACAGTTAGTAAATACAAATATAAATGTGTTTTATAATTTAAATACATAGCTGGCCACTGTTAATCAAATAGATAACCACGTTAATTGTTAATCCATTACTAAAAAAAATTAACTTAGTTAAATGTTAAAATGTTACATTTCGGAAGATTTAACGCAAGTTAAAGTTAATCGTTAATCCGTTAATATGTGATAATAATTGCATTTTTTTTATCGTTGCGTTAATGATCTGCTTACAATAACGGTTCTGGAAGTTAATAGGTTAGGTTAAAAAAAAGTGTTTAAAGTGTGTAATCATCTGGCATAATGAGCGGTGTCTTTTTTGGTAAATAGTTGGTACTGGATCAACGATTAACGGACTTAGGATAATTTAACGGGAGTTAACGAGCCCGTTAATATTTTTTAAAGTTAACTTAAAAGTTAATCCGTTAATAGAAATGTTAACTTTGTTAATTAACGATTAACGGATTAACGAGTTAATGCCCAATCTTTTTTTAAATACCCATTGTTTTTCATGAATAATAGACATTAAATAAATTATTACCTGTAAGTAGTGACCAACAAAGACTGCAGATTTCTCACTGAAGTCTGGCTTTCCAACGGCCATAGCTAATGTGTAGTCTGAGCCTTTGTATTCTAAAGTTCCCTGAGTCGCTGTCAACTTGCATTCCTGAATCTGAAATAGTACATAAAAATGAAATGAATAGTACATAACGTTCCATGATTTTAGCCAAAAATATTAGTAAAGCTAATTAGTTACTATTGATTTCATAGCTAAAAATAGTTTTATTATTAATTCATTAAGATAAGTGATATATTAAGGTAAGATTGACAGTACATCAAGTTATTCATAAAAGGTCTTTATTACAATGACTTAAGTTCAAAGGTAAGCATACAGTTTATTTTCCATTGACAATCAATCTGCTTTTGATTAAATGTACAATATTTATTTATACAATTTCTACTTCTATTTGCATCTGACTGATTGTGGAACAGTATCCAACTGTATACTAGAAAGATTCCAACAATTAAGTCTTTAAAAAATATGTTGAAAACCTTCATAGGTCCTAAATCTGGAATCTAGAAAACTTAAGTAGTTTAGTCATTAGCTTATGACAATATATAGTTTAATAATGTAACACTTGTTTTTTTATTTTTTGCATTCACAATGCAATATTTCAATAAGATATAAAATACTTGTGTAGAAAACAACTACGCCCTCAGGTGGGATTCGAACCCACGACTTTTCGCTATCCGGGCGAGTGCTCTGACCGCTGAGCTACCGAGACGCTGGCAAACGTATCGAATTTTACAAACGTATTTTAACTTCTACTATGAGCTAGAATCGTTCCACCAATGTTGAACGCTAACTGCCTTCAACATCGAAAGTATTATTTTTACAAATATTAAACAATCGATTAAGATGGAACCAGCTATAATTGTTTTTTTATTTAATTTTTTTTTATTTTATTTATTGTTTTTTACACACATATTTTATATTTAATATAACACTTGTTAAATTTAACATAATTAAAATGTACAATTAACGATAAACTTTTTTTTTACCTGTGCAGCTCCTTTCACCCTAATTTCTGGTGTAAGTTGATGTATTAAATTGAAATTCACATTGCCAGCTGGGTCAACATCTCCTAAAACAACTGGGAAGGCCTCCGTTGGGGAGATTTGTTTTGTGCCAATGTATGTAGCTCCTAGTTTATAGCCATTCTGTTGTGAACTCATTGTTAATGTGTGTGACATCTGTAAAATAACGAAAATATTTTATGTTAAAATTTTCCAATTTACATAAATAACTTATGATATAAGGAGATGCATTATAAAGCTTTTCAACCAAATAAGAATTATCCTGGAGGATTTTAACACTATGAGGATAACATTCCAAACACGGCTGACTGTGCTGTGATAACGGCCGTTGTGAGCAGTCCGAAACATCAACATAAACAGGTACATAATAAAAATATTTCTACTGTATCACACAAACATCTGCCCCTTCTGGGACTCGAACCAGGGACATGGTGCAAAAAGCAGGATTGGTACCATTGCACTTAACGGGATATATTAATAGACATAACTTTACACAACATACTTTTAAAACCCTCCCTAATCAAAAGGCATCCATTTAACTAAGAGAATGAAAAATAACTGTCAATTCATTTGTGGATTAAATTTACATTTTAGGTACAATGTTGGAGCATTGCCACATGGCATACAGCTTGATTACTATATTTTTGACATACCACTATAAATTTTTATTATTTGATTTTACGTATACTTTACCTGGAAGTGATTTGATAAACCCTTATTGACCATAAGTTTCCCACCTTCAAAATTGACTGGCATGACATCTGAAATACAAAAAGATTTAGACATCATATTATCATATCATCAAATATCAGACATCATTACATACATAGTCCTGAACCTAAATAGCTAAACAACTTGTGTTATGGAATTTGTAAATCAACACAACACCCAGACACAAGCTAATATAGAAAGGCTTTTTACTACATTGACTTGATAGGATTGATCCCAGCATCTCGGAGTCAAATTATCATGAAATCTCGAATGAGTTGACCATGGCAATTGACACTTATTGTTAAAACTTTAAAACCATAGTAGAACTATTGCTGTGATAGTAATTTCATTGCAGCATGGTTCATAGATATTATACAGGTCATTAAGAACTGATTTACTGAACCATTATTATTTACATGACAGTATTTATTAAAAAAGTATTATGCTATAGATACTAGCATGCCACAAAATGTCAAGACTTCTTAATCTATTTATTTATTTAAATGGACCATCAACAGAGTTAGCATGTTCTTATGCTCAACAAAAAATAATTACTGTAATTAGGTACATGCAACTTAAAGAAAGCCACAGAATGCGCCATCAATATTTAGGTAACAGTCAGTGTTGCTAATATAACTCAATTCTATATTATTTAAATGTCTATTTTAAAGTCATCAATTTATGCTAAAATTAGGAGAGCAATTCTAGAAATGGGACATTTTCTGGTAGATATATGTGCCATTAACTGTACCTTGTCATTTCATGCCTGTTAAGCGTCACCTAACGGTCTGAGTATAATGAAATTGGGAAGACCTAATCTTATCTATAAGTAAACATTTCCCGCATGTGTGAAACAAGTTATGATTATTAAGAAAAGGTTTCTTCACTAATAGGTCATATATAGCTTACAAATGGGCCACATTTTATCATATGAAATGTAGCCTATTACTCAGTACAATTTAGTTTATTCTGCATTAAATATTTTAGTGAAGATTGTCCTATATTACATCACAAGATAACCAAACTTTTTGAGCAACTGAAATGTTTGTTTACAGAAGTTTTCTGACTGAATGTGAAGAAAGAAACTATTCAATCATCTCTTCAAACTAGATATTCTTATAGTGTTCGCAAAATAGTATTATAAACCTAATAAGAACCTCACCTTTGGTCTTTTTATGCAATTCATCCAATGTCCCGGGGTTTTCACGTTTATTCTCATTTTCTAAGTTTTTTAAATCCGTGCTAGTAAGTCCCGAATTTGAGACACGGTATCTGCTGGCTATAGCTCCCATTCTAACGAGAAATTCGTTATACTTTCCCTAAATTCCTGAGAAATCGATGAACATGTGCAACAAATCTGTGGAATAAAAGACAATCGCACCAGTGAAGTTGACAGTCAGAATTGCCAGAGTAAATAAATGTATCATTGATAAATAACGTTAGTTTTGCATAACATTTGATATGTTAGTTTACAGGGAAACCCTGTAAATGTAGCACGAATATAATAAGAGTAATTTCACAATCTTATATTGATAAAAAAGATCTCGCTTGGCGGGGACCAAGCGACTTCTTTTGTGCCAATGTACGTAGCCCTTATTTGTAGTCTTATTATCTGTTACATAATCAGTGTTAATGAGTGAGATATCTGTAAAATAATGGAAATATTTTATATCATTACTGAAGTGAAAACTTCTTTAGCATCGTTGTGATTTGAAAGTCGATGAATCGAAAAAGTGACAATAAAAAGAGACAGACACATAAATACACTCAGAACAATAACTAAAGCTATAGAAGGAGTACTAAAATAACAACACAATACGTTAGTTCGTACTATTTTAACTTATACAGTTGTAAATGTGTAAGAAAGAAATAAGTATACAAATTTTGTTTCGTAATTTATAAGGTAGTCACTAGTTTCCCTTACGTCGATGATGTAACGGCATCGATATTACTATCGATAAAAATAAAATTAAAACGTAAAAAAAATATGCTGTTGGTATGTCTATGACACTAGAACGGACGGTAATGTGTCATAATAAACGTGTAGAATCTGCAATATGAACATTTTATAATGCAGTATTCATGAGTAGAATTTTGGACCCGAACCAATTTATTTATTAGATTTGCAGTCTTCAGTATCTAGAGAAACCAGGTAGGTACAGTTGAAAAATTGCACTTTGTATAGGTATATCATATTAGGCTACATGTTTCTATTTTAAGTTAGACCTCTAGCAGCACATTAGTGAACACTGCATTCAACATTAAATTTTTAATAGGTAATTTTTAATAGGTAGGTTAAAAAAGAGAAAAATATTAACAGAAAATTAATAGACTATTTAAATTAAATTAACCAACTATTATTTTATACATATTTACTTATTATTTTTATATTTTTATATACTACTCTGTCAAGAAAGTACCGGGAAAAGATCAATAATATACACAATGTTTGTTATTCATCCAAATTTATTTTATCACCTTCAAAGTATGCTCCTTCAGAAACGATACACTTACGCTAACTTAATCCAATCATCAAAACATTTTTTAAACGCTGTTTTCGGAATTGAATTCAGTTCTCGCCACGAATTTTTGTCATTTTTGTTTACACACTCTAAAAGTGCTAGGTATTCGGCTTGAACATATTCTTGTTTCAATTTTTCTATCAATATGTTATAGAGTTGAGATTTCTTCGCGTTGCTCCTTAATGTTCTCTTTGTTAGTGTTTAATTTGCGAAGACGTCACTTGCTGGTCTTTTTAATCCTTTCTAACTCTTTTTTTAATATTCCAATTTGGTTTTTTATAATCTGCTATAATTTTCTGTAAATTAGATATCAGTTCAGAGATATCGGAATCAGTATTTGTTTCAACTGTGGTCATAGATTTGGGGCGTTTACTTGGTGGTTCATAATTCCTTGTTAATGCGATAGTGGTTTCTGAAACACAAAAATATTATTGTAAATAAGCTATCATTATTATTTGGGATACACGCTGCCAAAATGTTAATTGAAAATCTGAATATTTATCGGTAGGATCGAAATAATTATATGACAAAGCAAGACTAAGATAATGTTTGGAATAAAAAAGGAGCAATTGCATGTTCTGTAAATGTAATGTGGGTATAGCATTTGCTTTCAGCCGCCGAAATCAAACGTTTTCATGTGGCTCAAATGAATGTAGTCTAAAATGTTTCGAACAAATGTGACTGTGCGCTTTCGGTGTCCAATTGATCCTTGATATACGGCGTATCCATTCAGTTCTAATAGGTTCATCTTTGGGAAAACTAAAGCAAAAAGTAAAAACCAAAAATGTTGACATCGATAACAAAGAACACATCACTATCATACTATTATATACAAAACAGAAGGCATGAAAATAAGACAATTTAAACCAAAACTCATGGAGCAATCTATTTGTAATATTAATTTACTACAATTTTCTGAATATACCGTTGTTATATTGTCAAAATATGAGAATTTAGCAACCAAACTCACCGATGAAATGATAACACCTCATCCGTATTTTCTTTTCGTGATATATGAGACTTGCAGTCTGGTACAACACAAGCCATCGTGGACGCGGACTCTAAGATGTCTGAAGCGTCTATATGCACACTTTCCTGTTATTTTATCACGAACTTCCTTGTAAAATAATATAATTTCACGCTAGCCGCTCACAAAGCAGTTCGGCCACTGTAATACGACCGCATTGAATTTGGTCTTACTTCAGAAATCACGTTTTTATTTAATTTTTTGCATTCACAATGCAATATTTCTATAAGATATAAAATACGTGTGTAAAAAACAACCACGCCTCCGAGCCCTCAGATGGGATCCCATCTGGATCCCATCTGAGGGCTCGGAGGCGTGGTTGTTTTTTACACACGTATTTTATATCTTTCAGAAATCACGTTCATCAAAGACGTACTTTTAATTTAGTAGTATAATATGCAACCAAATTACAACCATTTGACATTTGTACTTTGAGAGTTTGTGACAATGACGTGAAAATAAAACCTTACAATTGTTGTCTATTTCGCTCTTACCCATGTATGTGAGATTACTTTAAGTGAATACGAGAGCTGTTTTACAGTTTTTATTTTAGCGCTCCTTCTATAGCTTTAGTTATTGTTCTGAGTAAATACATAAGATTTAATGTACGAGCAAATGAGATAGGAAGCACTATACACTGTCTCTTTGAAACGAAAAAGCGACGGTAAAAAGAGACAGCCACATAAATTCATAAGATTTAACGTAGGAGAAAATGAGATAGGAAGCATTATACGGTGTTATTATGTTCGTGGTTCTCATTGTGCTCTGCTTCGTATCCCCTCCACTCGTGTTTACCAAGGCATAATGGGAGTTTGCTTGAGTTAATACGTGTTTGTGTGCGCATGCGTAGTAGAAAGCTTAAGAAAGGGCATCACAACAACCATGGTATTTAGTATACGTGTGAGTATTATTTTTGAAGATTTCACTTCTACGTGTGAACGGCACACATGTTTTTTTTATTTACATGAATAACAAATAATGTTACTTGATGCATTATTAAACTTTAAATCAACATTTTAACTCAAAAATTTTGCTGTGTCGTTTGCCTCCGTCATTTCGTTGCAATTATTACGACTATAAGAAGTGGTAAATCAAAGTATTTGGGAAAAATGTGCAGCTTTATAAATATTGTAACATCGTCTATATTTACCACTTTCATAGCAGATAAAATTCTATTTAATTCCCATAATACTACTCGCATTTGTTTTATTCAGTATTAAGTAACAACTCTTTAAGTTTCGTTACATCACATAAATCTCATCAAATATTATTCATGACCAAAGTATACTCAAAAACTCATTTAATCGATTTTTTTCCGTACTTAGTTCGTTTCATTAAGGCACCGTCAAATCGATATTATATTTTCCATAACATTGTTTCTATCAAGTTTTAGTTCACAAAATGACTACGGTATAACGATACATCAATACATAGCTAATATGATTTTGTTAAATTCAAAGTCTTGTCTCGCAATGCATGGTAAATGCTTGCTTGCACGTTGTATGTACTGCAAGTTGGAAGGTGATAATAACCCTTGATTGTCGAATTGATAATTTAATTTTTTCTTGTTTATCCATAGGTTTCCCATAGTTGAGAAAACAAGCTGAAATCCTTAGGTACTAATATTATAAATGGGAAAGTGAGTTTGTTTGTTTGTTTGTTTCGCTTTCACGCCGTAACTACTGAACCGATTGCTTTGAAATTTTGCAGAAATAAAGATAAAAGTCCGGATTAAATAATAGGGTACTTTATTTAATCCGTTATCCTGGAAAAAATTGATATTCCCGAGGAAAAACTAAAATATTATTTGCTTGATGGATGGATTGTAGATGGCGCTGTGTGTCGTTTAAAACAAGGTAAAATATTGCAAACGAATATAAACATGTAAATTTAGAAGCTAAATGATACGATAATGAATCCCCGAAAACAAACCTCCCATTTCAATTTAAAAGACTACAATTTCCTATAAGGGTTTCATTTGCAATGACCATTAATAAAGCACAACGCCAAACTCTATGGGTTGCTGGAGTACACTTGGAAAAACATTGTTTTTTCGCATGTTCAGCTCTATGTAGCGTGTTCCCGGGTTTCCAGTGCCCAAAATCTGCATGTTTTTGCTCCACAAGGGAAAACATATAATATAGTGTACCATTCAGTTTTGGTTTCACAACTAATTGTATCCAGCGTTACATCGCGCTTCTTAGATTTTTCCGTGGGAATGAGAAGTTTTCTTATAGTTGTGCTTTATACCGCAATATAACCGAATTCCACGCGGGCGAAGTCGCGGGCGGAAAGCTAGTTAAATATAATTTAAATATTATTAAAGAATTTTTTTTACATACCAGCAGGTGGCTACAGAATGCAAGCGCCTTTTCAAAAAGATAAAGAAAAGCGGGTAGATTAAATTCTGGTAAAGTCTTTCCTCTCAGTCACCTTTTTCGAAGATTTGGCAAAACATTAGACGATTTCGAGGATCTTTCATCGGGCCCTCTCCATCTTCAAATGATCTATCTGCCTGGATTGACATTTTTGCGAGTAGATTAGCCCCACCTTTTGTCTCAATAGATCCCTGCCAGTCTGTCAACTCCCAGCCCCTCAATTCAACATTCTCCCAGTTTGACAACCCTTTCTCCCTGGAGGAACTTAAACGCGCGCTTAGCAATCTAAAAGATACATCTCCGGGAGATAATGGTATACCCTACTCCTCTATCTCCCACCTTGGCCCAATTGCATTGGTATATCTGCTAAACTTACATAACAAGGTAATCGAAACAGGTGACATTCCTCCTGACTGGAAAAAACAGGTCATCATTCCTTTGCTTAAACCCGGTAAGAACCCAAGGGATCCCGCGTCATATAGGCCTATAGCTCTAGCATCTGCCTTATGCAAAGTCCTTGAGCATATGATAAAAAATGGGTTGGAATGGTGGGCGGAGAATAGGGGCATATTGGCCAGAAGTCAGTTTGGTTTCCGTAAAGGCAGAAGAACTTTAGATATCAGAATAAAAAACTTTTTTACGGTTTTTGCGCATGTTTTATTTTAACTACATCATCAGGTCTTGCAGTGTGTGTTTTTGTAGGTATTAATTTATTAATTATGGGGTCTCAAGCAGGTGGAACGCTCCAACATTCGTCTCTATTGAAATTAGGTTGTTTCCTGATTTCAATAGCCTCGCGTAGCATCCTAGGAACAAATGGCTAGAGAACAAAGATTTGCTTGGGACCCCATAATTAATAAATTAATACCTACAAAAACACACACTGCAAGACCTGATGATGTAGTTAGCTCTTTTTGCAAATAATTAAACAGTAAGATGGAGGTCGGTCCCCCTGCCCGAGTTTCTTTCGCCAGTTCTTCTCGGAAGGCCCTCCCAATTTCCGAACTGATAGTAGACTCAGTAGTATACAATGTAATCGTAGTGAGAATTAATTAAATAATGTGTAAAAATAAAAATAAAACAATTTGATTTATATTTAATAATTAGGAACGTGCCCGATTAAAATATTGTGAAGGTAGTAGAAAATACATGACCATCAGGATACGTGATCACAGGATGTCATCTTAGTCATCCTGTGATCACGTATCCTGTAAAGGAGTCGAAACGTCAGGATTAAATATAAAATAAAATAAAACATGCGCAAAAATCCGTAAAAAAGTGTTTTATTGTGAAACAACTAAACTTTAGATAGTCTATCTACGCTCACATCAGATATTCGTCTTGCCTTTTCAAAGGGAGAATATGGTGGGAGCCTTTTTGGATGTGTCTGCTGCTTATGATAACGTACAACTTCCGGTGCTCAGAGGGAAGCTTCTACGATTGAGTTTTCCTGCGTAGCTAGTGCATTTTATCTATAGTCTTCTGATTGGTAGGTCTGTAAAGGTCAATTACCTCGAACACCAAACCCCTCCTAGATACATTTGGCAGGGTCTACCGCAAGGGTCTGTCCTGAGTCCTCTGCTATACAGCCTGTATACTTATAACCTTGAACAGTGTGTCTTGTTTCTGTAATATACTCCAATATGCAGATGACATCTGTTTATATACAGCTGGAACCGATCCCGAAACAATTGAGAATAGGCTGAACTCTGCTTTGTATTATCTTAAGCAATAGCTCGATGGTCTCTCTCTCTCTCTGTCCCTAAAAGTGACATAGTTATTTTTACTAGGAAAATATTTATCCCCCGATTCAAATTAGAATTGATGATCATATTATCCCGTACTCAGACCAAGTTACATTTCTAGGCATTATCATGGACAGTAGACTGACAGGATCACCTCATTTTAATACAATCGCACAGAGATGTAAAAAAGGCGCTAACCACGTTAAAAAAAAATAACATAAAACTCTAGCCCATTCCCTATAGCCTCTTACTGTACGACAACCCCTACATTTATTATAAACATATCTTAATAACCCTTTGTGTTGTGACGTGTTGTACTGTGTTGGTTTTAGAACCCAGAAAGAGTTTACTCAAGAAAGAAAGTAGCCATCAAAAGTTAACCAATTCCTTGGATATTTTTAACGCAGTACCTCGTGTATCTCTCACTACAGGACAACGGCGAAATTTCCGTGAGAAACAAAAAAAGCCAGATAATAAAAAAAAAAAAATCAAAATCAGTGTCAGTGTCAAAGAGTAGTCAAATCACCATTACTTTTACTTCATATTTGTTGTTGTGGATTGTGTTAATTTTTGAAGTCTTCGTTAAAGAACTTTGTGTTACATGATTACTTCACTAACGTAAACTGGTTTGTTTAATCCAACAGAATGCCTAAAGTGGTATCGAGAAGCATCGTGTGTTCAGATACTAAAGACCAAGAGGAGTACAATGAGACCAAACCGCTGCATATTTACTACTGTTTATGCGGTCAAATGACGTTGATTTTAGATTGTACAATTGACCGCCTGCCCCTACGACCCACCGATGGAGCTCGCGTCATCGACGGATCAAAACATGCCCACAAAATCACTTCAGATCCAGACGAAACAATTCACTTAAAAAGGGAGAAAGGCATAGAAAGGCAATACAGATTGAAATGCAAAAAATGTGCTGTACCATTGTATTATAAACATGACCAAGATAGTAACATTGTGTTTATTATGCGAGGAGCATTAGTCCAGTCAGCTGGCGAGGGCGGAGTCACAGATATATATAAACAGGTGGCTTTAGCGCAGCCCAAGAAGATTATGGTCACAAAACATACAAAGAATATGGGCAAGTTCAGTTCAGTGACTGTGTCTACAATAGATGAAGAAGAAGATGAAATTGAGGCTAGAGAAGTGGCCGACAGCTATGCAAACAACGCTAGGATAATTGAGAAACAGTTAGAACGAAAGGGGATGAATAAAAGGCAAGCAGAAACTCCAGCTCAGACTGCAGAAAAAAGACCAAGAGGAACATTGATAGATAAATAATTGGAAAATCTTGTAATTAATATAAATTATTTTTTAAATGTTTAGTACTTTATCTGTGGACTGTAAGGCTAGATTCACTATAAAGTAAATCACAGTTCGATCGCAGTCCTGATGATGCTCCATGTGGGGGCAAAACACATGTAGAGTATTTGGTGAAGGTGCAAGTTATGTTGGTGTCCAGGGTTTCTGCATTTATTTGCTTCAAGGCAGTGGTACATTTTTGTTTTGTTCGTGGAAGTAGGCTACATATTTTTGTTTAATTAATGGATATGAACTTCCACCAAGTAACACCTGATTTTATAAAATTGGTTACAAGATTTTAAGACGTTTTATTTAAAATTAATATAGGATAGCCTAGAAAGAACATTTGCTTGTAATTGGTTTATTTAGAATTTCTATCACAAAGAGCAAAAAATTTTTCTTTTAATCACCTAATAAAACCCCTTCTGAACAATATGGAGGACACTGACTTTGACAGAAAAATAAGTATAATAATAATAATAAATATTTCTTACATTCACACCAATTAGCCTAGCCCAAAGTAAGCACTGTAAGGCTTGTGATATGGATACTAGGGTAACAGATAGACGTACACATATGATACATGGATATGTTATATTCATAGAAATATATATAAACACCCATGACTCGGGTACAAATGCTCGTATTCATCATACAAACATCTGCCTCTTCCGGGATTTGAACCCAGGACCATCAGTGCGAATGGCAAGATCATTACCGTTGCACCAAATGATAGTCAATATATGTGAAAAGTCATAAATTTGGTTTTTTTCTAATGGTTTTACCTAAACTTAATTTGAATATGGTATAAAATAAGGTAAGAAACAATACAAATCTGTGAGACTACACCCATTGTAATAAACCATTGAAAACCATTAATGAAAACTGTTTCGGTGAAACATTGATTTCAACTTAGTCCAATGATCTTACCTTCTGCGCCAAAGGTTTGAATCCCCATAGAGGCATATGCCTGTGTGATGTACGTAAGCATTTATTTCAGATTCAGGGTTCAGTCAATTCTGTACATCATTTAGTACCCATGGTACAAGTTCAGCTTAATTTCGGACTAAATAATTGTGAGGAGTTGTCAAAAAAATCTTGGATGATGTCATGATAATTGTAGCTTTGTCTGCCCTTATTGCAGCATCAGTCTTGGATTTTGTAATTGATGATTTCTATCAATATATTTATTTTAATTTTATATAGCACAGGCGATATAGAGGCGGACTTAATGCCAATGGTATTCTCTACCAGTCAACCTTAGGGTGATGTAGAGTTAAAATGGTAGGTTGCACAACCAAATCCAGAAATGGTGATATTTTAGCAGCCTTCATATCGTTTAAAGTATTTCAGTGATAGTAATTTGGGTACTGCAGGCCTGAGGTAGGGCAATCATTCTTTCATTTGACGTCTAGTACACTGTTTTTAGGGTAACAGCCTGCAAAAACAGCCTTTGCCGAGTTATTGCTGATTTTCCAAAGAAGAATTTAGAAAGTCGTGGCATAGTTGTTAACTTTCAATGAATATATTATAAATGTAAATTTTTTGAAGTGAAAACTTATTTAGCGGCGTTGTGCACTTTTGAGATGGGTAAAAAATGATAAACTTGCGTCAGGACACGTGACCATCAAAAATTCGTAAGACGGGGGGAGAGTAGACCGCCGGCGCAGCGTAGGATAGGAAGTAATATCCCCCTCTCTTTCTACCGCGCGGCGAAAATGTATGCCTGCTCCTGCTGTTCGTTGAAGCGGCACAAGGCGCTTGAGTGTGTGTATGTTGTCATGTACGATAGCGCAAAAAATGAATATTGTATTTTACCACATAAATGATAGTACTTTATACTGATAATTAAAGCAATTCGTGCGAAATTATTCCCTAACCAATCAAAAATGCAACGTTAATGTTCATGTTTTTTCTTCTGCCGGCACTCCCGGAGTGCACCCGTTGTTTTTTTTTCTGCAGCTTTTGTCTATGGAAAAAGTGGTTTAGGTGTCAAATAATTTAACAATCTGGTTCTCACTTTTTTATTATATGAAAACAATTTTACAATGTCTCTTTTAAACAAGAAATAATTAATGTCTCAATTTATAATGATTGACGGAATAAATATATCTTTCACTTGTAATTTTTCACATATTTACACAAATATACAATGATGTTGTACCACCACGATAATATATAAAAATTTACCTACTTATGGATGAGTTTGGAATACGGATTTTTTTTTTACATTATTTACACAAGCTTGTATTGTTTTTTTTATATAAAAGTAATACAAGTTTTAAGTAAGTATCCTTTTCTTCAATTGAAATTCATAATAATGTCTCAATTATTTTATTAGGCTTACAATGAAAGCCTTTGTTATAGATTATTTGTAGGAGAATAACTGAAAATTTTCTATAAACAAACAATAACCATGTCGAAAAAATTTACGTTGGCGACTTTGACGTTTCTGGCTGTATACTAACGACATGGGGTTCGAACTTTAAAGGTAGATTTTCAATGCAGTTCAGTAGCAACAAAGGAACACTTTTACAATTGTTCTGAAAACCTTTATTCAAGTTTTAAAATTCTCACTTTATTCAAGTGCCTACTACAGATGTTGAAAGATCGTTATTGCAATAGTAAGAGCCTTTGCACATCAGGTTTTTTTGAACGCTCTGTGAACGCGCTTCTGCCGCACATCCTTTCTTTTTATTCCACAGAGCAATTTCTAATGCGTTTGTATCGAAACAATACCGATTCAAGCGCAAGACTGAATTTAAACAGGTATCCAAAGGTAAAACTTTGAACACTTACATAGATTCATAGTCAAGGTATATTTGACTCACGTGAGTGTCGCGTTTGTATCGATACAAGCACCCGTTGAGGGCGCATTTAAAAAACGTGGTGTGCAAGGGCTCTAAGTTAAACACGCAGATTTGCGCTCTTCATTGTTACAGAAATATGTCATACAAACATAGAGGTAAGCAAATTTTCGTTCAGACCTTTGGTGCTTTGAAATACCTCACATAAGTAATGAAACGAAAGGACCATTTTTTTAAAATGGTCAAAATAGCATTATGTCGGCAGCCGCACGGTTATATTTATTTTTTAATTAATTGTTATTAGTTCCTATTGACTAGAAATCTTTTACTCGAAGACTCGTTGTGAGTTCAGCCTGAAGTAAACTTTTACAACATGGTTTTATAAGTTTATAAGAAAGAAGTTACTCCGTGTTAAAAACTTATTAATAAAAAAATAACGGGATTTTTTTTTACTTTTAAATTATACAACACTAATTATTCAAATAGGTAATAAAATAAAACGTAGGTGACATATAAAAAGAAGAAGAGAACTAATCTTGAAAAGACGAAATCGTCTATGAAAATTAGATACTATTTATTTTAAGTATTTTTCATAATTTTAATGCCACGTTACTTGTACATGCGATATTATCCTTTATATATCACAAATTGGCACTTTGAAAATATACCTAAATAAGGAAGCATGCACATACACTCAATTGGGTACGGTCATAATAGATACCGTAAAAAGTAAAGTTAAACAGGGTTGTTGTAAAATTGTTGTCTTATGTCTAGAGGAATGTGACTTAGGAGAACGAAGGTCGATTCTAGCCTACGTCGCGTCGTGTCGTGAACAAGGGCACTTGCTAGGGTCATTAAAATAGTCTACCCGACAAAATTTAATTTGCAACATCTTTAAAAAGTATTTAAACTTTTTAGTGTTTGGTTTTTTTAGTAGGTAGGCTTCATTTACAAATCATAGTACAATACAATATTTTGCAATACTCAGTGCTTTATTGATACGTCACCAGTTGCTACCAACCGTTGAAGAAATACTGTTGCCAGACTATCGATTTTTTCATCTGAAAAATAACTCACTGTCGTTAAGCCTATCGAACCTATCGATAGCTTGGAAACTGTCAATATAATTTAAAAGGTGCAATTCTATCGACAGTATTGTAACTCGTAAATAACAAACTATCGATGGTATCGAGAGTATTGGTATTATCTAGGATCTTGGTAATAATACTATCGATAGGATTGATAGTATCGAGACTATCGATTGTTTTAGACTATCAATAGTTTGTCATTTTTTTAGTAGCGACACTAACGATAGTGTTGTTAATAAGAACATAGATCCTTGAGGGAGGCCTATGTCCAGCAGTGGGCGTCGTACGGCTGATATGATGATGATGAGTGTATTTTGCGAATTTCATAATGGACAAAAATATCGAACAAAGAGTTTGTCTGAAATTTTGCATCACCAATGAAATTCCGTATTTGGAGTCACTGAAAATGTTACAGAAAACTTACGGTGAATCAACTTTATCAAAAACACGTGCTTGTGAGTGGAACAAAGTGTTCAAAAGCGGTCGAGATGTGATAGAAGTTTTGCCTTGCTCTGGTAGGCCATCAACGTCTGCAACTGAAGTTAACATCGCAAAAGTGAAGGAAATAGTGACTGAAAATAATCATTTAACTTTAAGAGAGATAGCCGCCGAACTTTTTGTATCTCACGTGTCGTTGCGTACCAATTTAAATAATCATTTGGGTATGAAACATGTTACCGCTCGGCTAGTCCCCAAGACCTGAATTTTCTCCAAAAACTCAATCGCATGAGAGTCGCTGAGGACATGCTAGAACGAGTCAATTCCAACCCAACATTCATGAAACGCATTGTAACTGGTGACGAGACGTGGGTTTACGAGTTTGACATGCAAACTAGTCAACAAACTTCAGAGTGGCGCCTTCCAACTGAACCGAATCCGAAAAAACCACGCCAAAGTCGAACAAAAGTCAAAGACATGTTGACTGTTTTCTTTGACTATCGCGATGTTGTGCACTCGGAATTCTTGCCGGAAGGTCAAACGGTAAATAAAGAATATTATTTGAGCGTTATGCGGCATTTAAGAAAGCAAAGGCCAGATTTGGGAAAAGAAAATACTTGGATTTTGCACCACGATAATGCGCCTTCGCACTAGGCCATCATTGAGAACGAATTTTTGACCAAACACTCAACAAATACCATCCAGCGACCACCATATTCACCAGATATGGCTCCAGCTGACTTCTTTCTTTTTTCTAAACTCAAATTACCACTTCGTGGCACCCGTTTTCAATCGGTAGAAGACATAAAGGAGAATTCGCGGCAAGAACTGAACTGAATTCCGGAAACAGCGTTTAAAAAATGTTTTGATGAATGGATTATTCGTTGGCGTAAGTGTATCGTTACTGAGCATACTTTGAAGGTGATAAAATAAATTTGGATGAATAACAAATATTTTGTATATTATTGATCTTTTCCCGGTAGTTTCTTGACAGAATAGTTCATCTGTCGTCAAAGCAGATCTTGAAGTGTGTTAAGCAGCTATGCCTATCACCTCCCCTACTCCAAAATCTGCTTTGGGTGCGATCATAAATTATATCCAAATATTAACACGTTGTTACAAATATTGGCTATCATACGGTACGGTATGGTCCATACCTGTTTTCACTGCTACGCCAGGAAGGACTTTTTCAAGCCTACGAAGACTTAAAAACTACTTGCGGAACACAACGAGTGAAAACAGACTGAACGTCTTGGCTCTCATGAATATTCACTATGGGATAGAAATTGATCGCGAATGAAGTAGTGGATATATTTAAAAAGAAAAATAGAAGATTATTTCTGTAGTACATATGTAATCAAATAAACCTTCTGGTTCTTTTTTTTACATATTTTTCATATAATATAAAGGTTGCATGCACTTTCAGTAGTTTTATTTTCTTGAACCCTCCCCGAAACTAAAACCTGGCTACGCCCGTGGTATCGAGACTATCGATTGTTTTAGACTATCAATAGTTTGTAATTTTTTTAGTAGCGACACTAACGATAGTTTTGTTAATAAGAACATAGATAGTATCGATACTATCGATATTTTCAATAGTTTGTTACTTACTAGGAGCAATATTAGCTACAAGTATCGACGATATTGTGTGACAGTGTCGATAGTATCGATACTACGATCGATAGTTCTGCTATCTATCGGCAGCAAATAGAACACAGCAGAAATATAGGTAACACGCCGATTTATTCGCTCGATCGATTTCAAATAATATGCCATTTTGTTCAGAAATCAACCTAGATTATAAAGTGAAGTTTATCGAATCCACAAACAATATTTAAAGCTATTACTAAGTACCTATTACATACTTTGTGTATTTGTCTCCCAAAAAGTCTAGAAGAAGAACTCGATCCCTACATCACACCACACAAAATTTACAATACATTAAATATAAAAGTTTGGTTAATTTGTTTACTGTTGTATGATGTTATTATCCAATCCCCATGGTTTTGTAATATAATCAAATCAACTTTTAAATCTATATAATGACATTTACATTACAGTCAAATGGCCTGCGCATTGACCATTTAAATTACTTATTTTAATTTTTCAAGAATAACAATCATATAAATAAAAAACGACTTACAATCATCTGCTAAAAGTTTTTTAATATATAAAAACTCTTTAAAAATGTTGCAAATTGTCTAACACCTACCTAACTAAAAATTACAGCGTTTCGTGTATAATTCCTACCAGTTTACGATTGGCAAAGGTTTTATTTTAAAATTCCGATAAGTACCCAGCTTTCAAGGTAAGCTAGTTTTAACGCATAACTCGTTGAAAACAATAACTACGGTAAAAATTTGTTGTTTTAATAATTGGACTTCATTATAATATGTTAGTTACTAAAGTATTTGAAATGTTAACAAAAAAAAAGAAAAAAACACCATTAACATTTCATTTGAATTTTTTTTAAAAGATAACGATCTTGTAAAAAGTTTAACGGATTTAACACAAATTCTACACATCAACGGGGGACAGACTGTCAGATTTGTCAAATTGCAGACTTTCGTAAGTTTTATTAAAATGTACGCATCAATCCAAAGTTAATATGGTAAATGGAAAAAAAGTAAAAACGATTTGTAACTCGATAGAAATAGCTACAATTTTGAAAAATAGCGAAAAGTTTGAAATTTTTGCTTGAATGGAATGTCTCCCATTGCTATTGTATACTTATACATTAAATTATACAGTCCAAATATCGAGTGTTTTGATATCAACGGATTCATCTTTAAACGACAAATGTACCTAATGATTAGGTAGGTTATCTTTTGATCTTCTATAGTCTGACCACAACCGCTATATACCACGCCTTAGATTCGCGAGGGGCGAGACGGAGGGGGCGAAACAGTTGCTCCATTTTGTCATTCAGCTGTCATCGCTCACGGCGGTAACCAACCTTCCCACCTCCCACCTCCCCGCGGATACCTAAGGCGCGGTACAACGGTTGCGGTCAGACTATAGTTGGCTAATCTGAAATATGTATAAATTACACAACGTAATTTTTGTAAAATTTTTGTGAGAATTTACTATTGTTTTTTTTTCATAAATTCAAAATAATAAAACAATACAAAAACAGTGTCGCATCATTTGCTTTTATCTTTTAATCAGTTTTGTAATAAAAAAAAATCTTAAATTTATGGCAGAAAAATATTCCTACGCCGCGTCGTCTCATACTGACAGCTCACAGAACAAAGAAGACAGTATTAGTTACCTTTTAAAAAAGCAATACGTAAGGATACATTCCATTCTGTCTCATTATGCAATATTTTCAAACAACTGGTTATTTAACGTAAAAATGTGATATAAAAACTCAATTTCTTTTTCGAATCTTTCTGTTTTAGAAAGTGAAATGTTGTTTAATTAAGGACGGGGCATTTTAAAACACTGTTTAGTTATAAGTATTTAAGGTTTCTTTCTTATTGTAGCGCTCTAGCACACGAAATAGGTAACTACCTACATACCAGAAAGGGCAATTTTTTTTTATTAATTTTATTAATCCAGTCGACTAACGATCGTATCTACACTAAGCATATCTGAACTACAGCGTAGTTGTCTGAATTAACCTTGGTATATCATTTCACGAATGTTCATTATGCTTTAGGTTAGTATGTGTCGGTATGAAAACGTAGGACACTGAAATTCATAGGTTCCAGAAAGTCTAACGTTCAAAAACACAATTTAATAGGTAAAAAGAAGGGTTATTATAAAAATAAACTAACCATAAACAACAACGAACATAACGGTTTTGTAACAATGAGCAAAACATCCATTTATAAATAAAATCGCCAGTGAAACTCCGACCGAATTTCAGTTTAAAGCAAAGAATGAATGTTCTGTTGATAAGTGCTTTTAAGCCTCGCTTGAGTTTAATATTTTGAGGTAGACTGATACCTCTTCTTACCTAAAGATGCACTTCCATCGAAGCTGAGCTGGATGGAGCAGAGCTTAGCGGCAAATATTGGCAAAACACAGCTTTCGCTACGCTTCAATGGAAAAATCACGAGTTTTGCAATTGGTTAGTTCACGTGCCGCTAAACTCCGCTCCATCTAGTTTCGCATCAGTGAAAACGCACTCTTAAGGTGTTATGTCAGAGTATGTGTCGTAATTTCAAAACGTGTAAATTATTTTCGGGGAGTAAGTTATATATGAAAAAGAAACGGACGGTGTTACAATGAAATAAAGTTTTTAACTTTACTGTACGGGAAAAGTGGCAATCCCAAACAGTGTGTACATATAATTGGTAGTAAAAAATAAATCAGGTTGTTATAAAAAACTTGAAAGTTATTATACTCTCATTTAGTGTGGTTCAAAAATTGATAATTCTATATCATTTAAAAAAGCAGAAAAAGATGAAAAAATTCTAAAAACGGTGCCACTACACCTAAGCTTTGGCACCTTCTAAATCTGTTCCTATTTCCTTAACTTAGTGGTCGATGCTAAAACGGAGAGATTTCTTTGATACAACACAACGTAGATTAGGGTAACTTTTAAATGTGTTAGCATCGCCGTTGCATTATATGAATGACACCCTCATATAAACTACAGAAAATTGGATATCCTCAAGCCTAGAGCTTCACAATCAGTTCTTTGGAGTCTTTATAATGAATATTGTCTTAGGGATCAAAACAATAAAAAAACTATAAGATATAAATAGATTCAAAATGTCGACAGGCATAGAAATAAATAACTTAGTCATAACAATCTTATTATTAAGGTATCAAATATTGGCTTTTACAATGCGTTAATATCAAATAGATAAACTGAGAGAGGAATAATTTAGTACGAAATAACAATACATGTTTCCATGCAACGATTTTCAATTTACAAATTATTTATACTAAAAATCATGTCAACGTAATAAAAATACTTAGCTAAGTACGTAAAAATTATCTCTATCTATTATTGTTTTACGAGATAACCGTTTCTCTCTCACAATTTGCAAAATTTAATACTTTCTATAATTATTTAAAGTTATCTAAAAGGGCCAAGTCTAATCTTTCCCCTTACATTGCTTCTTGGCCTAATAATTTCAATTTTCCTTGGCCCTCTCTTGGAAATGTCCACTTTTATCAATACCCTACTGAACTACAAATCTCACTTTTACCGTTACTCATACTTTCTAGAAATTTAATTTTAAAATGATTTCAATATCTACTTTTGATCCACCTGGTCGAGTAGGATTAATTAAAATAAAAGAAATTTTGAGCATCACCATTAAAGTCTCCGATCTTATTTCAATACTCTCAGAATAAAGAAGTAATGTATTTACTTAACTTTAAGAGATATTTTCTAAACCAAGACAGGTTTTCTTTTTCTTTTTCGCCTGTGATGCGAGTGACGTTTAGCGGTTTTTGGTGCGCCATTTTGTGCGCGCTCCTTCCCGCCATTTTGTGTGTCACGTGGCGCGTCCGCGTGGGGGGCTGGTGCTATAACCGCTTGTAAGGCGGCGGCGGCATCGTCGCAGGTTGGTGAAAAGGGTGGTATCTGTGAGCTAAGATGTCGCCCTGTAACAGCCCAAATATCACCCTAAACGTTAATTTATACTATAATGTTTCATTTAATATAGATATTGCTTCACTATAACGATTTCGTGCGTACATATTTACTAATTCGATAAAGACTTCTTAGAAATTCTCCTTTATAAAAATATTATATTGTTAAAGAAATCGTGAATAGTGAAGCCTGTTAAACACTTTTATTAATACTTACAACTTGAGGTTGTTGATTTTGAATCTTTAAGTTTTTTTCCTGTATCATGAGTTGGTGAGCGGCCCTGTGAAAAAAATATAAGTTTAATGAAACATACATAAATGCCAACATAATAAATAAAATTCATAGATTATTGGCCTATTTACCTATCCATTTGTTCTTGTGTCATTTCCAGTGCCTCTTGCATTTCCCGAGATGTGTTCCTTACAAAGTCTGCGTCACAATACGCCCCCAAGCCCTGTTCAGCTAGCACCTGGGTAGTGATAGATGCAATCGGTATAAAAAGATTATGTTTTATACAGTTGATTGATCTAGCTATTGACTCACACCAGTTTATGATAAAAATGAGATATTACCCTGGTGACTAAGCTTTCGGCAGATCCAACAACGGGAACGGATGAGTTGATTCCTCGGGGGCTGCCTGGTAATGATACAACACCCCTACTTGAGTTATCCCCGCCTGAAAATTGGAATCATGTCAAATAATTAAAGTGGGCGACATCTTAATTGATGTCAATAATCGCTTTCTATAACAATATTTTTAAATACGATTTTTTTACATTGTATAGAGGGTTTTCGTTAAAAATGCAATCACAAGTATTATTAAATCCGTGCATTTAAATGTAAGTACCAATACCTTTTAAGTAAGATATATTTTGAAATAACTAATCTATCGTCTAAATTCGTCTAAAGCATTTTTTAAGCTTTAGCCAGCCTATCTTCTAAAGCAATGAGTTCAATGCTTGCGATGCTTCTATATTTATTTGTCCTCGTGAGAGTTTAATGATCCTGAGTTTACGTGCATATGTCTTCGAATACATTGTAAAAATGATTACAAAATAGCAACTTCCACACGTGAAGTTTGGACTGCGCTATCCGAACTGTGCGGATTGAGGCTAGAATTTTACAAGAGTTTGGATCTCGCGATGGAGGTCAGCTTTTAATTGTGCACCAGATGATATTTTTACTACATTATGGAACGCGCATCTACGTTAGGCGTTATGGTTCCTGCGCTCCGAAGCGTACGTGTGGCAGACGCATTTTTTTTTACTAAAAGCTTCTAGGTCCTTAACTACCTGATGCAAATCTATTGGCTCTTCTTAGGCGTGTTAACTGGCATGCTCTCATTGTTATTATTTATTGTAATATTTTAGTCATTATAAAAAATCGGTTGCAAGCTCTAGTTAAGTGAAAACAACATTATCATGTAAGTATTCATCGTTATTTTAAGTGCAAATATGTGACTGTGATCGTCGATTGAGGGTGTCGGATCGAGTGAAACATCGTTGTTTTGCGAGATTGATCAAAACTAACAAAGCAAAAGTAACATGAATGATTTCGAGTACACATACTCATACCATGGATTTACTTCGATTGTCAGGATTGGAAAGTCTGAAAATCTCGGATATGTATTAGTGATTTAAGCGATTACATGAAAGGAACTTCCTTCGTCTAATCCGTGCGATAAAGATTTTTTTGAGGATTTTTAATATTCGGACTCAACTAAACCGGAGTAGAGTATGTTGAATAATTACAAAGGAGCCCGAGGGGCGAGCAAAGATTCACTTGCGAGGTTTTATTCGGGACAAGTTTTCGATGTCACAAAGGAGATTCAAGGGCCCCCAGGAAACAAGGTGCTTTTGCACGATACACCAGTGACACCTGTGCAACGTGAACCACTAAAGTGAGATCGCTAGGCGTAGAAGCGCCTCGAACAGAGGACATTGGCCACCGAGGGCTAAACGGGGGTTCCGCGGCGATCAGAGAAGGAGGCCCCGTGATGTGGCGTGCGGACCTGAGTGTGCGTGGTGCGCTAGATTGCGGGCGGGCGGCGCATGCGGGCCCGCCGCGCCCGAGGACGCGCTGCGCACCATCCGACCTGCGGCCGCCGACGCCGGGGGGCGCGCCGCTCGAAGGCTGCGCCGCTCGGCGCGCAGCGCGTGCGAGAACGCGAACGGCAGCCGCGCCGCCGCGTTGTACCCGTAAAGCGTCATCGTGCGCGCTTCCGTCGTGGGCGTGCAGTCGCTGGCCAACAGCGGCGATATCTTCGGCTGGATGGCCGCGTTGGCCTCGCCCGGCGACGGCGTCCGGTCCTCCGGTGACGCTTTCGGGACGGCGAGCCGTTCGCGGGACGACGTCACCTCCTCGGGGTGCACGCGCTGCCGGGACCCGCCGCCGGACGACAGGTAGTTCACGCAGCCGAACGCGAGCCCGATCTGCCCGAGCATCTCGGGGTAGTTCGACTTTTGGTTGCTGGAGTGCGACGGTGCGGTTAGTTGTTAGTACAGAACCTCGGTGAACATGATTGGGTGCGCACTCATTCGAGTTCACCTCGATGCCGACTCGGCCTGTTGGATGAATTGAAGGCATCGAGGTGGCCTCGCAGGTTAAATGAGGGTTAAGATAAGGGTACGTTTAAAAACCAAATCTAGCGTGTGCAAAACTTTAAAACCACACTTTTGACTACCTGCGTAACTAGCGTTCTTTAGATCGTATGTGGTTCTTCTGCAATACAAGCATTACATCGTTATACTGTTATGACATCGAGACGTTTGCTCTATTTAACCGTTAGAGATTATTTTAAAATGATTGTTTTTAGAAAATACTTACTCTAGCACCTGGTAAATTTTTTCAGATTCACCATTGAAAATTAATGGTCTCAGCGGTATTTGCTCCTTTGGTTGTCCGTTGGCACTGAAAATCAAAAATAAATATTAGTTACTATCCCCGTTAATATTTTCTCTTATTTACCAGATAATCAATTCACTTACAGATTTGGTGCAAGAGGTAGAGATGCCACACCATACTCCCGTTGCATCATTGAACTTAAATGATTTCCAACACCATCTAGTAGAAAATTCAACAATCTTATGATTACTGATCATCACTGTTACTCGGAAACATATTATGAAAATATTTACGTTTACCTATAGGCGCATCGCCATGCTTACGATGTCTGTGGAAGTGCCTGTTTGGACCGTGTCTTCTTATACTTGACCAAACGCCACCGAATAGTGAATGATTTCTCTGCAAGAATGCAATAAATGTTTAACAGGATTTGAGTAATGGAAAAATTTAATAAGTTACAGATTTTAATGTTAGTGAAACTAACACAAAGAAATAAATATAAACGTTGATAGAGATAATGTATGGACCTCAATGATGAATATAATTTTCTTTCGGGTACACTTAAGATGAACTGACTGGAGCTCAGCTTCATACATAAAAGCAAGAAGTCCATGCAATCATCTTTTTCAAGGAGGGCGATGAGAATATTGTTTAGTTTCGTAGGTGTACTATGGTAATCATTATTAAATGTGATAAATTAATAAGAAATTAGAATGTTTCAATGTATAAAACCTCTTAATTGGTTCTTACCCTGTGCATAGGAATGTCACATTCAGCAGTGATATCATCCAAGTTTCCAGATATAGCTCTTTTGAGTTCCGGGCCTGCTTCATGTAATGTTCGTAGTCCAGCTTGCAAAGTCATCTGGTGCGTTTGTTCGTCATTCTGCCTCATCTCTTGCTCTTTCCTCTTCTTAAACCTTATTTTGGACAATCACTTGTTATTTAAAACTAATTTTGTAGCCCTATTTCACTTCATACTGAATTTACGTCACTTGTGCTACTATTAAATCTATTCTATACAATAAAGTGTATTAAAAATTAGTCTAGATATCAAAGCGTCTATTTATATTTAATAATAATAAAATGGTTATCGATATTTCTAAATAATCAATTTAAAAATACAATCTAGCCTAAATTTTCCATAAAAAATAGTTTAGAAAAATATTTAATACATTAGTTATCATATCTAATTTTCATGTTTTATAAGATATTGTTTTAAACTAAATCTATATTATTTTAGGAACAAAAATATTAAAAAAACCACAACACGTATTAAATTACAAAGGGAACAATAAATATTATACTTTATTTATCAGGTATTTTATTCATGGCATGCTTCACGAAAGCAAGTTCAAATTTGTAATGAGAGGATAAAATGGAGTTTCGCAAAACTAGTGGTAGTCAAAATATTCTTTGTTTTCAAACAAAGGAAACCATGCATGGAAAATTGAAAAATTCGTTATTATAATAATTCTTATTTTGGATGGTTAACTGCAAAATTTATGCTATGGTCGTTCAAATCTAAATCGAAAAGGTTCATAGCAGTATTTTATTATTGTAAAAGGGTTCATTCTCGTTTTCCTATAAAATATACGAGTTTTTGCGTTACTTACGCGTGATTCCTATGGAACAAAAATGTCTATATCAGTGTCAACCGAAAGAACTAATAAAGATATCAAATATAAATTAGTGCATCTTATTAACAATATCAATTAACAGTAAAACTCTGATATGGGTGAGAATCATGTTTTCGTAATTAATGTCGAATGAAGAAATCTTATACGATGTACGGTATAACTAAGTGCTGTATATAATCAAGAAATATCACTAACCTTCTAAAATAGTCCTGAATGAGAAAGGTGGCGTAGAATTTACCAACCGTAATCTCATTAGGATCCCCTGGAGGTGGTACTACCTGATCTAAAAGTTTTGGTGAAGTTCGTTTCCAGATTTTCTTTATAACGGCTCGAAGTTCCGTATTGCAGTCATCGATATTACCTATTTAAAATAATTTAAAACTATTAACTATACCACCAGCCATAATAAAAAAATTACTATTAAACGAAGATAAAACCGCTGCTTGCTGAATCAGTTAGCATTTTACCTTCTGTCTTTATTTTTAATGAGGTTCTGACAACTGCAAATAGTGTTGCGTTGAATAAAACTGTCCCGTCAGAATTCAAAGGCATGTTCATTGATACCAATCTTTTACACGCTACTCGATGTGGACATAGCTTTCCAAAACCTGTAATGTATATACCAGATTGAGTCACAAATGAATTAAATGCTGTGCAAGCTATAAGGTTGGTCTTAATTCATGCAGTTTGGTTAAATAACCGAGTCGAGCAAAGAAATAATTAGTTTAATTGTATCGTATCTAATGTCAACAATACAAGTAATATTATATTGGTCTATATAGATGACATTGCAAAGTAGTGGTTACTTACCAAGAGGAGGACTGATTTTTCTTAACAAAGTAACTACATCTAAATGTTTTATTCTACCCTTCGCGTCAGGATCATATTCACTCCATAATCTAGAAAAAGACACAAAATCTAAAACAGTGAGTTCTATTCTTACTACGATGCGGTTTACTGACATGAATGGTTGATCATATATCCCATTATTTACCTTATAAATTCATCTAAGTGATGTGGTCCCAATATCGACCAGTCTCTGGTTAAATAGTCGAAATTATCCATAATTACAGCAACGAATAAATTAATAATCTGAAAAATATATTGATTATGAATATGTTAGCAAGTAAGAACTAGCTTTGGAAACATTACATTTCCGATGTAGAAGAGAATTCATACCAAAAATGAACAGAGAACGTAAAACGAAATGAAATAAGGAAATGCCAGCACACTGCCACACGTTCCGCTGCTATCTTCGCCTTCTTCATCGTAATTTTTATCACACTTCACCTCCGGCTCAGGAGAAACGCCCATCATTATGTCTTGCCACGCTTCACCTGTGAAAAGTAAGAAGGCTAAGACACTTTTTTTCTTCAAGATCAGTACCGAATGCAGTGTTATAAGCATTTGCTTACAAAAAAGGAAATCAGAAAGATGATAATTGGGATAGGGTAAAAATACGAAATGACTGGGAACACGTGTGATTACCGTTATACAATAATTAATTAATAATACCTACCAGTCGCAGATCTAAATAGCACCAATATAGCTTGAGGAAATGTTTGAAAGTGATTGTTTCTCGTGATGGGCGTATCATCGTCTATTGCTATTTTGCCAAATACCTGAAATATAAAGGTGCTGTTAACATCAACATAAAACTGAATATAACTTTGTTGAAGTTCTGTTGTATAGATTAAATAAGCTTTTAATCCCCTTTCCTCTTTGATTTTCTGAATAGACATTACTTTGTTCACGCTTGTCTAGTGTGACTTGATAAATTAGTTTTGAGCATTGGCCAAATATCCCAGAACATGCATGACGTCAACCAATATATCCAACGTCATTACAATTTTTGACATCATTCTTTTTAAACAAGATTGATTTTTTATCTCACACCTCGTAGGAGACTCGTTCTTGACAAATTAATATTAGTGATAACCATTGCAAAACTCAGCTCTCAGTGATTGGTCTATTTTGATGCAGTTACAGCTTTTAAAGCGAGTGCACACAATCATTTACTGGTGGCTAACGAAGAGTCATCACGATCGCTAGTTCGGGTAATGATTTCTTTTACCAACCTGCATCCCCACAACAGCGTAAATGAAGAACAGCATCAGAATAAGGAGCGCAACGTAAGGTAGCGCTTGAAAGGACTTTATGAATGTCCATAAAAGTGTTCTGATGCCTTCGCCTCGTGACAGCAGCTTCACCAGCCTCATCACTCGGAATAGCCGGAAGAAATTTATTGATGGAATTGAACTCTCCTAAAATATTCCATTTGATGTATAAGAACAAATATATAATAACTGTATTATTAAAAATTTTGGTATTGAATTAATCTCCTTAGTTTGCTGGGATGTCATCACCCAGGATCCAATCGTATAATGACCTCTGAATTAAAACACAAATATTAAAGAAAAAACACAAATCTGGAAGCGTTAAGCGTGTTGTGTTATACTTTTAATCATAGGAATATTGAACGAGATGTATCAAATAACCTAACCACCCCATTCTTAATTAAAAAAATGACAACCTTTTGTAGGTTGTTAATAAACGAAGAGGTTAAAACAATTCATTAAGATTCAAATTTCTATTTTGTTCATCTGTAATCTAGAATAGATGATACGGCTAGCTGTTCTAATCCTTGAGAGAATATGAAATACTAATTGTTCATATTGCTATTCATATTTTCCACATGGGTGATATCGAAATCAAACACCCTTAATGATATCGGCTCGATATATAGCGCGGAATTATTCTTGCTTGACAATGAATCGACGTATTTCCCGTTATTAGTGAATTGGTAAAATTCACATTGTTATGATAGGTTCGTAAAGATACTTACATCATTGCCATTGTTGGTAACTTTATAAAATATCGCTAAAATTATAATGTGAAAATGCTAAAGTTATTATTCTTTTATGATATCTGAAAACTTTGAGCGTTTGAGGAGATTGAACGGTGCGTTTTGCGTTTAGTGTCCAATCTTTTGTGTACTATGTATAATTGCATACAGTTACTGTCCCATTTTATAAATAACATCTAAAGCTTTACTATCTTTTTCATTTGCATAAACAACACCTAAAGCGTTATGTTTGATGTTTGATATGAATAACAGAACACCTTAAATTTTATTTTTAACTTTCTACACTTTGTGAAAAATTGTAACACTATTTTGATTTGTGAGTATTGGTGTTAATTTTTCTAGCGTGAAAGCGTGATAGCTCACCTTTACTACATGTGCTCTTGGCATCCCACTTCCCTGAAATCAATAGTCTCCTTCAATTATCTTCTAACAGTTTGTGAGAATGCATCAGCGAGTACAGTTATTACAACATCAATTTTGTCCATGCTCGGGACAGTAACAAATCGATATTAATTTTAAGACAGTCATTTAAACTAGCATTGTGTATTCTTTTTATAATTTTGAGTTTAGTTGCTATTTAAATGGCTATCTCAAATAACTATACAGGTGTCGGTGGTATTCTAAATATTTCAAGTGGTTTGACAGTGAGTGTGTTAAATTTTATTACCTGGTTTTTGAGTTCATTTACTTGTGATACCACTATATCTATAATGCTACCTAATACGATGATGAAGTCAAAAGTATTCCACGCATCTCCGAAGTAGTTCTGTAAAAATACCGGTTTACGAATAATGCAAACTGAACAGATACCTGAGTAAATAAAGTAAGAAATATATTTTTTTACAGTTGACAAGGTTTTTTGAATGCAAAAGCTTTATACCTTAAATCTAAAGGCAGCCAGTTTGAATATAAATTCCAAGGCAAACACAGCTGTGAATATCATATTGAGCATATCGAGGGCTTTGCTGTACTCCGGCGGCTGGTTGTGATACTTCATAGCGAGCGTGATGGTGTTGATCATAATCAGCACGAAAATCGCATACTCAAAAGGCTGTGACGTCACAAACCACCAAACCTTGTATTGAATCCGATGTTTCGGTATATACCTGAAAGTGTTTTATAGAGGTAATAGTATTTTGTATAGAACAAACGTATAAGGTCAAGTGAGATAGTAAAATACTACCTTCTGATTGGTTTGGCTTTTAATGCAAACTCTATGCAGTTTCTCTGATTTTTATCTAATTCACAGTTTTTATACTCTTGTTCACCCTCGTTTTGGAATGTCACGATGACGAAACCGACGAATATATTAACCTAAAATTAATTAAATTAAAATTTGTAATGAAGTTTTGTGTATTCGTCGTAGTTTATTGACTTAATAACGCCTAAAACGCCTGACATTTAATAAATTAAAACGACTAAATAAAAACATATCTTACCATAAAGAAGGCAATTATAATAATATAAATAATATAATAGGCTGCGACAATTGGACGGAAGTTAGTTATGGGACCTCGATCTTCAGCGTTCGAGTCAATTGATACATATAACAACCTGAAAAAGAGAGGATTAATTTCGTTGATTGATATGTTTAGAGAAATCGTTGGAGTTCATACTAATGTCATCGAAATAAACTTACCCTGGCCATCCCTCAAACGTAGAAACCGTGAAAAGAGTAAGCATTCCTTTCATAACATTATCAAAATGGAAGTCATTTCTTTTCCATTCTCTATCTCTTACTACATAGTTACGATTTTCAAACACCAAGTACGTCCCCCTAAAAGTATCAATATTTGATGTTAACCTTTTTTTAGTTTTATAGCTAAAAAAGTTTCAATATCGTGCAAATTGTAAATAGTACTCACTGACATTCTTCTTCTGTCATTTTTGAAATATCATTACATCTAAAAAATTTACCCTGAAACACATCTTTGACATTATGCCATCTGCTAAAATTAGTATTTCAAATATTATCATCATGCTACAACATCTACAATTTGAAAAAATACAATATTCTTGTTATGGCATGACTCATTTCTCATGATATAATCAACTTCTTGTCAATTTGAAAGCCAATGTACAGCTTTAGCCAAGTTTTCTCTACATTAGTTAAAATATTTAATGACTAGTTACAGGACCTACTGTAATATATCACAGTTAACCATGCTCAGTAAATAACCATGCTGAAGAAAAATCTTTGGGTCTGATAAGTTTGAATTTCATGCAAAGTGAAAGCTTCTAAAGCATTTAGATCATACTTGCTCTGACACTACGATTATTTTTTATGCAATGTTTTACTTACTCCACAACCGATACAGTATCTAAAACTTACCTTAAATAACTGTACACCAACGACCGCGAACATAAATTGTAATAAATACGTAACTAACATTATATTCCCTATTGTCTTAATCGCTACTATCACACATTTCACCACATACTACAGACATCAATATGGAGGTTAGTGGTCAGGGTATACGTTACCAAGGTGTAAGGACAATCCATTTTAGTCCGGCATCACGCAGCGGCCGGACATAAAGGGACAAGCAAATTATTTTAATCACATCGGACTTTTTTTACATAGGACTTTGAGGGTCGTTCTATATTAGTCGCATATTTTGGGGTAAAAATAACCTGTTACATCACCTACTATGGATAACTTTAAACGCCAAGGTAGGGGGATGATTATGTTTTCAACAATACTAATCTATAGGCTACACCTTTGGGTTGATGAAGTTATGTTGCATGCTATTTGGACTGGACGAACACATAAATAATAGTTCTGAATCGCGTTACTACTGGAGGGTCTATAGATTAACTTACTACTCATATACTTTTATAGCATGCTGCACTTTTTTAACATCTTGAAACAATTATATATCCTTGCTATTTTGGTTTTCATTACCAATCAAATACTAGATATTTCACGACATGTAATTATGGATAAGCAGGTTTGATAATTCAGGGCATTATCACATTGAGCAAAACATTACACCCGAAGTTTATTTTTTAACTGCTGAGAAATCTTATAATCTAAAAAAAAATCATGAGAAATGAGCAAGTAAATAGAGAAATAAAATAATGCCTAAAATAAATGAAAATACCCAAAGGTGTAATCAAAAAGTTCGAAATGTACAAAAAGATTCAAATGTGACTGATGTACATAGCTTGTATATTGTGTTTTCACTCCAAACAGTGTAATCAACCGTGATGTTTTCGTGAAGTACAAGGGGAAGTTATCTGCGAAGAATATGGCGATATGATTTCAAAGTGACTAGAATATGCCCCCTACCTTGAACATTTGCACTCCCATGACCGCGAACATGAATTGGAGCAATGACGTTACCAACAAAATGTTCCCAATCGTTTTGATTGCAACGATCACACACTGAACAACGTGCTATAATCATGGAAAAATATAGTCAAATACATCTTTTCTTAGTGGAGAGTCTATAATATTCTCGATACACAATCAAATATTATGTTCATTTCTAAGTAAATAAATAAAAATTGACAAAGATTATTAGGCTCTTTCAATCAAAGAGAGGAGGATATATTCAGATTGAACTAGAAACGAAGTAAATATAAATATACTCCATGACGACAAATATGAGTACTAACCTTAAGGCCTTTGGCCCTATTGATGGCCCTAAGAGGCCTCAGCACCCTGAATACTCGCAATATTTTGACCACCGATATACTACCAGACCTGCAAAAAGCAAAACAAAAAAATAAATTCCAGTTTTGTGTACGTTCGGAAACAATAAACAGTTTTGACCAATTATAATTACTTTATTTAATCTTCATTTGGTCCAAACTGTATTTTAAAATATCTTACAAAGTAATTTATAACGTACTTAAAACTCATGGAGATGAGCGAGACGCAAACCACGAGCATGTCGAGCACATTGAAGGCAGATCGCAAGAAGGCCCCCTGGTGCAAAATCAGGCCATACGTCACCAGCTTCAGGAAAAGCTCCAGCGTGAATATGCCCGTGAAGAACACGTCGAATTGACTTAGCAACTGGAAAAAATAAACGTTAATAAATTACTTTAAAGGCTCAATGTTTGTAAAAAAGCGCTTCTTACAAGATTTCATCCATAAACAAAAGCCTTTGCCCTGGTAGAGAGACCAAACCTCACCCATTTAATTGGTTAGGTTAAAATTACGATCAGCAAAAATAATTTAAATTTTGGACGAGTTTGATTTGGGCAAGATGAACCCTAATAGACTGATGATATACAAAATTTAAAATATATTTTTTGTTAATCTGTTGGTTTAACGGTATGATAACGAAATTATATATTTAACATACCCAATTCCGAAACCCCTTTTGTGCCGCATCAAGTGGGTCCTCCGCAGCCAACATGGCGGACGAGAGCATGATGCAGACCAGAATAATATTCCCGAATGTCGAGGAAGCCGACATCTTGTAGCAGAACACTCGAAATCTGTTATTAAAAAAACTGGTTATGTAAACATTTCAATACTCTATCAAGAAATAAAAGATAACGATTTAAGGTTTCTTTTATCACAACATTTAGATACATTACATTAATACATTAAAAACGAATAACGTGAAAATATTGGTTTCTCTTTATTGGGATAAATAGACAAATTCATGCTTATTTTACAAAATATAAAAGATTCCATCACTTTTTTATTTCAACATAATTTATTTTAAATATACAGAAGCTATCAAGAAATGTGATTTTTTTACAAATCTAATACTAATTTCTAAAGTGTTGCACACACGTTTGTAAAAGCACAATAAGTGGTCTACAAAATAAATATAAAAAAATAAGATTTAATATAAAAGCACATGCGTATAAAGCACACTAACATAAGTGTTCAAAATACAACTAAATATTCATGCACACATGCTTGGTTCGCCTAAAGAGTCAGTAGAGAGGGCTAAACTAACAATGAGATCGCACTAAACGGTTCCAAAACCATGCTTTGGAGATTTGGAACGTAAGTATAGAGTCATCTAATCAGCAAACAGGCCTGACTGCTATTTTCAGGGAAGGAGGGTACCCAGTTTTCTCATTGTCAAATTCTTTTCGGGTCACATTACGACAATCGTGCAGATTTAAGATGACGTCAAATATTTCAATGCGCTCGACGGTTCAGCCATGAATGAGGAGGCAGGCATCTCGGACGTTGAAAGTGCCAATGTTTCGTACAATGAGACATGGGTACCGTTCGGAGATCACCAATCACCTGTTCGTTGGTGAGAATATGAAGAAACTACTAGCGTTCGGTATTGGCGGCGTCTGATTTGGCATATTGAGTTCGGACACACGCCGCGGCCGGGCTGTTACCAGCGTGCCCTCTTCTTCCGACTGACCGCCATCTTTGTGAGATAGAAACATACCACCAAAGTTTGTTTAATTCTAAATCAGTATTTTAAAACTACACTATATTAAATTAACTACCGCATCCATGCCCAGTCTTCTGTCTAAGTCCGAGTCGTTGCCTAAGCTATGTTTTTAGAAAACCTGCAGACGGAAAGAAGAAAATCGCAAACATAAATAAAGTGTGATTAGCGAATAAAGGTGGGAATAATAAATAATATTAATTACATAAATCTGAAAATATTAATTTCGAGAAAGACGATAGACGTAAAATAGATACAGGGTCTTCGATTGAATCCCAAAATAATAAAGAAACAATCGAGGACAGACTAAATTAATAATATAAAGAAAATTACATCTAATCAAATCAGAAAGCTCAAACGTTGCCGGCGATCGCTCCCTAACCTGTTCGTTTTGGAAAAAATGAAGAAGGACGAAGCGTCGGGGATGGGTTTCTTAGTGTCGTGAATATCGACCTCCGATAGACGGCGCGGCCGCGCCGAAGATGTCGTGGGCTTTCGTTTCAGACGCGGCTCTTCATCCAAGTCTGTATTCACTACGGTCATTGAGTTAGCTAAACTGTTCTTGGTGATCACTCACTCGGTTAGTCCAGAATACATTGTTTAATGTATACTTATAAATCCACAAAAACATAAAAAAAAACATATTACATACTTTGCGCAGAATCTTAATTTAATAATTTAAACATTACAGTTTATTTCTAGTAATTTGGCAGTTTGACGTAAAGGCGTAGAATGTTATTCACAGTTTAATTGCTTTATCATTGATTGAGTTTTGAGATTAGACTTGATTTTGGGCAAAGAAAAATTTTATACAACAGTAATTTGCATTTTATACCTATGTGGTTTCGTTGATGACTTTCCATCATTTCTTCATCTTCGCCCCTTTCCTGTTCATCTTCTATTCTTTCGGGACCATTCTCTTCTTCACCAATATCGACATCTGCATCTCCGTCTATATCTTCTTGTTGCTCACCTTCAGAACCTGTTTCTTCGTACTCTCTTTCCGAGCTGAATTTAAAATTGTATTTTGTATGAAAATATTTATAGATACATCAAACGAAAGTAATGTTATTATCGATGGCTTGTTACAATTATTTTTAACACTACGTAAATTTTCTATCAAATCTATCGTAATAAATGCTTACTTATCAGTCGTGTACATATCATCATCATGGATGTATTCGTCATCAGTATCCGCATGACCACCCTCGGTTGCTATAATGCTACCACCTTCTTTTTCTTCTGCAGCCTATATTCAGAAAAATATGTTAGGGTTTCAAATTATAAAACATCAAAACTTACAGTAATAACTTACAATATAACGTCACTACATACAAAGAATGGTCAGGGAAGCAACTGAAATTGCCAAATACAAAAATTTCAATCGTGAAGACGGTTTTAAATTATTAATGTCTGGAATCCAGAAAAATAGTTTGTGTAAAAACTACAATACAAAAAGTACTGTTCTGATCTGACAAAATACTGAATCTCATTTGGTGTGAACAGTGAATTTATAGATAGCGGTATCAGTGTCGAGTGAAGTGAAAGACTGCGATAGAGGGTAAACTAATGCTATCTAATAGTTAATCTGTCTATAACATAAAGCCGCAAAAAACTTCAGCTCTTTCGTGACGACGACGGCGCATCCAACTGCGCCAATATGTGGAAACTTTAACAACCTTGTAATAATATCATTTAAATAAATACTCAATTCCATAAAAGTTTATAACAATTAAAGGCAAATTAAATAAGGATTTCAGATTAAAGTACACGTTTAAAGTTAGGTTATGATATGATAAAAAAATACTTTACCCCTTCTTCCTTTTCTATGTTGGTCAATGATTCTGCATCTGCTAAGTTATCTACAGCGATAGCCAAGAAGACGTTTAGTAGAATATCTGTATTTTTGTGTGAAGAAAATAAATTGTGAAGATGGAACAGCCAAATAAACAATGTTTAAAAAATTTATGTCTCGATCAAATGAGTTCTTCGAATACTATATATTTAAAAAATAAAAAACTCCTCGTGACATTTTGTATGAAATAAGTTTATGAAAGTTTATTTAAATTTCAAGTGACTTAAAAGACATCGTATCAGTAGCGTGACACTTTCGGCACATAAAGCTTCGCTAGCATCATATATTGGAGAGAAGCGTAATACAAAAAAAAAAATCAATAATGTTTGGTAAATTTTAAAGTTACATAAGAATGAAAACTTTCAAAAAGTGCGTCCATCATCCATCAATCCATCCAGTCGATTATAAAATAAAATAATATTAGATAGAGATGATAGTACAAGTAGTGATAAGGATACAGTTGCCACAGATGAAGAGGATGATGAAGTAGATGCAGGCGAGGATGCCGAATGAGCCGACGCCACCGTATGCCTTGATGCCCTCGTACATAACCGCATTCCAGTCCTCACCCGTCAATATCTTTGAAATAAATCATAAGTCACTGGGTCAATATAAAAAGAAATATATTGGATCCTGGATGTTATTGATAACTAAAATACTAAATCAAAAGTTTGTTTGCAATGAGATTTACAGAATTGGTAATTACGGAACCAAACAAAACGTGAATTTCGATTTAGAAGTTATTTGAAATAGTCATTGAAATACGATAAGTACTGTAATAAAAAAAATAATTTGCCACCTTCATCATTCAGCAATTTCAACTCATTCCTTTGTCCGCTGTCCAAAATATCCTTATTGCAAGTATATAACATTATAGTAAATAGTAAATTTTACCTGGAAGACAGTAAGCAGCGCTTGCCAAAAGCAGTCGAAGTTGTGCCTATCCTTCTCCTCGACGGGGTCGTAGTTGAACTTGCCGCCGAACACCTGCATGCCGAGCAGCGCGAAGATCATGATGAACAGGAACAGCAGAAGCAGCAGCGACGCGATCGACTGGATCGAGTTCAGGAGCGACGCCACCAGGTTGGACAGCGAACGCCAGTATCTGGGGATCATTTATGGCTGGGTAAGCAAAAAAGTATAGGATATGCACAATCATAAATGTCGATATACATACATGGGATGGAACACCTATCAAATTTTTTTGGACAGGCAACAGCGGTAAGAAAAATATTTCAAATAGGGTCGAGAAATCTCATAATATAAAAAGGAATGAGAAAATGACTTTCTACTATAGTTATTGCTAGATTTAAATGAAACATTTTAATTATTGAGGTATCGTGAGTAAAAACAATGTATAGTTATAAAATAAGATCAGAATCAGAATAAAATAGTTCAGGTACCTTCGTACAGAAAAGTTAAGGAATGTAGACCATGAATTTTGTGAAATAGAAGCAGATGTAAAACGGACGAGAGTTCAGTCGATTTTATATTTTATTAAACAGGTCTGTAAAGATAATGCGTTTGTGCAAGGCATTGGGGATAGAAGTGGAACAGTGAGATTTGTACTGTTTTTTGAGGAATGAGACTAGGAAACTTATGGAAGTAGTGCTCTTAGTCACTTAGTTGAAGACCTTATGATGAAAAACGTGATACACGTTTTTATCAAGAATTATTTTGAAATGGCCATTTATTAGGATTTTGAGAAATACCTTTAACACAGATTTCCAGATTTTTTCTTTTACGATGTGCTAAAGATTAAGTGAACAAATGTGTCCACAGAAGGATGTATTACTTAAAATTTTTTTTATTGTAAAGCAATTTAATACTACGATAATATCGTCAATTATTAAAATATGAGGATTCAAAAACAATATTAGTGACTAGTGCACCGGTGTGTGGTAGACACTCACCGGTGCACTAGTCACTAATATTGCACGCACCTGGTGACCTTGAAGACGCGCAGCAGCCTGACGCAGCGCAGCACGGAGATACCGAGCGGGGGCATCACCTCGGTCTTGGTGAGCACCATCTCGCTGATGGAGCCCACCACCACGAAGCAGTCGAACCGGTTGAACAGAGACACGAAGTACCCCTGGAGGAACCAATGGGTTTTTGACCATATTTCTATAAGATATAAGTCTGTAAAAAACAACCACGCCTCCAGCCCCTTATATGGGTTGAGAAGCTATTTTTAACAGGCGTATTTTATATCTTACACTTAACATTTTTTTAGCTCTACAAACAGTCTAGGCTATTACTTATAATAAAATAGCTATTGGTAAAGAATGTTCTCTGGATAATGCGCAAATGAGCATCTTCAAAGCTCGAGTTACTTTTTACTAGCTGTGAGCCGTCAACCCATTTTTTTTTTTAAATTTGCTAAAATATACGCCCAGCGAAGCGAGCAGGTGACGGCTAGTCAGCGTGTTAACAAAGCTTCTACATTTATTTGTTGGACTGACATTTTCAATTTCTTATTTCAACGTGAAAGAATTAGTTATTTAGGTTAAATCCAAAAATAACGACGGAAACCGTTGCCATAACAACCCCCCGAATGAAATAAATTTGGGAAAAAGGAAACCCAAAAAAAAGTAGCCTAAAACCATTTACAGATTGGCCATGGTCCCGACCGACAAGTTCAGTAGTTTTGACATGATTGCGTGACAAAAAAAACCATTTTCATTATATATAATAATGCTTTTCTTAGTTTTCTTTTCTTTCTATGTATATGGATAAGGTATATCGGTGATCAAATGTTGAAGTCTATAAGAGCTGCTGAACTGTCAACAGTTTTACCATTCTCACTCCAAGATTTACGTCGACAAATTTTTTATTGATTATGTGTTATCGTTAGCAGCCTTTAAATATCCCCATTGAGACCTAGGTAAGATGAAAACATCGTAGAAAGAATAGGCTGTAGTTACGACTCGAAAGGCACTACCCGATTAGATATACCTAGTTGGGTACAGTGGCCATGAAATAATAACTATTTATTCAAGGCTTTGAATTCAGAGAAAAGCGACGTGTTTAGTGTCTTCAAGTTTATTAAAAAAGAAAAATTATTTAAAGTAATTTTGCCGCCATCCAGTATTTATAAACATTGCCTAAACTCATTGACAGAACGTGCTAACTACTGCGTTTAATAAACTTTCAGATACAGCCAGCAGGCATTGTGAGTTCTTTTAGTTAAACGGTCTGTAGTTAAAAATGCGAACTTACTTGTAATCCTAAGCTGTACATTTTCACCAACATTTCTAAAGTAAACAACGCAACGAAGAACGCATTCCCATACTCCTGGAACAAATCTAGCCACTCGGGTTGTCTGAAAAGGAAAACATCAAATAGTAGCTGTAGACTGCTGTTTAAGTTAAAATGATTTTAACGTAAATGTTCTTTTTCTTGAGGGCTTAAACATATTTTAATTATTATATGTATATTCGTAATATAAAACAAATAAAGGAATAGCGTGGTGAAAAATTAACTTTAGGTAGAACAGAACCCGCGTTTTTATTTTTTTTATTAAGAATGGGGTCCAAAACAAAATCCACGATGGAAAGAGCTAACCTAGAAGCTGCCTAATCACCCTGGCCTTGAAAACGGACGCGATATAAGTACTCGGAAATACAGACGCAGGTAGGGAGTTTTCTGGTAAGCCAGATCAGTTGCGGTGACCCTGTTAGATTCCTTTCGAAGGATCTCTATATCTGCTTTTTTGTCTTATTTGTTACTGTGACGTAATAGATTAATTACTATAATAATATCCATTGTTGGACGGACTGACAACTAGCTTTAACAAGGCACAGGATCGCTACCGCTGCACCAAACGATCATTTCAAATGAATTAATAAGAACTACCAAATTCATATTGTCAATTCTATTGTGTGCGTAAATTAATCAACAAATAACAATGAGAAACCATTGAGTATCCCCTTGTGATGAGCTCAACTTCCGGTAATAAACCTTCCTATTAATATCGCATCGCTACCGAAGCCAAAATCCTGGACACCTTCCAAGAACATTTCAGTCACAACTATAACATTAGGGCCCCCAATGACAAAGGATTGTCGAAATAACGAATAAGTACATGCTAGGGGTTGGTGGTAGTACGTACCTGTAGTGCTCGCTGGCCAGCACGACGGTGTTGAGGAAGACGAGCACGATGATCAGCCAGTAGAACGTCTGCGACTTCACGGCGCGACGGCACGCGCGCTTCATGCGCCGGTTTACCTGCCGCCACACCATTGCCCATTAACCACCACACTTCTAATATTATTAAATTTTCAAATATTAAATTTACTTAGTTAACTACGCGAAATGCGAGGAGATCCACCTAAAAGATTGGAAAAACACAAAGTATGCAGTTCCGGAGGCCTCTAAAAAGCTTGCCCGCAACCTCATCAGATTGAACCTCTTCAATGCAAAGATTCGTAAAACTATTGATACAGTAACTGGCCATTGTTCGCTACTATTACCGATACCATGCTAATTCGGATGTCAAAATCACCAGACGCTGTCTGTGTTTGTCAATATGATAAGCCATAGCTTTGCTTGTTCCTACACTGAAGTTAAAATTATTAAAATCATGTTACACCTCCTTGTACAGTCTATGAGTTAATTACACGTAAAAACAGTTAAGCGCCCTGCAAATAGATTTTTATGACGCGTTCAGGTTGCTGATGTGACTTCCCCGGTTCTGTAACGCGTCGAGGATATCTGATGCTGAGAAGATTACTTTTATACTACTATGGGGAAGTGGTTCAAATCCCTAATGTGTAGATTTCGGGCTAGTTATCCTGAGCAAGTTTGGGAGTAGGTTTGATTTTCAATAAGTGTCTCTCAATAGGTCACATGCAGTGTCATTTGCATTTAACTAGCGGCCCGTCCCGGCTTCGCACGGGTGGACAAAATTCTTTATTTTTTTTTCTATTATTTAATATTTTTCCATTAGCGCCATCTAGCGTCCGGTAGACGAACTACTTGCGGTTAACGCGTTGCTATGGTAACGCATATACAATGTAAAAAGAGCGGGAAAAAGAGCGGACAGACAAACAACAAATTTGTGATCTTAGATTATAGATTATATATGACTATATGTTCATACTAACAATAGGACGATTTATTTGTATTACTAAATCATGACTCATTGTAGGTCGATTTATATAGTTTATTATTTAAATAAGACCAATTTTACTCGACTCCTTTACAGGAGCTCCTGTAATTGAGTTTTAAAGTCTCGATTAGATGTAACAAAATTATGTATGTATGTAAAAGTGTTATTATTTAATTGGTTTATTATTTTTATTATTAGTATGTAAATATAGTTGACGATCTGGTGAAGATGTGGAAAGCACCCAGATGCGGGCAGCGCAAGACCGGTCATTGCGGAGATCCTTGGGGAAGTATTTGTCCAGCAGTGGACGTCATTTGGCTGAGACTTAAATGTAGTTGAAACATATATTAAGAAATACCTTATCAAAATCTTTTTTCCAGACTTTTGTGATGGCCACCTTCTGCTGTTCGTTGTTCTCTATACCCAAGTGATCTGTAGAGTCGTGTTCATTCGGTGTTGGACCTGAAATATGTTTTGTTGTTATATTATTTTCAAGTACATCGGTACGTGATTTTCAATCAATGGATTTATGGGAGTGTATACTGCAAAAAAATGTTTTTGAAGTGAAAAGTAGAAAAGGGTAAACTCGCATCAGGACACGTGACCTGATCGAAAATTCGTAAGACGGAGGGAGAGTAGATCGCCGGCGCGGCGTAGGAAAGGAAGTAATATCCCCCTCTTCTACTTCGCGGCTAATATGTTTGCCTGCTCCTGCTGTTTCGTTTAAGCGGCGCAGGGCGCTTGCGTGAGTTTATTTGTTGTCATGTTTGTGTACGATAGCGCAACAAATGAATATTGTATTTGACCACATAAATGATAGTACTTTTATACTGATAATGAAATTCGTGCGAAATTATTCTCTAGCCATTCGAAAATACCAAAAATGCACAACGTTAATGTTCATGTTTTCACTTCTGCCGGCATTCCCGGAGTGCAACCCATTGTTTTTTTTAACTGACACCAATCCTTTAGTGTCTGAGTAAGCAGAGCTTGCTTAAGTCAGGTAGTCTTGGTTATCATTAGTGAGTATTTTGATAAAGCTCAAATGAGACGCTGCTTTTATCAATATATCTATAATAAAATGTTTGAAAAGTAATAATGACATAATAATATTAACATATGACATATGTGTATATATATATATATATATATATATATATATATATATATAAAAATTCCATGTAACAGTGTTTGAGCGCGATGAAGTCCGAAACTACTCAACCAGTTTTGATATATATATTTTTTCATTTTGCTGGATTTGTTTCGACTTAGGACATAGGTTAGGTTTCATTTTAATTTATAACTCAGCAGCGCGTGGCCGGATCAGCTAGTATATAAATAAAAGTCAAGGTTTGTATGTTTGTTCCCCATGCGGTTCCCCATCGATTGGATTGTGATGTAACTTTTGTAAGTCGTTGTATGCATGTTGGAGAAGGTTCATATGTATAGTCAACACAAAAATATCAACAAAAAAGAGCATTGCACAGCATACCAGGTGCAACTAGCAGTATGATTTTTTAGGTTAGCTTAACATAGCACTGGGCATCCAGCCCTCCCTAACGACCGAGGGCGGAGGCCACTTCCATCCTTTTCCAGGGAGAAGGGCATGTGAAGAGGCCGGCTGCGCAGGAGGTCGAGGACCGAATCCGTTTCAAATGGGATGTGGGGTGGCCTTCAACGGACCGGGTATCCGTTGGAGGCATTGCACTCACCCCACTGTCTGGGTCGATGCCTGAACTGTACTCAGGCAGCACCGATTTGTGGAGGGGCCTAAAGCGGGCCAGCCACCGGGCCACAGTGGTGACTCCCAAAAAGGGATTCACAAGGTCACATGGTGGAGTGTAGTACAGTGGGGTGTTTTAGTGGGTATGCCCGTCAGCCTTCGTGACGGGTGAGTCCCACATAACTCCATCGTTTACCCAACGGTGGGGTATGCGTAAAGCATTTCCCCTCGATAAAAGGTTAGCTTAATATGTTGGTCACAATTTTACATCTGTCTGCAATATATTATGTGCCATGTTAAAAGCAAATAACTTATTATTTATCGTCTCGTCTTATCTCATCTTATTTTATTAAATATCTGCCCCTTCCGGAACTCGAACCCAGGGCCATTGGTCCTGAATGCAGGATTGCCACCCATCACACCATACGATCTCCAAAATTATAAGATAAAAATACTGACCGATGCCATAATCTCGTTGGTCCACAACGTCGTGTTGGTCAGCGAGTGGTTCCAGGTACTCCGCCTGCGTGATCCAGTCGAGGTAGCCCTTCAGGTCTTCCTCCAGCTGCTGCTTTTCGCGCAACTTCTGGAAGTCGCCGCGATTTTTCGCTTTCTCTCTCTCTTTGGAAAATTCACTGGAAGTATTCAATACAAACGTTTATATCTGTAAAATTTCTAATTATATTGAGAATAAATGCAAAATGGTACAAAAGACGGCTTAAATTAATAGCATTCTCTACCAATCAACGTTTTGTGACTAAGGACACACGGGGGTCGGCACTCGAAGTGTTACCAATTAAAAACTGTCTTTTGTGCAAGTGTCAAGTCTTGCACTTATTTGTATTTTGTAGGGCTTCGGTTGTAGTTTATTTTTTAATATGCGCCCTATGCTCCTAGCTCATACATTAAGACTTTTCGCCAATTTAACTGCGCTTTGTCGTGGATTTCGTTCAATTGTAGCCTTTACCTTTCGAACCATTTCTGATGATGGTACTGTTGTAGGATGTCCACCTTCATGGCGTTTTTGATGCTAACCGTATTATTGTAACGGGTGATGGTCCGATATACAAACATTTTGTTTAGATGTAAATGTCGTAGCTTATTAACAATGGCTGGTTGCGATTTTTTAAGCCAAATACAAAGCTGCGTTTGAATTCCATCGGGATAACTTTTTTAACAGCGACGAAAAACAATAAGCTTCTGTAAGTTTATAAACAATACAATACTTACGACTGTGACAAAATGGGCGCCATATTTTAAACAGTTTGGTTGCTATAGCAACTAAAAATTGATAACGCTTCGAGTGCCAAACCCTGTACTTTAAATGCGTTAAATACACACTGTATATTTATGTCCATTAATTAATTAAGGTTCAAACAGACTTTTAACTCGTCGCTTTTAAATAACTTATAACAATAATAATTACTGTTATTAATTGTAGACAACTCACGTCAATTATTTAGTTTCATACTGAGTAGAATTTGAGCAATTGAATATTATGTAAAATATACAATTTATAACCAAACAGCTATCATTACTAGGGAACAATGCTTATTCTCATCATACAAATATGCCCACATCAGGATTCAAATCCGGAACCTTTGGTGCATAATTAGAATCACGAAAAAGTAAAAAAAAAAAACTTAATATTGCTCGGAAGTTAAGTGAATGAAGAATTTGTGTAATTGAGAATTGCAACACCCAGACACAAAACATGAGAAATGTATGTTTTAAACGTTGACTCAGTCGGTAATTGAACACTGGACTTCAGAGATAGTGATATTATAAAGCTTATAGGTCTTGCAGTTAGGATCAGTGGCTTGCTAATACGATTGGATAGCCCACAGAATATGCAGAATTTACAAAAATCTTATGTGTAAGAAATCATCTTATTTTTACAAGCTTTTATTTACTTCCACCTGTCCCGGTGTCTGTAATGAAATCTTGTGAGTTAAATTTGACCCACTTTTTAATTTCCGATAGAGCTGAAATTTTGCATGCGTATGTATATCTCGTGACCATGAAATATTTTGATGACAAATAGTTGATCTGATGCTGGAGCGGGAAGGTGGGTATAGTAACTCCGCAATAAAATAACACAAGCCCATCTACTTTGGGCTTTTTAACTTTTTAGTTCGTTTTATTAACGAATAATAAATAAATAAATATTTCTTTCATTCACACCATTTAACTTAGCCCAAAGTAAGCACTGTAAGACTTGTGTTATGGATACTAGGGTAACGGATAGACATACACATATAATACATAGATATGGTATATTCATAGAAAAAAATATATAAACACCCATGACTCAGGTACAAATTGCTAGTATTCATCATACAAACATCTGCCCCTTCCGGGATTCGGAACCAGGACCACAGTAAAGAACAGTAAAACATCTTCATACAAACGTGCCGCTCTCGGTTTGAATGTGTGCGTGCGCGCCGCGCGCCGTGTCGGCACGCGATTTCACGCGCACGCTAGCATAATATATGGGGGAATAAGGTGACGGCAGTACGGGCTGTGCCGCGCGACTGTGAGCATGCGCGTACGTCACATGACCGCTCGCGATCGTCAACTCTCGCCGGCCACTTACCATAATATTAATTATTACGAGTATCATGACTTCAAAAAGGGGAAAAAATATTGTAGTGTTTTCGGGTGCCTCAATAACGATTTCGCAAACAAATATTCAATCATCATATGCTTTTTATTACATAAATTTAGATCAAGTGCTGCTTGTTCGAAAATATTAACTAAAAGTAAAAGTGACGACCCTGGGGATCAACGCAAGAGTAGGCTAATAACTCGGCGGGCGGCCTTAGATAACCTACTGTTCTGTTTACTGTGCCAGGACCGTCGGTACGAAAGGCAGGATCGCTACCGTTGCACCAAACGGTCGTATAATAAAAGATTGTTAAAAAAAGTTTTTTAAACTTATATCTTGTTAATAATATAAATTCAAGCTTTTTAAGCTGTAGTTCATTGACTTAGATGTCATTTTTAAACTACATAAATGGACCGAATTCAACTGTTGTAGATGTTTGTACTGCGGATGTGAACCCATCCTTAAGAACCTAGCTTACCATGAAAAATTAAAGAGGATGTTAGCTATATATTTTAAGAATCATAAATATTCCTTAAAAGAAAACCTTAACTTTCGAATCAGAATAAACAAAATGGTCTTGATTATCCAGAATAAAAAATTAAGAGGGTCGTGTTAAATTAATTACAAAAGCAAAGAGGAAATTAAAATCAAGAGTAATATCTATATTTTACCTTTCTCGTTTACAATAAAAACTATTTTATCAAAATAAATTAACCGATTCGTTGCGGATGGGACGTCTGGCGTGCCATTATTTTCTTTTGCGTTTGGCGTTAGCCACTAAAGACGTGTCATTTTTCGATGGTAGGGTAGACTGGGTACGGTTGTGACAATTTTCATTTGATCGTTCATAATTCTGATATTAAACCAGTTAGCTTAAAGAAATGTATTTTTTATAGTTAAATAGTCATTTGTCTACATATAATTATTACTATTTTGTTTCCAAGTACTCTGGCTAACTCATAAGAGCAAATAAGAAAAAAAAGAAAAAATGTCACAACCGACCACATCCCAGGGGCGGTTGTGACAGCTTATAGATGATATAACTTATATGTAACATACTTAATGTTATATCATCTTCTTATACAAAAATAACAATTACGTAATAAATGAAACAAAATATGGAAGTTTAATCGCTTATAACTAATAAGGTACTGCAGCATCTACAATTATAACAGTTTCATATTACAATTAATTCGCTCTTGAAAGACTGATAGCTTGAGCTACACGAATAGACAGTTCAGGGCTTCTATTTATGAATGACCGAAACCGTTCCTCACCCGCCATCTCATTCTCAAGCCTAGTAGCAGGTCGCGTCATATTGTATATGGTAGTAAGGGCTAAAGCTAATTTCCTTATCTCTTTTGGAGAAAGGCCATAATATATTTCCGCGCAACGTATTTTATATTTTGACAGCTGCTGTTCTTACTCTTCAGAAAATACTTTAGTATGAGCAACATAGCCCATGCTGATGCAGTCTTCATTGTGGTCCTCGCTGGATTCATCGCGTTTATGTATCCTAATAAAGATATGCGATTAACTTCGTTCATTTCCGCAGCTCTCCATAAAGACGTCACACGTTTCACTTCTTTATAAGTTTCCTGATACATTGTTATGTCACACTGCCCTCTTTCGGTCCTCCTCAAGCGTTTTCTAGGCATCTAAAAACTAAGAAACTAATTTTACTTGTGTCACAACCGTACCCAGGAAATATGTCACAACCGTCCCCACATGCATTCGCAAAAACACAATCGCCATGACAAAACCCAATAGTCTACGTTCAAAGTAATCATTGCTATTTAACTACTAATATCTAACTAATAACGAGGGAAAACAGTCATTAATATATCTGTACACATAAAAGAACAATTACTCAAACAAATCAATCAAAATACTTACTTTTGATAGTTAAAAAACAATGTACTTCTCTGCAAGCGTTAATGTTGCGCAACGGCTGACGCAATACTGTGAAACAAGTTCAGACAGACTGCCCCTCCCCTGTGCCCTTGCACTCGCCGCGGTATTCCTTATAGTTTCGCTAATATTACGACTGTCACAACCGCCCCCTGGCACAACCGTACCCAGTCTACCCTACCTCCTTTAAATTAGGTTTTAGGGAAATCTACCCAGAATAAAACTATCTTCAGTTTTCACGTAAATCAAACTAGGTAACGATATGTAGCAACGAATCGGTTAATATATTTTTACCGATTAACTTACCCCGACAACACACCAAGAATGAGGTTCATGACAAAAAAAGCTCCAAGTATGACCATAGACACAAAGTATATCCACTCCCAGCTGTTGCCCATCGCGTCTTGTATCTGAAAATAAGAATTTGACACATTTCAAATTCTTTCATACTTTTTGGTAAAGATTATGCAATCATGCTAAAAATTTCCTACCGCAGTCATATTTACTATTTCCTTGATTAATTTAAGTGTGGTTATAGCACTTAATAAATTCAAACTTAAAAATATGAAAAAGAACTTCCAAAAAAATAGGGCAAAGCGAAAACATCGACATTGAGTATTGACGGAAACATCAATAATTAAGATAAGGAATTGATTTTTTTCTAAATCAGGTGAATAACATACCTTGTATGGTTTAGTAGGATACCATAGCGCCACAAGAAAATGTTTTGACTCATGCTTAAAAGGTATTTTTAAAAAATATGAAAAAAAGCATAGCTCAAAAACTTTTATCTTTCAGAAAAAAAATACAATATAAAAACTTGTTATTTACCTTAAACTTAAAGCTTACTTAATAGCTGTTAGCTTGCCATAATAAGTAACATAAGATAAAAAAGTGTGTGTCTCAGATCCGAAGCACGACTGGAGTTAACTCCTCAAAAACGATTGTCTTTGAACAGGCACAGAAAACAATAAAACAAAACTTCAAAATAATAGTGAAAGTTTCGCGCGATAGGTTGCGCACAAAAAACGTAACGCTGTACAGTGTTTTATGGATTATCTTTGTGAAAACTAAGATCATGAAAGTTGACCTTTATCTAAATTCTATCATAACTTCTAAAAACCGCAAAAGTGGGGCTTGATTTATTTATGGGTGATAGAACTTGGCTTATAGAACCTTTCTTTACTTAATTCCACCTTTGCCGATTTTTTGAGAAAAAAATAAAAATTAAAAAATATATATATTACTCAGAAAGTAGGACATTTATTAATAAATTAAAATTGCGAAATTATGCCTTCAATAATTCCTTATCAAGTGGCAAATATCTCATGGACAGAGATGTTACCGTCTTTTGAGGAAATTACATTGTTCACTTATCATGCGCAATTTTTAAAAACTTTACTACTTCATATTTTTTTTTACTGAAAATAATACAATGGGAATTGAAGTCTTGCATTTATTAGGGTATAAATAATCGATTTATGCAAAAACCGTGCGCTCTCATTCGACCACTTAATTTTACTCTTCATATTTTTTTCATACCGGGCACCTTATAAAAACATCGTCTTAAGGAAACTCCAATATAAAACAAGCAATGCCACTTACGTGGTACATGACATCGGTCCAACCTTCCAAGGTTATGCACTGAAACACAGTGAGCATGGAGAGGCCAAAGTTATCGAAGTTGGTGATGCCGAAGTTGGGACCAATCCAGCCGTCTCTACACTCCATGTCTTCACCGATGGTGGAGCAATTGAACCCGTTGTCCAAGTCGCAAGGGTGCGGAGTATCCATGATTTCATCTGTAGAGAATATTCTATATATTATATTAATAATCACATTTTTTCAATTCAGACAATAGGTAGTCCATAGAGTTCCGTTCTATATTCCAGATTTACCAGAGACCTTAATTTATAAAATACAATACCCGGTAGATATTGATCCACCCGAATATATATATGAAAAAGCAGGGGCAAATCCTATCACATCCATTTTTTCTAAAATGGCTAACAAAATACATGTTTATTTTTTGAGATTCCTTTCTTTCACATAATGTTTTTTATTCTTAACTAGCTGACCCAGCCACGCGTTGCTGTGGCACAGTAATTTTATTTTTCTAAAATAAAAGTAGCCTAAGTTACTCCTTATTACATCAGCTACCTGCCAATAAAAGTCCCGTCAAAATCGGTTCAGTTATTTCAGAGATTAGCCGGAACAAACAAACAGACAGACAGACAAAAATTATAAAAAAATGTTATTTTAGTGTATGTACCGTATATACTCATATGCATGTAGTAAAAAACGGTTATTTCAATATTGCAAACAGACACTCCAATTTTATTTATATGTATAGATTTACTATGAAATCAAAAGGCATAAAATGGTTTAATATGATATACATTACAAATGAGAATAGGTTAGATATTTTTAAAATTTTTATATATCTTTTGCATTTCAATGCTATCTTATAAGACAAATTATTTTAATAGAAAAATCAACTCTGGTCATAAGTGAATTCTCCTGCTTGAGAATTAACTTGTGAGCTGATTCGACTTTTTCCAGCATTTTTCTTTCAAAATAATTTAGGTTAGATATTTTTTTAACTTACCATCCAGTTATGCATCAAATTATGCCTTTTAAAATGATCCCTAATTATATTTTGCCAAAAAATTTGTATGCCAAATCAAGGGAACCTAACTTTTTTTATCTATAATGGTAAATTTTTCCAAAACTCCGAAACACGTATCTATGTATCCAGTTTCGTGCTTCTATGGCTCATACCGGTATATTTGTTGTAACAACTCTTATGCATCTTCCCGGAGAACAACTCGAGACCGATGATCGCGTAAATGATGATGACGAAGATGACCAGCAACGCGATGTGCAGCAGCGGCACCATCGCTTTCAGGATCGAGTTCAACACTATCTGTAGGCCTGTTTATATTGACACAGATTAAAATTAAATTATAATTATAATATTTATTACATTCACACCAATTAGCCTAGCCCAAAGTAAGCACTGTAAGGCTTGTGTTATGGACACTAGGGTAACAGATAGGCATACATATCTATATTTATAAAAGCGAAAGGTGACACACTCACCACAAAATTTCAGAAATTGTGCTGGGAGTCTCATATTTTGCATGGGAGTTTAAGAATCGTTAAAGTTTTACTAAAAGGAGAGTGAACTTTTAAGTAAAAGTTGAATGATGCTTAGTTAGAAGCACATAAAGGCGAAAGTTTAGATATATGATCTCATAGAAGTATGAATTTTGATTGGAGCGGAGCGAGCGAAGCTCCCATGGATCAGCTTCAATGGCGCAATGTCTGTTACGCCATAACTACCTGAGTTCTTAACCGATTTTAATATTTTAGTGTGGAATCGAATCAACCGGTTTAGGACCAGATGGTGACGGAGCCCAAATTTTCAAATTCGCAAAAATTCCCATCGAAACAAAAAAAAAAAGCTTTTTTTAGGTATTACGCTCCGCTCCAATATATGGTGCTAGCGTAGGTTTATGCTTAGCGATTTCATCGCCTAGAATCTTAATCACGTCAAAATGTATGAACAGTTTTAATGGGATTCGACATATAGGTAGATTATACTGATACAATGTACAATTAGCGTAAGATCGGGTTGGCCATTTTCTCATATAGGCACACATCTAAATTTACACGCTAAGGAAGTTGCGGAATAGCTAGTATGATACATAGAAGAGTAATACTCAAAGAAATATATGTAAAGTATTTTTAGTAGCAGTCTTGTAATCTTCCATATTCTTTTTTATTAAATTTTATCATATTAGATAGTGTTTTTCATCATATTGAATTTTGTCGAATTGCTGTCGATTGCCATATTGCTTTGAATAAAGGTATTTGTACAGTCTTGACCGATCAGCTAATATTTGACGACTACTGTATTGTATACAAAATATTAATACACGTTTTCCTAGGAATAATTATCTTATTAAGTATGGGATATTAGTACACAATGATTTGGAAGAAAAACAAAACTTACTGGGCACTCCAGAGACAAGACGCAGAGGTCGAAGCACTCTGAAGGCTCTCAGGGCTTTGACATCGAATGCGTCCTTGAATATACTCGATAGTACTGTGCTGACCATTCTGTGGATGAAATAATTAATTCAATTTATACGTGTTTAGTTCAGTTCGCTGTTAATGGGAAACACCAGCAGACTAACTTTTTAAGCGACAAGATAACTATGTTCTGTAATCTTACTGAGTTTGTTACATCTGAACACATGTGCTTTTATATTATTTATACTTAGGAAAATGCGTTACGCATACTGCTTAGTTATGTGGGATTCTCCTCCATTCCCCACGCGGCCTAGTGCCCGATGGGGGATTGGAGGCCTACCCACTAAAAACCTTAGTATGTACCACACACACACTGCCGTTGGTCCCACGGGGTGAACATCTGAGCACATGTGCTGGATGGATGAAGAATTAAACATTTACGTTTGCGTTGTTGTTATACTAAAGTGAGCAAGTTTCTAATGACATAGACCGTTTTCTTAAAAAATCCTATTGTTTTAGAAAATGATAATCAAGGCAATTATTAGGCAATAGTGCTAAGACATTAAATGATGTGTTGATACTATATAAGTTCTGCTATCTATAATAAATCATAGAAAGAGAGGCAGACACAAAAAGAAAGACAGAGAAAGTGCAGACAGGTAGCCTTTTTTTAAATTTTGAATAGGTTCGCTCTTGAGCCCTATCCCGGGGGCTTAGAAAGGATCTACGATGGAACGAGCTAACCTAGAAGGTGCAATATTTACCGCTTTAAAAACGGACGGTTTATAAGTACTCGGAAATACGGATGCAAGGATGGAGTTCCACTAACGGACACGAACAAACTTTTTCATGTAATAAATGTATTTATTTATTATATCAATAGGCGAAATAGTAAAAAAATATTTACTTTTATAGTCATGTACAATGTTATGTGTTCGTCTGATGATTGCAAAAACAAAGTGACTTTCTCAAGAGTCAGTATCAGATGATTCCGTACAGTACCAGTATCTGTGCGGCGAGGACACATATTAACAGGCGCTTCTTCAATAATGAATAATTCCGCTTTTATTGTAACATTGTTTTTAAATTCATTAAAATTATGTTAATTTAGCTCACTTTAGAAATAGCTAGAACAATTTTACATGTATGAATCTTCTATTAGCTTTTTCTCACGTTTTTCTTAGGTCGCTTTCTTGTCTGTCGTCTTGTCTGTCCGGTTGGAATCTTGTATCTCAATTTTGTGGCACTTCCCGACCACCTAGCGAGTTGAAACTTTCAAAGTAGCTCAGAACCCGATGACAATGCACGCTTAAACAACTTTCAACTTTCTAGGTGCACTTTCAGGTCAACTTTCGGCAACTTTCACTTTTGTATGGGGCTTATCCGATTGTTGCGTAACACATGGTAACTTCGTTGAGTTAATAATAAAAAAGAATAAAATAATAATACTAGATTTAAAAATCTAAAAATCCCACGTTTTTCAGTACTTAAATACTAGATTTTTTAAAAATCTAAACCCCACGTTTTTAGTGACCAAAAAAGAATAAAATAACCCGGCGGGGCCAAGCGAGGGGCCACTCAAAACGTGGGGGCGCACATCTTTACAAATACTCTCAACATCTATGCATATCATACATCTCCATAAGTAACATGCGGGCCCACGTTTTGAGTGGCCCCTCGCTTGGCCCCACCGGGTTATTTTATTCTTTTTTGGTCATTAAAAACGTGGGTTTTTAGATTTTTAAATCTAGTATTTAAGTATTATATCATGTAATTATACAACATTGTAAGCTGATGATTCGCCGAAAAGTAAATAAATAAATAAATGACTGCTATAATGTAAATTGCTCTGAACCCATGTTTAGTAGGTAAAGCACTTGTGTTATTGGATGCAGAAACAAGGCCGGTACGGCGAGGCAATATAGAAAAGTGCATTTTCTCCATTAATATGGCCGGGATCGAACCATCACGAGTAGTAATACCATATGAACCGGTATGCGAGCCACTTGACCACAGAGGTAGCCTTCCATATGAAAGACCAGTGTCCCATCACACCTCACTGATGGGACAAAAGACTGGTGATGATATTTAAAGTATTCTTTCTTTATCTTTTTTAAATAAAACAACTTATTATGGGTTTTTTGCGCATAATTTATATTTAATCCTGACGTTTCGATTCTTTTATAGGAGCCGTGATCACAGGATGACTAAAGCAATGGTCGTAATATTTTTTCTGCTAACTTTACAATATTTTAATCGGGCACGTTCCTAACTGTTAAAATTAACATACAAAAGAAACAAAATTTTAACAAGGTATAATAATCGCAAATAATAATAAGGTAAGTAATAAATTTTGACACGTTTGCCAGCGTCTCGGTAGCTCAGCGGATAGAGCACTCGCCCGGATAGCGAAAGTAAGTGGGTTCGAATCCCACTTTATTTCTCGGAGGCGTAGTTGTTTTTTACATACGTATTCTGTACCTATTACAAATATTGCATTGTAAATGAAAAAAAAAATCATAACAACGAAATTTTAACAGTTAGGATGACCATTGCTTTAGTCATTCTGTGATCACGGCTCCTGAAAAGGAATGTGAGAATGAAGCGTCAGGATATCTAAGTTGTGCGTAAAAAACCCTCAATAACTTGTTTTATTCAAACGTATTAGACGTGTGCGCCTTACACTTTAGTAAGACCTAAAAAATGTTTATCTTTCTTCCTACGTACCCGATTACAACTATAGTGAAGTCGAGCAGATTCCAGCCGTTCCGGAGGTAGGAGCCAGTGTGCATTATAAATCCATACGCGATGATCTTCATCACACATTCACCCGTGAAGATAACCAGGAACACGTATTCAATTTTTTCCTGCAAAAACATTTCACTGATTTATTATAAGAATACAATAATACAGACACTGGAGAGATGAAAGCTGTTTAATATTCTTTATCTTCTCACTGCTATCCTTTTAAGCTTATTAAGTGCATTTATATTGACTTAATTAAATAGCTGTTTAATGCATCCAAATTATAAATTATGACAAATATTTTTCTGTTACAGACTTGTATTTCTCTGGTAAAATATTAGTCAAAGAGAAATACAAGGAATGAGGATAGACTGGTATCTGACATAACTCCTAAAAGCACGCGGTTTAAAAGAACTGTTACTGGATGTGTATAATTTTGTATAAAAAAGTACCTAAATCAATACGAGAATTACCTTTTAGTAAGTTTAAAATAGCATTATATAGATGTTTAATTGAAAAAGCATTTTATAGCGTCACAGAATATATAAGCTTTAAGGGAGCTTAAATATATTTTTTTATTGTATTGAGATAATATCTCATGTGTTTGTATTTATTATTTTATTATTAATTTATCTAAAATATTAATTTAATGTGACATCATGTAATTCTGACATTAATTTAATTTTTGCATGCTGTTTAAGGGTTTGTTTTTTTGTTGACTGTAAATTAAAACAAGTAAGATTTTGAACAATATTTGTTTACGAGTATCCACCTCCGTAATACATCGGCGAGGACCGAACTTTAATCCGCTTAGTTTAAAGCTGGCATCTTAACTGATGAATTTCTAATGAAGTCCTCGTTCCCAGCTGCTACTTTAATAATTAAGATCAACTAATCGGCATTATATTGCCAGCAATATTTTCCTGAACTCCTTTAAGAAAGACATCTTCCCATTTTCATGTCCTGATGTCCTGGGGAGTCCGAGATAGTTTTTAAATAAGGTTTCGGGATTTGTTTCTGGTAACCACAAATCTTAAGGGATATTGGTGGAGATGAGTTTTATAATAAAATTATATAAGAGTAAACTATTAAATAATTATGATAACAAACAAAAAATGTTGTTCAGAGTTACCTATTAAAAAACTAGTTAGGTATTGGTCATTTTAAACTTTAATAATTATTCTAATAATTACATTACTTATAACCTAGTCTAAATTAAAGATACTTATCTTATCTTATCCTATCTTATCTTAAACAGTGTGTATATTCCTTTATTTTATTCTAATGATCTTGTAATTATGTACTTACTGAATTTACTTTTTGGTTTTTTTTTTTTTTGATAAGGTGATATAATTTATACGTATGTTATGTAAGCCCTTATTGTGACATGCGAGTAAATCAGACATTTTCAACCCTTGTCATAAATCTATGCAATTGTATAATCTATGTTATGTTCTAGAATTAAAAATAAAATTTCTGAAACTTCAGTTGAGTTTCATGGACCGTGATTTCTTTATGTTACTGCTGTTCTAACACTGGGTCCTATTTTTAAACCAGATTTCCACTAAAACACCGGGAAACGTAAATATCTTTTGAAAAAATATCTGCAAAAATCACAAAACTACGAGGGGTGATCGAAAAGTAATGATAATGAATATTAAAGAACATTTTTTTTTATTTTTTTTTTCTACATAGTCTCCTAACAAGTTAATACATTTAGTCTATCTTTTTTTTTCTAAATCTAAAATTCCCTTTAATAAAAAAATATCTTTTTCTTGACTCTCTAAAAAAGCCTCTACAGCAGCCATCACTTCGCTATCGTCTTCAAATTTCTTGCCTCGAAGGTGTTCCTTGAGTCGAGGAAAGAGATAGAAGTCGCTAGGAGCTAGATCTGGCGAATAGGGAGGGTGTTCGACCAATTCAAATCCCATTTCTGGCGGCTCTAATTTCTTTTTTCTCCTTTTTGATGTTCTCTCTCTGACAGCTTGTAGCTCCCGGAAATCATGGCCTAATTATATGATTTTGCTAGCCTGAACTAGTGGGTAGTATAGCAATATATACCTATATTGGATTTTTTTGTGCACTGGAAATAACCGATTATCATTACTTTTGGATCATCCCTCGTATATAGCTGTTTATTAATTATTGTCCAAACATTTGAAAAATGTTTTTTCGAATGAGAGGAACACTCTCATTGTTGAGACAATGCTAGTCTACAGCCTTAAAAGAAGAAATGTACTAGAAAATTTTGACAGGTGTTCACAAGGCTGGCTAGCTCAATTGAGTGAGCATTGCACCGCACGTCCACTGTTTGCGGGTTCGAATTCCGCCTGAAATGACTTGTGAGCCGAGTCGATTTATCTAGTACATTTTCTATAAAAAATATTGAAATCATTGAAAAATGCAATAAATATATAAAAATCATAAAACTAATCCTAGTTTTTTTTTTAATTTTGGAGATGGCAACCCTTCCTTACCAAACATACCTATAGCTATATGGTGGTGTTAGATGATAATAAATATAAAAATGAAACTCACCAGAACAGAGTTGGTGTAGTTGGAGTCACTGGCAGGGTAGGGAGTGTACACCGCCAGGGCTATGCAGTTGGCGAAGATGGTTGTCAGGATCATCCATTCAAACGGTCTGTCTGTGAGTCAAGGACTTATAAATGACATGAGACAATATATTAAATGGTTTTTATTTTGGTATGAGCATTTAAAATGCATAATATTGAACGTAAACAGGTACGCCATGGATTTGTTAGTCCTACGTCGGAGCACCTTGTACCAAGAAGAAGCCGCAAGAAATTCGGCAATGATTGTTTTTTTTACCACGCTTTTATTAACTTGCTTTCGTTCATGTCTGTACTTCTGTCTGTCTGCTAAATTTTCTAATCTTATAACTCAAAATTAGACCACTTCTGAAGCTCCTAAAGAGCTTAAAATTTATCACACGTAGATCATGGATGACAGTTCATTATTCAGTCACCAAGTTCACCAAGTGAATTTGGATTAATTAAGCATGACAACCGCCCGCCCCACGTTTTTAGTCATATTACATCATAGTACCTACTTGAACATATATCTTTTTAACACTTCCTTGCCTACCGATATATGACAGTCAACCTATGACCATAGACTCAAGGAGTCGAAACGTCAGGATTAAATATAAAAAAGTGTGTGAGTCAGCTCCGACGCAAGACTGGGTTTTACACCTTAAGAAATAAAACGATACTACAAAATAAAAGTGAAAAGTGCTCACGATAGGTTGCGCACAAAAAACGTAACGCTGTCATTCGATCACAAAATTTTACTTTTCATATTTTCTTATATGTAAATCAATTTTTAAAGAGTAAACTCGAAAAATAATAATGAACGCGTCGTGGATCCGGTGAAAATGGTTTTATTTAAAAATTTGTTAGTAATTTACGCATTTCCTCGCTAAATTTTATGTTAAAGTCACCTATATAAACAAAGGTAGCGGGTACGGTCCTTCCTGACACCCTCAGGTGACTCGTACTCAGGGACTGAAAACGGTTACGGTATAAGGTTAAGATACTGGTATAAAATAAATGTACCTTAATAAAATATACGTAAGGGTATACCGTTATTTAACCTTTATGTGAGGGAGAGGTGGTCAATCTATGTCCGTCTCTTTCATACCTTTATATATTGTCGTTTAAGTGCCATTACCGAAATATACCTTTTTCTGTTTATACACAAAAACTACGATACCGAAATAAATTTGGATATCGAAATAAAGCGGTAACCGTTATTTTTCGGTATGACGTCATACCTCAATTTAAAGATACCTTAATTTTCGGGTTATTGAGTCCCTGCTCGTACTATTTTAAAATATATTTTTCCAGATATAAGCTGTATTTTATGTATCTATACATTATTTAACCTATAAAAAGACATAAAAGTCGACATTGAGGACCCTTTTCACAAGCTATTATTTACTTTCACCTGACCCGGTGTCTGTAATGAAATCTTGCAAGTTAAATTTGATCCAATTCCCGGTTTCCGATTGAGCTAAAATTACATATGTATATCGCGTGACAATGTAATATTATGATGACATGGAGCTGATCTGACGCAGGTGCTGGAAGGTGGCTATAGGAGTTCCGTAATAAAACGTCACAACCTCTTCGAGTTTGGGCTCGTTTGATTTATTTTAAAGCGTAATTTGATCTTATATGGTAACCAGGGTTTGATGTTGAAACTGGATGGTGGCCAAAGGAACTCCGCAATAAAACGACACAACTTTTAACTTGTAGTTCGTTTTATTAACAAGTAATAATAAAAACTTAAAAAAAAAACAAGTTTTTTAACTTATATTTTGTTGAAGATGATTCTTTATCATTGGTGGCCCTATCCATGTTCAAGTTACGACTAAAATGTTCTTGGCTGGTGTCCAAGATTTTGGCTTCGGTAGCGATGCGATACTGATAGGAAGGTTTATTACCGGAAGATGAGCTCATCACAAGGGGATACTCAACGGTTTCTCATTGTTATTCGTTGACTAATTTACACATATAATAGAATTGATAACATGAATTTAAAAAAATATAGTAATAAAGTGATCATTTGGTTTTTGTAGCATTTAGTAATTTTAATAAGTACTTTTTCTAATTGTGTATTTTTTGGCTGAATATTTCTTTTTTTTTATTTAAAAAAAGATCAAAAAGAATTGTCACGTTTTTTTTTGGCTAAGACAAATGATAACTTATTTAGGTATGTAATTTTGATTGTTTTCTTTTGTTTTACATCCTATTCTTAATTGGACCCATTTTTGAAAACAAGAACCAACCCACAGCAGGTTAGTTTCGAGAAAACGCGACTTTTGTAAACAGAATGTGCAAAATGCATACATAGTATATTAATGAATGAATACTTGTTAACCTCATGTGGAATACTATAGCCTATCTAGGAATATCAGATTTATAAATGTTATAAATAATAAATGTTTAGGTACCATGTTATATAGTTCTTGAACTGTGGGTAGCTTCTTGTTTGCAAAAAAGGGGTCCAATTTATCGATCGCTTTTGCTGTATTTGTTGTTAAAATAAATATATAAGTAAAAAAAAGAGAAAATAAAAAAGTGAATCTATCTTACGAAATATACCTAATTAACCCATTAACGTCGAGGTGATCAATATTTTTACTATTTTTTACTAACTTTTCAACGTGTTTATTTATTATGTTATCGGACCAAAAAAAAATAATGAAATATCTCCATTCCTACGTAAATTTAATGCTCTTTCAGAATCTGACCACAAAATTTCGAATAGACACCTAGAAAAAAAAATGGTCCATTGAAACGTGAAAAACGTGAAATTTTTCGAAAAAAAAAACAGTTTTTCGCATTTTTTTCATAATGATACCGCAAAGTTTACAACTTTTCACTATGATCAGAGGCGATCATGGCACTCAAAGATTAAGAGGAATTTTTTCAGAAAATTTCATCGACGCGTTTTTTCAAAATGGCGGCGAGAATGTAAAAAAAAATATAAAAATTTTAATCTATCGTTTTCATAAAAACTATAAACTTTAGAAAAGAATTTTAAGAACACAAATGTCTTAAAATTAGTTAAAGAACATTCTCAATTTTTTTTTCAGAAGTTTTGATACAATTTTTGATATTGGAAAATTAAAAAAAATATATTTTTTCAAAAATACATGAAATATCTTTGAAAAAATTTGAGTGTGTTCTTTGAGTACTTCTTTGCTGATTCTGTGCATATAACTACATTGTTTTTTCTTTTTTTCAAAAAAATTTCATGAATTTTTGAAAAATTGAATTTTTCGAAAACTCATGATGACTCTGTTTAATGTCGCTTTTTTGTTTCATCATCATCGAATCACAACAATGCTTAAGAATTTTTCACTTCAATTACTATAGACTAAGTCAGTAACTTCAAACAATGCATAGTTAAATAATGTGCTATTCGACCCGCGTTTAGGATGAATAGCTTAGAGTAATAAAAACGTCTCGATTGCATTCCGTCTGGTCTTGGTTCGAGTGTAATTTATCTATCCGAGATAATGTTATCTTTCAACCGGAATATGCTTTTTGGTTACTATGGTTAGTTTTTATACCGTTGACGAATTTATTCTCTGTGACAAATCCATAATCTAAGAACACAAATTTGTTGTTTGTGTGTTTGTCTGTCCGCTCTTTTTCCATTGTATCAATTAAAGGTACCATAGCAACGCGTTACCGGGTCAGCTAGTATATACTCTAAAAACACAACTTTGTTGTTTGTGTGTTTGTCTGTCCGCACTTTTTCCATTGTATCAAAAACGTTACCATAGCAACGCGTTACCGGGTCAGCTAGTCTATACTAATATTATAAAGCTGAAGAGTTTGTTTGCTCGAACGTGCCAATCTCAGAAACTACTGGTCTGATTTGAAAAATTCTTTCAGTGTTAGATAGCCCATTTATCGAGGAAGGCTATAGGCTGTATATCATTTAACAAATAATACCTGAACCGCAGCAACGCGTGGCCGGGTCAGCTAGTAAGTTGATAAGTGAATTGTGATTATTTTACTCAATTCACATTTCATAACTACCCTATTTCTAGTATTTCTAAAACTATAAATAGCTTGAGCGAATATATTGATATTTTTTTTGACTCGCACAACAGTTTCCGGAGAAATATTTTAAATAATATGCCCCATTAAATTAAATATGTACCATTTAGTTTATTTTAATTTGAATTATAGAAAAGATATGCATATGATTTGTATAGTTTTTAAAAGCCTAAAGTATTTGCTTTTTTAGTCCTGTTTGTTTAATAATTTTATTTGCATGCAGTATTTACCTGTAAGTGTTTGTTACATTTGGTTTAATGTTTTGTTAAGAAAAAGTTGTTTCCTGTAAGTATTAATGTAAACAAGCGTTGGTAAATCAATAAAATAAAATAAAATAAAAAAATAAAATAACATAAACTACCTTTTATAGGTATCGCTCGCGTTAATGTAGACTACCGATTCAAAGTTATATATCTATCCCTCGGGAACAATACTTTTTCGGAATGAAAGGTACCCTATATCCCTTTCTGTACCCTTGAGAAAGTGTATGTTTAATTTCATGATGATAGGCTGTGTAATTAAGACGTGAGAGTGTAACAAACAAACACACTTTTGTTTTTATAATATTAGTAAGGACTAGCGGCCCGTCCCGGCTTCGCACGGGTGGACGAAATTCTTTAATTTTTTCTATTATTAAATATTTTTCCGTTAGCGCCATCTAGCGTCCGGTAGACGAACTACTTGCGGTTAACGCGTTGATATGGTAACGCATATACAATGGAAATAGAGCGGGCAAAAGAGCGGACAGACAAACAACAATTTTGTGATCTTAGATTATAGACTAGCTGACCCGGTAACGCGTTGCTAGGGTAACGCGTTGCTGTGGTAACGCGTATACAATGGAAAAAGAGCGGGAAAAAGAGCGGAAAGACAAACACACAAACAATAAATTTGTGTACTTAGAGTATATATTAGTAATGGATATGTATTTAAGAATGATGCTTTGAGATATTTTGATTTTGCATGCTATTTTTACAAGCTTTTATTAACTTTCACCTGTCCCGGTGTCTGTAAAGATTTCTTGCAACTTAAATAGGGTATTTGACATAGTTGACAAATAAATAAGTATTGTATTGAACACTATAAAATTTATTAAATATTTTATTTTCGTAAATAAAAATTAGAGTTTTTGAATCTGTGCATCATTTACACGAAACGTCTCAACGACCAATCAGAGCACGTGACGTCACGATGTAATAAACAAAATGTCTTTGAAGCCATTTTTTAAAGAATCATGAACGAAAAACTAACCTCTCGCGTATTGTCTACATAAAGACTATTACATCGTGACGTCACGCCATTGATTTGTCACGTGACCTAGCGTTTCAGCGGGAAATACAAAATGTAATTATTAAAACTATCTTTTTGTTATTAAAATGGCTCTAAATATAAGAGAAAGATTTGTCAAGCGTATCTTTAGCGACTTTAGAACATTTTGAAGTACTTTACGAAAATCTGTCAAATACCCTATTTGACCCACTTCTTAATTTCCGTAAGAGCTGAAATTTTGCATGCACATATATGACTTTACAATGCAATATTATGATGACATGAACCTGATTTGATGATGGAGCTGAAAGTTGACCATAGGAACTCCGCAATAAAATTCTTTGATTCATATTGACGAGTACTTTGATCCTATATAACCAGAGTCTACTGGAATTGGTTTCCCTTTATTAACAAGTAATAAAAAGCTTGTCTTTAAAAAAGTTTTTTTATTAATTAATAAAAAAAACTTGCTTTTGCGATAAAACTTTTTGATTATTTTAAATGATTCTATGTCCTTAGTGGGAATAAATCCAGCTAATCCAAATCATCGAAATCGGTTGAACAGTTTCAAAGTTCATCGCGGTCAAACACTGTGACAGGGAATTTTTATATACATATGCAAGGTGTTACGTCCGTTAAGCGGAAACGGGGATAATGGTCCCTTATATATAGCATTAGTACGAAGGTAGTCGTCGCTGTTCAACGAGGGGTCTACCATCAATAAATCGTTGCCGATACAGTTCGTGAACACGATTTAAGTTGTCATCTTCATGGCCTACGCATAACATCATATCGTAATATTCTGAATTAGAAAACATAGCCATTTCACTTTAGATATAATGTTGGTTAAAACACAAAATAATTGTAAGATATAGATTAGAAAATTTGAAATTGACAACATAACTTTTTTTTTCGACTTGACGTTTTTCGAAGCTATTAATTCCTCGTATTGAGTTTGCAAACCTTTTTGAATAAAAAACTTAAAATCCGTTAGAGAAAACACTCTGTTAAATCTATGATAACTTCAGTTCTATGCAGTAACAGCTTTCTAGGGTTGACAATATTTTTCGTTTTGTTAATTTATTTAATTTTTACGGGGTTTTTTGTAACACGTTGTATATAGATTATTAACGGACTCTTTGGCGGGAACGCGAAGCGACACTTAAATGGTTTTGGTTTTCTTGTCAAATTTTGTGTTATGGTTGATATTAGTGTGTAATAATGGTTGGTTATTAACCACTGAGTGTTTCTGAATATGCATAAGTGTTGGCAAGTGAAATAAAACAGTGGAAGTTTCTTTTTGCGGTCTCTCAAGAAGACCATGAGGAGGTTTCAGTAAAACACCACTTCTTTACTGAAACCTAGGAAATTACTCAAAAACTGGCAATTATACTAACTTAACACTGGCTAAATGCACAAATTGTGCAAGTCACAAATAAAGAAAAAAAAGATTATGAAAAGACTAATCAGGTTAACATATGTAAATATGTATGTAACTCTTTACATATTACAGTATTAGAGATAATTATTATTTTAATTACAGTTTTATAGCTACATCTGGGCAGATTATAAGAAAAGACAGCGGGTTTTGTATGTTTGTCTAAATGTGCAGGGTAAGCCCTGAAACCGTTGAATCAACTTAAATAAATCGAATTGAACTACTCAAATGAATTCCCGCCTGAGAATTCACTTGTGAATCGAGTCGATTTTTCTAGTATTTTTCTATTATAATAATTATCTTATAGGATCGCATTGAAAAATGCATAAAACATATAAAAGTTATAAAAGTAAATGGCTGTTTCATCTTAATCGATTGCCCAAACATTTGTAAAAATGTTTCTTTCCAATGCGTAAAATCGGAAAGGTACTAGAAAATTTCGACGAGTGTTCACAAGGCTCGGTAGCTCAATTGGGAGAGCATTGGACCGGATTTCCAAAGGTTGCGGGTTCGATTCCCGCCTGAGAATTCACTTGAGACCTGAGTCGATTTTTTCTTTATTTTTCTTATATAATAATTTACTCAAATTAAGTTATCTGATCCTGGATCATATCCAAAACTGAATTTTTTGTCATATCTTTATGAACAGCTAATAAAAGTCTGTATAAAATAACTTTTTGTGTTTATTTTAGCAACGCTTACGTAATATAGAGATTGTTCTTCAAAGTCAAATGGTTATTTTTACGTAACCAACGCAAGCTAAAAATCATTCGTCGTTAATACATTCCCGTAAATAAATTGTATACGGAACTCGGTAAATTAAAACATCCCGCGCTAGCCGGAAGTTTACTTGGCGTGTGGCCAAAATAGCTGGACCGAACACGTGAATAAATCATAGCTACAAAGTATCCGCGAAAAATCCAGTATGTTTGGTTGTTGTATAAAATATTGTTAAATGTTATTTCTCTTTTATCTATTTTCACAATTAACACAATGCTGTCACGTTTTTCTTAATTATTTTCTTTACAACAATAATATGAAAAAGCTTTTGAGTTCGTTGGAAAAACATTAGCGTTTTTAAGAAAAGCCCAGATAATGTTACCGTATAAATAATGCTAGGAGCAAAAAATTTCTTCTAACAGAATCAAATCTTTAATTATACACAAAAAGTCCTTCTTTCCAAACAAATATTAAGATGACTATTATAGAATTAAGTTTTTGTTGTTAACTTAAGTTAAGAATATAATACTAGCCCTTACCCGCGACTTTGCTCTCGTTAATGTAGATTACAGATTAAAAGTTATATTTCTATCGTTCGGTTGCAATATTAGTTAGGACTATAAGATTTTTATCGATATGATCATTTACGCAATGATATGTTCTTACCATATACTAAATTTCATCGCAATCGGTCAACCCGTTCTTGATTTCTAGAAGGACATACAAAAAGACAGCCGAAGAGACAAAAAATTTAAAAATTGTGGATTTGGAATCAGTTTGTCAGAAAACGAATATTTATCATAAATTATTTATAAAAATAAAGATAATAATAATAATAATCTTTATTTCAATAAGCCTTAAATATACTAAGATCTCTATTCCCCAAACTAGGTATAGCCTGTCCTGTGAGGAAAGTAATCGGTTTACATAGCAAATTGCGGCAAAACAGGACACCATTTGTTAATAATTTAAATGAAATGAGGTATAAACTACCTAATTATAAAATCAAAATAAAACAAAAAAGGAAATGTGGATGTGTGTGTTCGTGTGCATGGTGTGCATGCATTATGTGTGTACGTGTGTGTGAGATTGCCGCAGTCTTATTTGATGACCTTTAGAACATCTTCAGTTTCTAAATAATTCCACTCCAGTAAGGTATTGGCGATTAGAGTTTTGGTTTCCCTTACAGAACAATCTTCAAGATCGCAAACACTAGCAAATTTATTATAAATAAAGGAAGACAGAAAGATTCCAAAATGGTGGGCAAACGAAGTAGCCGTGCGAATATTGGGTAGCTTAAAGATGCGATTTTTTGACAACTCGACATATTTGTCTGAATTTAATACGGTTTGTGGACGGCGGACACTAGCCTAACGATGTACAACTTCCGGACACTCAAAACACCAGCCTCTTCGTATAAAGCGTTTACTGACGCTTTATGCAGACAGAACCTACAGATTTATGTAGTAGTATAGATTCTTAATATTGTGTGTAACTATCAATGGCCTATGTCCAGCAGTGGGCGTCGTACGGCTGATATGATGATCAATATCAACTATTACCTATATATGTAAAGGATACTTCCATTCAACAATATCGATGCATATTTTTCTCAGCGGGTTTTTCAGGGTGAGACAAAAGAGTGCTCTCTTCGGGCGCTCCTGTTGCACCTTGGGGCCCCGACGTGGGGGCTTCCGGGGCGCTGCAGGCACTGGGATGAGGGGCCCTGCCCCATCAGCCGGCAACGCCCCATCAGGTGCGGCCCCGGTCGGGGTCTCCGCTGGTGGACTGGTGACTGGCGCTGCATCAGCGCTCGCCTCTGCAGCACTCATCTTCCGCTGAAAGAAATATAGAATTTAGCATCTGGTTTATCTTATTCTTGTATTAGTCATGCTAAATACATATAATTTAACTTATAAGATAAATTATTTAAATAGAAAAATACTAGAAAATATCGATTCGGCTCACAAGTGAATTCTCAGGCGGAAATCGAATCGGCCGGCCTGAGACTTCACTCGTGCGCCGAGTTGATTTTTTAAAGTATTTTTCTATTTAAATATTTTTTTTAATAGTAAGTTATTTTAATATATAAAATATAGAAAAAATGGACTCGGTTTATTTTCAGGCTATCGATTGAATTTTTATTGATTGTACACGTCTACATTTTACATTTGTAAACATGTTTCTTTCGAATAAGAGAGGGAATATTCCGCCCATTGATAAAATAACGCTAGTCTACAGCGTAAACAAGTGGAAAAGTACTAGAAATTTTCGACGGGTGTTCACAAGTCTCGGGAGCTCAATTGGGAGAGTTAGAGAGATAAATTAAGAGCCAAGTCGAATTTTTCTAGTACTCCTGGTGTCATCATCTATAACATACCTAACGTCGTCTTTAACTTAGCCCTTTGTTCTAATTCTGTTACTAATCTTAAACTTATCCGCTAATCCTATCCCTAAATCAGTCTTTAATCGTATCCCTGACACTTTCCTTATTCCGAATGCTTTGTCTATCCCTGACTCAACATCAACGTCCATAGTTCTACTACTAACGCTGACTTAATGATTTACTGTCATTCCCGTCCTTTCCACACACCCAGCTATGACCCTAAAAAATTAACCCTACATTTAGCTATAGGGCCTCACCTAGGGTAAAGGATAAAGATCCTTCTCCCTAGGTCAGACCTCAAATATAACCTTCACACTACTATAGGCCCTATATTCCAGCTACAAAGACCAATTCTGTACCTCTGACGTAAACTTTGTCCCTAAGTCTTTTCTATCATCATCCTTTCGACCCGTAAATGCAGTCGCTAAAATGCGCAATTTCGCATGACTTTAATATATCATTTTAAGCAAAAAAACGACCGCTACTGGACGCGAGCCACCCTCAAAGATGACGAGGCTTTACCATAAAGTTTATGCTTCGAAATAGGGCTGGAGACGCAGTGAAAAACCATAATTCGGAAAAAGCTGTAGCGGTGCCCATCAGATCACAGGTAAGCGATGGTCAGCCGCATGAACCATTCTCTGCAGGCAGTTTCCGAAAGGTGCGATGCCAATCTGGTAAGTTCAATCTAGCAAAGCTCCGCTAAATGGAGTCCTTTCGACTTGATTCCTACTTTTCGAGGTGTATCCGTGCCGATCACAAACCATCTAGAGTTTCTCGGCATATCATTGTCACCAACGCTCCATTTTCCAACCTTCAGGTTCTTACATTGCAAGTAAGGATCAATTAGCTTCAAAAAAACTTGGCATTCTTGCAAAGGTGAGAAGGTATTTCACGCCGGAACAGTTGCTCAATCTTTACCAAGCTCGATCGTGCATGGAGTACTGTTCTCATCTTTGGAGCGATTCGGCCCAATACCAACTCCAGACGCTTGCGTCCATTGAGAGGAAGGCCAAGAAACTCATTGGCAATGACGACCTTTTTAGTAACAAGCTAAAAAGCCTTAAACAAAGACGGAAGGTAACTAGCCTATCGGTTTTTATAGAATACATTTTGGAGAGTGTGCAGCAGAATTGCACATCGATGTTCCGCCGTCCCCATTTTTTCATCAGACAACCAGACTTACAAATAGGCGCCACCGTTACATGGTTGATATACCAAATCTTGTGTGATCCGCACCTCTAAAGAGTGGAACTCTTTGCCATAGTCTGTGTTTCTTGATAAATACAATTTAGGGGCCTTCAAGACACGTGTGAATGAATAGGTATCATCTAGACAGGCGAGTCACATCCTAGATCGCATCCTCGCTTATAATCCGGCGAGATAGCGGTTAAGCTCTTACCTATTCACGATAAAAAGGTGTACGAGAGATTTATTATGTGATTACCTTAAGTATCACTTATCTCCATCTCCACACTTTTAAGTGTCAAAGTTGGTGATCTACCGGCCACCTAACGACACATCTTTGGTACGGCGATTGAAAACAGAAATCTCATTCCGTTCGCTATTAGTTGACTCTAAAATTAGCAAGTACCTTTGGTGCTTCATTAAACTACGGTTACCTTGTAGTGAGTAATTTATTAGTACAACTGTGAAATCGGCGTCCAGCACAAGAATTTTGTACAAAATCAATGCATCACACTTAAAATATTCATTAAAGAGAACTTCCACGTGTTTTCCACACTAAAACAATATTTTGTAGTAAATCAAATCTGTGTTCCTGTACAATTAGTTCCATGTTATATTACTGTAAATTGTTTCTAAGAACCATTCAAGGTCGTGTTCAAAATAAACAGACTGGGACCGACCTATCTGGATAGTTTCATTGGTCCATCTATTAATTTTTATTACTATCATAACAGATATGAATATGAACCAGCCGTTGTAAAGGAACCCATACAATTTAATCGGATTAGTTTGTTATGCCAAAATCTATTTTTATTTTACACGTGAAACCTTAACTATTATGTTGTAAGATATATAACATACATTTAACAATGTATCTTCCTTCTCTCGAGTAAAGGGTTTCCCTTATTTCCACTTTGAAGAAACTGGCATAGGTTTCTCAAAGATCACTCACTACTACTATGAAACTATACTTCGAAAATAACCAAACTGTATATTGACTAAGAACTGAAGTAACAATAGTAATAAAAGTATATATACAAACGAACAAGAAACTATGATTAAGTGATTGACAGGCGTATAGTGACATCTAGTAAGAACATATGTAACTATATATTAAGTTTGATATGCTATTACAACTTCTTAAAATGTGTCACTGTATACACAATCAAATAATTGAAATTACGGCCATAGAAATTTAAATAAAAAGGAACATAAAATTAACTTCAACAACTAAACATGTGATAAAGCTGAGAAAAGTAGTTGAAAAGTTAAAAAAAAAATAACGGATACTGAAAAGCGTATAACTTTATTAGAATTTAATCATGAGGCTATGGCTTCTTTTCAATAACCGTGTTCATTAAATAACTAAGCTTATGATTCTGTTTAAATAAACAAAAATATTTTAAAAATAAAAAATATATAATTTTCCCCAATTTTTTAATTTCCCGGGTGGAAGATAAATTATTATAATGAAGTAGTGAATTATCAGGCGGGAATCGAACTCGCAACCTATGGAAATCCGGTCCAATTGAGCTACCGAGCCTTGTGAACACTCGTCGAAATTTTCTAGTAGCTTTCAGATTTTACGCTGTAGGCCAGCGTTGTTTCATCAACATCCTCTCGTATTCGAAAGAATTTTTTTTACAAATGGGCAATCGATTAAGATGAAACAGCCATAATAACATAATTTTTATATATTTTATGCATTTTTTTTTTGCATATTTTAATGCGATCTTATAAGATAAATTATTATAACAGAAAATACTAGAAAAAATCCGGGTGAATATTAAAATTTTCCAGATGAAAATTAAAATTTTCCTTCTCTCACATTATTTAATGTATAAAGAACATTACGAGGTCTGCAATGTATGCTGCTCTTTGCAAATACTGAGCGAAGCACTACCTTATTTCATCAATGTAGTCTCAGCGGTTTCGCTGTGATCAGCTTTTGAATTTTTCTTTCGGTGATTATTCCTCTATGGTATGTTCGATTCAAAAACTTTTTTTTGCACATTAGGCACGACCACGATGTGAATTTTGACGCCAAATTTCATCATGTAGTATCAGCGGTTTGGCTGTGATCAGTGATTATTCCTCCATGGTAAAGTCTATATTTTTTACATAGCCTATGTCCGTCAGGTTATAATCATGTATGTTCATGCCAAAATTCGTCCGAATCGGTTGAACCGTTAAGAAGCAGGAGGGCGACATGCGAAATTTGTGAGTTACCTATAAGAGACCTTCACTCTTTCAGAGCTTCGATCAATAAAACAAAATTAGTCCAAATGAAAATCTATATAAAGGCGACCGGTTAAGATGTCAGCTTTAAGTCAAGCGGACAGAGTTTGATTCCCGCCAATATACTATAGTGTTTTACTTACCACGAGGGATTTACGGGATATAATAAGGTGTTGAAAACATTGTTAATATAAAAAAAACCAACGGGTTGCACTCCGGGAGTGCCGGCAGAATTGAAAACATAAAGGTACGTTAGTACGTTGTCCACTTTTGATATTTTGGAATGGTTAGGGAATAATTTCGCACGAATTACTTTAAATCTTTATATATATAATTCTTCTGTGAGTGTGTATGTCACTGAACTCCTCCTAAACGGCTGGACCGATTTGAATGATTTTTTTTGTGTGTGTTCAAGGGGATCTGAGAATGGTTTAGATTCACAAATCAGCCCGGCAGATGGCGCTGCAGATGGTATCTAGGTTATTTATCTATACTGGAAAAATAACAGGCAGGACAACGTCTGTCGGGTCCACTAGTATCAGTATAAAATTAGTATCACTTATGTGGTAAAATACAATATTCATTTATTGCGCTATCGTACACAAACATGACAACAAAGACACACGCACACTCGCGCAAGTCGCTCGCCTGCCTTCCGTCTTACGAATTTTCGATCAGGTAACGTGTCCTGACAAGAGTTAAACATTTGTTACCCATCCCAAAAAGTGCCCAACTCCGCTAAAGAAGTTTTCACTTCAAAAAATGTTTTTCAAATTATGTTCTTTACACAGAAATTCTCTAGTTCCCAAATAAAAGGCACTTTGTATATATATTTTTTGGCTTGTAAAATGGAATTCAAGCAGAAACCTTGATGTTTTTCGACTCCGAAAGGATAATTAAAGAGGTCAAAGGGAAAGTATCCAGGACGCTTTAACGGTTCAAGGAACTTGCCTTATCAAAGGAATTGAGTAAGGGGAATCCGGATATAACTGAAGCACGGTTTAAATAGATTACTAAAAAATCTTAAGACTCATTTTACGAAGATATTGGGCAATGTATATTTATTCCTTCGCTTTTTAAACAAAGAGCGTTAACACTTCTCCTAATTAAACCCTTTGTTCTTTATTACCACGTAACGCTCAGGATTTTTATACCTTTTTAACTTACAATCCTATATAGTTCTTACGCTTCCGGGTAAAGTAAACTTTAGACTACTTCATAGAAGCCGTGATCACAGGATGTCTGAGGCAATGGTCGTCATATATTTTCTACTATCTATACAATATTTTAATCGGGCGCGTCAGGATTATATTATGCCCTAAAACCGTAAATAATGTGTTTTATTTAAATACAATTCCATTGTCTTTATCTATGACACAAGCCTTACAGTGCTAGTAAGACTTTTTAGAGGGAATGCAAGAAATATTATTACTATTATATACTAGTCTTTACCCGCGATCGAGGTACAAGACGAGGAGGACTACCTACAGTTAGTACCTACCGATTGAAAGTTATATTTTTATCCCTCGGTAACAGTAATTTTTTCTATCCTACCCTACTCTATATCCTTTTCAGTAACCCTGATAAAATGTATGCAAAATTTCATGATTATCGGTTGAGTAGTTAAAGAGTGAAAGTCTAACAAACAAACAAACTTAGTTTCGTATTTTTTTTTGTTTTGAGTGGGTTCACTCTTTATCCTCAAGCCCGAACGCCAAGACAGGATCCACGATTGAACGAGCTAACCCAGAAGATGCCTATTCACCCTGGCTTTGAAAACGGACGGGTTATAAGTACTCAGAAATACAGACGACAGAAGAGGGAGGGAGTTCCACTCTTTTGCTGTGCGTATTATAAAAGATGTTGAGAAGCGCTTGGTGCAAATCATTAGTTAGGATTTCAGAATATCATTAAAACATTTATGAATTGACGCAACGGAAATAAAAAGGAAATAAAGCTTTATTAAAGAGTAAACTGAATTATTTGATTGTTTATAGACACGTTCTCTTGTGAATGTACTCGGATTCCACGAATGCATTAATGAATCGTGAATCAGTTTATGAGTCACGAGATTACAGAGATTTGTGTCGGTATTTTGAATAAAATAAAAAACGAAACCGTTGTGTCATTTAAATATTTGTGGATTACTAACGTCTATTTCTGTTCAGTGAATAGTAAGTAGAAGAGTCATATTTATTTAAATAATTATGATTGTATTAAATTGTGTTTAGTTCCTACATTTCCGCGCACATTACACGTTTAAATAGAACAAGTCATTAACGGTTTTTGCGCATAATTTATATTTAATCCTGAAGTTTTTCTAGTGAAATTATATGATGACCATTGCCTTAGTCATCCTGTGATCATAGCTCCTGTTAAGGAGTCGAAACATCAGGATTATATTAAAATTGGTTTTGACGACCTTCGTAGTGGACTGTCTCGAATACCGGTTTTGGGTTCAGAGCAATGTTTCAATACCAGAAAATTGTGGTTTGAGTCCTAAAAGATAAGCGAGACAAATTATATTTTTACAAATACATTTTTTTGAAAAAAAAAAATTGGTTGCTCAAATAATAAAGAAAAGATACTAAAAACTTAATATTTTTTTATATTGATTATTTGATATTAATTCGATGTTGTAAGTTACCTAGAACACAAAGAGATGGCGCTGATAGCATAACAAACGCTTGAAAAAGTTCATCAAGTCTGTTAGTGTTATAGCTCAATTGGATGAGCAGTTGCCCGGATATTTAAAGCTTGCAGATTCCAGTCCCGTCTGACACCTAAGATTGTTTTTTTTTTAAATTAGATTGCTTTAGATATAAGAACTGTCAAAGCACTTAAATCATTTTGTCAGCGCATTTTGAAAATTCAAAGTTTATAGCGTTAGTTAAAATCCCCATAGCTGTTTTATGGTTATTGGCGGGAACGCTTGACCTAGTTTAACTGCCCCCCAGACAAGTGGCAAGCTTTCTATTCGATTGAACATAAACGCGAACTTAAAATATTATAAATAAGCAAAATACAGTAAAATAATCGTCGTGAGAACGTCAAATGCCGTACAATTGGTGAAAAAAATGGATGCTTCGTTAAAAAATTGTAGTTTCTTAGTTAATAAATTTTACAACAAGTTATTTAAATGTTTAAAAGAAATAATAGAGAAATGACGTTTTTCTGAATATTACAGCCTTTGTTATTAGGGTTGAGTGTAAGTTGTTAAATATGGCGAAGAAAAAATTGCGTTTGATCTGTGACTTTAAATTAAGACCTTATTCTCATCCTGTTAAAATCTATCTTACAAGTATTTACGTGATAGCAACGTTCGCACATTTATAAACTTACAGTTAGGCCTCAGAAATCTTAGTTAACTAAAAATATGTCGGTTGGATTTTTTAATACATTTTTATATAAAAGATTTATTTTTAATTTTAAATACCAAAATTTTAAAAACAGTGATACATACAGTTTTATATACACTAATATTATAAAGAGGAAAGATTTGTATTTTGTATGTTTGCAATGAATAAACTCAAAAACTACTAAGCCGATTTTGACAATTCTTTCACCATTAAAAAGTTACATTCACGCTGAGTAACATAGGCTATATTTAATGCTAGAAAAAATTTAAAGAATTTTGTACACCCGTGCGAAGCGGGAACGGGCCGCTATTTGAAAATAAAAAAAGAAAAAACACCGATAAATTGCATAACTAAAACTTCGTTAAGGGTTTTGCAAAGCAATTTTATTTTTCATAATGAGCAATTTAAATTAAACTCAAACTTAAAAAAAATAAATTTAAATTTGTGTTGAATCACAGTTACCTTCATTTACATATTCATTGCAAATAATGCAAGCAAACACGGTACAAAAGATGAAGATAATATTTCTTTGATAGATACAAGTACATACATCGACAAAATCGCTCGTAGCTAGTGCATTAAGGCACGGTCAACGCTCTCAGTGGCTTCCGAAGCGCCCGAAATATTTTTAACATGAAACGCCGCTTGATATTTGTCAGAGTTAATTTATGTTCCCCTGACAGCCGCATGCATTGCTGTCCACGCAACTAACCGATCCATTTTGTTCGTTCAAAATATGAATTGGATATCGTCTTTTCGGAATCATTATTAATACAAACGTAAATCCAAAATTATTACTAAATATATATTATATTAGCATTTTGGACACTTCAAATAATATTTAATTACAATTAACACACACATTTATGCCTATCCGTACGGCTTATACATAAATGGTTGATAAACCAAGGATCGCACCAAGCAATTTGGTTCCAATTTTGTATCGCCAAAGAGTGGAAATCTTTGCCTGAGTTTGTGTTTACAGATACAATTTATAGGTCTTCAAGTCACGAGTGAATAGGTATCCTTAGGCAGGCGCATTACCTACATTCTTTTTTTTTGTTTTCGCAGGAAATGCATTAGGCAGTCGCTCGTCCTGGGAGCGCACGAGACGGTATGTGGGACTCTCCTCTTTGCTCCCCACTCGGCCTGTGCCCAGTGAAGGATTGGAGCACATTGGTGGGGGTCGAGTGGCCCCTTGTCGGCTTCTTCCGCGACCCGGACCAGTGTGGCCCCCCTTGGGCGGACGTCGCCAATGCTCTTTGGGGGACGGAGCAACGTAGTGAGCCATGACGCCTGAACACTCCATACGCCTGAGGGCCAAGTGCAATGCAGCTGCCGGTCTCCCATCCCGACAACCGCTAGCCCCCTTTCGGTGTGGGGGAGAAGTGCCACACCACTAATATAAAGATATTAAGCAGTATAAAGATTTAGCTAAAAAATAAAGTGTTAAATAAGATTTCATATTTTAGGACAACGTAAGTATCGATAATAATAGCAGTTTAACCAGACCCATCTCCCAAGGTAGCACCCGTTCACGAGCATGACGCATGAGTCTGCCATCGTTACGTCACCAAATTTATGAAACATAGCGACACGCCTTCACCTAGAGATGTTTTAAGAGAACATATCATACACCAACTACTAGTAATAAATTAGTTTTAAGATTATCAAATGCTAACAGCTGTGTGACACGGCCTGTCATAATTAGTTTTATACTCAGTCTATAATTATTACTACAACGACCATTACTTTCATGTTTCGCGATCTATTAAATAGGCGTCGACTTGACCTTTGGGCATGGGCGTATTAACTACATTTTGTGGAACTTTATTGAAGAGAGCTATTCTTTTCTCAAGAATGAACCCCTGTTTTTACCTTGTACAAGCTATTATTTACTTTAACATCCCGGGGTCTGTAATAAAATCTTGCAAGTTAAATTGACCCACTTTCCGCTTTTCAATTCAGATGAAATTTTGTATTCATATATATATCGCGTAACAATGTAATATTATGATGACTTTGAGCTGATCTGATACTGGAAAAGGAAGGTGGCTATAGGAGTTTGGGCCAGGGCACATGGTAACCAGATTCTGGTTTTCGTTTTATTAAGAAGTAATGCTAAAAGCTTGTTCTTAAAAAAGTTTATTTTTTTGTATTTTTATTTGGACTTTGGAACAATATTTTTTTTTTGTATTTAGTTAAGTTAGTTTATTTTACGGTTTACATTTTGTTTTTTATATTTAATTCTGATGTTTCGGTTTTTCTAAAGGAGGATGTTATCCTTTGATCACGGCTCCTACTAAACGTCAGAATTGAATATAAATAAACTCGGTAAAGTGACATTAGCCTTAATTTACTTCCTTATAATTGACAAATGTAGTTTTTGTTTAAGAATAACTTTAAATGTAATTTAATATATTTATTTTATTTTTAACCTTCTAATTGCCATATTTTTAAATACTATTTAACTTTTAGCCCTAGATTATTATAGACTTTATTATATAACTTTTCGTGATCTATAAGTTCTCTATGGAAAGTCTTTAAATATCTCGTATCGTTTAAACAGGGTACGCAAAAAAAACATCTTACGATTATTACATAGTTAAGTTTATTAGTCTTTTAAACTTATAGAGTTGTTAAAAACCCATGAAGCAAAGGCAATTAGAGAATCGATGATTCTCAAAGGATAAAAAACGTAGACTTACTTTAATAACTACACAGCTTATAATTAATATTAGTTAATGTTACATTTTCTAATACATTTTTATTCGCGCTGGTTAAGTAGCCCTAATTTAAAATGACTCTGTACGATTCCGTAACACTATAAAGGGAAAAATAACACCCCCTGGCGAGTTTCTTGCGGCTTCTTTTTACAAAGTCTCTCGACTCAGAACTTCTCAGACAAGTGTCGGGCATCCCTATCTCGGTTTTTGAGATAGCTGTGCGCGCCTTTCTTGCGGATCGGTATCCGCCCTTGTCAGGGCGAGCACCTCCCTGGTAGGAAGTAGTTGGGAGAGGTCGAGGGAGTCCTCCACCTTGTCGTTGCTCGACGAATTGGCGGGTTTCGCCAAGTTTTCGAGCAACGTCCAGGTACAACCTCGATTTGCACGGACTTGGAGTGGAGGAGTTGATCCCCGGATCGTGTAGTGGGCTTCATTGGTGGATCAACTTGTGCCTCGAAGTCTCGGTGGCGCCACCTTTGAAGCGGTTCGGCAGGGAGAACCAAACCTAAGTCGAACTTAGGTTTTGGTTTTCGTTGGTGAAATCGGTGTTGCTTGGGGAAGTTTGGGGGGTATTTGGGGTCGTCGGGGGGAGTGCTCCCAGCCTCCGACTTTTTGTTGGATTTTCGGTGGAGTAGGGGCGTTCCAGTCGGGAAGGCTATTCCATCGACCCTAGTGGTGTTTTTCTTGGGAATCGCTCTCCATAGGCGCTAGTGGTGCCGGGGACGAGCCAAAAATGGCAAGCTGCAGTTCATTCTTCAGCGTGCTAGAGGAGGCCGGGTCCGCAATGGACGAACGGTCTGGAGGAAGTAGGAGTGCGAGTGGAGCCCGGAAGAGACCGAGCTCCACGGAGAAGGAGAAACATAGCTCCGGCTCTGGGAGCGACGGGAAGGCGAAGAGGGGCCGGAAAAAAAGGAAGACGAAGGCCAACAGGCACCAGCGCCAAGTTCTTATTGAACGCGGAGAAGGACTCCGATGGCTCCTACGTTGAGGAGCTGGAAATGGAGATGGGAGACTTCGGAACCCCGAGGTCTGCCAAATTCTTGAGGCGCCCTAGGAAAGTGGTATACAGGGCCTCGACCTCAGCATCTGACGCGGACCTGTCGGATGGTCCCGAACCAGAATCTGGCGAGTTCGTAGACGAACTGCGCGAACAACAGGAGGTAGTGAACTCAAAGTTCTGAGTCGAGAGACTTTGTAAAAAGAAGCCGCAAGAAACTCGCCAGGGGGTGTTATTTTTCCCTTTATAGTGTTACGGAATCGTACAGAGTCATTTTAAATTAGGGCTACTTAACCAGCGCGAATAAAAATGTATTAGAAAATGTAACATTAACTAATATTAATTATAAGCTGTGTAGTTATTAAAGTAAGTCTACGTTTTTTATCCTTTGAGAATCATCGATTCTCTAATTGCCTTTGCTTCATGGGTTTTTAACAACTCTATAAATTTAAAAGACTAATAAACTTAACTATGTAATAATCGTACGATGTTTTTTTTGCGTACCCTGTTTAAACGATACGAGATATTTAAAGACTTTCCATAGAGAACTTATAGATCACGAAAAGTTATATAATAAAGTCTATAATAATCTAGGACTAAAAGTTAAATAGTATTTAAAAATATGGCAATTAGAAGGTTAAAAATAAAATAAATATATTAAATTACATTTAAAGTTATTCTTAAACAAAAACTACATTTGTCAATTATAAGGAAGTAAATTAAGGCTAATGTCACTTTACCGAGTTTATTTATATTCAATTCTGACGTTTAGTAGGAGCCGTGATCAAAGGATAACATCCTCCTTTAGAAAAACCGAAACGTCAGAATTAAATATAAAAAACAAAATGAAAACCGTAAAATAAACTAACTTAACTAAATACAAAAAAAAAAATTGTTCCAAAGTCCAAATAAAAATACAAAAAAATAAACTTTTTTAAGAACAAGCTTTTAGCATTACTTCTTAATAAAACGAAAACCAGAATCTGGTTACCATGTGCCCTGGCCCAAACTCATATAGCCACCTTCCTGCTCCAGCATCAGATCAGTTCAAAGTCATCATAATATTACACTGTTACGCGATATATATATGAATATAAAATTTCATCTGAATTGAAAAGCGGGAAGTGGGTCAAATTTAACTTGCAAGATTTTATTACAGACCCCGCGATATGCAAAAGTAAATAATAGCTTGTACAAGGTAAAAACTGGAGACTCATTCTTGAGAAAAGAATAGCTCTTTTTAATAAAGTTCCACAAAATGTAGTTAATTTGCCTCTTCATACATTTAAAATGTTTGTGAAAAATACGCTCATGCCCAAAGGTTATTACAAGGTCGACGACTATTTAATAGATCGCGAAACATGAAAGTAATGGTCGTTGGTAGTAATAATTATTTATTTTATTTTATTTTTATTTATTATAGACTGAGTATATAACTAATTATTACAGGCCGTGTCACACAGCTGTTAGCATTTGATAATCTTACAACTAATTTATTACTGGTAATTGGTGTATGATATGTTCTCTTACAACATCTCTAGGTGAAGGCGTGTCGTTATGTTCCATAAATTTGGTTGAGGGAGAGATGGCAAGCTTATGCGTCATGCTCGTGAACGGTTGCTACCTTGGGAGATGGGTCTGGTTAAACTACTAGCATTATCGACACTTACATTTTCTTAAAATATGAAATCTTTATATTGCTTTAGTTATTTCAGCTAAACTGTAGGACGCCGCAGGTTTTAGTAGGGAGGCTTCCAAACCTTCACCGGGCACGGATCGGTTCAGTAGATCCCGAGATTACCCCTTACAATTTAACATATATATATATATATATATAACCTATGTCCACTCTTAAAATCTATTTTAAATATTGGGTGAAGAATTTTAGAAATTGGCTGAATAGTTTTGGAGATTACTGCTTACATTTAAACTTACAAAATTATTCTCTGAACTATTCAAATTACCCGAAAGTCAAGCTCTTTTTCAAAGAATATCCTATCGTTTAATAAAGCGACTAGACTAATGGCCAACGTGAGTACTAGTATAGCGATCCAACGAGAAAACGCTGCCAGCCTTTTGCATCTTTTTCAACGGAGCGGTGAGGCTATTTTTCACATTTTTTAAAGTTTTTTTATCATTCAAAAGAATATTGAAGAATTCAAAAGAAACATATAGGTATGATTTATTTCAACCAATCTCAAAGTAACTAATTCTTCTATTGATTTTGGAATACAATAAGATTGAAGATAAGTTACAATACTTTGTGTTTATTGAGCGAAGCTCTCTTCTAGGCAACTCACAAATTTCGCTTGTCTCCCTCCTGCTACTTAACGGTTCAACCGATTCGAACGAATTTTGGCATGAATATACATGATTATAACTTGACGGACATAGGCTATGTAAAAAAGTATAGACTTTACCATGGAGGAATAATCACCGAAAGAAAAATTCAAAAGCTGATCACAGCCAAACCGCTGATACTACATCGATGAAATTTGGCGCCAAAACTCACATCGTGGTCGTGACTAATGTGCAATAAAAAGTTTTGAAATCGGACATACCATCGAGGAATAATCACCCTTCAAAAATCTAATTGCTTCGCTCAGTATTTGCAAACAGCAGCATGTATTGCAGACCTAGTTATACTGTGGATGATCTTTAACTTGTTAGCATGTGTTTAAATTAATTATCAAATTATTTTTGGGTAGAAGCGTAATTGGAGCGGAGCGAGCGAAGCTCCCATAAATCAGCTTCAATGAGGCAATGTCTGTTACGCCATAACTTCCCGAGTTTTTAACCGATGTTAATATTTTTTATGTGGAATCGATTCAACAGATTTAGGACCAGATTGTGACTTCGCAATTGAATTTTGAAATTCGCAAAAATTTCCATCGTAAGTTTTTTTTCTTTTTTTAGGTATTACGCTCCATTCCTATATATGGTGCTAGCGTAGCTCTATGCTTAACAATTGCATTGCCTAGTATATTTTTTACATTCACACCCATTAGCCTAAAAAAGGCCAAAAAAAGCACTGAAATGCCCGTGTTATAGATACTATGGGCACGGAAAGATATACATTATGAAACATAGATGTGTTGTATTGATAGAAATATACTCGTATATATAAATACCCGGGATCTTATTTGGTGCGAAAGGCAGGATCGCTTCCGTCGCGCCAAGCGGTTGTTAAAACGTTAATTTGTGTTTTCGATGCAAATGACAAAAGTATGTAAAAACATTGTTAATATTTTGCTGCAATGTCACAGAACTGAAATTTTTTTGAATACCAACTTGACGTGATGAAGGATTTTTACTAATTTTAAGTGCTCGATATTGCACGGTTTAACAGCTCCTGATGATGATCCTTGTTGGGGCAAAGCACGTGTGGAGTAATTAACACAGTCCTCGGACTAGCACGGGAGGTAAAGAATTATTGTCTGTATACCCTCCACCATACCTAATTGTATTTTTTAGCTGTTACATAAGAATGTCCAATATTGCTTAGTGACTTTAATAGTTATCAATAAGATGATGTTGATGGTGCTTTTACTATAGGTAAGCTATTTATTAACAACTACCACCTTGCTGTGTAATTGGTATAATAAATAATAAATAAATAAATAAATAAATATTTCCTACATTCACACCAATTAGCCTAGCCCAAAGTAAGCACTATAAGGCTTGTGTCATGGATACTAGGGTAACGGATAGACATACATATATGATATATAGATATGTAATATTCATAGAAATATATATAACACCTATGACTCAGGTACAAATGCTCGTATTCATCATAAAAACATCTGCCCCTACCGGGATTCGAACCCAGAACCGTCGGTGTGTAAGGCAGGATCGCTACCGTTCCACCAAACGGTCGTCAATATATATTATATAACGTCGTATACTTCTGTATCGTGAATTTATGCAATAAAGTTATTATTATTATTATAATTGGTGAATTTGCAACGTGTGTCGTTGTCTGTTTTTATTTGATTCGGTGCATTTGTCGTGTCAACTTTCAAATGTATTTTTGTTTCGTATTTGGTGTAAGTTTTGCTGGCTGTCCTTTATAAATAAAAAAATATACGTTAAGCGGCGAATTACACACATTTTTCATTCTCATTTCTTCTTTTATTTAGTAATAACACGACAATATTTAAAATAGTCGTAGGTATTATAAAATACATTGAACAAGATAGCATTTGACAGCATGATTTGGCGCAGGTGCGGACGCGGGAAAACGCTTTGATAAATCGCGCGAAATGTCACATTTGGCGGGAAACATCGGCCATGTTGTCGTTAACTTCACATTTAATAGTTACGCTGTTTCAGAGCGTGTTGATTTATAAATGTTAGTAATTCGTTTAACTGTTAATTGGCCGTGTAAAGCTCAATGAATTTGTGTAATTCTATTAAAGTGGTTAGCGCCGCTTGATTAGCTATTCGTGTAAAATGAAGGGAAATTATATGGACTGTTTCGTGTTGGATTGCCATTGAAAACATTCCGAATGGTCATTTGAATATGTATAATTTGTAGATTCCACGGATAAATATCAATTGTTCAGAAGAATTAACGAAGCAATCGATAATTTTTTAATCTTTTATTGAGTAAGATTGTATGTGGTGTAAAACCTCTTCAATTAGGACAAGATCTTGACATTGGCAGCAGTGTTGACTTACACGTTTGCAGCAGAAAGCATTATTCTAAGATCGAGTAATATTAATTAATTAGCTTTTAACTTAAGTGCATTACCCCACATTTATAAAGTAACGATGAGGCTGACATGTAACTATTTACAAAAGCTCCTTAAAAAAACGTGTACTTGTTTTTTTAAGGAGCTTTTGTAAACAGTTACATGTCAGCCTCATCGTAATGCTAATGAAATGCTTCAGAAATCTGAAACGAATATTGTATATAGTAATACATTTATACTGGAATTTATAGTGGAGAAAGGTGAAGGCGGTATGACCATTGTCTTCTAGGTATGAGCTCCTGAGCACACTCTCCTAAATACAATCTGTAGAAGACCGACAGACAGGCAATTTCGCGGCAGTGAGCTAAGGTGTGAAGCTTGCTCTTCACCAATTCGCTGTTACTAATGAGCATCTCGGCAGCATCAGCATGCAAGATCGGACTTAAGCTTTATAGAGAGTTAAAAGCGCCGGACGCACAGCTTTTTATTTGCAGTTTGAGCCTTGGACTCGATGTTGGCGCTGAAGTTAAGGACTGAAGACAACTCCATGCCAAGAAGCTCGATGCTGACAGTCACAGGTACAGATGTACCTCGGAAAATAGGAATGAGGTTGAAGGAGCTCCTTTTTGCAGTGAAATGACACGCTTGCGTTTTGGAGGTGTTAAAATGGACGAGTTTACTGTAACCCCATCGGGCAACGTGGCTCAACCTCTGGTTAATTCGCTCAACCATGGCTTCAATCATCATCATCACGTCGCCACCGCTGGCTTTTTCATTAGACAGGTATCTCTCTACGACAGTACTGTCGTCTGCATACCCAACAATTCCTGGTATCAATAGGTTATTGATGTGCGGCAGGAAAAGCTTCGCAGAGAGAACAGATGCCTGCGGAACTCCGGCATCAATAGCCACTGAGTAAGAGGAGCAGCTATCGATAACTACTCTCATCGACCGTTCTGTCAGGAAATCGGCTATCCAATTACAAAATATGTCTGAATTTAAATACCAAATAGAAGAATCCGTAATCGTCGTTTTTTATGAAAATGTTCTTGGAATGAGTAACAGCAATTTTCGATACGATAATCATGCCTTGTTTTTAAAATATACGTGATAAGACCGATTTTAACTAGTTTTCTTTTTTCGATCATAGATGGCGCCGTGCTATTTTGACATACGCTGTGGTAACGTTTCTTGTATTATATAAGTTCGTTTGATTACTTGAAACAAAACCTCTTCACATATTAGATCAAACTACTTGTGGTTTTATTTTTAACACCTACACGAACCACAATTGTAGAAGTTCCAGAGTAATCTTAGAACAATAAACAATACGTCTGACTGTACTTTAGTCTTAAATATTCAGGAAGTGCATTAAATTATTGTACGGCCACTGAGCAAACGTAACGATGTGCTAAATTTTATCGTTGGGTCTTTGACTAAAGTGTTTACAACTTTAATATTGTTTCCGCTCAAATACTTCGGTTTTTTTTGACGACGGTGCATATGTTGTTTAAGTAATCCTAACTAATATTACAAATATGAAAGTGTGTTTGTTTCTTACAGTTTCACACTTTAATTACCCAGCCGATCATCATGAAATTTCACAAACTTGTCTAGGGTAGAGAAAAGGACAAAGGTACGATATTATGGTACCTCTCATCCAGAGATGTTACGGCTCCAGAGAGAAAGAAATATAACTTTTAATCGAAAGTCTACATTATTGTGAGCGAAGCCGCGGGTTGAAGTTAAGTAACAAATATATAACTCTAAAAATTTTTTTTTTATTTTTTGACATAATCTCCGTCTAGCTATATGCATTTCTTCACCCATATCATTATCATATTAAGAAAAATTTCTTCAAGGTTTAAAAAAAGTAATTCACTTCACTTTCGACTTCTTTGTTCGTTTTATATCTTAGACCTAGATCTTATATCAATAATCTACATATTATTAGAAATTTAACACTTAATATGAATAATAATATTATCTAAATCGAAAAATAAGTAATAATAATAATATAATTTTAATTGATTTAAATAAATTCAAAAGTAAATCAATCGCAATAGCATTAGAATTTGCTTCCTCTCTCCTATCAAGCTCTGTCGTGCCCAACAGGGCCCATAATTGTCTCTTAAAGATATTACATATTCATTCTATTTTTATGTAATATCTTTAAGTTACATTATGGAGTGTAAAATGAATTGAATTAAATTTTTTTACCACCAAGTACTTTTTGAAGTGAAAACTTCTTTAGCGGTGTTCTGCACTTTTTAGGTTGGGTAAAAAATGTTAAACTCGCGTCAGGACACGTGACCTGATCGAAAATTCATAAAACGGAGGGAGAGTAGACCGCCAGCGCGGCGTTGGAGAAGAAGTAATATCTCCTTCTCTTTCTATAGCGCGGCGAAAATGTATGCCCGCTCCTGCTGTTTCGTTTAAGCGGCGCAGGGCGCTTGCGCGCGTGTGCGTGTATATTTGTTGTCATGTTTGTGTACGATAACGCAATAAATTAATATTGTATTTTACCACATAATTAAAGTAATTCGTGCGAAATTATACCCTAACCATTCCCAAATATCAAAAATACACAACGTTCATGTTTTCACTTCTGCCGGCACACCCGGAGTGCAACCCGTTGTTTTTTTTTAACTTTGGAAAAAGGTGAAAGTCAAAAGTCTGTGGTATGGGGCAGTTTTCAAAATCAAAATCACGAATTTAAGTCATGCATTCAACATACGTGTGAGCTCGAGCTTAATCATGATAAAACACTTTCTCTCCAAGTGATCCGAGGCGTTTCTTTTTGATCTCTTCACGTAAACGACGTAAAAGGGTGCCATAATACTTCTCGTTTATTGTTTAGCCTTTTATGAGATAGTCCACCACGATAACACTCTTAGCATACAAAAAAACAGACGACCTCACCCTGCCAGCCGACAAAATTGTCTTTGCTTTCTTTTAATTAAATTAGTTGCTTAAGAAAAACGTGTTCACCTATTTAGTTTGTGGTCACAAATTCAGGACAATTGAATTCAATATTGTAATCATTAATATTAAAAAAGTTATGAAACCACCAACTATAAAAATTATATAACTTAACAGCAGTGGCAGGAATCGCGGTAAGTATCAACCTATTATAGAATTTCTTTTTTTCACTTTTACGAGCACTTAGATAATGAAGGTTACTCGTTATGTTAATTTTATTAGTGTAATCCGAGGGTTTACTGAAGAAACTGGGACGAATGGCTGAAGGTAGACTTTACTGTGGGAACGTGTGATGTGCGTTTAATCTTATGTTCACATAATTTGCTGTAGGCAACCACTTCACCTGTCTTTACGGGATTAAAGCTCTAAAATAAAAACAACAAAGCACTAGAAGAACTGATGACCGTTGGGGAATAAAGTTTTTTTGAGTAGCGATCACAAACTGAACGACATAGCATGGGTAGGCCCCATACTAGGTGCCTGCCGGGCACATTAAGGGCGAGAGAAGCTGCCTCCCGCCGAAAGTCCGAGGTAAGCCGATCTTCAGGGCTGAAGAGCTGTGCAATTTGAGGACAGCTTCGCGGAGGGGCGGATGTCACCCTAGGGAGATAGCGGCATACTTGCGGGGGCAATAGGGGGCTATTGGCCGCCTCCTCTCTCAGCCAAAAGCGGATCGGACAGGGCGAGGCAATCCTGGTCAAGAGGACAGCGCGAAACGGGGCTCACTGAGTGCCTTGTGACGCAGGCGGTCCGCCGGCGACATTGTACTGCCTTGCCTGTCTGCCTTGCCTGTTTCAAATGTACCCGAGCATCCCCGTTAATGAGGTGGCCGTAGGGCTGGCCTTGGTCCCAAAGTGGCGACTACTACCCTGGCCCCATCGTCAAAAGCTGTTGAAGTAGATGGGACTTGGGGAAGTATTAAATAAAAGCGGTAGTTCCTGGTCTTCACATAAGAGAGAGATTATTATGCGTCAAAAAAGAGCCCGACAAAAAGTCCCAGCTGTCCTTCGAGGCGCGCTAAAGCTTTCTTACCTTGCCGTAATACAGTCTCGATATAGTACGGAAGGCAAAGGGTTTTTACCTACCGTACCGATTTTACTTGAAATATTAAACTTAAAACAGATAATAAAAAAGGAAATGTTAAAAAACGTAAAAATAATACTCTATGCACTAAACTTAACAAAATTAAAAACATTCCCTAAATCTTTGCTCGCAGGTAATGTGAGCAGGAGACTGATAGCGTTATCTCGTTGTATCACCAAACTTATTTTCTGGGCAAGGTACAAACCAGCCTTCAGATCACTTGATCTCTAATTAAGTAAAATTTATAAAAATGGCTATGTCTAGCAGTGTACTGATAACAGCTGATAATTAAAAAACACGTCTCTGTGAATAGCAACACGATAATACGACTGACGTTTATAATTGGTTTTTAAACGACTCAATTCATACGTACGATTTGTCGGTAGCTATTAATGCACTTATGAATTTTCAGAGGATGATGGACAATCGTACATTTTCGAATAAATCGGCAAAAAGTCTTTCGTGTAGTGGAATAGTTATTAATATAAAATATATCCACATATAATAGCGCTACATGGATGTTCAATATATAAAGGTAATTTTGTTTTTTTTTCTTTTTGTAAAAAAACTACTTTGTGAACTCATGCTTGCTTCAAAGTTTCACACGAAAACCAGCAAGATTGCCAAAAATAAGCAATATTAAAAAAAGCAGAAGTATGTATGACACTGTGTCTGTATCGAAGAGTATCATATATGTATATCAGTATATGCATATTATTTTAGTATGCCAAATAAATGACATTTTAAACATGATATCATTTCAAAAAAGCAACAATGAAATGGTCTATTTGATCTTCAATAACTATCCATTTGTCAGGTAAAATTTCATATGAAAAATACGACGTCTTTAGTTTTCCTTAAAGGTATATTTACATCTTGTATATTTATAAATATTGACGAGGCGAATCAAAAGAAGATCGTTTACCAAAACAACTAAGCATCCAGCACTAAAAAGATAGAATATTCAGAATTTCGGAAACTGAGTAAACAATGCCAAAATGTCTCAATAATTTTTCGGGACATTTTGGCATTGTTGTGTAAGTAAGTGCGTTTGGCGATCGTTTTGTGCAATGGTAGAGATCCTGGAATTCACTCCGGCGGTTTGGGTTTAACTCCTGGAAGGGGCAGATGTTGTGTGATGAATACGAGCATACAATATTCATTCGAGAGTCATGGATATTTATATATATTTCTATAAATATTACTTATCTATGTATACCTTAGTATCCTATCACAATCTTACTTTGGTATAAATATTTATTTTTATAATCATTATTATAACCTAGGCTTCGATTCTGTTAATGTTGCCTTACGGTATTACAATAGCGTTACATTTTTCTAAAAGCTTTACTATAACATATATTTAGCACGAAGATTGCATTTTAAAATGAGATTTAACATCTCATGATGTTTATTAATAAAAAAATACCTACGATAAAGATGTATAGGAGCAATATTGTACATCTAGCTACTAACAAAACCAGTGCCTTCAAAGATGAGTCAAATGACCTTAAAGAAAAAATGTAATATCTCTACGGTTTTTACATACATACATAAAATCACGCCATTTCCCCGCACAGATCACAGATTTCCACTTACCACGACCCTGACATACATCTCTCGCTTCTTCAACTCTCATCAGCCTTTTCATACAAGCTCTTCTGTTAAGGGTATTTTTGTCCTGGCCTTTTTTCAGGACATCCTAAATTCTGCCGCTGAAAGTTCGCCTTGGTTTGCCGTTACCGACTTGCCCATGCATATTTGCTTCATATATTTCTCTTGTTAATCTTGTTTCATCCATCTTCTATACATGTAAAACCATCTAAGCATCCCTTTCTCTATCTTTGTCACTATATCTTCTTCCACACCACACCACTCCAGCTATAAATTAGATGTACCACCATCAGCTACAGCCTGCTTCTTAAAGAACAGCTATAGCATGTGCATTAGACTGTTCTATCTGCTTCCAAACTGTATCTAATGTCTTTCTTTCACTGTTTTCAAGAAAATAATATTTAAAATTCTTATTGATAATTGTTTTTATGATTTTAACGAATTTACAACATTTTATCGTGATGACACCTAAAAAGATTTATTTTAATTGTTTAAATGAATAATCATTAATATTTATATATTTTAAATGTTGTAATTTACTATTATACCTTGTTGTTACTCCTGTTTTTGAGCTTGTGATATATGCCTGTTATGAATTTTGGCATTGTATTGTATATTGACTAGAATTGCATGATTTATTTATAGTTCTTGACAATTTATTACATTTAATTAAATTTCCATATGCTTACATTCTTTATTATTATTGAATTGTTTAATTGATTTTTATTTTGTAAATTGTTTGCATGACGACGATAAAAACGATAGATCGTTTAAACATGAATGCTCATTTTTATTAACACGCTTTTATTAGCTTCACTTGTAACTATGTAAGAAAATCTTGGAATCTTAATTTGACCCACTTTCCGGTCTTTGATTAGGATGAAATTTTGCACACGCTCTGAGTTCTGATGACAATACATGACTAGCTAAGAAACGTCATTACAAATCAAATATGGCGGCCTCCCCAAGATTGCCAACTGGCTGTTTGAAATGCACTTACATGATATGGACGTATCAAATGAAAGGGTTTGCTGTCAGGAATACGAAAAAAATAGTCACGTGGCTTAAATCCAATTTTCCATTTTTTAGTTTCTTTCATCATTAAAGCGTGTTTTTTAGTTTTTTGAACTATATTTTTATTAAATGAAACAACTTTATGTGTACTACCATGTTTTATGCAAATAAATATTTATGTTATCTTATCTTGTCTATACTTCTTAAAGCTCTCATTTCCACTTTAATAATACATTGGTGCCTCTTCTGCCAAATATGAAATCTCATGTAAACCAAGTTACTTATTTTAAGTTACTCGTAGTATTTATGAAAGCACTTACTAAACAACTTTGTCGCAAATTGCTTCTCAATTAGTTATCAACCAATCAAATATTTATCGAAAGCTTTTGGCTAAGATCAAAGTGTAGTCAAGCAGTGTGCACCGCCCGCCCGCACGCAAATAAATGCAGAAATGAGCTCTTAATTGCACGGTCTAACAACTCCTGATGATGCTCCGTGTGGGAGCGAAACACGTGTAGAGTAGTTGGTGAAGGTGCCGGTGTCTGCGGTTTCTGCATTTATTTGCGGGCGGGCGGGCGGTGCACACTGCTTGAGTTTTGCGGAAGTAAGCTACATATTTTTATTTTACTATTGGATATGGACTTCAAGTAACGCCTGATTCTATCATATTTATACCAGGGAGTCAATTTTAAGGAGTATACTCCAATAAAATATAATAAAGTCTATTTAATTTCTTACAATATTTTCTGTAAATTCCGCTCACTTCCATTCGGTTAGACTATAAAAGAAAAAAATAATTCAAACACATCTAATTCCGCTCACTTCTGTTCGGTCAGACTATAAAAGAAAAAAAATTAAACACATCTAAACATAGACTTTTAGTATGTAGAGCTCGGCTCTATCATTTTAGATCATAATACAGTTGAATACTGAACTCTACGTACACTAGAATAATGTTTTTATTACAGTCTAAGCGTATTGACCTGAAGTTAACAAAAGGCTGGGTTATTCACCCTCGTCACTGGGAGTAATAAAGAGCATTGCTCTACATTCATATCATAGATAATCAATTAAGTGTCGGATCTGGGTGGAAGCATCCACTCCATTCATCAGCGTATTATATACCGTCGTGCTACAATCAGCCCGATATTTTTCCCTAAAAGGTTGTCTTTTGTGTTTTAAGTGACACGATGGTAAAAGGAAACTGCATCATTTTCATACGTGTAAAAGGGGATTACATAGCACGTCTAATAGGTTTTCGGAAAACGTATTCAGAACAATATTAATGGTATTACGGTAACGGAATTGGTATCATCCGGAATTTACCTTTAAATTTGCTCCTTAAACAAGCACCTGATCTCAATAGGCGTGACTGACAGACTGACTAAAAGAAACTACTATGCAAAATATTAGACTCTGAGATTTCGTGATGAGTGTGTGACCATTCACTTTTATATTATGGACTAGCTTTCCGCCCGCGGCTTCGCCCGCGTGGAATTCGGTTATATTGCGGTATAAAGCACAACTATAAGAAAACTTCTCATTGCCACGGAAAAATCTAAGAAGCGCGATGTAACGCTGGATACAATTAGTTGTTAAACCAAAACTGAATGGTACATAATATTATATGTTTTCCCTTGTGGAGCAAAAACATGCAGATTTTGGGCACTGGAAACCCGGGAACACGCTACATAGAGCTGACCATGCGAAAAACAATGTTTTTCCAAGCTATCATTCCACTTCTTATGTATTTTAAAAAACACATCGTTACCATGTTTTAAGAAACACCCAGCGCCATCTATCGCATACCTCAAGAACTAAATAACGTAACTAATACTTATACCAATTAGTAATTCGTTGACTTTAGTGAATTCAGGATAAGTAGACGTAAAAAAAAACAATTTAGACGATAAAACAAATTGTACGTCTTCCCTCGAGAATTCCTCATTTTCGAGGATTCATTTTCGTATCATTTAGCTTCAAAATTGACATGTTCATATTTGTTTGCAACATATAAGTAAATGTAAAAAAAACAGTTTAGACGATAAAACAAATTGTACGTCATTCCTCGGGAATTCCTCATTTTCGGGGATTCATTATCGTATCATTTAGCTTCTAAATTTACATGTTTATATTCGTTTGCAATATTTTACGTTGTTTTAAACGACACACAGCGCCATCTACAATCCATCCATCAAGCAAACAATATTTTTGTTTTTCCTCGGGAATATCAATTTTTTCCAGGATAAAAAGAATACCCTATTATTTAATCCGGACTTTTATCTTTACGTCTGCAAAATTTCAAAGCAATCGGTTCAGTAGTTACAGCGTGAAAGTGGAACAAACAAACAAACAAACTCACTTTCCGATTTATAATATTAGTAAGGATTTAAATTATATTTAATACAATTTACAAATTTATAAGATATATACCCCATTTTCTTGTTAAAATTGTAGTCAAAATTTAGATTGGTGTCAGCTTTGAAACTGCGGTTTTTTTCCTACACATTACTACAAAAGTTATGCTTCTTGTAAAGCAAAAGTAATTTATCAGTTTGCACGTAAATCCAGACCATATTTTTCCCAAACAAAAACAATTTATGTGGCTTCCTTTTTGTTCCGGGGATTCGTTGTTTTAATTTTTTGTAACTTTTTAAATTTCCTACAGAGAAATTTGTAGACTTTTTTATCAATCATTAGTTAACAATGTTGTATCAGTTTACTATATATCTAACTAGCGGCCCGTCCCGACTTCGCACGGGTGGACAAAATTCTTTAATTTTTTTCTAGCATTCAATATAGCCTATAACACTCAGCAATAATGTGCCTTTCTATTGGTGAAAGAATTTTTAAAATCGGTTCAGTAGATCCCGAGATTACCCCTTACAATTTAACAAATACACAAACACACAAACTTTACTTCTTTATAATATTAGTATAGATAAGCTATTAAATAGATTCATACATAAATAAAATTGGTTTAGTTATTTCTAAAGTGAGTTGTTAATCAACTATATATTCTTTTTATTAATATACATATTGAGTTGAAGTTTATGGCATTGATTATATAAAAAACGCCTATTTTTGCCTGGGGTTGTTTTTAAATTTTGTATTTTATTTTATATGAAATAGCAAGAGTGTCGATGTGTCTTACCGGGTGTTAACATTGCTTTACACTTACGACAACGTGAAGTGAATGCAGTTCTGTCATTCGTGGACAAAATAAAGGTAATAAACTAATATTATGAAATTTATAGTGTTCAGTAAGACATTTATATCATCTTTACACAGTTTAAGCAACAACAAATAAATTCTACACATCTACTACGCGGGGACACCCAGTTTCTACAGTATTTTATCACTTCATTTACTAAAAATAACTTGGTTAAGTTAGTTAGAATGTTAACCGGCCAAAGTAAATATGAATTTTAATTTGTTTTCCCTTGAATCGCCTCCTTGTTAATTTTTATCACCTAATTACTATCTTCATAGCTCGGGTACGAACCTCCGCCATGGAGAAACACAAAGTTTCTATAGACACTACAAATCGGAACAGCTTAAAATATTTGTTAATCCCCGTGACCTAAACTGTAGCGACTTAAGTAATCAGATCCAAACTTTGGACGAGTTAACCAACTATAATTAAGCATTAAGCCAAGTCGGGTTAACTTTAGAAGCGGCTGTAAATTCTGTAGTGAATCGACGGGATCTCGAAAGAATTCCTTTGAGGCGTCGTAAATAAACTCACGCTTTGATGTACGAGTAGGAGCAATGGCTGCTGATCAACTTCATCCCGTTAGAAATAATGTTTATTTTTTTGTAAAATCATGATTTTCATGATCTGTGGGCATTCGTAACTCCAATTTAATACTTTTGAATGCCTCATATTTTATATATATATGAGTTTGATGATTCTTGAACAGTCAAAGCTCTTGTAAGTTTCACTCAACGCCGGATAAATTATTGGGAGGTGAACGAAACAAGGTTGTCATAACATCTCAAGAGATTTTTTATAAAAATATTTTGATATTAAAATATTTGTACGAGGGCCATCCGGAAAGTAACACCCGGTTTGGGAATATAAATAAAACTCGTATATATTTATAAATATTAACGTTTTATTTGTAAATAACATACCTTAAAGTAGTTCTCTACGTAGTCATCTCCCAATGTTTATCGTAATATGTGACGAGTTTTTGTATCTCAGCTATAATTTATACGATTTTTTTGAAGATCAATCAAATGATGACGATTGATAGAATGGATATTTTACGATTTCAAAATTATAATTTATGCAAAATTATGTAATTATAGTAATATATACTCTAAGAACACAAATTTGTTGTTTGTGTGTTTGTCTGTCCGCTCCTTTTCCCCCCGCTCTTTTTCCATTGTATACGTGTTACCATAGCAACGCGTTACCGGGTCAGCTAGTCTATAATCTAAGAACACAAATTTGCTGTTTGTGTGTTGTCTGTTCGCTCTTTTTCCCGCTCTTTTTCTATTATATTGTATACGTATATTAATATTGTATCCGCGTTACCATAGCAACGCGTTACGACAGCAACGCGTTGCCGGTTCAGCTAGATATTAATGAATGTTAATTTGTTATATTGTGTTATTTAGAAATTAATAGCCTGATTAATTAATGTTGCTGTGCCTTCGCAGGGCGTCACATGCATACTTTATCGAATCTTCCACCTTTTTTTTGTACTGTGATTTGCAAGAAATATATAAATATTTTTGCGTCGCTAGTGTATTGAGATACGTAATCACAGCTTTTATCAGTTCTTCATCTGTTTCAAATTTATTTATTTATTCTTAAATTTAGTTTGAAATAGATGGTAGTCTGATGGAGTCAGGTCTGGACTGCAGGGTGGATGGTTGAACTTTCGGTTGGAATGTTTAAAATTTAATCACAGCTCTAACTTGACAATGGCGTCGTATTTTCTTGAGCATTATTAACAGTCACATAAACAACAAAGTGGGACGCTAATTTGAACACAGACAGCTAATATACAACTGAACGTATTAAAAGTTGTCCGGCGGCTACTCCATTCGTAAGCGCTCCGCACGGCACAAACGGGTACTACTTTCCGGATGGCCCTCGTACTTTGTTGCAATTTAGTTCGGCTCATAAATTCACACATAATTTTCTATCTATACATAAAAAAGAAATGGAAAAAAAATTGAGTGATTTCGAGCGCACCCATGTTTTATGTCTGGTGCCTATGTATTACCACACGGTAGCGATCCTGCCTTTAGCACCGACGGGCCTGGTTCGAATCCCGGAAGTGGCAGATATTGTCTGATGAATACGACCATTTGTTCCTGATATGATTCAGGAACAAATGGTCGTATTCATCTATTATATTATATATTATTATAAATATATGGTAAAGGTATTTATATATTTTTATAAATATTACAAATCTATGTATCATATATGTATGTGTATCTGTTACCCTAGTATTCATAACACAAGCCTTAGAGTGCTTACTTTGGGCTAGGCTAATTCGTTATCCTGTAAACATGGTTCCTAAAAAGGAGTTAAAAAATAAAAATTTAAAACAAAGAGCAGACTCGATAGTATAAGAATCGAAAATGTGGCGAACACTTCTTTCCAATAAAAGTCGATTAGAGCTTCGAATTGTTTACCGAAGTCATATTCGCTGAGAGAATTTTTACCGAATCATATTTTTTATATATTTCTAGATCCTTAATATTTCAATTGGGAGAGTTGATTTTTTCTAGTATTTTTCTATTAGAATAATGTATTAAATACTCAGTTTCCCACTAAGCTATTATTTAAGAGATTGATGAATATATCATAGGAATATTATAATTTTCTAACCTCTATTTTATTAATTTTCAGTAACTGTACTTGACAGGAAAAGAACGCCTATGGGAAGCCTACACAAAGAACGTTTACATTCACCTGTTCAGTAATAAAAATTCAAAGATCTGTTTTTTTTCTTTCTATTTTAAAGTTGGTAAATTATACTGGTCTTATAAAGAATACATAAGTATAAAGGCGGACATGACGCGGGAACAATGCTCGTTACATACACATATGCAACCTGGATTCTAACCGAGGACCTTAGGTACAGAAGGTAGAATCGCTAACGTTGCAACAAGCGACCGTCTAATAAACATTATATAAATAAACAAAGGCTGAGTTTTATCAAAATGGGTAGTAGTTGAATTTAACAATGGAAACATGATTCATTTTATTCCCAAGTGGGACTTACCTGTGAATGTCCCGTCCAATGCTCTCTCAATTGAATATGTTTGAATAACCATTTGAATAGTTTCGTAGTTTCGTTCAAACATCGATATAATTATGTGTTTAAACAATTCATATATTGTTTATTGTTTTAAAATAATGTTTAAAACAAAAATTATTGTTATTTTGGGAGACCATAAAGACTTGGTACAATCCAATCTTTTGATTAACGAACGCAATAAAAGATGTCGGCATAAAAGATGGTGGATGAATTAATTTAAAATAATGGCGTTTAAAATAACATATACTGCAGATGTGAATTGATTTGTATTGTAAACATTTATCGGATTTCGGCGGCACCATGTGTTTCTTTGCTTGTTGTGATACAGGGTTACCATCTATACGAACATCAGGGTGTTGAATCATCCGAAGTTTACATGGATGATTTTTAGAGAGTTTTAACTTACAATAAAACTTACCTATAATCTTCCCTTAAGATATCCGGAATCCATCTTGAGTCAAGCATCTGTCCTTTTTCTTGCGATTTCCGGTCAAACGGTTTCCCCCCTTCGTACTTCTGGCGCTAGTGCTGCCCTCTAGGTTTGATTTTGACGGAAGTGAGCTAGCGCTCGTTACAAAGTTTTTACCTCATTATAACTCGAGATGCACCAGGTAGAGATTGCCTGGATTCCGGATATCTTTAGGAAAAATAATAGGTAAGTTTTATTGTAAGTTAAAACTCTCTATTATTTGTTCCGTTGTGATATCCGGAGTCCATCTTGAGTGAAGTGTTTGTTATCTCCTGGTGAGCGTAATATGCACGATGCTATAATGTGTTAAAGAATGCTTAAATTTAAGAAGTTTGAATTAAATTGTAAAAAGAAAATAAAACCTCGTTTTATATAAGTTAATCAATTTCTTAATCATCGAACACAATCAAAATATCTAGATAATGAAACAGAGTTTTCTTGATTTGAACGATTTATAACTTTTTGGTAATATCTTCTGAATGTATGTTCTCGGCGCCAATTTCCTGTTTCTAAAATTTTATCGATGGGAAATTGTTCCAACCAATTGAGGGATGCCACCGCAGCACGTACAGATCCTGGAGATGCTTCCACACCTGCATTTTTCAGCACGGCCTTTATCCAACCTCCAATTATAGTTTTTGAAGCTGCTTTAGGTATTCCTCTGACAGTTATAAATAAACTTAACAATTTATCTCTTTCCTTTCGGCGTTCATCTTTAAGGCGAACTAGCAGACGTATCCAGTATACACAATCAAGAGATTTTTTAGGGTTTTGTAGCAATTTCCAACCTGATTGTCTGTAATTTAAGTTATCTGTTTTCGATCCGAAACTAGGCCACAAGGTTATGGAATTACCTTCGTCTAAATATTTCTCGTCTGCAACTGTAAGTAGGGTCAAGTCGTGAACGCGCCGTCCAGATGATAGAAGAAGCAAAATAGCTGTTCGTTGAGACACTTGGTACAGGTTTGTCTCGTCTGGAGCATTTGCTTCTAGATGTTCTATAATCACTTGGGGATCCCAAATGGGAGGTGCTGCACTTTTCTCCTTGGCAACTGAAATGGCTTTCAAAATATGCTTTACAAAAAAGTTTGACGAAAGGTCAATTTTGTTGTGACGTTAGTAAAGGTGGCTATTACAGATTTATGGACCAAAATTGTTTTATAAGCTAAACCTTTGTGGTTGTGGAGGTATGCTAAATAACGGGCTACTTCGACTGGTGTAGGACTTTTAAAATTAACTTCACTATTTTCACACCAGTGTTTCCATTTTCTCCAAGCTGAATGATAGGTGTTCATGGTAGATTTTCTCCAACTTGATAGTAGTAGCGATCTCTCCTCATTTGTCCAATCTCTAATTAAATCTGTCCACCCAAAATCAGCCAAGCTTCCAATTGGATTCCCTGGATCTCTGGAGGAGGCATCCCCGTCGTTGTGTCTATTAGTACTTGTGGAAGGTGTGGGATCGAGTAAGGTCCTTCCAGGGCACGGCGCTTCAGGTCTGCGGCCCAGAAAACCTTTTTCCATCTGGGACTGATCAAAATGTATTTGCCTTCTGCGGTGTTTAGGTGTGCTAATACTCGTGGAATGAGATTTTGCGGTGGGAAAACCCAAGCTAGTCGATTCTTCCACGACTGACTGAAAGCGTTGCAGTACACTGCATTCCGATCCGTCACGTCTAACGTGACATAGTTGGGTACCACTTGTGCTGTTTTCGAGGCAAACAGATCCACTTCTGGTGTGCCCCATCGAGCAAAGATCGGCTGAGTGGCTTGCGACATTAGATGCCATTCTGGACAAGCTTTTTTCCGGGATAGTGCATCGACCTCGCTGTTGTATCTCCCTGGAAAATACTGAGCTAACAGATGAATATTGAGGCAATCCAATGTTTCTACAATCTGACGCGTCATTTCTAGGAGAGCTATGGATTTGGTGCCACCTTCTTTGTTGATGTAAGACACCACAGTGCGATTGTCTGTCAACAGAAGTATCTTGGCATTCTGAAGTCTGTACCTTTCGTGTTGAATCGCTGCATGGACTGCATAAAGCTCCTTGAGATTGACATGCCACATCTGCTGAGAAGCTGTCCACTGGCCGGAGACCCTCGACTCGTCCAGCTGCGCTCCCCAGCCGACATCCGATGCGTCCGTCGTCAGATAATGAGATGTTGGGCCCAGATGAATCGGGAGGCAGCCCGTAGCAGCACTGAGCCACCATCTCATGTCGCACAGAACAGCTTCGGGTATCTTGACATGTCTGTAACAATGTGATTTGGGGAGCTGTCGGCTGTAGTATTGCATTGTCCGACAATGTAGTCTCCCTCTTGGTATCACGAACGTGGCAAAGTTGAGACGGCCTAGTAAGGATTGCGATTCCTTTAGGGACCAACTGCCTCTCGACATCAGGTGCTGAAGCGCCATGCGGAGCGTAAGGCACTTCGGTTCCGACAAGGACTTCGTGTTGAGTTTCGTGTCCCAAGTGATACCCAGAAATTCTAGGCATTGTGTCGGAACCAGCACAGATTTGTCGATATTTATAGACCAGCCCAACTGTTTCAGAACTTTTACTACGAAAGAGATCTGGTCGCATAAAAGTTCGTAGGATTGGCAAACCGGGGTGCAAGGTCGGATAGAACCTCCACGTGTGCCCGGCCCATTGTAGGTCCCACTTCATACGTGCGGTGGGAACGACAATGGGTTCGGGCCGGTGCATCCTGGGCGCCGTCGTATATAATTCCTAAGGGGATTGCATACGACGGCGGCTAATAATCCGACAACAGGGGGGGAGCTCGGCTGGCGTCCTGGGTATCCCGGGTAGCGGTAGCCGAGTATGGGGAGTTTTAGGCGACGCCAGTTCTGGTGTCGCCGAAGGAGCTCGTAACCCTGTACGTAGTGCAGGGCCGAGGGCCGCTACCTTCAGGTGGGGGCCGCGGGGAAGACAACCCCTCTAAAAAATCACCCGCGGGGGGGCCTTCGGGCCAACAAGGGGGAGCTCGGCTGGCGTCCAGGGCATCCCGGGTAGCGGTAGCCGAGCATGGGGAGTCTGAGGCGATGCCAGTTCTGCCTGGTGTCGTCGAAGGAACTCGTAACCCTGTACATAGTGCAGGGCCGAGGGCCGCCACCTTTGGGTGGGGGCCGCGGGGAAGACAACCCCTCTAAAAAATCACCCGAGGGGGCCTTCGGGCCCAGCTCGCGTCAGCAGGCAAGTCGGGGCGTGTTCCGATCCGAGGATCGGTTCCGGCCCAACCGTAACCTCGTACGTGGTGCGGGAGCGGGGGCCGCCACTTAGGTGGGGGCCGCGTGGAGAAAACCACTATAAAAAATCGTCAAAGTCCCGGCACTGGGATACGTGGTGTCGGGGCGCCTCTCGGAGGTGGCCGGCGGAGCGCAGTCGGCCCATTAGCGGTTGCCCTGGGGTACCTCCCGACCCCCCAGGCGTAAGTAGGGTTACCCGGTATTAAAACTCGTTGGATGTTCGCAACAGACTACTTTTATTTTAACAAGTACAAAGTTCACTCATTCTGAAGTTAGTACAAAATTACTCACTAGATGGCGTTAGTAGTAGTTATAAGAAGCTTGTAATTTTATTTTGATACAAAACATATTCCTATTTACTAACACCCCCACTTATCAAAATAAGCTGAACATTATATATTATAAACTTACAATACCAAGCATGTTCATAAATTTATAATGCTTTAAATGACATAGACCCTTTGTTAGCAGATCAGCAGGCATTTCCCCAGTGGGAATATATTTAATCTTAACAATATTATCATTGATAACATCCCTGATATAATGATAACGTACATCTATATGTTTTGACCTGTTATGACACTGTTGACTAGAAGCTAATTTCATGGCACTCTGATTGTCACAATGTAGACTAACAACATATAACTGTCCAGCAATTTCATTTATCAAATTTCTTAAATAAACAGCCTCTCTAGAAGCTTCTGACATAGCCACGTACTCAGATTCAGTACTGGATAGACTGACAGACTTCTGTTTACGGCTTTGCCAGGAGATTGCAGATCCAGATAACATAAAACAAAATCCAGTATAGGATTTTCTATCCATGGCATCAGATGCCCAATCACTATCAACAAACCCTTGCAAATTAATGTCATTTTTAGTATACTTAAGACAATAATTCTTTGTACATTGTAAGTACCTCAAAACCCTTTTCGCATAATTATAGCAATTTACATTGTAACAGGTATTAAATTGGCTGAGGTAGCTCACAGCATAGGCAATGTCTGGTCTTGTTAATACTGCCAGATACATTAAACTGCCAATGAGTTTTTGATAAGGAACATTAGGTAAATATTCTGTAGATTTTTCTATATTCAATTTCGGTTCAATAGGAGTACTCTGAGGTTTACAGTCAGACATCTGAAATTTCTTAACTAATTGGTCAATGTACTGTGTTTGATCAATAGTAATAATACTTTTGTTTTTATTTACATTAATTCTCATTCCCAGATACTGTCGGACAGGACCTAAATCCTTTAATTTGAACTCTGAAGCTAATACATTCTTCAATTTTTCAGTCTCATGGTCATTATTTGAAAAAATTAGAAAATCATCTACATATAACCCAATAATTATTTTTGTATTACCTTTAGTTTTCGCAAACAAACATGGTTCATATTGACTATTGTTAAAGCCTAATTTACAAAGACAATCTTTTACTTTCTCATACCATGCAAAAGATGACTGCTTTAAACCGTAAATCGCCCGCTTTAATTTTAATACATTTCCCCCACTTTTGTTTGCAAAACCTTCAGGTATTGACATATATATATTTTCTTTTAAGACACCATTTAGAAAAGCTGTGGTTACATCTAAATGTGTAATATTCATTTCCATTTTAACACTGAGAGCAAACAACAATCTTAAGGTAGAATGACGAATTACAGGTGCAAAAGTACGCGTATAATCTACACCTGGCTTTTGCGTAAAGCCCTTGGCGACAAGCCTAGCCCGGTACCGCACATTATTGTCCACATCATACTTTTTTACAAACACCCAACGGCACTTCACTATTGACACATCAATAGGTTTCTTGATGAGTTCCCACGCATCATTGTCCTCGAATGACTGCAACTCATCAGCCATTGCACGCCGCCACTGCTCCTTCTCAGACCCCTCGAGAGCCTCTGAGACTGAGATCTCCTCTGAAGCTGGATCGGAACTGGTTACGCACAAGTTGCTAAAACCATACAACTCAGGCTGTTTCCTCAAGCGCTTTGTTTTAACGCATTCTGGCGCTGGAATTGGAACTGATGTTGTCTGCACCTCCTGCACCTCCACTTGGACCTCACTTGGTAAAGATTCATGAAGATTATCATCACCGTCTGCATATACTGAAGAAACTGAAGAGCTGTTATCATGTGGATCATCTTCTTCTGAAAGACAGGATTCCCCCACTGAACTGCTGCTCTCCTTCTTCATACTGACCTCTGGTGGCTTGATATTGTGCTGTGCTGTCTTCTCATCCGTTATCCATATAGCCTCTTTGCTGGTTGCAATATCCCCTGTCTCGCCTTCCATCACAATGACGTCTCTGCTTGTGATTATGGTGTTCTTGGCAGGATCATACAATCTGTATCCTTTAACATCCTCGCCATATCCGACTAATATGTGCTGAGTAGCTTTCTTGTCCCACTTGCGTCGCTTCTCTTTGGGAATATGTACCATCACTTTACTTCCGAATAGCCTAATGTGACTTAGGTTGGGTTTTGACTCATGCCACAGTTCATAAGGTGTCTTTGGTACTCCAGACACAATGGACCTGTTTTTTTAAATAAACAGCTGTGTTGGCTGCTTCTGCCCAAAATCTCTTGCCCAACTTTGCATCGAATAATAGGCATTTGCCTTTCTCAACTACTGTGCGATTGGCCCTCTCACAGACACCGTTTTGTTCAGGCGTGTAACTATTTGTTTTCTGGTGAATAATACCGCATTGTTTTAAATAATTCTTAAATTCTTTACTGCAGTACTCCAATCCATTATCCGTGTGAAAGATCTTTATCTTTTTTCCTTGTTGGTTTTCTACCATATATTTAAATTCTTTAAATTTACTTAAGGCCTCACTTTTCTGTCTGAGAAAATAGATAAAAGTCATTCGACTATAATCATCCACAAACAGCATGAAATATCTACTGCCATTAAGAGAGTTCACCTCCATAGGTCCACACAAATCACTGTGTATCCGATGACATGCCTCCGTACTTCTTTCACCAACATGAGTAAATGGCAACCTTATCTGTTTTCCTTCACAACAAGTAGTACACTCTGCTTTCGTAATGTCAAATGAATCTTCATATGACAAGCCGTCTACTATGCCATTTTTCATTTTGTTCATATCTTGACTATTGATGTGAGCTAGCCTTCTGTGCCATAAACTACCGGTAACTGCAGGAGCTGCCAAACCATAACTTGGCGACTGCAACCGCAACTTGTACACACCATCAGTTAAATCAGCTATCGCAACTAAAGCATCACTTCTGTCATAAATATAACAATGTTTTTCTTCAAATACGACATTGTTGCCATTCCTGATAAGCTCACTAACTGATAACAAGTTTGTTGTCAAACTAGGCACACATAGCACGTTCTTGATAGTAATGTGACATTCCAAATCCGAAATGATGTTTACATCTCCTGAACAATCAACTGACACCTTTGATTCATTAGCAACGACAATTTCTGGTAAACACGGCGTTAAGTTTATGTTCTTAATCCAATTCTTGTTTACAGTCATATGCGCACTCGCACCACTGTCGACGTACCATTCCGTCTTGTTAAACTTTCCGTTTATAAAAACAACGTTGAAAACACATCTGTTAGTAGTTTTCTTCAATAACGGGCACTGATTACGATAATGTCCGCTGCCTTTGCATTTATAACAAACAACTTCTTTTGTTATTGCGTCTGTCATTGCTTTCTTGTTTGACGTAGATGAACCGCCATATTTTTTTGGCTTGGTGTTGCCAGAGTAATATTTATTTCTCGCAACGAATGCAGCGCCACTACCTTCAGACTCATTCGAAACTTCCATGTCAAGTAATTTTGATTTAATGACATCGGCTGTTATCGGAATACCCGAATGTTCGATAGCCATAATCATCGGAGAATAACGGTCGGACAAACCCGCTAATAATAATGATCCCACCCATTCATCGGTTATTGTAAATCCTGTGCCATTTAACCGTTGAGCTGTTTCGACTATTTGTGTGACATAGGTAGCCATCGAGTCACAACTTTCCAATCTTATGGATATCAAATGTCGAAGCAAGGTTATTTTTCTAGAAAAACCGGAATCGTCAAACATGGTCTTCAACTTAGTCCATAATGCCGCTGATGTTTCCGTGTTTCTGATATGCACGTACAAAGCTGGATCAATTGTTAGTATTAACTTTGCCTTCGTTTTTGCGTCTTCTGCTGTTTTAACTTCAAATCCGGCCGGAGGTTTGATGTACTTGTTCGTCCCATCTAACACCAGTAAGCTTTCAGCCGCAAAACTCCACTCGTCGTAATTCTCCCTGCCTTTTAACTTCGGCACACTAGCAATGTAGTTCGAGTTCATGTTTCCGCGAATCAACAAGCACAATTTATCTATTTTACACGTAAAATAACTGATAAATACGGGAGTAGCCCATAACCTATTAAAACTCGTTGGATGTTCGCAACAGACTACTTTTATTTTAACAAGTACAAAGTTCACTCATTCTGAAGTTAGTACAAAATTACTCACTAGATGGCGTTAGTAGTAGTTATAAGAAGCTTGTAATTTTATTTTGATACAAAACATATTCCTATTTACTAACACCCGGGTACAGGGATCTCTGCCCGGGTGGACGTCGTATTTCTCCCATACTCGTGGGTCGATAATGGAGTCAAATAAACTTAAAACTAAGAAGCAGTTGAAAGGACGAGGTTCGAAGCCGGTCTCCGGTGAAGAACGTTTGGACAGAGCACAGTGTCCGGGGAAAAACAGTGCACAACAGAAGACAACACCCCAAAAGACAAGCGAAGCGGAGAGAGAGCGCTCTCCTATAGAAACCGCATCCAAAGACGTGCCGAAGAAGAAGGTCGTACTGAGGTTTCCCCCCCCCCGGAGCAGTCACAGCCCCCACAGGAGGCCATGTCTGAAAATCATTCAGAAGAGAGCTGTTCAGACGAGGAGTCAGAAGAGCAGGTGGAGGATGAGGCGGCGGAGGAGAGGTTTCTGGGCCTCAAATCCGTCAAAAAAGAGGATCGGTCGGCGTGGAAGTGGTATCGCTACGACGCCGACTGGAACGCGCAGAGCATAGCGGACCAATTGAAGGTCGAGGAGTGCGGGCTGGATCCCGATGCTCGCAAATACCTCGAGGCGAGATTGGATGGAATGGTGAAGGCCATGCAAGGCATGGCAGATCTCGCCAGGGAGTCTCTTACCCGCGAGAGTAAGAGGATGGCGGAGTTGCTTGGCACGAACCGTAAACTTATCGCCACGGTTCAGGCCCTAATCAAGGACGTAAAGAAGCTGAAGGCGGAGGCGGCGAAGCCCCCCCTCCCGAACCCAGTTGAGGAAGGGCCCCGAAGCAGGGAGGACCTATTAGCGGCAGCCCGCCTGGCGGTCGACGAGCGTCTGGCGGCTAACGACAGTAAGCTGCTTCAAGCTGTGAAGCAGGTGGTGGAGGAAAGGTTGACGGCGTGGGAGAAGCGGACTGCCCTCCCACCAAAAACAAGAAGCGTGCAACCGGCAACGGAGGCTAAAACAGCTGGCCCAACGCGGAAGGAGATGGCGGCAAACCCCCCACCATCCGAACGGACGGAGGTTTGGACGGAGGCGATCGGCCGGAAACGGCGTAGGATGAAGCGCACAGCGGCAGAGGCCAACCAAAGCGCGGAAACCAAAAAGGTGGCTACGACGAAGCAGAGGCCTAAACGGAAGGCGAAGCTCACTGCACCGAAAACGGCTGCAGTGACGTTAACGTTGAAGCCGGAGGCGCGAGAATGTGGTGAGACGTACTCCCACATGCTGAAGCGGGCGAAGGCGGCAGTCTCCCTCCCTGACATAGGCATCACCGCCGGAGTCAGGACTAGGGAGACCCAGACGGGAGCTCGAGTCATCGAGGTATCGGATGCGAGCGGGGAGCTAGCAGACCGGCTGGCGGAGAAGCTGCGCCAAGTTGTTGGAGACGTTGCCGTGATATCCAGACCGGAAAGGACCGCAAACCTGCGGATCTCCGGCCTGGATGATTCAGTTGAAGACGCAGATGTGGCCCAAGCCATAATGGATAAGGTAGGATGCCCTAAGTCGGCGATTAGACTGAAGGGAATGAGACCTGGATCCGACGGTCTCGGGTGGCTGATCGTAACCCTACCCATCGCAGCTGCCAAAACGATCAGCAAAGAAGGAAGACTCCGCGTCGGCTGGAGCACAGCAGAGGTTAGAGTGTTAACCGCCCTTCCTCTGCGGTGCTTCAAGTGCCTATCCCTCGGGCATACGAAACCCAAATGCCCAGAGACGACGGACAGGAGTGGCCTATGCTTCAGGTGCGGGGCGCCTGGTCATATGGCCGGCGCCGACCATGTTATGGGCGGTCGCAGGTGCGACCCACCGGTGGTGAAGGGGAGACCTCCTCCACCACCGGTGGACCCTATGGAGGTAGGGGCACCCAGCCCGTCGGGTGCCCAACCCCCCCCGTAAAAACGCTCGGGGGGGAGAGAGCCTCTTCCACCGTTCCCTCGCGGGAGGGGCGTGAAGACGGCGGAAGCGCGGGCGCGTGCGGGGGTCACACGCGGAGCGCTTGAGGAGGACCCTCGGTAACTATCTCCCGAGGGTAGAGCCCCCCTCTCGTCGCCCCCGGGTGGCATCGGAGCTTTTCTCCGAGGCCGCGTGGGGGGGTCGAGAGGGGCGCTCGGCGGGACGGCGGCCGCGGAAGCCCTCCGGGAACAACAGTTCCCGGAGGACTTCCGAGGACGCACGTCCCGATTGAGGTGGGGAGGGGAATCGAATGCGCACCTCGGCCGCCATTAGGGTCGGTCGAGTGGTGCGGCGGTTCTTTTCCCCACCAAAAGGGGGCCAGCGGTTGTCGGAGCGGGAGACCGGCAGCTGCATTGCACTTGGTCCTCAGGCGTGCGGGGTGTTCAGGGCGTCACGGCTCACCCCGTTGCTCCGTCCCTCACGGAGCATAGGCGAGGTCCGCCCACGAGCGCGGACCCACACTGGTTCGGGTCGCGGGAAGAAGCCGTTAGGGGCCACGCGACCCCCACCACTGTGTTGCGGGACGCCGCAGGGTTTTAGTGGGTAGGCCTCCAAGCCTTTACCGGGCACTAGGCCGGGTAGGGGCATGGAGGAGAGTCCCACATATCGTCTCGTGCTCTCCCGGCACGAGCGAATGCGTAACGCATTTACTGCGAAAACAAAAAAAAAAAAAAAAAAAGGATTGGCAAACCAACAAAAAATCGTCTAAATACACTACACACCTGATATTGTGGCGGCGTAGGTATTCGGCAACCCAATTCGTCAAACTTGCGAAAATTCTCGGTGCCGATGACAGCCCGAATGGGAGGCACGTCATCTGGAGTAGTTGGTTGTTGTAATTGAGCCTTAGGAACCTGCGGTGTTCGTTGGCGATACTGACGTGAAAGTAGGCTTTGCTCAGGTCTATTTTCGTCATCCAATCGTTCTGTTGTAAGAAATTCGACACGCGGAAATGACTGAATAGTTGAAATGGTTTTATTTGGACGAAATGATTTAGACGTTTTAAATTGAATATTGGCCGAAACGTCCCGTCTGTCTTGGGTATTAGGAAAAATGTTGACAGAAAGCTGGGTGTCGGTTCGGCCATCTCCAATACCTCCAAATCTAACATGCTTTCGATTTGTTCTGACATTTGAGAACTGATTTTGGTTTGAAAACATCTCATAATTGTCTGATTGGGTATAACAAGAGGGGGCTTCATTACAAAAGAAATTCGAAGGCCAGTTAAAATTTTGCATATGTATTCTGGCGCTCCTAGATTGCTCCATACATTTATATATTGCCTTAGACAGCCCCCTCGAAATGGTATACAGTCAAGCATGATGTGCCTTATTTGGAGAATATGAACGGGACTTTTTACCTTTATGCTGTTGCTGTTGACTTTTATTGTACATTGATTTCCTTCCTGATGACTTCCCTTTGCCTTTTCCTTTTCTGCTTGATACGTTAGTTCGAAAAAAATTTTCCTTACTTTGTTTACTGACCGGTTTAGTGCTCGAAGATTCGCTTATAATGCTCGAATGTTTGCGATTGTAGGTTGATGGGCCTGCTAGCGGGGTCTGTGAACATAAAAGTTTTTCCACCCCCCCAATTTTTTGGATGTAAGTAGCTAGGCTTTTATCTTCAAATAACAGCTCTGAAGATGGAGGGATTTTCTGTAAAGCACTGCAATGAAATTCATGTGGAATTTGTTTCATTAAAGACTCTCTACGAGAATTAATGCAATCCGCGCGTCGGCCACAAACAATTTGCAAAATATCGTCAGTAACTTTATTATAAGGAGATTCTTTATTAAACAATGACCCTATTTTATCAAACAATGTTCTTGGGTTCAAGGTTGTTTGATTGTCACTTGACCAATCCACCAACTGTTGAAGAACATTCGTCAATTCATCCTTTTGTGTTAGTAAAGCATTCGACAAGGCAGCAAAAGTGCGTTCTAAAAGTAGTAAACGAGAGTCTTCGTTCATTGTTTCGGACCCAATTGGCCTTAATTCATCATTAACACTTAACTCTATAAACCCCGGAATGGTAACGTATTTCTTTTGAGTTTCATAGAAACGGATAGCGTTCCATTCGATGTCATTAAATCGTTGCATCTCGCGTAACTTAGCAACATGAGCATCCTTAGACTTACCGTAAATTGGATCTCTAACGTTAGTTGAATTATCAGATAATTTAACCTGTTGTGGGGTATCTTCATTAATTAAAAGCGGTGGGTGTAATTGCAAATGGCTTGAATTTGTTGGAGAATTATTCGCTTCAGGCACCATTGTATTAAAGTTAGGATACGTCATTTGATTTGAACTATTTTGAGTTATTAAATTGGTCAATAGAGCAACCTGTTGTAAAAGAAACTGCAATTGCAAATCACTAACCTGATGTTTAACCCTCTTACTTTTTCTTCTGTATCCTTCCGGAGTTGATTCACTCGATGTCGACTCATTTTCCGAACTGGAAGAGCTGAGACGACGTTTTCTAGTGTCTTCATCTTGCCTATAATCGTCACTTTGTTCCCTGTTATTTGCTTGATTTTCCATCGCGAAAGGGGGAAAAGCTACACTTTTATATAAAGTACTCGTATTTCGTTAATAAAAGTACACTTTCTAGACCGATGCTTACGCTACGAAAGACGACGCTATAATGAGGTAAAAACTTTGTAACGAGCGCTAGCTCACTTCCGTCAAAATCAAACCTAGAGGGCAGCACTAGCGCCGGAAGTACGAAGGGGGGAAACCGTTTGACCGGAAATCGCAAGAAAAAGGACAGATGCTTGACTCAAGATGGATTCCGGATATCACAACGGAACAAATAATGATAAATTCAGTTCATTTTTCTAATATTTTTTAAGGCCTCTAGCTTACGGCGTATTTTAAACGCGCAGACAACGCACTGATGACGCGCGTATACGCGCTTCAAGCGAGATTCGAACGCAATCTTGTAACCTGAGCACTGGGAGCGATCGTGAACCGCACTACAGACGCGCTGTAGCCGTTCGTACCTTCCGCGTTTTATTATTGCATTTGCGGCGCGGGTGGTGAAAAAACGCGCGTTCCTGAAACGCGAGTCGTCTGCGCGTTCAAAATACGCCGTGTGCTAGGGTTCTTACTTGGCGATTCCTTGTCACAATTTTGTGTGTTATATTAATCGTTATCAAGGCATATGTAGCAAAAGGAAATAAAAAGAAAAATATAGTATTTTAACAGTTATAAACCATCGGAATTGTCATATATTGAAATATATAAAACGTAAAATAAACGTGTCCGACTAAAATATTGTGAATGTAGTAGAAAATATATGATGACCATTGCCTTAGTCATCCTGTGATCACGGCTCCTCCAAACGTCAGAATTATATATGATTTATGTGCAAAAACCAGTAAATAGTTTTATTCTAATGTGTACTATGCGTGGAAGTGTAAGGGCTAAATAGTCATATACTCATATATTTTCAGACCCGCCGTTTGGTGTCCGGTAGAATAGAATAGGACTAACCCTTCACACTTAAGGATGTCTAAAAAACTCAGCTGTCAGAGCAGTCGTCCGAACAGCGAAAGATCATAGTTTCGAATTTTCGCATCTATCAGCGTCTCGGTAGCTCAGCTGTCAGAGCAGTCGCCCGAACAGCGAAAGATCGAAGTTTCGAATTCTCGCATCTATCAGCGTCTCGGTAGCTCAGCTGTCAGAGCAGTCGTCCGAATAGCGAAAGATCTTAGTTTCGAATCCCAGCTGAAGACTCAAGACTCAGAGATGTAGTTGTTTTTTATGGTTCTATGAATATTTCAATTTTAAATTTCAGAAGGAGCCAGCCCTCAAAGTTTTCTATTTTATCTAAATATTATGACTAAACGCACCGGAAATGTGGAATTACAGTTATTATAGTTTACATTATAATTCGGAAAACGCCGGTTTTATTTGTTTGAATCTTCAAAGAACCTGTCTTCGAGGGTAACGTACGTGCAACATTTTTATTAATTGATAAAATGACTATTTATTTGTGTTACACTTTACCTTGGAATTGGAAGTGGTTGAAATATAGGTGGGCTGTTACATGGATGCAGTAAAGTTACTTTGACTTTGGAAATTTTCAAACACCAGCTTTGTTAGTATGAAAATTTCCTCAAAACAAATACAAATTAAATTATGGAATTAATTATACGGCAACTGTGCTAATTAAACTATATATTTTGTTACATTTATCCCATATTTTTGTAAATTATTTTTTTAATATTTTTATAAAGTGTTATGGAAATAAATATTTGGATTTGATTCAGTACGTCCGTAAGCGCGTTTCGATGACTATACGTGATCTTGAACACAGTTAAAAAATATAATACTTTAATATATATACACGTCATATCTATTTTAAACTGCGTGTTTACCAAATAACGGACTTAGCAGAATTTCTACTTTTAGCATCGGTTCGCGGAGAAATATTTCTGAAATCGGAAGCTCACTTCTACAGCATAGTTTAAATGCTTGTAGCAGCAAATTTACTTCATTTTTTTACGATAAACGGTTGTATTAAACTAGGCGATGCAGTCGCTAAGCATAAAGCTACGCTAGCACCATATATTGGAGCGGAGCGTAATACATAAAAAAAGATTTTTATTTTTTTTTTTTTTTTTTATGTATTACGCTCCGCTGTGCCAGCGGAGTTGTTTCGATGGGAATTTTTGCAAATTTCAAAATTCGGGTCCATCACAATTTGGTCCTAAACCTGTTGATTCAATTCTACACAAAAAATATTAAAATCGGTTAAGAACTCGGGAAGTTATGGCGTAACAGACATTGCGCCATTGAAGCTGATCCATGGGATCCTCCAATGAATGAATCTTTATTGTGTAAGCTATGCTAGCAATTGTTCAGTTATTATTATTATTATATCAAAATTATGAAGCAGGCATATTTAAATTTAATTTACGCATACATTAATTTTAATTGTACAATTATAAAATGAGCATCGTGTTTGTGTCAAGTGGGGTTTTTTCTCCAACCTCAAATCCGATCTTGCATGGAATATTGCTGCCACCTTTGGGATGGCTCAGCAAAATACCAACTTGCTGCACTGGACACGATTCAGCGCAGAGCGGAGAGGCTCATCGGGGACAACAAATTGGTGAAGAGCAAGCTTCACACCTTAGCTCATCGCCGCAAAGTTGCCTGTCTGGCGGTCTTCTACAGACTGTACTTTGGAGAGTGTGCTCAAGAGCTGCATCTGCTCATACCGCCATCTCCTTTTTTCCATCGGACATCCAGACGCACTGCAGGCTACCACCCTTTCTTGGTTGATATTCCTACCTGTCGCACCAAGCGCTTTTCAACATCCTTCATAACGCGCACAGCAAAGGAGTGGAATTTCCTCCCTGCGTCTGTATTTCCGAGAACTTATAACCCGTCTATTTTCAAGGCCAGGGTGAATAGGCACCTTCTGGGTTAGCTCGTTCCATCGTGGATACTGTCATGGCCCCCGGGCTTGATTGGGATCAAGAGCAAACCCATCCTAAATAAAAAAAAAAAAAACCATTTGGTACTACAAATGGGTTGTCTTGCTGTCAATTAAAGCATCGCTTATACTAAGCCTGTACAGCCTTCTCAGGCTAAGGCATATTCTCGGTGGTGTTTAGTCAGTATGAGTCTGACATAACTCTTGGGCCGGCCCGAATTATCCATGTAGGATTCACCACCTCCCATCCCCCGAGTCCAGAGGGGAAAAAAGACATTATACTTTGGTTTGTGGACAAGAAATAACCTTTTGCTATTGTTCTGCTAATTTAATTTTGTACTTACAATAGATACTCTTGTTAACATAAGAAGGAAAGTAGAATAAATATTACGCATAATCGGTGACCTTATCGTTAAAAAGCTATTTGTTCCAGGCAAATCAACAAAAGTGTCTACGTACTCGCCTAAATTTTAGTAAGCTTACAATTTTTTATAACGCAACCCGTTGTTCATTACAACGGGGAACAGCTAAGCCTTAATTTCCCCAGATGTTAAGTAACGATAAGGTTGAAAAATGGCAACACGCTTCGCGATCACGTAATACTACATAATTATAGGAATTATTTGAGTTATACCAGACCTTGAAATGAACTAAACAATACATTATTTTAATTTATTCACGGCCACTTACATTGGTATTCATTCAAAGGGATTATTAACATTTTATTTTTGATATAGTGACTAAGATAGAACAAAACCGGCCAAGTGCGATTCGGACTCGCGCACGAAGGGTTCCGTACAAACTTGTTAAGTAAATTAAAACAAAACTACTTACTAGATCTCGATCTAATCTCTCGCGCAAACTATTCAGTTTAGAAATAAATGACCTAAACCTCAATATCATTTTTAAGACCTATCCATAAATACCCTACCCCACACGTATGGATTTGATGAAATTTTTTTTTTAAGTTTCAGTTCTAAGTATCGTTCCCCCAAAAATTAATTGTTTTTTTTTTCTATTTATGTGTGAAAATGTTAATGCGATTTTTTCTTAATCAATCTCAATTTATACTGTCCTTATAGTTTCGGAGTGGCTGTGACATACGGACATACATACAGACAGACAGACATGACGAATTCATAAGAGTTCCGTTTTTTTATTATTTGGCTACGGAACCCTAAAAAGTCATATTTAGACGGTTTGGACATGTATAGAGAATGGACGAAAGACAAAACAAGTTTATGAAGCAAACGTGCATTGGCAAGTTGGTAAAGTCAGATCAAGGTGAACTTTCGAGGCCCACATAGAAAGAAGGTCAGGTCAAAAACACCCTTAATCAACGACGTATTAAAGGTCAAAAGTCGAATAACCTAAAGATGTATGTCAAAGTGGAAATTTGTGATCTCTGCCTATCTCTACGAAAAAAGACGTGATTATTTACGAGTGCAGTATAATAATGGGTTGAGGATGCTGTTGGGGTTGCCCCGCTTCTGTAATGATTCAACGATGTTCATGGAGGCGAGGGTTGATGGCTTTCATGTGATAATACGGAAGCGGGTGGCATCATTACTCAATAGAATACGTAGCAGCAGTAACAGCATCCTAAAAGTCATAGCCGATAAGTTTGACTCTGGTATTATGAGGGTCTTTATTCATACCATGATTGGGTAGCGTTGAAGACACTGTCCAGTCGGTGGTGCGGGTAAGGGTCTTTGCATATATTTATATATTGATTTTCCACTGTTTGTTTTGTCCCAGTACTTACTAACATAGGATATAAGGTGATTAACTGTTACTTACAAAATATATGGACAGTATTATCTGTTAATAAAAATTAATTGATTGATTTGTATGCATTTTTGAGGCCCCGCCGTTTCCGCGCAGTTGTATGCGTCATCATCATGGAAGATCGAACTTCCTAAAGTAGGTAAATATATAATTTATATAAACTCGGCGTCAAAAAAATCGCACCTTATAAAAATCTTATTCAAAAATTCCTAAACCTTATATAGAGGATAGTGTTAGGTATCATTAGAAAGGTAACAAAAAGGAGCATCAAACAACAATTAAGTGCAATCTTTTTTTTAATTAAAATTATACAAAAAGCATAAAAATTTGAAAAATAATAAAAAATCTTAATTAAGTCCTAATTAATAATCGATAATTTACAAAAAAAATGTACAAAAAGTGTCTTAAAATTAACTCAAAATCTAGTGTTACCCCCCCTTGCCCTGATGACGGCTTCCATACGGTCCCTCATAGACCTCACCAACTTCAGGAGCTCTTCTTGAGGGATAAGACCCCATTCTTCAATCACCGCGGTTTGGAGTTCCTCTAGAGTCGAAGGAGCCGGATCCCGAGATCGAACCTTACGTTTAAGATGGTCCCAGAGGTGCTCTATCGGATTCAGATCAGGACTTCTCGCTGGCCACTGCATCACAGGAATTTGGGACCTCCGCAGGAAGTCGTTCACGATGGCTGCAGTGTGTGCGCGAGCGTTGTCGTGCATTAATGTGAACCCCTCGCCAAAAGATTCGGCAAAAGGGACCACATGCACATCCAGGATCTCTGTGATATAGCGGCGCGCAGTCAGCGACCCTTGTCCGCGAGCACCTCCGGTCCGGGAGACGCAGACCAGGTCGGTTTTGCCGGCAGCCGACATACCGCCCCAGAACATGCAGGATCCGCCTCCATATTCCACCGTCTCCTGGATGCAGGCTTGAGCGAAACGTTCACCCTGCCTCCGGTATACTCTTCTTCGTCGGTCGTTGCAGAAAAGACACACTCGTGTCTCGTCTGAGAAGAGAACAGCTCCCCACTGCTCAATGGTCCAATCGACGTGGTCGCGAGCAAACTGCAAGCGGGCTCGTCGGTGCGCTGCAGTCAATTTTGGACCTGTAGCAGCTCTGCGGGCTGCTATGTTCTTCTCCTTCAGTCTTCTTCTAACCGTGGATACACTCACGGTGCGTCTGCGAACTGCCTGGAGCTCCTGTTGCAGCTGAACAGCGTTTGAGAAGCGATTTCTCAAAGAGTACGACACAACGAACCGGTCGTCTCTTTCCGAAGTGCAGCGACGTCTACCGGACCCATGTCGCCGGATATAGCCACCGGTCTCTAAAAAGCGCTGGTAGACTCTACGAACCGAAAAACGGCTCAGATTCAGTTGCCGGGCGACATCACACTGCCGCACCCCTGCTTGCAGTAGTGCAACCACTTGAGCGGCCTCATCAGCTGTAGTGTCCATTTTCCAGATGTTCTTTCTTCAGTAAAATCAGTGCGTGTGTCCCCTTCAACGGTTTAATAGCGAATGACCCACATTGAACCCGTGTTGACCTCTTTATACCCACAAAGTTAGCGCAACTCGCGACTCTCCCGAGCAGCAAAATTTCCTTAGAATTTTTGTGACCCTTTATTTGTTGCTTTAGGTTTTATTTGATAATGAAAAATAATGTTTTTTTATTAAGTTAATTAAGTAACCTTTTAAATAAAATTATAATTAATACGACTGCATGTGCATATCCAGAGTTAATGCCATTTGAACGTGATTTTCTTAGAGGTGCGATTTTTTTGACGCCGAGTGTATTATATATATAATCTTATAATTTTTATATATTTTATGCATTTTTCAATGCGATCTTAAAAGATAAATTATTATAATAGAAAAAATACTAGAAAAAGTCGACCTTTAGAAATTGGAGCATTAGAACGGATTTCCAAAGGTTGCGGGTTCGATTCCCGCCTCAGAATTCACTTGTGACTATTATAATAATTTATAAAATTGTAAAGGTCGTTAACGTTAGAGAAGGTACTATTACAACAAGTTTCTTTGCTTCAGTCTTTTAAAGAATCGTGATCGAATCAAAGATAAAGATAAAATGTTTTTTATCCATGTGAGCATTTACATTGCGTGTACTAAACGTCAACAGCTACGTCATGGCTTCGTTACTCGTATGTCGAGAGACCTTGTACAGAAAAGAAGCCGTAAGAAACTCGATAAAGGCGGTTTTTTTCTCCTTTCAATTATGGACATTGCATAGTTAAAGAACATTTATAAAACCTTTTCTTAAGTGTTTTTATATAATTTTTTGCATTCACAATGCAACTTTTCTATAAGATATGAAATATGCGTGTAAACTAAAGAAAGCTAAAGAAGTTTTCACTTAAAAAAACTTTCAATAAAAATATATTCATTTGAATAAAACACTTTTTTACGAATTTGCGCATATTTTATTTTATATTTAATCTTGACGTTTCACGACTCCTGTAAAGGAGTCTAATGTGCGCGGAAGTGTAAGAATTAAATATAAAATAATAGTAGCAAAATATTGTCATATTTGAATATTTATCAATAATAATTAATTAAATGGAAATTAAAATAGTATGGTGAAAATTAGTATTTTTTTGGATAAGGTTTTTTTATTTCTAATTTTGCGATACATATACAATTATTGATAAACATTTTGCCTCATCAATTACCACATAAATATTCATTGGTACTATAAGACATTCTCTCAGATAGCCATCTGTACAATGTACAACGCAGTATTAAACTTATTAAAAGGTACTTGTTTTAGATTATCTGGTATCAGAAAAGGTACTGTTCCTGTAATATAACTTATTTATAACTTTGAATCATCTAGTAGATAAAAATCGGTCCTATTACTGGTCATGTGCAGGATCGCTAAATAAATAACTGTCTCCCTGCGTCCGTATATTCTAGTACTTATAACCCGTCTGTTTTTATAGCCAGGGTGAATATGCACCTTCTGGGTTAGCTCTTTACAAACGTGGACGTTTTGACCCCCGGGTTTAATTTGGATCAAAAGCGAAACCCATTAAAAAAAAAAACGTTGTGTGTACTTATGTACGCACGTCAGAAGTTATACTTCTTTATCGTTACTAAACAAAGATAACTAATATTATAATTTAATACTAATGTATATATTATATGTGTGTGTCATTTAAATTATATATGGTAATGAACAATAATTTGTTAATTACCATATATAATTTAAAAACACACACACACACATACACACACACACATTCAAAATTAGCGGCCAACTTCATCCTGCTGGTTTATCCTATGTCGCGTTTGTGGCCAACTTCAACATGATAATTTTGTGTCACAGTGATGCGCGCGCATCTTAAAATTTCACTCTATGATAATTTTGTGTCACAGTGATGCGCGCGCATCTTAAAATTTCACTCTATAATTTTTTCATAACGCGCCTAAAGAAGTATAACTTCAAAGATAAAAAAGTGTTGATTATATTTACCTGATAAACTCTTCAATCAGCGGTTGAACTGGATCACTCTTACTTGACAATTCCATGCGCTTTTCACTTCAACAACTGTATTCAGTCTTTACACTTCATGTCACTCACTACACTTATCACTTTAATACACTTATTCACGAAGGAGCAGATTTAATTGGAAGTATCTATCTAGGTTTAATTATAATAATTTAATGTAGGTTTGAGGAATATATTATAAGCTATAGATTTTAATATTGTAGTCGTCGCTGTCTTTTGCTGTGTGATATTTGGTCCCCTGAAACAAAATAAAATATAATAATAATAATATTTCCCACAATCATACCAATTTGCCTAGCTTGTGCTATGGATACTAGGGTAACAGATAGACGTACTTATAAGATACATAGATATGTAATATTCATAGAAATATATAAAAATATCTACGACTCAGGTACAAATACTCGCATTCATCATACAAACATCTGCCCCTTCCGGGATTTGAACCCAGAACCATCGCGTCGGCGCGAAAGGTAGTGTTGCACAAAATTAATGTAAGAATATTTAGGTTAAAAAATTTGTTAACAATGGCCTTGTCACTACGATTTCTTAGATTGTTCTGTTTAGGTGTTAAGTGACTAGGAATTGCAACCCTGCGTCAGTTTCAATCCGGACGAAAGCCATCGATTCGGACGGATTTCGCCGGATCCGATCGGATCGATAAAATGAACATGATTTTCGCTTTTCAGTCCGAATTGAACTGTTAGTGAATTATGTGAATATAATTGTATTCATTACAATAATATTAACGTATTTGATAATGCTAACAACCGTATTAGATTAGAGTGACTTGTAGTTCATATGGCAGGTTCATTTATTATTTTATTTTATTATATACTTAATTACCTTATTGTTTTTTAACTTAGTAATTTTTATTTTATATTAAAATTAAAATAAATATCAGCTGTTAAATGCTTAAATTAAAAAAATGTTATATCATTAATCCGGAATAATGGTCTTTACTGTTATTCCTACTTCAACTTTTTAGCATCGATAATATAAAATAAATTATAATAATATAATATAAAAGTGTGTAATATACGCATATATTTATTATCCCATGGATCAGCTTCAATGGCGCAATGTCTGTTACGCCATAACTTCCCGAGTTCTTAACCGATTTTAATATTTTTTGTGTGAAATCGAATCAACAGGTTTAGGACCAGATTGTGACCGAATTTTGAAATTCGCAAAAATTCCCATCGAAAAAATATTTTTTTTTTTTTTAGGTATTACACTCCGCTCCAATTTATGGTGCTAGCGTAGCTTTATGCTTAGCGACTGCATCGCCTAGTTCAAATGTGTAATGTAAGTGGAAGTATAAGGAGTAAATACCTAACTTGAGTTGAGAACAATGTATTTGAACTTGTGTAACATAAATATATATTTATTTTTATTTATTTAAAAATCTTTATTAACCATAAATATAAAATGGTACAAAAGGTGGACTTAATGCTAATTGCATTCTCTCCCAGTTAACCTTTGGGAAAAACATAAACTTAAAAGCGGATACAATGGAGATATATACTTAAACTTGTCAATTTAACATACATATTACATTATATACAATACATACAATTAGTGTTGCCCAAATTCAGTCTTGGTCTTGCAGTCTTGGTCTTGTTCTTGCGTTTTTGCAAGACCAAGACCAAGAACAAGACCGCGTATTTTTAGCAAGACCAAGACCAAGACTGACCGTGCAAGACTTGAGCAAGAACAAGACTAAGCCTGCAAGACTCTTGCGTCTTGCAGCTAGGACTTAGCGCTATTTCACGGAGTAGTTAGGTGTAACAGTTCGGTGTATAGGTACGCTTAGGAATTCTATGAGACGCAAAAAACTGTATCAAAGAATATGAAAAACTGGATCTATGCGCATTACGACTAATACCATAAACATACCTACATAGCGAATAAAAAAATATCCATTAAAATCAAACTGAGTGCATGCATAGTTATGTTTTAACCATCGGCACTTTGATAATGCGGCATCAAAGGTTTTGTACTTACTTCTCAAAGAAATTTGCTGCTTTTCGGAAGCACATGGTTATAATACACGCGCCGGCGGCTTCTTTTGAAATCATATACAACAATCGTTGCCGCCGCGCCGAAATCACAACATTTGACACTATTTGATTGCCGCCACAGGGCGTAGGCGTAGGTATACTCATGCAAAATAATTTCGAATTTTAAGAGTACCTACAGGTGTTCCAAAGAATAAATAAGTTTCAGAGTGCTTATAATGAAAATGAATACATTATACTGATCACGCAAGTAGTATTATGATTAGAATAAAATGGTAAGGATAGGTAGTAGATGTCATAATAATTTATTCTAGTAAGTATATATTATAATATTGATTATATGGTTTTAAACTAATTACTTAGGTACTATTATTGTACATTTAGTCATTATATTTCTTAAGTTTTTACAAGAAAAAATAGCAAAAAAGTGTTCAAATATCACCCGTTTGATAAATATTGTAGCCACTTTTAAATATACTTGAAACGTGTAAAAAAATTCTACATAATTAATAAAATAATATAAAAAGCGTAGGTACTTACCTACTAATAAAATAAAAAGCCTGCGATTTATTATTAGTAAATAATCACGGCAGCCGAGAGTGTGTCTCCACTTTTGAATACATAAATCATAACCAGATCACTAGAGCCACTTCAAAAAAGAAATTTGTAATTCCTAGGGTTCAAAATTATTTTGGTGACAGAACTTTACAGAAGCGTATACCATATCTTCTTAATTCGTTGCCCGAAACTATTAGATGTGAAACGGATAAAAATAAATTTAAAAAAATATTAAAAGATTATCTGATGACTACTATTTAACACAACAATTGTATGTTTTTATTTATTTTTTTGCATTCACAATGCAATATTTCTATAAGATATAAAATACGTGTGTAAAAAACAACCACGCCTCCGAGCCCATCTGAGGGCTCGGAGGCGTGGTTGTTTTTTACACACGTATTTTATATCTTACAACAATTGTATCTTATTATTATCACCGCTAAATTTTCCTTCAGTTTGTTGTAATTCAGTCTAAATCCAATTATTGTGCACTTAACTTTACCTGATACAGTTATAGTTGTATTATATACCTACATAATTATAATTATAAGCTAAGAGACTAAAGATCCCTCAGTCAAACCGACAAGTCGGTTTTGTGGGACTAAATTGTATCTTTGTATTTTTTTTTCTTGTATATGAAATAAATAAATAAAAAAAAATAAATAAAAAAAATAAAAAAGTATTTACAAGCAGTGCCCGCGACTTCGCCCACGAAGAATAGTAACTTTGGAGGTATAGTGACGTTCAGGATTTATTTATTTATTTTAAAACTTCTGTCATCAAACATACAAACAAACTCTTCAGCTTTATAATATTAGTATAGATTAGTATAGATGTACGCCAAAACATTCACTTATATGTAAAGAATAGTGATTGGCACTAATTCTTTACATATATTTTATTCACGCGTCGCGTCTGTACAAGTAGGTAATAATCTGTGTTTGTACGCCGCACGCGGCATCGTTTGATTTGCGGCGGCATCCTTTTAATAGAGCCGGCACGTGGCGAGGCGGCGCGGTAGAAAGCAAGGAAACGTACTATAAACAAAGGAATTATTTTAATTCCAGTCATTTCCAATTGAGCTGTGCTTCGAGTCTAACTTAATAATTGTTTTTACTAATTCTTGTTGTTTTCTAAAAACGTATCACGTGTACAATTTAATATGAGTGACGAAGATTCAAATTATTCTAGTCCGAGTAACGAGAGTTTGAGTCACAGATCTAAAAGACCCAAAAGCAAATTTGAGGAGTTTTTCGAAATAATTCATGCATCCCAAACTGCCTTGTGTAAATTGTGCCAACATAAAAAGACTGAAATAAAAATGAAAAACAGAAACACTTCAGGCTTAAGGAAACATCTAATATCTTTCCACAAAAAGGAATCACAAATATTTCTTCCTGTTAAACCAAAATTAAGTGGAGATATCACAAGCTTTTTAGTAACCGCTGGAAGAAGTGGACAGGTAAGAATATATTTTTTTTATATGAAAACTCCAGGAACTCAAAAAAGTCTTTTTTGAACAAATGACTTTAAACTGACTTCGGAATATTTTATAGATATTGATAAAATAGTAATACATAGGTACATATTTCGCGTCATTTTTAACAATGGTCGAAATTGTCGCTACGGGAATTTTAACTCCGCGTAGCTGTTCATGCGATACTTTCAAAAACGCCATTAACTTACGTAAGTATTTTTGAGTTAGTGGTGTTTTCATCTAGGGGTGCGACATATTAAGTATGTAATTATCGTCTTAAATATTTTTATAAACACCTATATTTTCATTTGTTTTCATAATCGGCCAGTAACAACTAAGTACTTTATTTTGGTAAATTACAGTACAGTGCAACCTTAATATAACAAATGTCAATTTAACGATTTTCTCGATTTAACAACAACAAACCTCCTCCTCCTAAACGCTCAAACCTAGTATGTTTTAAATAATAACACAAGATTTATTGTTTTATTTCAGTCGGAAAACAGCAGTGACAACATCACGACAGCTACAGTTGATTGGGTAGTGAAAAAATATCTTCCCTTCTCATTTTTCGATGACGAAGCTACACAAGTATATTTTCGACGTATTTGCCCTAATATGGAGTTTCCTAAAAGGTCTACACTTAGAAGGAAAGTCAAAGAGCGATTTGAAGAGCTCCAATTTAATCTCAAGGAACGACTTCAACAATTATCATCTAAAATGTCATTTACCATTGATGGGTGGACGTCAATTGCTGGTAGGAGTTACTACGGGGTTACTATGCATTATATAGACAACGAATGGAAGTATCGATCTGTAGTTCTTGATTTTATACCATCACGCGGTCGACATACTGGGGAAGATATTGCAACGATTTTCCATGAATGTTTATTGGAATATGGCATAATTGATAAAATACAAGGTATCACGGTCGACAACGCAACTGCAAATACCAAATTTATGTATGAACTGGGCAAACAGTTGCCACACTTTGATTCAGACAATCAACATTTCCGGTGCTTTGCTCACATTTTAAACCTTGGTGTACAAGATTTATTAGAGACCTTAGCATTACACTGTGAGTCTGACACTAACGCGCAAGATCAGCAGTATGAAGACTATGCAGACGAAACTGAGGAAGATGAAGAATATGCACCAAATATTGCTGACTCGCGTACATCTGTAACAAAGTTACGCAGTATTTCCAGTAAAATAAAAAGAAGTGAGATAGTGAAGAAGAAGTTTCAGTCTGCTTGTGAAGCAGCTGGCGTGCCATCAAATCTAAATGCCATTCTTGACTGTCCAACAAGATGGAATTCCACACATGATATGATTGGATTTGGTTTAAAAGTGAGAGCGGGCATTAACATATTGTGCAGTTCTGTCACCGAATTGAATGATTTTCAAATCACAGCTAGTGAATGGCAGGTACTCGAAAAATTACATAAATTTCTAATAAACTTTAAACTTTTAAGTACAAAACTTGGTGGAGACAAATATGTTACATTACCGCTAGTCATTGTATCATTCAATCTCTTGCTAGATAAAATTGAATCCATGGTAAAACAGTTAGATGAGAAACCTAATCGATCTGAAGTGGATGAAAGGCTCATTCTAGCTTTCCAAGCAGCTCGAGACAAAATGCTTAAACATTATAAGAAGAGCAACTGGATTTATTGTACTTCTTTAATTTTAGACCCAAGGCATAAGGCTCAGACTTTTGACCTGACAATGTGGGGGAAGCAACTTAAAACAGAAAGTCTGCGCAAGTTCAATGAACTTTATGAAGAATATAAAAGTCTACACTCACTGAACAAATCTCTGGAATTGCCAAGAAAAGAAAATAAAGTATGTGATGAAGATGAAGACATTATAGACTTTGATAAACTCTATGAATGTCCCTCGACGTCATCTGGATCTTGTCTTCAAGGCTTAGTGATAGACGAGTTGGAGGAGTACCTGAGAAAACCAAGAACTGCCAGCTCGGAAGACATTTTAGATTGGTGGAGGACGCATGAGACAGAGTATCCGACTTTATCGAAGATGGCCCGTGATTTTCTCTCAATACCTGCAACTTCAGTACCTGCTGAGAGATTATTTTCTAAAGCATCATTAGTAATTAGAAAACATAGAAATAGGTTAAGTGATGAGTCAGCCAGATGGTTACTTTGTATTAATTCTTGGTCAAAAGAATTGATATAAAGTAACATAACCTAATGATAAAGCTGTTGTGTACTGTTATGTTTGATTTGTGTTGTATTTTATTTTTGATTGAAATAAATGATAAATCATAAAACTCTTTTATTAAATTTCATGCAAGTTGAGGGTTCAATCTCTTTCTAGACAGACATTGTTATTTAAAATACAGTCAAGTTATTGTAATTAATTTGTTTTTTTACATGTTTTAGCAAATGTAAGCTTATAAATCATAAATGTTTATTAAGAAACAGTTACTTCCATGGAAAACGACATATAGGTCAGTTGATTTTTCGACTTTCTTATCAAATCTTCAGTTATTTATTAATCTGATTGATCTTTACTATGGCTATGTTAATTCAAGCTCACAATGTTCCAATTCTAATACGTTTTTCTAAGATTTAAAGTAAACTTTAATAAATAGCAATAGACTAATAGGTAATTGCAAGACTTGCAAGACTCTTGCTGCAAGACCAAGACCAAGACCAAGACTGCAAGCGCAAGACCAAGACCAAGACCAAGACCAGGTGTATTGGCGCAAGACCAAGACCAAGACTGGCTAAGTCTCGTCTTGTTCTTGCATTTGGGCAACACTACATACAATACGTATATAACTATATTACACTACATATATAAACCAAATATATATATATACACACAACTAAATACATTAATTACAAAACATTAAAAGCTGATAGCTAATCGGGTGGGTATTTAGTGGGGTTGATGGCTTTTGTTGAGGGATTCGAGGGTATCACTCGCCCGGGGAAGCAATCTCGGGTTCTGTGCGTAATGACGTCACGCATCCACTCACGGGAAACAAGAAACGCGAACGCATTAACTGGAGAATAGCTGAAAAATTCTAAGCCTGAGGTAGGTAAAAGGCGAGATAATAAATTAAGAAATTTAATCTATTTTTACGCAGCTAACTCCTTTCTTATACCTATTTCTTATATAAATAACTAGACAACATCACATGTATATTTATATATATATATTTTATATATATTTTATGCATTTTTCAATGCGATCTTATCAGATAAATTGTTATAATAGAAAAATACTAGAAAAAATTGACTCGGGTCACAAGTGAATTTTTAGGCGGAATCGAACCCGCAACCTTTGGAAATCCGGTCCAATGCTCTCTGGTCCATTGAAAAATGTATAAAATATATTTAAAAAAATATAAAAACTAAATGGCTGTTTCTTTCGAATACGAGAGGATGTTCCCCTCATTGATGAAACAACGCTGGCCTAGTAGGTAGTAGAAAATTTCGACGAGTGTTCACAAGGCTCGGTAGCTCAATTGGGAGAGCATTGGACCGGATTTCCAAAGGTTGCGGGTTCTATTCCCGCCTGACAATTCACTTGTGTCCCGAGTCGATTTTTCTAGCATTTTTCTATTATAATAATCACATGTATGGTTCTGACCCCAAGTTAAGTAGCTAATTCATTTTTCATAAACATCGACGGTATAAGACGCATACCAGAGACAATATAGAAAAGTTTTCTACATCCGGTAAGGGATGTAAGATGGGACCTCGGAGTTATCATGAAAACCGATATACGAGACACTCTACCACGGAAGTCGTCAAAAAATCGTTTGCAAATTATCTCCAGTATCGATCGTTACCTTTTACGGAGCTCGAAATTGTTAACTGTATAGTTCCCGGCATATAAGTTGAACCTGGTTTTGCGCAGTAGTGAATAATGTATTTAAATTTGCCACTGCGCATGTCACGTGATTTCAAAAGCAGGTTTAACTTATATGCCAGGGATTATAGCTTTCTTAAACGAAAGAACGTTTCGCCGAATTTTGTTTTTTTATATACCAGTTCGATGCAGTCGCTAAGCATAAAGTTTCTCTAGCACCATAATAATATATCGGAGAGGAGCGTAATACTAAAAAGACATAAAAAAAACAATATTGTTTTGTAAATTTTAAAATTCCATAAGAAGTTTCATATTTTTTTATTTTTGTGAATGTTAAAATTCGGGCTCCGTCACAATCTGGTCATAAATGTGTTGATTCGAGTTACGGCGTAACAGACATGGCGTTATTGAAGCTGATTCACGTGAGCTCTGCTCGCTTCGCTACCTCCGCTCCAATCATGAAACTATGTTCTATCCAACACTTAGGCAGCTGATCTTTGTTTAAAAAATTGCTAAAAATTATGAACTATTTATAGACATTAAATAACTAGATAGTTAAAGATTGGACAAATTGAGGATGTGCATCATCTTTTGATGGAATGTGAGCGGAACCAAGCTCAAAGAAAACTGTTTACATTTAGAATTAATAGGCTGGATGTGGGGATTGTTCAGAGTATTCTGAGTAACCCCCAATCTGCGGCAGCACTGGGTTTATGTAATTTATTGGTGCTGGCATGTCAGAAGACAAAAGCTCCTAAATAAATAAAGAGGAAAAAAAATAGTTAAAGATAATTCCTATTGGTTCATCATTGTTATAATATTCTAGAAGTGTATCAGTTGATATATTGTTTTACGTCCCCTCTTTAACTGGTCTCATATAACACCAGCTACATGACACTAACATGCTGTATCATAAGCTGAGTGGAGGCCTTTTTGGTAACATATTGACAATTTCTAGCTACAAAAATGTACTATAATATACAGATAATAAGAGTATTATGCTCCAAATAAATATTTTTTCTTTCTAACCTAACCAACCTCTATTAAATGAAACCTACACCTATTCCGTTTTAATTTCAAGCCAAATCTATAACGAATTTTAAAGAACGAAATGAATGAGTGCTCCGGTAAATAATTACTTGCCGCCATTTTTGACCTGAAGTGTGAAAGAATGGTGCTCTGCCGAACACCATATAGCGAACTACTAAATTCTAATACCGTAATTACAAGAATTGGGCATTAAAATTCTATAAAACGTAGCTTATGGCTATTATCATTACGACTGGGTCTAACGAAAGCAGAGTTTCGGAACACAAGCTCTAGTTTCACGTTTAAACTTGAAACACTGACAGTAACATATGTTTGAGAGTGACAAAATTATGCAATGATTAAAGTTACTTGTTATGGAAATTTAATTATAATCAAACATTTTGGGGGTCCAAGTTTACTCGCGTCCGTGGGATTTAACCCTCGATGTCCCACACGTGGCCCCTGGGTGGTGCTAAAGGAGTAAACCCCTTTCAGGTGGTAGGCTTCGGCCGCGGCGTGTTACCACCCACCAGACAAAGACAGCACTGCCAAGCGGTCCCAACCGATCGTGTTCCAGTGCTGAAGTCTGGTGAAGCCATATTGGAGGACGGGTCAGTACAGTTGTGCTGGTTGCAATGGACGATTTATTGAGATGTATCAGGGCAATGCATCGGTTATTCAGATTCGGAGAGCAGCGGGATCCGAGGCACGGTTCTTCCGCTGGCCGACCGCAGATAGTTGGGGGCCCGAGTAGTGAGCTAGCCACTCACAAAAGGCTGCCCCGCCATCTCGCGAAAAATCCTGGGGGTGCGCCATCGTGCCGGTTGGCGCCCGGACGAGAGGACCCGATGGACACCCCTGGGGGGGCTCGGGCGTCCCCGCGGTCTCCGGTTTGGCTATCCCGAGGTGTGAGGCCCTGACTCTTCTCATTTGGTTCGCAATCAGCATCTCGTTCTACTTCCGTCCTTCGTTACATTACCTTCCCTCACGACAAAATGAAAGTAAGCAACAGGAAAAAGGTTAAACAGCGGTCGCACGTCCTCTCCTTCCTAGTGCACGTCTCTAATATAAGAGGCTTGCACTCTAATCTCGACCCCGTCCATCACCATCTTGAGACTAGAAAACCGCACCTGTTCTTTCTCACGGAGACGCAAATAAAACGTCCAACTGACGCAGCGTACCTGGCTTACCCGGGTTATGTCCTTGAACATTGTTTTAGGGCTCATGCGGGTGTTTGCATGTATGCACGCGATGACATCTGTTATTTGCGTCTCCGTGATCTTGAAGACCCCACCCTTTCTATCATTTGGGTTCTGGTGGATACAGGTTTAGAGAAAATCATCTATGCTTGTGTCTACCGTTCGCATAGTGGAGACGCGGAGACTACCAGGCTTATCGACCAACTCATTGAGAAGGCAGACATGGCCCTACAGCGATACCCGTCCGCTCAACTGGTGGTTCTTGGTGATTTCAACGCACACCACGAGGACTGGCTGTTCCCTTTCGAGAAAACCGACCACGCTGGTCGAGAAGCGCGAAAGCTAGCCTTGACACTTGATCTCACCCAACTGGTCCAGGAAGCCACTAGAGTGCCAGACTCTGACGGACAAACAGCCAATTGCTTGGACCTTCTGCTGACGACAAATCCCGACAGTTACTCGGTGTCGGTTACACCACCCCTTGGCAGTTCTGACCATTGTGTGGTGGAATCTATGTCGATGTATTCTCCGCCCGACCCAAGCCCAAAAGGCTCCCGGCGGATTTGGCGTTTTAAATCAGCAGATTGGGATGAGATGCGTTGTTTTTTTGCATCTTATCCTTGGCGGCAGGTTTGCTTTTCTTCTAGCGACCCCTCAGTTTGCGCGGATGCTGTGACCAATGTGCTTCGTCAGGGTATGGAGTATTTTATTCCCTTCTCTGACATATCACTGGCCGGCAAAGCTCGCCCGTGGTATAATGCCAAATGTCGTGATGCGGTGGCATCAAAATACAAAGCATATTTGGCCTGGGTTGAAGCTCGATCCCGCAAAGCTAGTAATACGCGCGAAAAGAAGAAAGCCTTTAATAAAGCCGCCAAGTCCTGCAAGAAGGTTGTAAAGACAGCTCGCTTCGATCACATAGGCCGCATTGGGAAGAAGCTTGCCTCTTACCCCTCGGGTAGTAAAGCGTTTTGGTCCCTGGCTAAGTCGATCGAGGGCAACTTCTGCCGTACTTCAGTGCCTCCCTTGCTGAAACCTGACGGATCATTGGCACACACGGCCAAGGAAAAGGCCGATTTATTTGCCGAATTATTTGCCGAAAGTTCGCGTTTGGATCCTGGCAATGCTGTACCTTCCGGTTTGTCAAGTTGTGGGACTTTTATGTCTGAAATTCGTATAAGACAAACCGAAGTCAGAAAGGCATTGCGGGAACTGGACTTGAATAAAGCCAGTGGTCCGGATGGTATACCAGCCATAGTACTAAGGACTTGCGCTCCTGAGTTAGCTCCGGTATTGACACGCCTATATCGTTTATCTTTGGCTAAAGGACAAGTGCCAAAGTCCTGGAAGCTGGCCAACGTGCAACCTGTGCCTAAAAAGGGCAGTCGTGCTGATCCTATCAATTATAGGCCCATCTCGGTCACGTCCATTCTCTGCAAGATAATGGAACGTGTACTGAACCACAGGCTCCTGTCGTATCTAGAAGAAAATGACCTCCTTAGTGACCGGCAATATGGGTTTCGCAGGAACCGGTCTGCCGGAGATCTTCTAGCATACGCCACTTACAAATGGAGCGAAGCCATCGAGAGGCATGGTGATGCGCTTGCCGTCTCTCTTGATATCTCGAAGGCTTTTGATAGGGTGTGGCATGAGGGCCTTATTAGCAAGCTTCCGTCATATGGTCTTCCCACTGGTTTGTGTATCTGGATATCGGACTTCCTGAGGGATCGGTCAATACGAGTTGTCATTGACGGTAGCTCGTCTGACCATTTGGCTATCAATGCCGGCGTCCCTCAGGGTTCCGTTCTCTCTGCAACTCTTTTTCTGCTGCATATAAATGACCTGCTTTTGCCCGGTATTTTGGGGTACGCAGATGACAGCACTGTTGTAGAGACCTATATGTCTGATGCACGAGCCAGTGCTGAACAGATCCAGTGTCATAGAGAGGCGATGGTTAGCCGTATGAACCTATCTCTGCAGGCTGTCTCTGAATGGGGCGATGCCAATCTAGTGGGGTTCAATCCGTCAAAGACCCAGGCGTGTCTTTTCTCCGCTAAAAGGAGTCCTTTCAACTTGACTCCTACTTTCCGAGGTGTATCCTTGCCGATCACTGACCATCTTGAGCTTCTCGGTATGTCTTTGTCACCGACGCTCAATTTTGGCTCTTTCATTGAGAGCAAGGCTCAAGTGGCTTCAAAAAAACTTGGCATTCTGGCGAAGGTGAGAAAATACTTCACACCGGAACAGTTGCTCACCCTTTACCAAGCACAAGTTCGATCGTGTATGGAGTATTGTTCTCATCTTTGGGACGGTTCCGCCCGATACCAGCTCCAGACGCTTGAGTCCATCGAGAGGAGGGCCAAGAGGCTCATCGGCAATGAAGATCTTTTCTGTAAAAAGCTCAAAAGCCTTGAGCATAGGCGGAAAGTTGCAAGCCTATCAGTATTTTATAGGATACATTTCGGAGAGTGTGCAGCTGAATTGCACAACCTTGTTCCGCCATCCCCATTTTTTCATCGGACAACCAGACTAACAAATTGGCGACACCGTTATATGGTGGATACACCAAAGAGTCGCACTAAGCGTTTTGGTTTCAATTTTATGATGCGTACCGCTAAGGAGTGGAACTCTTTGCCTGAGTCTGTGTTTCCTGACAAATACAATTTGGGGGTCTTCAAGTCACGAGTAAATAGGTATCTTCTAGGCAGGCGCGTCACATCCTAGATCGCATCGACGCTTACCATCAGGCGAGAGAGTGGTCAAGCGCATGCCTATTTTCTATAAAAAAAAAAAAAAAAAAAAAAAACATTCAAAATATCGAGCTCGACAGGGATTGTATGTTAAATAATTGCTTAGTAAAGAAGTAAGCGTGCCTTTAAATGTTAATCTTGAAGTTAGCCTATATACTTCAATAGCTAACTTCATGGTGTCGCTTTTTCGTTGCTTGCTGCGTGCGCAACTTCTGTAACATGAAAAATTTCACCCTCAATTACCTAAAACAGATGCTGAACAGATCCAGCGTCATAGAGAGGCGAAGGTCAACCACGTGAACCTATCTCTACAGGCAGTCTCCGAATGGAGTGAACCCAATTTGGTAAGGTTCAATCCATCAAAGACCCAGGTGTGTCTTTTCTCCAATAACTCTCAATTTTGCCTCTTTCAATGAAAGTAAGGCTCAATTAGCTTCAAAAAACTTAGATTTCTGGCGAAATTGATAAGGAACTTCACGCCATAACAGCGCTAAAAGATGCATAACTTAAATAAACAAAAATATTAAAGAACAGCTATCCTATTATAAAGACGAGATCACACTAGCAATTATTGTGTCGGTAAACTCATAATATACGTACAGATTCTACTTTAAACCGAACGATGTTTGCTCAGCTGTTCTTAGTTTTGTACCAATGTAATTTGGCCGCTATCCTCACCACCTGTTAGGTTTTTAAGCTTAGGTGCAATTATTATTATTTTCATTTATATCGGACAGTGTTAGTAAAAATCTTAGACTAGGGTTAGCAATGTACAATATAAAAAACAAAAATAGCCACAAAATACTAAATAATTAAGGGTTCAGCTACAAACAGCTTCAAACTTGAACCCAACCCCGTGACAGTAGTAAATCCCATCCCATAGGATTGTATCACAAAAGTAATACGAACATTTTGAGAAAGCAAACCAAATGGAATCGTAATAGATCTTTTTATGGGGCTGCATCTGAAAATCATGAATGAAGTCGTAAGATACGGTACGAGCTGATATGAGGCTGTTTCAGCAAAATTGTGACTCAGCACTTAGGGTACGTAAAAACTGAATATTCTAGCAAAAGCGGCAAGAATGCCCGAGAATGCGCAAGAATTCCTTAGAAGACGAGCGATTATATGCCTCGTATCTGGTTTGTATGTTAGTCATTATAACATGTATAATGTCGTTACAAAAATTCGCCTAAATTCCGTTCACTCGTGACTGGAAGACTCCTAAATTGTATTTATCAGTAAACACGGAGTTAGGCAAAGAGTTCCACTCTTTAGCGGAACGTATTACAAAATTGGAAGTAAAACGTTTAGTGCGACTCTTTGGTATATCAATCATATAATGGTGGCACTTATTTGTAAATCTGGTTGTCTGATGAAAAAGTGGGGACGGCGGAACAAAGCTTTCCAATTCTGCTGCACACTCTCCGAAATGTATCTTATAAAAAACGGATAGGCTAGTTACCTTCCGTCTATGTTCAAGGCTTTTCAGCTTGTTATTAAAAAGATCGTCATTGCCAATGAGCTTCTTGACCCTCCTCTCAATGGACTCAAGCGTCTGGAGTTGGTATTGGGAGGAACTGTCCCAAAGATGTGAACAGTACTCCATACACGATCGAATTTGCGCTTGGTAAAGATTGAGCAACTGTTTCGGCGTGAAGTACCTTATCACCTTCGCCAGAAAACTAATTTTTTTGAAGCTAATTAAGCCTTACTTTCAATGAAAGAGCCAAAATTGACAGTTGGTGGAGAAAACACGCATAGGTCTTTGGTGGATTGAACCTTACCAGATTGGGTTCACCCCATTCGAAGACTGCCTGTAGATATAGGTTCACGCGGTTGACCATTGCCTTCCTATGACGCTGGATCTGTTCAGCATCTGTTTTAAGTCATTGAGAGTGAAGTTTTTCATCTAACAGAAGTTGCGCACGCAGCATGCAATAAAAAAGCGACACCGTGAAGTTAGCTGTTAATAATAATAGGCTAACTTTAAGATATCTCATTAGAAATTTAATAAAAAAGTATAAGTTATGCCGCGCACACATAAGTAGTTCTTTTCATACCGGGCGCTTTATATGAAAATCAATTCTTAAGGAGTAAACTGCAAAAAATATGCGCAAGTGATCCGATAAAGGTATATTTAAATACATGCCTGATTTGTTTTCAACAAGAGTGTTCAAATATCCTAAGGCCGAGATGACCATTTAGCATTAAGCAGAGTATTTATGAAAGAAAACGAGTAATAGTCTCACCACGCGACCACAATCGGTTATGTCAGTTGGCAACAAAACTGTCTCTAATAGTGCAGACAGTGCATCTAACCTCATTGCGGTACAAAAATAGTGCGCCCGCGCATCGAGCTCAATCGACAATAACCAACTGATAAATTACTAGGTATTACAAAAGTTTCTATTTGAAATCGGACTAGAGACGTTCTTTAAGCGGAGATTGGGCTATGAATTCTAAATAACAGATATATCTATACACACTATTGTGAAATATGAAATTGTGAAATCTAATCTGTCGCTAGAAAACCTGCTTTCAAATAATAAAAACCGCATTCAAATCAGTTCACCCGTTTAAGAGTTATGGTGCAACAAACAAACACACACACACACAAACATAGAAGACAAATTTGTAATACCGCTCTTTTGCGTCGGGGGCTAAATACTGTGAAAAAGCCGTGTCTATACATTAAAGATATTCCAGAAAAAAATGTTAGGATTGGGGACTGAGACGTAAACGTGATTAAAAATTTCTTTTAGAATTTTGTCTGTTTGTGCGTACATCACACTTAAACTGACGAACAGAATTTGATTAAATTTACACATTTTAGTAATTTAGGGTTTAACTTAAACTTTAATTATGTTATAACAGCTAAAACATAAAGTTAATGAGTAAAATAATCTTCGCGGGCAAATGTTAACTTTATCCCGGTTATATTTTCCTGCATATTTATTTATTATTGGTAAATCTTACATGTGATCCGGTTTCAAGATATTTATTCTCATAAAGACAACATATTGTTATTTACAAGGGAACATGTTAACAAAACTTATTTATTAATTCGCAAAGCAGAGCAAAATATTATAGCGTATGAAGAAACTATTTAAAAATTACTTAATATAATAGAAAGACTCGTTCAACGCATTATTTTTGTTCAATCAATGATCTAACTAATGCTATATATAAATTTCTATTACAGAAAATTAATTACAAGCTCTCACAAGTAAGTATACATAATGTGTTAAATACTCATAATGCTTAACAATTCCGGAATGATGAAGGAAAAAGCAAAACATAGTTTAATTGGCACGTTCAATAAATCAATCGTCAAAAGTAGTGTTACCCAACTTATGAAAAACAAACACTTGCGATTGTTTTTTTAATGGAAGCTATACTAGGTATAAATAAATCAAAGTCGTACTCAGAGCTAAATATATTAAACAGTCTAAAATATATCATATATTTATTTGACTCGACCACGCGTTGCTGTATCATAACTTAAAATGAAACCTATTCTATGTCCTAAGTAGGAAAAAATCCAGCAAAACGAAAAAAAAAACATCAAAATCGGTTGAGTAGTTTCGTAGTTAATCGCGGTCCAACACTGTGACACGGAATTTATATACCGCTTGTCAATGAAAATAGAACACCTGTTAAAATGGTGAAAATAATGGGCTTTCAGTGTTCAAACACAAAAAGATAAGTTGCAGTAATTAAAATAAAATTATTAAAATCCTATAGAATCAATGATATTTAACAATCAGTAATTGGTATTTTTTTAATTGCTCGTATAATTATGAAAATAAACGTCCAAAACGATTCCTTGTTATTGACCAACCGAATTAAACTGCGCCTTAAATCAGCTGGTGCTTGACCCCTCAGCTTGACCCCATACTTACCTACCTCAAGATGTTCAGTGTGTGTGTCACTCACACAATCGCTGACCTAAAAGGACTAGTGACGGGTAAATGCATAGTGAACAATTGAAATGTTTCGATTTCTTGACTCTCTAATCGACTCCTTCAAATTTTATCAAGTCCGCAGAGTTAATAATTTTAGTCAGTCCGAAAGATACTAAGGTCAGAATCACATTTTGATCTTAAATTGAAATCGATCTGACAACAATGATATTCATTAGAGCTGTAAAAGTAACGAAAAAAAGTGTACCCGTATGTATTCGTTACTATAACAATTATTACTATCGTATCGTTACTTCAGTTACCTTATAACATGCTATGTTATGTGTAAGTTAGAGCAACGAATCGAATCGTATTGCGTACGAGTGCAGTATGACGTCGCGGCGTCGCAACATTCGTGATTTATAGAAAACATACTTATACGTTACATACCAAGCTGAGTCAGGTATTTTTTTTTCAGTTTTCTGTATTTTGAACCAGACTTTTGATAAACAGCTTCTGTTATCGAAGAAACAATTTAATATCATTAGACTCATTTAGACACATCTCTTTTAAGATAACAACAAAAAACCGTGATATTCGCGATAATAAAAAACAAAAACATACATATTTCTTATTTGTAAAAAATACTTCCTTACCTTGTTTCTGTTACAATCTCAAACTTTGTCTACTTACACAATACAATTTTATAAACAGTAAAAAACTTGGACGACGAATTTCCAAATTATACTTTACTTAATAAACAAACATCGTTCTTTGTAACGTACGTTTATAAATTCACTGAATAAGCGCGCGCATGCGTAAAATATACGATCAGCAAACGTACAAATACACGCATCAACGGACGTTGCGTAAACTGAAATAGTGTAGGTACCCATACTACGAAAAATGCGAGTAACGAAATGCATTTGTGTGTAACGTTTCGTTACTCGGTACTAAATGGCCCACCCGTTACTCAGTACCGAATACATACGATTTGCTACAGCTCTAATATTCATACGAATCAAAAAGTCGATTCTGATACCAATGTCTGAATTAGTGATTTGATTCACATTTTACGAGTAATTTTTCCCAACTCTACACAGGACCGAGCTCCATCCAGGGCCGAACTTAACTGGAATATTATTAAATACATACTTTTGAAATGTCATTAAAATCCTTATGACCATTTTATTGACTGTTTTGTCCATACACGTGATGGTATTCAATTTACCATAACGACCAGCATGTACACATCTTCATCTTTATCGTTTTTAAAAAGTAGATTTCCTAGATAAGTTTCTAATAACAACAGAAAATACTCTAAATCACAAATCTTTACAATACATTAAACGTAACATAATAAATTCAAAAACAGTAGCAACGCAATAAACAAAAACATTTAAACAATCTACCCCAATTAAAACATCATACTTTTGAAATTAATTCCTAAGTTCAGCCCGCGAAATGAGTGGCACGTGTAAGGCGGTCGTAGGTACCTTTTATCTTGCCGAAAGGCGAGCTTGCAGTGGTCGTTAAAATTAGGCTGTGGATACATTATTTTTTTATCGGAAAAATATTTTGTTGATAGTAGATACCTAGGCGCGTTTTTAACGTAATTTTGTGTTTTTTTGGATTCGGATATTAGAAATAATATCATTTGACGTTGTTTGTAACTACTATTCATAGTTTTGCTACTTGGGTGCCTAGGTATGTCCTTATTATTAATAAATCGACTCAATCAATTTATTTAACGTTTCTGGTATTAATTCGCGTTGAAGTGAGTCTGAAATTAAAGAGTTTTTACTTTTTATTAGAATTCCGTACATCAAAAGTAAAAACAAACGGACCCTTATGATAACAAGATCCTTTTTCTGAAAATATCTGGATTTTTTGTTGAAATTAACCACTACTAAAATATGTTCTGCTATACGAGAGTATAGCAGAACAGATGTAAGTTGATGGTACCTACAGTCCATCAAATCTAAGAAGTACCGTTTGACAGTTCTGACAAATAGAATAATAGGGATGGGTTTAAAAAAATCGATTACTATGATATCTGAATTTTAAGAGATCGATTACTATAATATCCGAATTTTAAGAGATCAATGACCATAATATCCGAAATTTAAGATATTATTTCTCTGTACTCTTTTCCTATATTTTTTAAATAAGTTATTGTAAAAGGTTGTTTATTGGTAAATTTAGGTTTTACTAGTAATCTGAGGATATAATACCGAAAAAATCTTAAGGTTCTAAAGGTCGAAGTCGAAGCATTTAAATAAAAGTAATGTTTAGGATATTTTTTTATTCACTACTAATACTGGAATCATTGTCGTCCTCGTCATCATAGTCATTTAAATTAATGACTAGTTGATCATCCATGAAATCATCGAATTTTACGTCTCTGTCGAAGTCGTCCATTATTATTTTCTTTGTTTTTTCTACTACTTTTGACCAATCTTCTTGTGTAACTTGCGCACATGCTTCCTTTAATAAGCCTTCCATTTTCTTGACACTGAAGGGTGGTTTTGTGTTGTGTCTTGCTGCATAACCTGTAAAACAATTATATAATTTTTAGGTGGGAGACTTAGACTATTTTTTAAATTATAAAAGCTGGAGGCACTCGTGTTATGTGGCTACAAAATGTGTTAAGCTAATCTTGCAATATTTTGTTTGGTAATGTACAATTTTACACAACTGCGAAGAAGAAGGGTAATGTTTTATAGTATTACTGTACTTAACGGAAAATCTCAATTCACAATATAATATTTCAGCTTATTAAGAACAAGTTCTTGTTTAATATAATCAACTACTAAAAAATATTATTATATTATAAAGTATTACCTTTAACTTGGGCCCAAATCAGTTCAATGGCATTATATTGGCAATGATACGGAGGAAGTCGTATGACTTTGTGCCCGTGTTCTTCGGCTAATTGGTCAATAGCATAAGTCGGTCTTGGTGGTTTATGCAATTTCACTAAATGTAACAATTCAGCTTTTAATAGTGACATGTCGGCTTCCACTCCTTTTCTTTGCAGCCATGCCACCAAATCTGCTTTCTTATTGGCTGATGTTGGTGCTTTATCAATTTGCACAGAGTGGTATGGGGCATTATCCATTATAATTGTGCTGTTAGGAGGGATATTCGTTAGTAAATTTAAGAACCACTCTTGGAACCTTTCCGCGTCCATTTCTTCATGATACTCTTTTGTGCTTTTAGATTGGAAAGCTAATAATGAATTTTCCACGAAACCTGCAGACGCTGATCCAGCATGGCATATAATGAGGCGTCCACCTTTCCCTATCGGCACTTTCGAGCACGAAGCTTCAGAATCATCTGTCCATGTTTTCGGCACAGAGTGGTTGGAATTTAGCCATGTTTCGTCCAAAAATATTACATTATCCCAGTTTATAATTTGTTTTACTTCGCGCAGGAATGTTAGTCGCTGCATAATTATGTCATGTCGCTCCATAACAATTTTTCGTTTGTCAACTTTTTTGTATCTGAAGCCAATTCCTGTTATTATCGTTCTCAACGACTCTATGCTTCCCCTGTACAGCCCGGCATCTTCTAAAGTTGCACATAACTTTGCCAATGTTGGAAATTCGCCTCTTGTATAATAACCATAGATATGGTTTCTAATAGCATGGCTATCGAAGTCATCGATACCTGTCACAGGTTTAGTTCTTTTTCTTTTTTTCGGCGTGTGAAGTACGTTACTGTCACTCCCCGAAGGCTAGGAATATTTTTCACTTAATATTTTGCCGACGGTGCGGCTACCAATACCGAGAGCTTCACCGACGCGATCCCGAACTTGTGTAACTGGCAGTAGAGCTCCACCATTTTGACATTCACGCTCAAAATACTCGTGTAATTTCACCACCAATTCACGAGCCTGGCTGTTCAAAGTACGTCCTCTTTTCGACATGATTAATAAACACTTGCTTAGTTCAGAGTCCAGAAAAGTAATAGCCAAGTCACAAATTGTAAAAAACAAACGAGAAAGTAGGTACGCGCACAGTCAGCTTCCAAGATGGCGAGAGACTGCTGACGCGGGCGAGGGGGACCGCGTGCGCTTGTGGTCGGCAGTGTTGTCTGATAAAAAAAATCTTTTTTCTGGAGCTATTTCGCCTATATAGATTTATTTGAAAATAATTAAATTAATTTATTTTAGGGTACCTATGTATTAAATGCATTATGCGAACGAGCAGTAACGTGAAATTATACAAAAATTAAATTGCGCTCTACCCCTAAACATTACGTCGAAAATTCGCTTTCTGGCCGTGGTCTGACATTGGCCATAAGCGCTTCTAGCGCTTATAACATCGTAATCTGAGTAGATTATGGAACGAGGCATCAAATTTGACCATTTTGTCATCTGTCATGTATTTTTACAAAGTCGTTAATTGATAATTTGAAAGTAATAAATTCGATTTTCCGAATAATGTACACGATTTTTTCGTACACAATTGATTCCGAAGAGTCGCAACACTAGGAGCAGTGCCCTAACTATGTGACTTTGCAATGAGGTCAAGAATAGAACTATTAGAACTTATTTATTGTGTAAATATTATTTATTTTGCTTTGTTTGAAAGTTTTCAATTACATTTAGATATTAAGAATTGTACATTTTTAGATCCAATAATAAAACCTTTTTAAATCCATGGTTTTACGAAAAAGGTTATCGAATTTGAATAAGTTACGCTTAAACAAAGTTATATCTGTTTGAAAAACATGAAACGTCAAACGGTACTTCTTAGATTTGATGGACTGTAAGGGTCATACTTTTAATTTTTGTTTTGAAATTTATTTTCTCAGAAAATAATATAAAAACATGTATTACATTCTACAAATAACAATATTGCATTATTATAACATTGATGGAACAAGTCATTTATTGTTAATGTTTGTAGTAAACGTTATTAATTTTTTTTTTTATTAAATATTTGTCCAATGTGTGCACACCTTTAGGATGGTAAAGTCCCTACCTTTGTTTAAAATTTCACGCTAGTGTGTGTACAGAAACCAGGGTTCCCAACTTAGAAGTTTTCCCCCTAAATTTAGGGTGTAAATAAGTGAGATAGGATTTTTGGGGGTGTAATATGTTTAGGGTTATTTTTATGGTTTTTGTGAACCTTCATATTTTTTAATATTTTAATTATCGAGAAAATTAAAGATTTAAAGTATAGGCCCTGGGACAGCCTTAACTAGCTAATCAAATTAATTTTTTACCTAGCGACCTCGGACTTAGTGAAATCTAGTGTACTTAAAATCCAAGTACAGTACTTGGAATTTTCAAACGAAATGGTGGATGAATGATCTTGTACAATATTCAACCCATCTCCTAAAATATTAGGCTTATTCAAAGTCAACATGTATGACTTTATAAAATCTGATTCGCCAGAAGAAAATGAAATAATATTTGACGTAATAAATGTAATTTATTTTTATAAATGAAAAATTAACAAAATTATATCATAAAATTTATTTTTAGGGGGATTTCCAAGTAATTAGGGCAAATTTAGGGGTTATTTGAATTTAATTTAGGCTAAATATTTTCAAGAGTTGGTAACACTGACGGATACTAACCACAATTCGCGGACGTGTTTTGCTTATTGTGTCGTATGTGCTAGTTTTTTCGTGTGTACTTTTCTGGATAAGTACTACCTATTTTGTGATTAGTGTGGTGTTTATTTACGGATAATTATGCCTAATTTTATCAGTACAGTAATATCCAATACACGGATACGGTTTTGGCTTATGGAATGGGCGTTGGGAACTCTGGTGAAGCATTGCGTTTGTATCTGGACTATTTCGGACACCGCAATAATAACTATGTGCCCTCCCATGGTAGAATATTGTGAACGTAGTTCAGCGTTTAAGAGATCGTGGCAGTTTTTCCAATCGCAACGTGGATTCCGGTGCTATAGGTGACGTGGACGTTAGGGATTCAATTCTCGCTCATTTTGATGTACATCCTGAGGACAGTGCAAGAAGTGCCGGTCGACTTTTTGAAGTCTACAATGCCACCGTACACAAAATCCTAAAGATGGATGAACAGCCGCGACATCCATTTAAGTTTACAAAGGTGCAAGCATTATTGGTGGAAGATTACGAGCGCTGCATGGACTATGCACGTGCAAGACTGTGTGTGTCCGTACAGGAAAGGAACTTTGAACATTTAATTTAAAGTGTAAGTGTATTTAGTGCTGTCTGGTGATTGAAGTGGAAATCATATTGATCTCTAATGGAGGTGATAACAACGGCACATTAAAAAGGTAGGTTTTAATTTTTTTTTTAGTACAGTCAACAGCATATCATGCAAAGAGCAGGAAGCACTTTGGACTTTGCACCGGCTTTATTTCGTAGGCGTAAGCGCTAATATCGAGTTGCTTTCATTCACCGTGACGTGCTATTGACCGTACATTGTGGAACTCTGATTAAAGATGGTACTCGTACACACTGTCCATTCTCACTCACCTGAGCGAGAATTTATTAAATTATTTTCAAAAAATTAGGCATCTTTGATAAATAAAAATATTAAATACCTACGCGTGTGACGCGGGCAATGAACGCGGTCAGTGAGCGGTGACCCACGCGTTTAAATTTAAGGCGATGCGATCCGTTCTTTTTTATTTCTTATTTTCAAAACTCTGTTATTTATTAGTTAATTGAAAAACTGATACAACAAACCTGTTACATTTGCGATACATGATAACCCATTAAAGCAGGTGTTCTATTTTAATTTACACCCTGTATATATAAATTCCGTGTCACAGTGTTTGACCGGTCAGCTAGTATATATATATATATATATATATATATATATATATATATATATATATATATATATATATACTAGCTGACCCGGCCACGCTTTGCTGTGTTATAAATTAAAATGAAACCTATCCTATCTTTTAAGTTAAATCAAATAACAGATAGTCACGAAGTTTGATCCAAATTGGTTTAGTAGTTTCAGAGTTTATCCCGAACATACACCGTAACACGAGATTTTTATATATACACGATTAAAATATAATTACCATAAAAAATTAAACTGCGTTATCAGTATCGACTACTGATACTATAGACCTAGGTTTAAGCGCAAAAAAAAACATGAACTAATTTATCCTTAAAAAACTTAAAAAATGGTCTATCTCAAATATTTACTACGACTTTACTATCTTATTGAATACGTAACTTACACATAGGTATGTATCGGTGCGCAATGACCCAATCCTGGCGCGTGCAAACATAAAACCCCCGCCGCCGCGCCCTTCCCCGCTGCGCCCCTCCCCCGCTGCTCCCTTCCCCCGCACTAGGGGTGTCCGTTTTGGAAAAACATCGATGTTTTTCTCGATTCGATAAATCAGAACTGTACATCGATGTCTTTCGATGTATCAGGTGTAAACAGCGATATTTTGTACGCATCGAGCACTTTTTTAGGGTTCCATACCCAAAGGGTATAACTACTTGTCAAGCCACGGTAGTAATTGCCAGTCAACATCCCTCATCAGTCCTGGTAGCAATTGCTACCATATTCAAATTACCGTGTGGCTTTCAATTACGATTTATTTTTGAGTTTTTATTTATCGTGAATAGGAAAGCGCTTGACCGCCATCACGCCTGATGGTAAGTGACGATGCGATCTAGGATGTAACGCGCTTGCCTAGAAGAAACCTATTCACTAGTGAATCAGGCAAAGAGTTCCGCTCTTTAGCGGTACGTATTACAAAATTGGAACCAAAAATCTTAGTGCGACTCTTTGGTATATCAAACAAATAAAGCCAATTCGTAAGTCTGGTTGTCCGATGAAAAAATGGGGACGGCGGAACAAGGCTGTGCAATTCTGCTGCACACCCTCGGAAATGTATCCTATAAAAAACGGATAGGCTAGCTAACTTCCGTCAATGTTCAAGGCCCTTCAGCTTATTATTAAAAAGTTCGTTATTGCCGATGAGTTTCTTCGCCTTCGACTCCAGCGTCTGGAGTTGATATTGGACGGAACCGTCCTAAAGATACACAGATCTTAATATTCTGTGGTGGATTCTGTATTAATCAGCTTTATGGTAGTATTTTTTGATTGGTCCTGGCTTAATTATTAAGCGAGAAATAGGCATTTTTATCTAAGAATCCGACATCGTTTTCATAGTTCGCACTGTACTGGGACTGTTGAGAGGGGTAAGGCGCGGTAACGGACTGACAAGTGGAAAAATGGAACCCTATCACTAAGATTTCGCTGTCCGATTGTCACCAGCCTGTATCTCATGCCAGTCCACTATTGAATCATCAACTTTTCTTTTTTAATTAAACAAATAGGGAAAAAAATATTAGGCAGAATTTTAGTGGTTAAACTTGAGTTTTTATGAAATTCATTGGTAAGATAATCATCCGTACCATTATCGTAAAGTTCAAGAACTTACGACCGTTGACCGAGAGCCGAGGATTACTTTTTGTCGTTGGGTAATAAGTAATCCAAACGCCAACGTGCTTTTCTCCGACGAGTGCCTTTTCACCAGAATAGGATTGTTTAACCATCATAATGAACATTGGTGGTCATACAGGAATCCTATGCTCACGCGAGAGCATTCGTTTCAACATAGGTTTAGTGTAAACGTTTGGGCCGGCATATTGAACGATGAAATCATCGGTCCATATTTTATTGAGAGCCGACTCACGGGCGAAACCTATTTAAATCTACTCCGCACGATGGTTTCGACTATGTTGGATGACATTCCACTGGCGAACTTGAGAGGGTTGTGGTTTCAACAAGACGGTGCACCTCCACATTACCATCGTGCTGTGTGAGAGTACCTCACCGAAGAGTTCGGTGACCGATGGATCGGCCGCGGCGGCCCGGTGCCGTGGCCCGCGCGCTCACCAGACCTTACACCTTTAGACTTTTTACTATGGAGTGAAATAAAGCGTAGAGTGTATGTAAGTGAACCTGACACTATTGAAGTGCTAAAACAGCGAATAATAGACGCTTTTAATGAAGTGAAAATGCAAAGAAACGTATTAATTTCTTTAAAAGTTGTTAAAAATTTGTTAAAACGGGCTAGTGTGTGTGTTGAAAATGGAGGAGGACACTTTGAACAATTAATGAAATATTTGTAAGACAGTGACTTTAATGTGAACAGGTAATGTACATAACAATAATCTTTTTACATATGCTAATTCTAACTATGTTAATACGCCAAAATTACTCGTGAATAATTTAATGACCTATTTGCATTTTGGTTAAAAAAAAATTGTATGTTATTTTGTTAACTTAATACCTATCTAAACGTAATTTTGTCGGTTCTACGCCCAATAAAGTATGAAAGATAAGTTTGATTTATTAATTGAGTATTTACCTATCGGTGCTTTTTGGTTCTTGAGCGGGAGTGGGGCGGCTTGCTAGCATATATTCTACCTTATTGCCATGTACAGTAAGTTCATTTTCACTTGAGATGGTGTGATACGTTTTCATTGACGGAAGTTCATTGAATACAATGTATTGTGTCTGTAAATTTGGCGATATTTTCCGCAATTTTAAAAACTGAATAACTTTACTATTATTACTAAATAAAAAAAATTCTTCGCATATTTATAATATTGATGCTTTCTTAAATTTGGCATTCCATTTTTTATGGTAATTAAAATTTATAGGTGTATAAGATATATATAGATAATATCATTAACTAAGCTGTGAGGTGCGGCTGAGGCACGCGGTGAAGGCGCTAACAGTGTAAACTGGCGGAAACTCCAGTGTTCCCTGGGGAAGTGCGATAAAGACTTTCTGTTGGAAACCGGACACGATACGAGTATAACCGGGGACGGAAACTGGTACATAAGTATATAAAGAACCATTAGTTGGGAAAAATACTACACTCGTGTACTCTCCACTTGGGGAAGGTTGTTTAGCTGGGTGTTGCTTAAGGGATTTATGTAACAAAAATCTATACCCCTTTGCCACAGTAAAATATTGTGGCCCACTTTATTCTCTCAATCTTTCTAAACAATCTTTTAATGTATCCTCTTGTCATTCTAATTATGCTAAAAATGCCTTTTTCAGATGTTCTTGTGATTATTACAACAAGCAGTTGATAGAGGTGGATATCTTTTCAAACTCGTTGAAATTGTTTAAGAAAAAAGTTGGTATGCTTTTATTTTAAATGTTTAAGGATAAGTTAATATGTAAAAGTTGATATATACAAATAAAAGTTGTTCAATTGTTAACATGTAGGTATTAATTGAGGCTTATATTTTTTTTGTTTTACTGCATTGTTTCTTATTTTTTTTAGTTTTGATTGTTTTCGGTATATTGTAAAATGTATCGATGCATCTGAAACAATTTCGCACAACTATGTTATTGCTAGTTATAATTTATGGTACTTTAAGGTCTGTTTGTTTTCAATGTTACACTTTAAGAATAACTATATGACTGTTTGTTACCTAAATAAAAAAAAAAATTTTTTTTGGGCCCTGGCAACTTGGGCAAGGTGGTGAATCCTCATCGATACTCCGGTCCGGCTTTGGAGTTATGTCAGACTTTTACTGACTAAACACTACCTAGAAAGTTCCATAGCCTAGGAAGGCTATATAGGCTTTGTATAAGCTACCGCTTCGGGGGAACCGCGGCGGCACAACATCGCTCAACATAATAAAGTCATTAATTTATGTAGTAAATGACACATATAGTAGTGCTATTTAGAAATAACGACACATCTTGGTAGCTTTTAGAACTAAACAACTCGACATAAAAATATAATATGCTCCTACCAAAATTCGTAATCAATATTTGAGTGCATAGATGGATCTAGTTCTTACACTTCCGCGCACAATACACATCAGAATAAAACACTTTTTTACGATCACAGGATCACGACTCCTGTAAAGGAGTCGAAACGTCAGGATTAAATATAAAATAAAATAAAACATACGCAAAAATCCGTAAAAAAGTGTTTTATTCTGATGCATAGATGGAGTCACTAGCGTTGCTTAAACTGCCCTTCAATAAGAAATAGAAGTGTAAAGAATTTAGGCCTCATGTCAACGAATAAACCGTTTTTTATTTATTTTATATCTTAATCTATAATCTAAGATCTCAAATTTGTTGTTCGTCTGTCCGCTCTTGTTTTTCGTTATATGCGTTACCATAGCAACGCGTTAACCGAAAGTAGTTCGTCTACCGGACGCTAGATGGCGCTAACGGAAAAATATTAATAATAGAAAAAATTAAAAGAATTTTGTTCACCTGTGCGAAACCGGGACGGGCCGCTAGTAAATAGATAAAAAATCAACTTGTCTTTAGCATCAGGCGGGACACGAATCCAAATCCTCTTACAATCATATTACACTCTTCGAATTGAGCTAACGAGACCTGGACAAGCTCATTTTATTGTTGTGTAGTGTTTCTTAAGCTGACGTCAGCGCCATATTTTAATGTTTTACCCAATGTATCTATGTTCAATCAATGTTCTATGCAACAATCGAAAAACAGAAACAGCTATTATTATATTTTAAAGCTCATGATTATATATTTTTAAATTAAAAAAGTTCCAATAATCTATAGTTTAACATTTATTTAAATTTAATCGAATAATAACAAAACAATAAGAATCTTGTAATGATTCAGAGGCTAATCAAAAGTTGTTTGCTTTTTTCTGATAAATCATTCATTAAAAATTAATATTAATTCTTATCGATATTAACTCCTTAACACACTAACTCATTAAAATAGACAGATATTATTGTTTTAACGTTGAAATGACATAATTTCATTTGACGGAATTTCATTTTAAACGTATAATTTTTCGTAACTTTTAATCGAACCCAAGAAGAAAACAAAAAGCTCATATTCTTGTCTTAATTTCATATAAAGTTTATACCATGTAATAGTCAGGAAATAATTATATTATGTTATTATATAATTATGTAAATCTATATTTATACATAGAAATAATTAACAAATATTTTTAATCAAACGTGGTGTCTCTTTGTATTCATCACGATTATAATCAATAAATTTTTGAATCTTTGCTTCTGTAATCAATTGTATCATTGATTACAGAAGTAAATATTTTCTATATTATTACGATAAAAAGAGCTTAAAACCAAACGTTACTATGTAATATGAATGTAGGACGCTGAACATAAATTCAGAAAGTTACCAAAATCACCACCTACTGACCTGTATTATTTTATTGCTTACTTTCTTATCCATCCAAAGGTTGCCTGGCAGATATTGCTTTTTAGAGATAAGGGCATTTGTACTTTGTCTGTTTGTTTGTCTCTCTTCGTCTTTTTTGTCGTATGTGATGTACAACAAAAATATTATTTTGTGGAGCACACAATTTATCCGTTTAACTCATCACCAAAATAACTATTTAAAAAATATCATGTTTTCATTATTGTAAAATAAGTGCATACAACAATCTCTTAAGTTTTCATAGACATGAAATGGGAGAGAATTCTGTATCCAAAATATATTAGATACCAATCTTAACGTCAATATAATGAAATTTGATATAAAACATTTCTCCCAAACAATGTTCACCCAGTCAATATAATCTGTCAACACAGACGCTGAATCTTCACAAATCCCCTTTTCCCCGGATTTGGACCACTTGTACATCTCCAGTTTGTTTACTCAGCCATTAACATCGTTACGATGAAATAACTGATTAGGTACAGTAGACCGCACGTAAGATATTCACTAAAGAATTTCAGGTCCTTACATATGGAATTGGCGTTTTGTTGGGAGGAATATAAAGTTTTTTTTTTTTGTAAAATATATTTCATCAAAGTATGCACCATTGCACTTTTGTCATCTTATAGGTAGTTCATTGATCCCTTTACTAAAAAAAACCGGTCAAGTACGAGTCGGACTCACGCACGAAGGGTTCCGGCCAAGTTTCAACAGTAAAGTTCTTATAGTTTCGGAAAAAAGTGCCTGTGACAGACAGACAGACACGACGAAACCATACGGGTTCCATTTTTTTCCATTTGGCTACGGAACCCTAAAAATCAAAGGGGCGAGAATCAATAAACTCTGAAGACGGTTTGGACACATCCAAGTTGAATTTTTTCCTTGTGAGAAGTTATCCAAATTCCGGAAAAATGGTAATCTGATGAAGTGAAGTGCGGTGGATGGCACAGACATTCCAATTGCAGCTCCTCTAGTTTAGCGGCTGTCTATTAAACAGTGTGTGTTCTAGCGTGGTCCTGAAGCAGCAGTGGCCTAGACTCTAGGCCCTAGAGCGATTGTCCAACCTCGGTTGTTTAGCAGTTAGTTCTTCCATCGGTTTGCAGTTACTGACAATAGATATCTGCCGTTATCGTTTGGCCAGATTTTAGAAAGCTGTAGTGAGCGACACCGGCACTATTCTACCAAACACTCACAAGTAACTCTTTCTGAGTTAATTTTCGCTTGGGGCAGGATTTCAATGGTTCTTCTGGGCTCAGCCATTGCGACGAGCGCTTCCGATTATCGTACATGATCTACTTTTTATCATATGTAATGATTCGATTTAAAATCCCTTCATTATTGTGTCTCATCCGACACAATAACGACGCAGCAGTCGACGCGCTGGTTTCACTCAATTCAAGATGTACCAACCTTTCAAGCTTTTTTACTTTCCTGATTTGCTTCAAGTGGATTAGAACAGTTTTATCACTCACGCCGAAGCCTGCAGCAAACTCTGAAGTGGTTTGCAATGGATCCGCTTTCACAAGAGCCTTTAATTCTTCATTATCCACTTTGGATTCCGGCCGTCCACGGGGTTTGTTCTGAAGGTCGAAATTTCCAGAACGAAAACGTTGGAACCAAAAACGTGCCAAGTTTTCTTTTGCGACACCACTGCCATACACATCGTTAATCCTTCGAGCTGTTTCTACAGCACTGGTGCTACGGTAGAACTCATTCTCGTAAATATAGCGATATTTCATGTTTTCTACTGTGCGATATGAGCGACGCCAAAGAAAAAACTAATCAGGAAAAACAAATGAATTACTGTTTTAGAAACTCAAATGTACCAGTTAAATGGATTTATAAGTTTGAATTTGGAACTCTTAATCAAAGAGGAGATAATACAAAGTGGCCAGTACGACAAAACGTCAGTTTCATGTGTAGGGACCTTATATGTACTTGCAAAAAATCGACGGGACTGTCACGGTCTTGGAAACTCAATTGAAAGAGAACTAAGCCTGATAGTAAAGCAATGTGGGTTCGTTTTTTTGTAATAATTTGAATAAAAATGACTTGGTAAAGTGAGGTTAGAGCTATAATCAGCTATAAATTATTTTAATTTTGGGCGATTTTAGCTTGGGCGATATATAACATTAGTGTCCGCATAATAACGGAGTTTATGTTTTTTTTAATCGATTTCAATCACTTTAGGCTGCATTCACAAAGGATTACCTCTGTCATATTAGACTGAGGCTTTAGCTACCGTTTAGAGTTTCACTAAGCACGTTGTTTACCCTTTAAATTTCAGATCATACAAATTAACACGTCGTTTATCATGTGTACAATTTATTTTGATTCCTATATAGTAGTTCAAGAACCGATAATATATCAAAAATAGAAGAACAACATCAAAAGAGCACCCGCTTAAGACTATGCTGAAATACAAAAACAGATTGTCTAGTCACTATTAAAAATGTGTTTAGTATATAAAAACGAACCGTAATACTACTACGAATAAAGTTGAAATCGGTCTGAGTCACTCGAGTTGAATTAAATTGACACTTCATCCCGAAAGAGACTTTAGTACAAACACAATAGGTTTCAAAAATGACCGATGAAAGGGAATGCTTTCTTGTCTGTTTATAAAGATTTTATCGTGGTCATAATTCGAAGGTATACTTTGAATTTTATTGCATTGTCGATCCATGAAAGTTAAAACGAAAGAGTGTGGAATAAACGGATGCAAACATGGTTGGAGTTTTTTATGTATTTGGTAACATGGAAAAATATTCGAAGTGGGTAATCAAATTTAAAGAATAAAGCTTAAATTACCTTGTTAGGGACTGTAGCGTCCGTGCGCTACTAAGATTATTTTTAGGGAATTTATGTCTTGAATACTTACTGTTTGAAAAGATGAACAAATTGTCTTATCGAGTCAGTCGTGCCTGTCATTTGTTACAAGTACCTTGTTGTTTTTTAACAAGCTTTCATTTACCTGTCCCGGTGTCTGTAATGAAATCTTGCAAGTTAAATTTGACCCACTTCCCGTTTGATCGAAATTTTGCAAGCATATGTATACCGCGTGACAATGAAATATCATGATGACATGGAGCTGGAAGGTAATCCGCAAAAAAACGACACAGCCCCTTCGAATTTTGGCTCATTTGATTCGTATTGACGAGTTCTTTGACTCTATGTGGTAATCAGTATCTGATAATGGAGCTGGAAAACGACACAAATCCATCGTCTTTGGGTTTTTAACTTTTTATTTCGTTTTATTAAGTAATAATGAAAGCGTGTTTTAAAAAACATATTTTTTTACCTTTGTCTTGTCTATAAACGAATTGTATTGAAATAAAGAAGAGGCAATTAAAAAAAATGCTAGTGTTCTTTGTGTTTTCGTTCGGCCTTCACTCTTGAAGGCGCATTGGTATTTACAAATATCCAAGTCTATAATTTAATCTGTTATCGATTAAATTGTTAATTCATTTACATCACTAAACCGATGTTAGCCTACCATCACTAGTGTGTTCTTTTGTTTCATTCAAATACAGAGCGTTGTAACGAATTCATCTTTTATCGCTGCTGCCTAGATCCTTAGATTGCCTTATGCCTATGCCTTAGATCCGCTGCATATGAATAGCGCAATTAACTGCACTTCAATGTATACACCGCCATTGCATAAGGTAGCAAAAGTCAAAGTGTACAATTGACGTCTTGCTGATTAGACATACTCGTATACTTGAAACATACACTACCAAAATTTGAAGAAACGACTTAAAAAACATGAATCAATGAATATGAAATTTAAATAATAAATGGCGTTATAAACTATATTTTAATGTTATTTCAATATTAAATAAACATTCAAACAATAATGATAAGCATTTATAAATATTTTGTTGTATGGTTAAGGTATTTCTTAATGATATTTTTTTACGTGATAACGTCTTACAAATCGATGAACATCGGCTGCATGCACGAAAAAGTGTAACGTTCCGCGTGCAAGCGAGAGCGCAGAACAAACGATAGAGAGGCACGATCGGTCTAACCGTTCGACTTGTGGCGCATCTAAATAGCTTAATTCATTATTAAATATTGCTGTACCCTCACAGGGCGTCACACGTAAAGTAAAACAAATAAGACAGTGTTAAGTAAGAGAGTCAATACACTTAGCAATAGACCGCGTATGAGAAGGAGAGTGCCCAAGTGTGCTTATTAATTGGGATGTGTAAAAACTACAATTAAAATACTTAGAAAAATGGTCATTTAATTAATAACTTTAGTTAATTCATAACTGTTAATTTTCTTCGTTGGAAACTGTGTTTCAAACGTGTGTGGTGAATAGAGATGGGCGTAGAATCAACGAACGGTTGAAATGGACTGTCTACGTTCGTGAACTACTCAAATTCATAGACGGCTAAACTGAGTGTCCACAGCGTTCCTCTCTACTAACAACGCGACGACGGCGACGACGCGTTAACGTTAGTATCATCGAGCAAACCAATTTGAACCTTAAATATATTGCATAGGAATAATAATAATTGTTATTTATTCAAGTAAAAAGAGAAGGCATTCTGATAAACAAAACAAAATATCAATAAAAAAACAAATAAAAATATACATAAAAATGTACAGACAATATAAAATCAGATGATCTTCTTAATAAGCCCGAAATACGAAAATATTAAAATCTTTTTCAAACGTATTCAGCCAGAACTAACCTGCCAAAGTATGAAACGATTGATTGTACTCCTAATGATGTACGAATTTCATCGGATTTCTTTGACTTTTAATGTAAATTGGCAGTTTATTAAAGTGGCGAATCTAGACCCAGATCACCGTCTTTGCGTCACGTCTGTAGACACCGTACTAAGTCGATTGTCTGCCGTTAATCGCGTTAACTAGTCGACGAATTCATCTAGTTGATCGACCAGTCGACTAGAAAAAAAAATTTGAGTTTCAGTTCTAAGTATGGGGAACCCCCAAAATTTATTGTTTTTTTTCTATTTTTGTATGAAAATCTTAATGCGGATCACAGAATTCATTAACTTACCAAGTTTCAACAGTATAGTTCTTATAGTTTAGGAAAAAAGTGGCTGTGACATACGGACGGACAGACAAAGAGACAGACATGACGTCACTAAAAACACTTAAGTGTTCGACCATAAGCCTTCTAACTTTAGAAGTAAACATAATAATTATTCCTCTAATGTGACGCGTTATATTTATTACCAACTAGTGGATTATAATAAAATGCTTTCTGCTTTTCACCTCTCCCCGTTTTATGGGAAAATCCAAATTGAAGTTCACCGAAACTGTGACTCCTTTTACGACTAAGTGGTTGAACTTTAAACATTATTTTATTGAATTTAATTGAAGAAACTCGAAGCCGCAGTAGCATTGGTGTTGTTATTGTTCTTTCGAATCCACACTCTTTCTTTTAGGTGGATGTGAAGCTATGGTGGAAAGGCTGCAAAACCATATCTTGGCTGACATCATTAGGAGTTACACTTTTTTGAAAATCATAATATATATTTGAGAATGGTAGAGATTATGTATTATTTCGCCTAATGATGAATTTGGGAAGTGAAAATACATTTTTTAGGCGGAATAAACAAACTAAGAAAATGTGATGACTGAGTGACTTTTTTTTAATGGTTAATAATTTGTGTACCGTTGACATAAAAGACTAAAAGTCCCATGGTGATCCCATGTATTAAATTTTTAACCGACTTCAAAAAAGGAGGTTATCAATTCGAGCCGTCTGCATTTTATTCTACCTTCTGCGCCAAAGGTGCAAAATCGAATCCCGGCAGAGGCATATATTTGTTTCCGAATCTCATCTATTCTATTTCTATATATTATTTAGTACTCTACTCAAGCTAAGCTTAGTTAAGAACTAAATTTTATTTTGAGTTGTCCGGAGTATATTTAATATTGTCAGAATTACACAGTTTTGGCATATCGGTTTTTTTTAATGTATTCTATGGTCAGAAATACATGGACCACGACAAAAGTAAGAACAGCATACACTTTAAAACAATATTTTACAGTAAGAACCTTAACTTTTGTGATCGTCAAAATGAAGTAAACACAGGATAGTAGCAGATACCAATTTGTCAACAACTCGTAATAAACTGAACAATTATCTCACCAGGGGCCCTTTAATAAACGGCCGAACGGCAGAAGAATTCCAATTAGTTTGTGATAATACCGAGCGATGGCGCTTTTGTTGACAATGTCACAGAGTATAAATACTTTTAAATAAATTAATAATGTTATACTATTCGACTATTTATCAAAATGAGTTTAGAAAAAAATGTGAGAATAATTCGAATATAGCCGCTAGCAGAGTTTAATAAAAACATATATCAAAATAACTAAAACCACAGCAAACCAATCAAAAACCAACAGATTATATCAGCCCGTAAACAAATAGCGAGAGAGACTTTATAATGGGAGCCATTCATTACGCATAATTTCAGTTAACATAAAGTCGCTTGATATACTAATCAATAACACTAGCTGACCCGGTAACGCGTTGCTATGGTAACGCGTTGCTAGGGTAACGTAAATAATACAATGGAAAAAGAGCGGACAGGCAAACACACAAACAACAAATTTGTGTTTTTAGAGTAAAGCGGCCCGTCCCGGCTTCGCACGGGTGGACAAAATTCTTTAAATTTTTTCTATTATTAAATATTTTTCAGTTAGCGCCATCTAGCCTCCGGTAAACGAACGTAACGTTATTGATACAATGGAAAAAGATCAGGAAAAAGAGCGGACAGACAAACACACAAACCACTGTGATCTTAGATTATAGATTAAATGACATACATTACAGGTTAGGTTAGGTTAGGTTAGGTATATTCTTATTCTTAACCAGCCAGCAAGCTTTTTTGAATTATGCCAAATGTATGTATATTTAATTTCTGCGAAAAAAGGTAGCATACCATATAGCACCTCTATAACCAAACGCATAGCCATGCCTTCTAACTTTAGAAGTAAACATCATAATTATTGCTGTATTGTGACGCGTTATATTACCAACTTGTGGAGAGTAATAAAATGTTTTCTGCTTTTGACCTCTTCCCATTTTATGGGTAAATCCAAATTGAAGTTCACCGAAACTGTGACTCCTTTTACGACTTGGGGGATGGACTTAAAACATTAATTTATTGAATATAATTCAAGAAACTCGATGCCGCAGAGATATTTCCTACTGATGCGGAAGTAAAGACTTTTTTTAATAAGTCGATCTTCGTAGGTATAAAATTATGTTTGACATTTATTTTTAAATTTTATTCTTTGTGAATGCATTTTATTTTGTAATGTCTCATTTATTGTATTTTAATTTTTTGTAAATTTCTATATAACATATGGTAACGTTTTGATTGTATTTCTATCACATGTATACCGCCGGTATCAAAATAATATCGCATAGGTAATTAAACAATTTGAAATAATTTGGATTTGAATTAGGTGACCGAAAATTTATTAGCTATAGTTCTTTATCCATGTGTATTGTTTGGAACCCGGGTTGTTGATGTTCTTAGAGTTAATTTACACTTCCGAAGATCAAAATAAAACCACTTCTACAAGATTCACGACTCGATTCTTATATTTAATCCTTTATTTAAATGTTATTCGAATAATCAAAATATATGTTATTACTCAATAGAAGTAATAATAATAATATTTATTTCAACAAGTAGGGTTTACCAACCATTAGATATTAGAATAGGATACATTTCACATCCTACATTGTTGTGAGGGTTATAGATATTCTGTGGCAACCGAACTAGAATTAGTTGTATTATGGTGCCATTATTAATATATGTATATTATTTATAACTTATAACAAAACAGGGAAGTTATTTACATTTCATATGGAGGTTGATGCCTTTCTGGAATATCTTTCTTCAGTACTTATTGGATGCATTAGCTATTGTCCAGACTTCAGTACGTTTCAGTAATGCATGAATATAAAATGCAAAATAAAACACAAAGTTGTTTAAAAAAGTATAAAATTGGACGGTGTTAACGAACAATATATGGCGACATTTTTTGTGAATTATATAAAAAACGTACACGTAAAACGGTAAATTTATGCAAATACTTGCAGACACAAAAAAAGACAAACCTAGGCGTGATGGTGTAAGGTGTTTCTCCCACACACGGAGCATGAGTCGTTAAAACGTGCAATATCGAGCAGCAGCGAATATCTGCCTGCCTGCCTGCCTGCCTGCCTGCCTGCCTGCCTGCCTGCCTGCCTGCCTGCCTGCCTGCTTGCCTGCCTGCCTGCCTGCCTGCCTGCCTGCCTGCCTGCCTGCCTGCCTGCCTGCCTGCCTGCCTGCCTGCCTGCCTGCCTGCCTGCCTGCCTGCCTGCCTGCCTGCCTGCCTGCCTTGTCTGCCTGCATTGTGGCATCACAGCTCCCGAACGAATGAACCGATTTCAATTTAGTTTTTTTTTTGTATTACAGGCTTACATGTACAACTTAACCAGAGATATTATAAGTATGTTTACCTTTAAAAGTATAAAATAAAAAATTAAATTAAAAATTTAAAAAACCCCCGACACAAAAAACATAAGCTACCTTTAAAAAGTAAAAAATAATAAAAGAAAATTAATCCTAAAGTACCTATATGTATAAGCATGTATTAATATTTAAAAAAAAACTTCGCTTTCGGGGACCGCTCCAAAACTAAATTACTAACTATTAAACAAAATTAAAAATTACTAATCTAAAAATTTAATTTAATTTAATAGTTAGTAATTTAGTTTTGGAGCGGTCCCCGAACGCGAAGTTTTTTTTTAAATATTAATACATACTTATACATATAGATACTTTAGGATTAATTTTCTTTTATTATTTTTTACTTTTTAAAGGTAGCTTATGTTTTTTTTAATGTGAACGGACCGCTGAGGTTCAATTCTAATCTAATTGCAATCCAACTTTGGACGAAATCGGTATCGTGCTAAATTTTACACGACAGTTGTAGACGCAATAGAAAAGAAAGAGATGTCACTTAGTATTGTAGTTATTACCCTACTTTGGTTCGGAAACACTACAGAGACTATAATGACTGCCCACAGCGTTCCAACTTCAATCGGGTTGCGTCTCAACCATCTGTCAAATCATTACCGCGATACGATAAGACATAAAAGTTGAAGTTCAGCAGTAATCCAATTCCAATCCTACTGCATATTTTTAGGCGATTGCCCCCTCGTTCCTACGCCGGAAAGTTTTGACCACACAGAAGACCTGGTCCGGATAATTAAGAGAGAGAAGGGTAGAAACTATATTTGGCGCGAAACTTAACGTGTTGTCTTATCACATTGATGTTCCAGTGGGTCGAATTTCCGCCATTCAGCCACTGATTAAATAAATTATATTTTTAAAATTACAATTAATAAAAACTATTTTTTTTAAATTTTAATAAATAGAATGAAATCTATAAATCTCTCCCTCTCATCTCCGATCTCTCAAGTAGGAGAGCTCAGAGATTTAGTTATTTTTATATGCATATTGTAAATGTTATAGAAATATGATATATGGATGCAAAAAAATCATATTTATTAACTTATTTATATTTCTCATCGACCAAACGTGATACTAACGTAATGTTACTTATATAACTTATGAAGTTCCTAAAATTTAACATTGACAACTTACCGATATATAAATTAATTGTTATAATGTGTAATCTCCGGCAAATAAGTTGATCATGATTTTGAAATCACGTGACATGCGCAGTAGCAAGTTTAGGTACATTATTCACTACTGCGCATGTCACGTGATTTCAAAATCATGTTCAACTTAAATGCCGGGGACAATAACTGTGATTCTTTAGTATGTCTTGCTAGTGTTTTAAAAATTAGTAAATCAGCAAACGCATGTATAAATAAATAATTAACATACTATTCCTCGCAAGACCTACTTAAACTTATTGTTAATTTAATAAAAAAATAACATTGTTTTGGTAAATTTTATAACAGCTAAGATTCATTTTCTTAGGAGGTAGATCCTTGAAGGTACTACAGCCTTCATCGCTGATGTCATAGTCATCAACTCATTTCTACTTTATATGATAATGACGAGTTAACTGAGTTACGAGAGCCATCTCATCTCTGTGAAGACAATAAACATTTTATAACGTTTTATGAAATTCAGAAACCACTCCCATTATTTCATATTATAATAAGGCCTAAAAAAGGACAGGCACGAATTCAGCTAGTCAAAGTATTTAGTAAATAATATTTTAATAATAATAAAAATAAATATTAGATTACGTCATATACACATCACTTTATCATCAATAAATTAATAAATAAAATAACTAGGCGATGCAGTTGCTTAGCATAAAGCTTCACGAGCACCATATATGGGAGCGGAGAGTAATGTAAAAAAAAATAGTTTAGTAAATTTTAAAAATTCTATAAGAATGAAAAATTTCAAAAAGCGCGCGCTTTTTGTTTCTGTGGGAAATTCCATAGAGCCAATGTTTTTAGGTAATAACTTTTGAATTTTTTTGAATTTCAAAATTCGTCACAATCTGGTCCTAAATATGTTGATTCGATCCACACAAAAATTATTAAAATCGGTTAAGAAACAGACATTGTAAGACATTGTAACAGACATTGCGTCATTAAAGCTGATCCATGGGAGCTACGTTCGCTTCGCTCGCTCCACTCCAAAAATAATTTAAAATAATAGTAAAGCCCGTTATAGAGCCAAAACTAATCAAAATCTTATAAACTTCTTTATTATATTAATATAGTAATAACAACAATAATATAAAAAGATTATAAGTATAATTAGTAGCATCTTACAACAGTGGAGTACAACAATGTACTAACACCGAAATTAATTTCTAGTAATTTAAGGTTTCTATTAAAATGTATGTTTACTAAAGATATACTCTCAGTTATTTGATCGAATAGCATAACAGTCAATTTTATATAACCCCTTAACTACTACGAAATGAACAATTTTAGAGAATAATAAATTAAATGGCAAGATATGAAAATTCTCAGCATAAACTGATCTTTAAATTACTACTATATTTGAATGCCGTTTATACTTTATGAATTCAAAGCAAAGAGCTTTTCTCTTCAGTTTTACACATGTGATACATACATATCGATGGTCTAGAAGACAAATGTGCTAATTACAAAATTTTGATAATGTGACATAAAATGGCACATTATCAAAATTTTATAATAAGCACATTTATCTTCAAATTGTTGGTTCATTAGCATTCGTCTCCACTGCTAGATAAAGTTGTTATTTATGAACGGAAACATAGGTGAAGTTATTTTTTATTATCAAGTTGATATTTTGAAGTTGATAATTTGATTTTCAAACCATTAAAACTGAACTTTAAACTATCCACCCTATAGCCTAGACTTGACTCCGTCAGACTACCATCTGTTTACAAAACTAAAGGAGTTTGGAGGAAAAAAATTTGGTCATTTAATAAATCTCACATTAAAATGGCACATTATCAAAATTTTGAAATTAGCACATTTGTCTTCTAGACTATCGATATAATCAGACCTTTTTCTGGCAAGGGTAGCCAAAGATCACAGATTTCCACTTACCACGATCTTGACATACATCTCTCGCTTCTTTAACTCTCATCAGCCTCTTCATACAAGCTCGTCGGTTAAGGGTACTTTTGACCTGGGTATTTATTTCAGGACTTCCTCTATCTTCTGTGTATGGCGTTAGTAAACTGAATCCGCATCCTTCAAACATGATTTCATTCCATGATGGGAAGAAAAAAGAAATAAGATGACCTGTTGGTGTTACAGTAATATTTATATTATATTATATTATATATTTTTTTAGGAAGGTTTACAGCTATTTGTAACAATGTGAACTAAGAATGTTGTAACTTAAAGCCAATTACAAACCTCCACATATGCATAACTAAATTTATCTTAAATAACTTAAGTGTAACTTAGTACTATTAAGTTAGTTCCAGTACATTTCTGCACACGCCAAGAACATCTGTATGTGAAATGGCGAGATAACATCAATCAACAAAATACATCTAGAAATGAAAAAATAAGTAATTAAGTTAATTTTGTTCAAAATAGTTTTGACATATAGTTCGCCTAATAGTCGCTGCATTAGTTGAGAATAGATCGAAATCATATTCGTTGCTGAACTTGATATAAGTTTCACAACCACGTATTAGAAAAGTGTTCTGCCGATAATTAGTGCGCACAAAAGGTATGTGAAGTAATGGACGTCGACGTAGGGATAGTGGGTTGGTCCGCAGACCGATTTTAGATAACAATTCCGGACAATCTATTTTGCCATTAGCTATTTTGGATAGAAAACAAGCGTCGTTAAACTCTCGCCTAATTTGAAGGGGTAAAAGTGATATCGCTTACAGCGATGTTCGTAATTAACGGATTGTTGTCGTGCTTTGAAGTCTAAATATTTCAAAAACCTCTTCTGAATCATTTCCAGACGCGTAACGTAGACGTCATATTGCGGATTCCAAACCTCTGATGCATATTCGAGATGGCTACGCACGAAGTAACAGTACAGGACTTTAATAGATTTCAGAGACTTAAAGTCTTTTGACATACGCATCAAAAACCCAAGAGCTTTGGATGCCTTGCTGGCTACGTGATCAATGTGGTCTGCAAAAATAAGTTTAGAATCATGGAAGACCCCCAGATCTTTAATGGTATCAACTTTTGTTAGATTAATATTAAGTAGGGTATAATTAGATGTTACTTTGTTTGTCTTACGGGTAAAGGTCATATAAAAACATTTTGACACGTTAAGATCTAGTCTATTCAAGACACAATATTGCTCGAAACGTATTAGATCCTGCTGCAAATCAGAAACATCCGAAACACCGCGAATAACCTTAAGGATCTTCATGTCATCTGCAAAAAGTAAAAATTTTGAGTTTTTAAAGCATTTGTTTATGTCCATGATAAATATTACAAACAAGAGTGGGCCTAAAATGGAGCCTTGTGGGACACCAGATGGTATAACAGTCCACTTTGATACGTAGCCACGCAAGACAACAGCCTGATTGCGGTTTTCGATGTAAGAAGCAAACCACCGATACAAGTTACCGTGTATGCCTGCTGCATGTAGTTTAGATAACAATACACAATGATCAATTCTATCGAAGCATTTACTATAATCGGTGTATATCACATCGACTTGGGCTCCACTTTCCATTCCGTCTGCAATAAATTCGTTGGCAATGATGAGGTTAGTGGATGTGGAACGCTGTTTAAGGAAGCCGTGCTGCTCATCATTTACTGAACTTTTAATGCACGCATAAAGATCCTTATAGATCAGCCTTTCAAGGATTTTAGCAAATAAGCACAGTTTAGATATAGGGCGGTAGTTCTCTACATTGCTTTTATCACCTTTTTTGAGCACTGGAGTAATAAAGGCAGATTTCCACATTTTAGGAACCATGCCCTCACACAAGGATCGCTTAAATAGTATACACAGTGGCAGCGTCAGACTCTCAGCGCATTTTACAATAAAGAGAGGTGGAATCAAATCAGGCCCTGCGCCCTTGTTCAAGTCAAGCGACTTTAAAAGGTCCCGTACTTTAGTTGGATCGACCTCGATATTACCAATACAACAAGGGCTGACATCGGTGTTCATGCTCAGGGCGTGCCCTGTGCTGCCGCTCGTACCCAAGAAAGTGGAGTGAAAATAGTCCGCAAACAAATCGCAAATGCCCTCACCCGTGTCAGCGCTTGCTGTTTTATATGTTATTATGCTGGGAAAGGTACAATTATATCTTTTCATTTTGACATACGTCCAAAAAGCTTTGGGATTTTCAAGAATCAGAGACTCGATGTGATCAATATATTCATCAAAGCAGACCGTTTCAAGATATTCGGCTCTTTTACGCAGTAAGGAGAAGGATTGGTAGTCTGACAGATTGCCATATGTTTTATATTTAGAGTGGTACTTAAACTTTTCTTTGAGCACTTTTATAAGGCTAGAACTATACCATGGCGGTTAAGAAAACTGTTTAACCAACTTGTGAGGTATATGTTGGTCACGGAGTTGATATAATTTATTATAAAAGACCGTCAATGCGTCGTCTAATGTTCCTACAGTTAAGCAGACATTCCAGTTAGTGTTATTAAGCTCCGATGTAATTGAGTCATAGTCACCCCGGCTAAAAATATACTTCATATGACTAGTAGGTTGCAGTTCATGAATTTCAACAAATTCTGCGTATATTTCAAGGGATTTGTGGTGGATATCTTCCGGAACTAGCGGTTTATCGCTGCTTTTTACATCTAAAGATCCATTTGAGAAAACCAAATCCAAAAGACGACCATTTTGATTAAATTCACTACTAAATTGACTTAGGTTACACGTGTCAATTGTATCAAAAAAGTTATACATAAAATCTGCATTATAGTTGACCGGTAACATTAATGATGTTCCGTCCGTCGAATTCACCCAGTGCACGTAGTTACTAAAATTAAAATCACCCATCACCACAAATTTATCCAAGGGGTGACCACATACAAGCTCACTAAGCTTATGGCAAAAGTTGTTGAGTTGTTGTTTGTATGTATAACCACCTTCTTCAGCGCATAGATATAACGTACAAATGTGCATTTTGTAAGTAATCATAGGACTTTTACATTTCAGCATCAAAGTGACCCACAGGTCCTCCGCCGAACTATTCCAATCAGGTCTACTTATAACAGCGAGGTCTCGCCTCACTGCTATCGAAACACCCCCACCTAAAGTTTGTCCCAACTTAGCGTAGTCGCGATCCCGCCGATAAACAAGATATCTTCCATCAAACAACTCACTATCTAAGATACCATCTAATAACCAAGTCTCAGAAATTGATATAATATCGTAATTATTTAAACACACATTCCTATAAAAAGCACTAACCTTCGTACGTAGCCCCCTAGCATTTTGGTAATATATTTTTAAAGCAGAACCGTTAATTTTAGAATATAACATAGTAATATTATTGTACTTATTAAATTATTACGACGTATCACGCTTAAATAATAAATACTATACTTGTATCCGCACCAATTATAAAAATAAAAATAAAGGCGGTGGTCGACTAAAACCAGATTTGAGTCTCGACACAAATCGACACAAAACGAACAAAGTAAAGACACAAAATACAAACTGTTTGAATAGATTATGAGCAACACAAAAGCGTAGATAAAGAGAACAAAAGCGTCTATACTCCACGGCTTCAAATCATGAAAGGTTATACGCGACATCCACTCGCAAACAATTGGGATGATGACTGAGTTTTAATTTTCACGTCTCGTCATAAAATATTAAAATACCATAGAAAAAGATACAATCCTGTGAAGTCAGAATTAAAATGGGCTTAGAAATACATTAGATACAAGCATTTCAAGTTGTTCATTTGGAAGCGATTAGACAGAGAGATCCGACATCAACAGTGACGTCACTGTTGAGTACGGTCATATAAACTCGATGTAAATTTTCGTTTTGCTAGAAAGAGATAGAGCAAAATATTAAATACCTTATATCTTGCTTGTTTTTCAAGTTATTCGAAAACCGATTTTTTCTGTCTGTTTATTATAGAAATGAGCTTCTATTAAAGCAAAAAAAATTTTTTTGTCATCTAGCCTATTATGCGCACTAACACTACAGGTTTAGAGCAGTTATTGATAAAGCAACGACAGGATGCGTATGCACGGCAACTAATAGTTTAATTTTTATTGAGAGGAAACAACACAGCGACAGTTGGAATACAATAATTGCACAGAACTTACCGGAGGTTCTCAAACTATTTTCTATAGGGAACAAAAATAATGTGTTAGTGTAACAGTAAATAAATGCGAAACACTTAACGTAAAGAATTTGGAATACAATAATTGCACAGAACTTACCGGAGGTTCTCAAACTATTTTCTATAGGGAACAAAAATAATGTGTGAGTGTAACAGTAAATCAATGCGAAACACTTAACGTAAAGAATTAAATAATTTTCATTAAGTCCTTTTCTGTTTTGATTTGAATTACTGGGGACGTATCGTTTTTTCTTACATATATTTTTGCGTGCTTCACCCAAGAGTAAAGAAACCCCTTTTCTTTAGCGATCTTCTTTGCTTTATTAAGTAGGTCCTTGTTTGACGGAGATAAGTGATCGTTAATAAAAATCATGTTATTCGATTTGAAACCAATCATAGATGCGTTGAGTTTCACTTCCTTGGTCTTAGCTCTACCTGCCGCCAGGAAGTCCTCTTTCGCGTAGCGATTGTTAAATGCCAAAATAATAGGTTTCGGTTGAGTATTATCCTTACTTGGGACTCTGGCAACAAAGTTAATTTGGGATTTGTTCACTGGATAACATATTGCAGATACTAGCGAGCTAATAATATCAAACAGATTTTCATTTTGAGATTGGGGTACGCCTTTAATCTCTGCATTATTTAAGCGCAACCACTGATCTTTGTCGTTGGCTTCTTGTTTAAGCTTGTTAAGATCGGCTTCAATTGATGCTACACGATCCACCACCCCTTCAACTAGCGTAAGACGGTCTTCAATCCTCTTGAACCTGTCATTAAACTCTTTGATCGAAGTATTGGTAAGGGCAACCTGCGACTTAATTTCCGAAGTTTCGGCACGGAGCGCTTTAACTTCCTCAGTTAGCGAGTCCAATGGTACTAACTTAAGAGCCAATGCCTTCAGCTCAGCCATTATTGCGGCGCTACCGGTTGGCTGCGGTGATCTTAGGCCAGTTTGCTTGCACTTCTGGCATTTCCAAGCTTGCTTCCTGTCAGTACCTAGCTTTGTATAACCTCCCTCGGTGATACCCGCGCAATCAAAATGCAGTTTCTGGTCACATGATGTACAATGCACTCCGTCTCCAACATCATCACCACACGAGCCACAGGGAAGAGACATAACGATAGTTTGAGAATCAATGGATTTGAGCACTAAGAGAATACGAAATAGGTTTGTTGACGACCGCTCGCGAAGTCGCTATGAACGAAACTGATAATGATTCTGCTTTCTGTGCCAATGGTCCCCTTTTTACCCAGTGGAAAATTTTATGGTTTCTCACATAGCGGAAAGATGGGATATGCCCCCCTGATCATTGCGTACGGAACGTAGACCGAGGATACCACACATGAACCCCTGAGACGTACCAATCTCTTTGTACTTTGTTTCTTCGTGAACCGTAGCTTGAACCACGGCAAGTGGCCCGTGGGCCCTTCCACTAAGGGGTATTTTCCACTACGGGGGTTCGTCCTCAAAATCTCCTCGGCGTGCGAGGATTAGTTCAATGCTGATAGTAGGACCCACCCGTTCACCGTCGGCTATTATTATTATCTCAGTTTATATTCACAATCAATCATTGGTAGATTGATGAGCGCTGGTCCGAGCAAGCCTATTTTTTTTTAACGATACAATATGTGACTGTAAGGACGTTAACATACCACGCGTAACCGTTTGGTCATTAGTTTAGTAATGTGCGTGACTTCCACTAAACAGGTCACGTTTGTCTTTTGATTGTAACATTTAATAATTAACCGAAAATGGCTTTTTATAGTACCCACTCGCTGACCGGACAGGGCGTTGTCGTGTAATTTTGCTGGTTTTTTTTAGGTATCAATTACAGTAAAGCGTTATTTTTAAAGTAATATAGAAATTAAAACTTAATTCCATAATTAAAAGGAAATGTTAATAGAAAAATTATAATTTAGGCACTAAACTAAACTAAATAAAAAATATCACCTAAATCTTTGCTCGTAGATAATGTGCACAGAAGACTGATAGCGTTACCTTGTTGTTTCTCCAAATTTAAAAGTTGTTTTTATGATTTTATATATTTTTTGCATTTTTCAATGCTATCTCATATCATATATTTTTTAATACAAGAATACGAGAAAAAAAATCGACCCGTCTCGCAAGTTATCAGATCGATACCCCCTGAGAATAATTTGTGAGCCGAGCCGATGTTTTCTAGTATTATTCTATTAAAATAATTTGTTTTTTATTATTTACCACCAACTAGGTGACAGTAAGTATGTCATATTTAGTTCTTACACTTCCGCGCACATAACACATTTAAATAAAACAACTTATTTAAGTTTTTCATGCGCATAATTTATATTTAATCATGATGTTTCGACTCATTTACAGAAGCCATGATCACATGATGACTAAGGCAATGGTCGTCATATATTTTCTACTACCTTCATATTATTATATCACGATTAAATATAAAAAAACTCAAAATACCAAATTGATAACAAAAAATAACTTCACCTATGTTTCCGTTCATAAATAACAATTGCATCTATCTCGATCGATCGGAGACGTTTGAATGCCAATATTTTGAAACACAATAAAAGAAAATTACAATTGCCTGTACAGCTGTAATGTTACCAAAAGATGTATTATGTAAAAACTGCTGATCGATCGCCTGTATAGACGATGTCTTGTCGAAATTGAGTTATGATCTTGAAGTCGTATATAAGCTTATAAAAATGTTCAGGGCCATCCGGAAAGTAGTACCCGTTTACGCCGTACGTAGCGCTGGCGAATAGAGTTGCCACCGGAAAAGTTCTGACACGTTCAATCGCATATTAGCTATCTGTATACAAAGTTGCGTCTCTCTGGTATTGACAGTGTTGATTATGTGAGTATTAATACTGTTAAAATAGAGCACGCCACGCCGCGGCCAGTCATGAAGTTGGAGTTGTGATTAAATTTCAACCATTAAAACTGAACTTTTAACTATCCACCCTATAGCCCAGACTTGACTCCGTCAGACAACCATCTGTTTACAAAGCTAAAGGAGTTTGGAGGAAAGAAATTTGAAATGGATGAGGAGCTGAAAGGAGCTATGGCTACGTATCTTAATACACTGACGGCACTGAATGAAGCTGGGATACAAAAACTCGTCTCACGTTACGCTTAAACTTGGATTATGTAGAAAATAAGTTTTAGAAATGTTCTTTACTAATAAAACATTAATATTTGTAAATATATACTCGTTTTATCTACATTTCCAAAGGTATTCCTTTCCGGATGGCCCTTGTCATAGACTATCTGTGCCCGGCTTTGCAACTCTCATTTTTATGACTATATACAAAGTTGGCATACAGAATATAACTAAAAGATATAAAATACGTGTGTAAAAAACAACCACGCCTCCGAGCCCTCAGATGGGATTCGAACCCACGACCTTTCGCAATCCGGGCGACTGCTCTGACCGCTGAGCTACCGAGACGCTGGCAAACGTGTCGAATTTTACAAACGTATTCCAACTTCTACTATGAGCTAGTATCGTTCCACCAATGTTGAACGCTAACTACCTTCAACATTGAAAGTAATATTTTTACAAATATTAAACAATCAATTAAGATGGAACCAGCTATAATTATGTTTTTATTTAATTTTTTGCATACACAATGCAATATTTCTATAAGATATAAAATACGTGTGTAAAAAACAACCACGCCTCCGAGCCCTCAGATGGGATTCGAACCCACGACCTTTCGCAATCCGGGCGACTGCTCTGACCGCTGAGCTACCGAGACGCTGGCAAACGTGTCGAATTTTACAAACGTATTCCGGAGGCGTGGTTGTTTTTTACACACGTATTTTATATCTTATAGAAATATTGCATTGTGAATGCAAAAAATTAAATAAAAACATAATTATAGCTGGTTCCATCTTAATTGATTGTTTAATATTTGTAAAAATATTACTTTCAATGTTGAAGGTAGTTAGCGTTCAACATTGGTGGAACGATACTAGCTCATAGTAGAAGTAGGAATACGTTTGTAAAATTCGACACGTTTGCCAGCGTCTCGGTAGCTCAGCGGTCAGAGCAGTCGCCCGGATTGCGAAAGGTCGTGGGTTCGAATCCCATCTGAGGGCTCGGAGGCGTGGTTTTTTACACACGTATTTTATATCTTATAGAAATATTGCATTGTGAATGCAAAAAATTAAATAAAAACAGAATATAACTAATTAAAATTACGCCACAATCCGTCGAATTCTTTTCGAACTTTTAGAAATACGGCAATAGATTTATATCAAGTAGAAACTAAAGTTAAAGCTTTAAGCCGGAAATCAAACCGCTGTCTTTAAATAACATTTTATTTAGTCTGAATTTAAAAAATACTTTACATGAAAGTATATTATACTGAATTATTTATATTCGACTCTTTACCGTTTCTACATAAGGAACTTCGAAATATTAACATTTCGAAATTAAGTAATCGATATACGACACTTTCGAAGTTGCATACATCGTCGTTTCGAATTTCGAAATTCAGAAATACACTCTCTAATAGATATACGACAGCAGCGCCGTGAAAACAGGTCAAATGGAACTAAGCCGTTGGTCCTCCATTTTCTACTCCAGCCGGCTTTGCCCGGCATTATAGATATATCATACCCAAAGACAAAGAGGTGTATAAAGTTAATTTAATACTGGTATTTTTTTTTAATTTAAAACAGATCCTCCTTATTTCATCATATTAACTGATTATAACTTCAAAAGATGGTCACCCGGAATCTTTAACCACGGAGCAATTGGCAATATTACCTATAATTTCACTGAACACAATAATTAATAAAGTTTAGTTTGTCTCAGGTGAGACTCGAACCAGATCCCCTCACTATCTTCGAATTAAGATACCGAGAGCTTGACAAACCCATCGTTTTTTCAAAGTATTTCTTAATTAAACTATAAAAACGAATGTAATACTTTTGCAAGTATGGAACAATTAATAAATAAAAAATAAGGGTTGATCGTAGAGGGCTGAAAATTTAGGGTTGTATGTATTTTTGTATGATGTATCATAAAAAATAAAAACAAAAAAAATTGTCCAAAATAAAAAAATAAAAATAAGGGTGGACTACCCTTCATAATGTCTAATTACCTTTCATAATGTCTGACCGCGTTGAACTCCGAAACTACGCAACGGATTTCGATGATTGTTTTCTCATTTGGCTACATTTGTATCGACTTAGGACATAGGATAGGATTCATTTTAATTCATGACACAGCAACGCGTTGCCGGGTCAGCTAGTATTGTAAATATAACACCTTTCTGTATTATTCAGTGCTGGAACTGGCATGGGGTTGTCAAAACTTCTACAAAGAGCGTCACAAAACAAACTTTTTTTTTCACAACTTTCAACTTTAACAATTCCGCGAATTTTGAGGTTTTACGTGCTTTTGTTCTGTAACTTTTAGGATTTCGTTTTCGATATGACATGTTGGTGTTCTCCTGCTTCTGTTTCCAGCACAGCTGTATTCATGTAATCACATATTTGTTACAATATAAAAAAAAATCTCTCCAATATGTTATATACTCTTTTAGTTTCCTATAATAGAAACCTTTAAACAAGAAACACGTTTCCGTACCTGATTTAATCTCTATAAATAAGTATTACACAAAATCACATACATTGTTGTGAACCCAAGTAGCCATAACACTTGTATTATGGAATTCATAAACAACGACGGTAACACAACATATACCACAACATCTGAGCAAATATAGAAGAGAAGAAAACTAATCTACATAGCTGGGTACCAAACCCGGGACCTCGGAGTGGCTTTACCATAAAATAAGCTATTTCAAATCTCTTTTACTAAATACTTAGAATTAAGCTTTAAGATGGACAAAGGTACTTTTGATTCCAGAAACGGGGACGGAAACCACGAGGCATAGCCAAAGTATTCTTAAATATAATCTATAATCTAAGATCACAGTTGTTTGTGTGTTTGTCTGTCCGCTCTTTTCCCCGCTCTTTTCCCCGCTCTTTTTCCATTGTATACGCGTTACCATAGTGCCTAAGAATAGCATTCAAGAAGGCTAGCTATATGTGTAGTCGTAGAACCGAAACGTTACCGCGATTCATTTCGGTACAGCGACATCTATAACTGAGACACAACGACGCGTGGCCGGGTCAGCTAGTCTATAATCTAAGATAACAAATTTGTTGTTTGCCTGTCCGCTCTTTTTCCATTGTATAAATAACGTTACCATAGCAACGCGTTAACCGCAAGTAGTTCGTCTACCGGAGGCTAGATGGCGCTAACGGAAAAATATTTAATAATAGAAAAAAATTAAAGAATTTTGTCCACCCGTGCGAAGCCGGGACGGGCCGCTTGTATCTTCTAAATACTTAAATGTAGCTTTAAGATGGTCAAAGGTACTTTTGATTCCGTATCGTTACGGGGACGGAAACCACGATGGTGAAACCACGAGGCATAGCTAAAGTATTCTTAAATACAATGTTTTTTACAATAAATACATAAAACATACAATCATGCATTTTTCCCGTAGGGTTAGGTAGAGATAACAGTTATAGTAATATAAGTTATTTACGGGATTTTTACCATGTACCTTGTTTTTGTTTTTATTGAGTTTCCGATATTTCGGCACTGTTGCAAGCTCCATGATCACGAAGCAACTGAAGTAATTGCGGATAGGCTGTTATTGGCAGATATGTAGGTCTACCCTCCGACGAAGTTTTCTATTGCGTTCGGTACGCGTACCACTGTTCACATCCTCACTATGCACTTAAATCATCAGTGATCATGGCGCTTGCAAGTGCCGAAATATCGGAAACTCAATAAAAACAAAAACAAGGTACATGGTAAAAATCCCGTAAATAATGTAAATAATTCCGTAAATGACTTATATTACTATAATGTTTGTGACCATGAAAATTTAAAACAATATAGAGATAACAGTTTCCCACTTTCTACGATCCTGAGATACGTCTCCCGCTTCTTCAACTCTCATCAGACCTTTCATACAAGCTCGTCGGTCAAAGATGCTTTTATCATAGTCTTCTTTAAGAACATCTCCTATTTAGTGTAGTAGTAAATTTCACCTTGGTCTTCTTCCTTTACCGACTTGCCGACACATTCGCCTCATAAACTTGTCAATCTTATCTATCAGCAATACTTGCATGGTCACTAAATATTGGATTGCCACTGCGAGACAACAGCTAAACTATTCAGCAGCACACGTTTATAATAAAGTTAACAAAATATTCAATATACCCCTAAGACTTATGTAGTTACAAAAAATTGGTTACTTACACTGAATTATGATACCACTGAATCACTTCTTTTGTAATTAACGCACACAGACATACACACACGTGTTACTCATATAAATACTTGTTTGTAATCGAGCTAAACCTGCAGGATGTTCAAAACAATATATACTCCTTTATTTATTTTTTCCAAACATTTTTGATATATTAAGTTTATTTATTTAAATGTACCCACTTTCCTATTTTCAGTTAATAGTTAGAAACCGTCGCTAATTTTGACGATTTGTAAAACAGTTGTGAGAAGACACTGATTGCCGTAACACAGGTACAATCCTAGCTCGGCTGTCAGGGACTTGTGGAATAAATGGTTATTATTATTATTATAATCTTCTTCGCAATAAATAAAAAGATAAAAGTGACTAAGCATTGGAGAACAGAACACGATTTCGGAAATTCGGAAACCGAAGTCACAAACTTTTCTTCGTTTCTTCCGCAATAGAATGTGTCCATTGTTAATGATGATTTCAAGAGCTATTACATTGGCGGAAGGCGACAATCGATAGTCGATAAGATGGCGGTCGCCGTGTGTAAACACTTCGAGCGGGCCAATTTGGACAACCGGATTCGTACTATTGGTAATTTAAACAGTAGGGTGAATGAATGTATACATTTATAAATGGCAAAGAACTAGTGCAGTAGAATGTTTTTTGTTTATCACTTTTTTATTACCAATTGACGACCGTTTGGTGCAATGGAAGCGATCCTGCCTTGCGTACCGACTGTCCTAGGTTTGAATCCCGGTAGGAGCAGATGTTTGTGTGATGAATACGAGCATTTGTACCTGAGTCATGGGTGTTAATATATATTTCTATAAATATTACATATCTATGTATCATATATGTATTTAAAATGTGCGCAAAATCCGTAAAAAAGTGTTTGATTCAAAAGTGTAATGTGCGCGGAAGTGTAAGAACTAAATATCATATATGTATATCTATCCGTTACCCTAGTATCTATAACACAAGTCTTACAGTGCTTACTTTGGGCTAGGCTAATTGGTATGAATGTAGAAAATATTACCTAAATCTAAAAACTACACTTACAATATTCATATATGTACTATTATCTTTACATATTATGTAAAAGTATTTTTACTACATTGTACGGATTGACAGAATACCACCGTTTCTGCTTAATAAGTGCGAACTTAGGAGAAACTTACACTTTTGAATAGCTTGGACATCTCAAAAACAACTTGGCACAACTGATGAAGACTTCTCTTATGGCATACCATGCTTATGTTTGCTCTTACGATACCGCCTCGTCATTTTAGGAAACTGTGTGGAGATTAATCGTGTTTTCGTGGTGCAGAAAAATTGTATCAGAGCCATATGTAAAGTTGGCCCTTTTAATTCATGTAGAGCACTTTTTCGGCAATTAAGGCTTCTAACGCTTCCCGCAATGTATATTTTTGAATCATGCTTTTTGATCTATTCACCATGAGACTATTTACTTTTTCAGAAACATGATTCTGCTTTTGCAAAAATATATCCAAATCGTAAATACTTTGCCAAAAACTGCTACAATATGGCCATAAAATTGTACAATGCTTTGCCCTTAAGTATTCTAGACTTACCACTAAATAAATGTAAAAATAGACTGTTTAACTTATTGTGTGATCTGTGTATATACAATATTAATGTATTTCTAAATATGAGAAAAAAAATATTATGTTATTGTGCTCCTAGTATTTATATTGGCATTGCGTATTATTATTATTTTAATTTAATTGAGACATTTTTAAAATTATAATTAAAATTTAATTGTAAAAAAATTGACATTGTAGTGATATTTTTATAAGAATTTAATTATGACATTGATTTATTCATTATTATTTTACTTGTTTTAACTGCACGCTGCATTATTTGACATAGCATTGGGACTGTTGAGAAGGGTGGGGCGAGCGACTCACAAGTGATTATTGAGGGTTTTTTTGCACATAATTTATATTTTATCCTGACGTTTCGACTCCTGTACAGGAGCTGTGATCTCTGGATGACTAAGTCATCTCCTTACAACTAAGTTGTTTTATTTAAATGTGCAATGTGCGCGGAAATGTAGGAACTAAATATAAATTCAGACTTATTTACATGGCGTAAGACTTGAAACTTAACCGATTCGTTGCTGATGACACGCCTGTCGTGCCATCTCTTTTTGTTCGTGTGGCGTTAGCCACTGAAACCGTGTCATTTTTAAATAGATCGAAATCAACCCAGAATAAAACTATCTTGATTTTTGACTTAAATCACGCGCGTAGCCTTCGTTTCTGTAATTGTATGTAGCAACGAATCGGTTAAACAATGGATATGGAATCGTGTATGACTCGAGAGCCTATACACGTGGCGAGTGAGGATCGTCTTAACACGTCCTTATTCGTCAGTTTAGGGACGAAAATATCTACGACCGTTCACTACACGGTCTCAAAATCAGAGGCAAAGAAATCAATTGGATTTCACGCGTAAGAGGAACTCCTTGATACGGTTACGATCCATGCTATAAGTGCTTTGAGATGAGCCACTCTATTCTATTGCATTTAGTCTTTATTGTTCGTACGTAATAAAATTAACGTAAATGTTATGACTGCTGTTATTTTGATATCAGAAATGTTTTTTCAAGATTAAGTAGACTGAATTGGGTGACCCTTCATTGGAGGCTCCTTTTATTGTGAAACAAAGATACTTACATACAGAATGGTATACAATTTAATCGTTCAGCTATGTCCTGCCATGGTAGCATATAATTGGAGTGGAGCGAGCGAAGCTACCATGGATCAGCTTCAATGGCGCAATGTCTGTTACGCCATAACTTCCCGAGTTCTTAGTTCTTAATATTTTTTGTGTGGAATCAAATCAACAGGCTTAGGGCCAGATTGTGACGGAGCCCGAATTTAGAAATTCGCAAAAATTCCCATCGATACAATTTTTTTTATCTTTTTTAGGTATTACGCTCCGCTCCAATATATGGTGCTAGCGTAGCTTTATGCTTAGCGACTGCATCGCCTAGTTTTATATGTTTTTTTTTAAGTACTAATCGACGAGCTTGTATGAAAGATCTGATTAGAGTTGAAAAAACGAGAGATGTCAGGATCGTGTACAGTGGAAATCTGTGATCTCTGCCTATCCCTGCGGGAGAAAGGCGTTATTATATCTATGTATGTAATTTTCCAGGTTAGATACAATAACTACTAGGCTAGACTACGAAGTCTAGACTACGAAAACTACTAAGATCCGGTTAGTACAAACGTTCATTTTTCCCATATTTTTATACGTTGCGGAAACGTGGACAAGTACAAGTTGAGAGGAGAGAGCTAGATGCTCTGGAGATGTGGTGCTGGAGGTGGATGCTGGGGATGTCATGAACCGAATTTCGCTCCAACATATCTATACTCCAAGAACTCGGAATTAAACAATGACTATCGGCGGTTGTGCAAAATCGTATTTTAAAATATTTTGAACACATTTCTCGATGCGACAACGACTCCATCGAGCGCCTCGTCGTACAGGGCAAGATAGAGGGCACCAGAGGCCGGGGAGGTCGCCCATGAGATGGACTGACCAAGTGGAGTCTGCTGTGAGTGCTCTCTGAACGAATGCAACAGGATGTCCGCCAGCAGGGAGAAATGGCGATCGTGAGGCAAGTAACATCTACCTCGGCTGAAGACCTCATGACCACGACCGCTCTGGCAAGAGCATAACGACGAAAAAAAATGCAAAAAACTTAATAAACACATGACAATTTAGCAGTTATGCACCATCTGAATATTAACAGTATGTGTCAATTTGATATTTAAAACATTAACCCCTCAATTTATTGTTTTGAGGTACACAAACAAATTAAAGTCGGAAACTTGTTAAAAAACGTTAGCATACTTAATCTAAATAATAATATTTAAATAGTCTACACAGCATGAGCGAAAATATAAACAGTGTACTAAAGCTTAAAATTGACAACAACTATTATAATAAAAACAAAAAAGGCCAATCATACACAAAAAAACAAAAGAAAAATGGGAAAGCAGTTAGTACATAAATGATATTGTCTGCTTTTTGTTGGCATTAGATTGAGGACCGTCTGGCTTTATTTAATCCATATAAAACCGTAGTTTCCAGAATTATAAAAGCCAAACGGTCCTCAACCTTATAAACTACTATTTCATATGGATTAAATAACTAAATTGGCGCAGCGACCCAAAAACAGTCTTGGCCTCCTATAATAAGAGCTTCCACCGGATTTGTGCTACGCCATCTCCTGCGAGTCAACTGCGTTGAGCTCTTGTAAGTCCTTTTCAACCTCGCCCCAGCGCGGTACCTGGGACGGCCAACTGGCTGACGACCAGTTGGTCATCCAAGGTATGGTTATATGTTTTTTATTTTTTATTTCATTGTAAGTAGGTAAGCGCTTGCCCGCTTTCTGGCCCGATGGTAAGCGATGATGCGATCTAAGATTGTGACGCGCTTGCCTAGAAGATCTATTCACTCGCGACTTTAAGACCCCTAAATTGTATTTATCAGGAAACACAGACTCAGGCAAAGATTCCACTTTTTAGCGCTACGTATTACAAAATTGGAACCAAAACGCTTAGTGAGACTCTTTGGTATATCAACCATATAACGGTGGCGCCTATTTGTAAGTCTGGTTGTCCGATGAAAAAATGGGGACGGCGGAACAAGGCTGTGCTATTCTGCTGCACACTCCGAAATGTATCCTATAAAAACGGATAGGCTAGCCACCTTCCGTCTATGTTCAAGGCTTTTCAGCTTGCTATTAAAAAGGTCGTGGTTGCTGATGAGCTACTTGGCGTTCCTCTAAACGGGCTCAAGCGTCTGGAGTTGGTATTGGGCGGAACCAATATTAGTATTAGTTGAAGTGGCATGTGGTGCGGGTCGTGACGTTACCTAAGATATGATTGAGCGAAGCGATGGCTGCATCAAGTATCATGCTCGTGAACGGGCGCTGCCTTAGGAGATGGGTCTGCTTTAACCTTCAGTATTATTGACATATAATTAACATACATCTTTGTTGCTTTCTTAAATTTGTCGTTTGTATTGCAATGTTTAGGGATACTTACCTAAAACAGATTCTAGTTGACTTTGTTGTAATCAACGATGTAATGAAATCATAACACTACTATTATTGTGATAACAGAATAATTTTGTTTTTTTTGTGGATTATTGTATAATATGCCAAGTTCATATTCCCAATTAACAGATCGTAAAGAATATTTTATGGAATCGTAATCTGCTTTATAAAACTGCCGTTTTTTAGTAGTAGGTGCAATTTTTAGAGGTATGGAGAAGGTCAATTTTAAATCAATTTCTAAAGGTTTATGATGAGGATCTTCGGGAACAAGCGGATGCTTACAATAACTAACCTTACAACTTTCGTTACTAAAAACCAGGTCTAATAATCTGTTATTTATATTAAAATGAGAGTTGTATTGTGATAATAAATTTAGGTTCATAAAGTCAGCTGTGTGACATGATAATCTATTATTATTCGTTTGTATATCTAAATTGTTAGACGATGTACTAGACGAGTACCACTGAGCATAGGAGACATTGTAATCACCGAGCACCAAAAAGGTGTCGTGGGGCTTAGTGTTTATAAATTCACTCACACGGTCATAAAAAGATGTTAATAGTGACTCATGGTTCGGGCCGTGGGCTATATAGGTAAGAATAATATGAAGGTATCGCTGAGTGATAGCGGTATCAGAGTGCCCGGAGTCGGCCGCCGAGCGAAGCGGCACAGTGATCCAAACCTCCTCTGGCGGTCCGGGAGCACGCATGTCGAATAGGTTCCGCGCACATAATTTACGACGCACGGCTATCAATACCCCCCCACCCCGTTCTTGGCCGGTCGAGACATAATTACGGTCACCTCGGAACACTTCATATCTGCTGTCGAAATATTCATTATCGTAAAAATTACTATTTAGCCAGCTTTCAGTAATACACACTATATCGTAATTAGTATTTAAAATATTCCTTAGAAAACTATGAGATTTAGTACGTAGTCCTCTCGCATTTTGGTAATAAATACTTAAATTATTGTTAGAGAGCATTTGGTATATAATTAGGTAGATACAAATGAAAATCGGTTCCACCAACATTAACAACACACAATTGACAATAAATGAAATATATTTTATTTATAAGGCACATAGAAAATGATAACATAATTTTGTTTTTGATATAAAATAAAGCTAAGAGGCACGACATTATGGTAAACAGTTTTAACATTATTAATAATTGAGGCAATAATAGTCATTTAATTTTAACAAGATCACTTTCGCATGAAATTAATATCACTTTAGACAATTCGTTTTTACGCACAAGTATTTTGCCGTCCGATAACCAAACAAAAGAATAATTTTTGTCCTTTGCCATAAGTCGGACTTGTCTGTACAATAACTTATTTTGAGGTGTTAGATGATCATTGATAAAGATCGGTTTTGATGGGCCATCTAGTCCTGCATCCACTGTAGTTAACCCGCGCCTGGCGCGTACTGCCGCCAGCATATCGGACTTCCGTTTTCTCTGCGTGAACCTCAAAATAATATTAGGTATGGACGATGAGCCCTGGAGTGAATTATTAATATTAGCATCATTTGCAGTTTTAGAGCCAAATCGTCGTACGCGATGTATATAATCAATATCTGTAGGGCACAAGGAAAAACCAATCTTGGTAGCTATATTTTGAACAATGTTCATCAGATTTTCGTTCTTTGTAGTGGGTATTCCAGTAATTTCGAGGTTATTAATTCTTCCCTGCTGCTCCCTAGCGCGCAGTTCTTCCGTTAGGCCTGCAACCGTGGATCTTAATTCTATTGTATCTTTTGTCAAAGATGCTATTTGGGCGTTATTATTTTCGTTAGAGGATTTAATCGATGAAATGTCATTTTTCAGTGCAATTTGCTCACCGGATAACTTTTTTATCGTTGCGTTGATATCTACTAGTTGATTCCTAAAGTCGTTGAAGTCTTGGCGTAATCCGTCCAGGGTGTTATTAAATTTTTCGTTTTGTATTTCTAGAGCAGCTTTTATGGAGTGCATCATTTTATTCTGAAAGTCAGATAGAAGTCCCTCATAATCACAGTGGCACTCAGGAACTTTCCTTTTTCTCTGTGACGTGTTAGAGGACGCCTCCTCACGAAGCTTTGTTAGATCAGGGTGAGATCCAGTGCTTTTTGGCGGTGTTCTTTTAACGCTCATTGTGGATGTTTTAAACTTTATTTAACACTTTAATAGTTTGAGATGGTCAGTTATTACGTATAATAAATAGAAATACGGTAGATAAAAAAAAAATAAGAATAAGACAGCACTATTGCAAGCTAACCGACTAGCTCCCACTCGGTCTCGACACAACTCGAACTCAACCGATACGTGACGAAGCGCGCCAGTAACGAGTGAGATGGTATTATGAACCGTCTCATGTGCACTTACTTGCATTTGCAATCACAGATATGCGATTTTCACCCGAATTGAAGACAGGCGGAATGGATGTATTTCTTTGAATTTGTTAAAATTAACTCCCAAGCGAATTGTAACGCGTCTGACTGCCAGAACATACCGAACCGTACTGTAATAATAATATAGAGATAACAGTTTCCCACTTTCTACGATCCTGAGATACGTCTCCCGCTTCTTCAACTCTCATCAGACCTTTCATACAAGCTCGTCGGTCAAAGATGCTTTTATCATAGTCTTCTTTAAGAACATCTCCTATTTAGTGTAGTAGTAAATTTCACCTTGGTCTTCTTCCTTTACCGACTTGCCGACACATTCGCCTCATAAACTTGTCAATCTTATCTATCAGCAATACTTGCATGGTCACTAAATATTGGATTGCCACTGCGAGACAACAGCTAAACTATTCAGCAGCACACGTTTATAATAAAGTTAACAAAATATTCAATATACCCCTAAGACTTATGTAGTTACAAAAAATTGGTTACTTACACTGAATTATGATACCACTGAATCACTTCTTTTGTAATTAACGCACACAGACATACACACACGTGTTACTCATATAAATACTTGTTTGTAATCGAGCTAAACCTGCAGGATGTTCAAAACAATATATACTCCTTTATTTATTTTTTCCAAACATTTTTGATATATTAAGTTTATTTATTTAAATGTACCCACTTTCCTATTTTCAGTTAATAGTTAGAAACCGTCGCTAATTTTGACGATTTGTAAAACAGTTGTGAGAAGACACTGATTGCCGTAACACAGGTACAATCCTAGCTCGGCTGTCAGGGACTTGTGGAATAAATGGTTATTATTATTATTATAATCTTCTTCGCAATAAATAAAAAGATAAAAGTGACTAAGCATTGGAGAACAGAACACGATTTCGGAAATTCGGAAACCGAAGTCACAAACTTTTCTTCGTTTCTTCCGCAATAGAATGTGTCCATTGTTAATGATGATTTCAAGAGCTATTACATTGGCGGAAGGCGACAATCGATAGTCGATAAGATGGCGGTCGCCGTGTGTAAACACTTCGAGCGGGCCAATTTGGACAACCGGATTCGTACTATTGGTAATTTAAACAGTAGGGTGAATGAATGTATACATTTATAAATGGCAAAGAACTAGTGCAGTAGAATGTTTTTTGTTTATCACTTTTTTATTACCAATTGACGACCGTTTGGTGCAATGGAAGCGATCCTGCCTTGCGTACCGACTGTCCTAGGTTTGAATCCCGGTAGGAGCAGATGTTTGTGTGATGAATACGAGCATTTGTACCTGAGTCATGGGTGTTAATATATATTTCTATAAATATTACATATCTATGTATCATATATGTATTTAAAATGTGCGCAAAATCCGTAAAAAAGTGTTTGATTCAAAAGTGTAATGTGCGCGGAAGTGTAAGAACGAAATATCATATATGTATATCTATCCGTTACCCTAGTATCTATAACACAAGTCTTACAGTGCTTACTTTGGGCTAGGCTAATTGGTATGAATGTAGAAAATATTACCTAAATCTAAAAACTACACTTACAATATTCATATATGTACTATTATCTTTACATATTATGTAAAAGTATTTTTACTACATTGTACGGATTGACAGAATACCACCGTTTCTGCTTAATAAGTGCGAACTTAGGAGAAACTTACACTTTTGAATAGCTTGGACATCTCAAAAACAACTTGGCACAACTGATGAAGACTTCTCTTATGGCATACCATGCTTATGTTTGCTCTTACGATACCGCCTCGTCATTTTAGGAAACTGTGTGGAGATTAATCGTGTTTTCGTGGTGCAGAAAAATTGTATCAGAGCCATATGTAAAGTTGGCCCTTTTAATTCATGTAGAGCACTTTTTCGGCAATTAAGGCTTCTAACGCTTCCCGCAATGTATATTTTTGAATCATGCTTTTTGATCTATTCACCATGAGACTATTTACTTTTTCAGAAACATGATTCTGCTTTTGCAAAAATATATCCAAATCGTAAATACTTTGCCAAAAACTGCTACAATATGGCCATAAAATTGTACAATGCTTTGCCCTTAAGTATTCTAGACTTACCACTAAATAAATGTAAAAATAGACTGTTTAACTTATTGTGTGATCTGTGTATATACAATATTAATGTATTTCTAAATATGAGAAAAAAAATATTATGTTATTGTGCTCCTAGTATTTATATTGGCATTGCGTATTATTATTATTTTAATTTAATTGAGACATTTTTAAAATTATAATTAAAATTTAATTGTAAAAAAATTGACATTGTAGTGATATTTTTATAAGAATTTAATTATGACATTGATTTATTCATTATTATTTTACTTGTTTTAACTGCACGCTGCATTATTTGACATAGCATTGGGACTATTGAGAAGGGTGGGGCGAGCGACTCACAAGTGATTATTGAGGGTTTTTTTGCACATAATTTATATTTTATCCTGACGTTTCGACTCCTGTACAGGAGCTGTGATCTCTGGATGACTAAGTCATCTCCTTACAACTAAGTTGTTTTATTTAAATGTGCAATGTGCGCGGAAATGTAGGAACTAAATATAAATTCAGACTTATTTACATGGCGTAAGACTTGAAACTTAACCGATTCGTTGCTGATGACACGCCTGTCGTGCCATCTCTTTTTGTTCGTGTGGCGTTAGCCACTGAAACCGTGTCATTTTTAAATAGATCGAAATCAACCCAGAATAAAACTATCTTGATTTTTGACTTAAATCACGCGCGTAGCCTTCGTTTCTGTAATTGTATGTAGCAACGAATCGGTTAAACAATGGATATGGAATCGTGTATGACTCGAGAGCCTATACACGTGGCGAGTGAGGATCGTCTTAACACGTCCTTATTCGTCAGTTTAGGGACGAAAATATCTACGACCGTTCACTACACGGTCTCAAAATCAGAGGCAAAGAAATCAATTGGATTTCACGCGTAAGAGGAACTCCTTGATACGGTTACGATCCATGCTATAAGTGCTTTGAGATGAGCCACTCTATTCTATTGCATTTAGTCTTTATTGTTCGTACGTAATAAAATTAACGTAAATGTTATGACTGCTGTTATTTTGATATCAGAAATGTTTTTTCAAGATTAAGTAGACTGAATTGGGTGACCCTTCATTGGAGGCTCCTTTTATTGTGAAACAAAGATACTTACATACAGAATGGTATACAATTTAATCGTTCAGCTATGTCCTGCCATGGTAGCATATAATTGGAGTGGAGCGAGCGAAGCTACCATGGATCAGCTTCAATGGCGCAATGTCTGTTACGCCATAACTTCCCGAGTTCTTAGTTCTTAATATTTTTTGTGTGGAATCAAATCAACAGGCTTAGGGCCAGATTGTGACGGAGCCCGAATTTAGAAATTCGCAAAAATTCCCATCGATACAATTTTTTTTATCTTTTTTAGGTATTACGCTCCGCTCCAATATATGGTGCTAGCGTAGCTTTATGCTTAGCGACTGCATCGCCTAGTTTTATATGTTTTTTTTTAAGTACTAATCGACGAGCTTGTATGAAAGATCTGATTAGAGTTGAAAAAACGAGAGATGTCAGGATCGTGTACAGTGGAAATCTGTGATCTCTGCCTATCCCTGCGGGAGAAAGGCGTTATTATATCTATGTATGTAATTTTCCAGGTTAGATACAATAACTACTAGGCTAGACTACGAAGTCTAGACTACGAAAACTACTAAGATCCGGTTAGTACAAACGTTCATTTTTCCCATATTTTTATACGTTGCGGAAACGTGGACAAGTACAAGTTGAGAGGAGAGAGCTAGATGCTCTGGAGATGTGGTGCTGGAGGTGGATGCTGGGGATGTCATGAACCGAATTTCGCTCCAACATATCTATACTCCAAGAACTCGGAATTAAACAATGACTATCGGCGGTTGTGCAAAATCGTATTTTAAAATATTTTGAACACATTTCTCGATGCGACAACGACTCCATCGAGCGCCTCGTCGTACAGGGCAAGATAGAGGGCACCAGAGGCCGGGGAGGTCGCCCATGAGATGGACTGACCAAGTGGAGTCTGCTGTGAGTGCTCTCTGAACGAATGCAACAGGATGTCCGCCAGCAGGGAGAAATGGCGATCGTGAGGCAAGTAACATCTACCTCGGCTGAAGACCTCATGACCACGACCGCTCTGGCAAGAGCATAACGACGAAAAAAAATGCAAAAAACTTAATAAACACATGACAATTTAGCAGTTATGCACCATCTGAATATTAACAGTATGTGTCAATTTGATATTTAAAACATTAACCCCTCAATTTATTGTTTTGAGGTACACAAACAAATTAAAGTCGGAAACTTGTTAAAAAACGTTAGCATACTTAATCTAAATAATAATATTTAAATAGTCTACACAGCATGAGCGAAAATATAAACAGTGTACTAAAGCTTAAAATTGACAACAACTATTATAATAAAAACAAAAAAGGCCAATCATACACAAAAAAACAAAAGAAAAATGGGAAAGCAGTTAGTACATAAATGATATTGTCTGCTTTTTGTTGGCATTAGATTGAGGACCGTCTGGCTTTATTTAATCCATATAAAACCGTAGTTTCCAGAATTATAAAAGCCAAACGGTCCTCAACCTTATAAACTACTATTTCATATGGATTAAATAACTAAATTGGCGCAGCGACCCAAAAACAGTCTTGGCCTCCTATAATAAGAGCTTCCACCGGATTTGTGCTACGCCATCTCCTGCGAGTCAACTGCGTTGAGCTCTTGTAAGTCCTTTTCAACCTCGCCCCAGCGCGGTACCTGGGACGGCCAACTGGCTGACGACCAGTTGGTCATCCAAGGTATGGTTATATGTTTTTTATTTTTTATTTCATTGTAAATAGGTAAGCGCTTGCCCGCTTTCTGGCCCGATGGTAAGCGATGATGCGATCTAAGATTGTGACGCGCTTGCCTAGAAGATCTATTCACTCGCGACTTTAAGACCCCTAAATTGTATTTATCAGGAAACACAGACTCAGGCAAAGATTCCACTTTTTAGCGCTACGTATTACAAAATTGGAACCAAAACGCTTAGTGAGACTCTTTGGTATATCAACCATATAACGGTGGCGCCTATTTGTAAGTCTGGTTGTCCGATGAAAAAATGGGGACGGCGGAACAAGGCTGTGCTATTCTGCTGCACACTCCGAAATGTATCCTATAAAAACGGATAGGCTAGCCACCTTCCGTCTATGTTCAAGGCTTTTCAGCTTGCTATTAAAAAGGTCGTGGTTGCTGATGAGCTACTTGGCGTTCCTCTAAACGGGCTCAAGCGTCTGGAGTTGGTATTGGGCGGAACCAATATTAGTATTAGTTGAAGTGGCATGTGGTGCGGGTCGTGACGTTACCTAAGATATGATTGAGCGAAGCGATGGCTGCATCAAGTATCATGCTCGTGAACGGGCGCTGCCTTAGGAGATGGGTCTGCTTTAACCTTCAGTATTATTGACATATAATTAACATACATCTTTGTTGCTTTCTTAAATTTGTCGTTTGTATTGCAATGTTTAGGGATACTTACCTAAAACAGATTCTAGTTGACTTTGTTGTAATCAACGATGTAATGAAATCATAACACTACTATTATTGTGATAACAGAATAATTTTGTTTTTTTTTGTGGATTATTGTATAATATTTTAAATGTCGTTACTTCTATTAAAGCTGACGAGTTTTTTGCGCTCCTTCTTGTCAGTTAAAAGACGACCTAATGTCCTGACGGGTGGTAGGTAATAATGTTGGACGATTTAAAACAACTTATTTTAAGCGCAAATAAGTTATTTTTCATTTCATATGCTTGTTTCACAGCACCTTCCTTCATCCTCTTATATGAATTAAATGCACCAATAAAAACGTCCATATCCACGTTCGTGTACATGTTTAATTAAGTTCACTAGAGTGAAAAGTATCATCAATTATTAATAGAAAGGTGTTTTATTCGTGGAAAGGTCAAACGGTTACTTTTTTCGGTCGTCCCTGCATTAAATCCTTATTTATATGCTTTTTAAACCTTCAATGTTTGTGTCGCTTTATAGGAAAAACATTTTGAACGTAATGCAATAATGAATATCAAGATATCCATTGGACGTATTTCCATGGTAAGGATCCAACTCACAACTTCACTTAAATTGACGTAAGTATATCAAAACGGTATACTTTCACGTCACGAAAACAGCTGTAGCATATAGAAAGTAGCATAAGTAGAAAATGACCCTTCGCTCTGACATTTTACTACAGCTTGTTTTCGTGAAGTGAAAGTATAGTAGTAGAAAAGGCCATTTTGGTATACTTACTTCAATTTAAGTGAAGTTGTGGGTTGGATCCTTACCATGGAAATACGTCCAATTAGGTCTTGATAGTTTTATAGGAAGTTCGCCCGGATCGAATCCCGCTTTACACTTGAGACATCTGGATGTTTTTCTTGTATATTTTTAATATATATAAAAATTTAGCAGTTTAAATGCTTATATAACAAAAAAATAATAAGCATTTTACATTTTTTTACAAACATTTAATTGAACACGGATCTTAAAATGAAGTTGAAATATCCGAATTGAATACAAAAACGTGAATTAACGTGGTTAACCGATTCGTTGCTGATGGCACGACTGTCGTGTCATCATTTTTTTTGCGTGTGGCGTTAGCCACTGAAACCGTGTCATTTTCAAATCGATGATAAATCCTTCAAATCAAGTTTTAGGGAAATCAACCCAGAATAAAACTATCTTCATTTTTCACGTAAATCAAGCTCGTAGCCTTCGTTCCTGTAATTGTATGTAGCAACGAATCGGTTAAAGATCCGTTTTAAATTACTTATTTCTATAAATTAATAATACATCAACTTGAAAAACGATTTATACATTTAAGTTTTTAAGTATGACCGTTTAGTGCCATGGTAGCGATCCTGTCTTTCGCACCAATGGTTTTTGGTTCGAATTCCGGAAGGGGCAGATGTTTGTATGATTCGAGCATTTGTACCAAAGTCATGGGTGTTTATTACATATCTATGCATATATGTGTGTCTATCCGTTAGTCTAGTATCCATAACACAAGCCTTACTTACTAATTGGTGTGAATGTAAGAAGTATTTATTTGTTTTATTTAAATTGTTATAGAAATTATTATTAAAAATAAATCAACTTGTCTCGAATGAAGGGCGGGGATCGAACCCACACCCTTTCGCTATCCGAACGAGTTCTCTTCTAATTGATCTACCTACCTACTAATACGTATAACATCGAATGTAATACATTTAAAACTATTATATATATACTATACATAGTATATACTATACAATCGATAAGGAAAACAGCTAAGTTATTTTTAATTTGTTACCGCGACCTTGACAATCTCGTCCCGGTAGTTCCATTAAGTGTACTTGCCCGGATGGTGAGAGGTTGTGAGTTCTAGTCCCGCCAGAAACCTAAATCTATAATCTAAGATCACAGTGGTTTGTGTGTTTGTCTGTCCGCTCTTTTTCCCGCTCTTTTTCCATTGTATCAATTATCATTACCATAGCAACGCGTTCACCGCAAGTAGTTCGTAAACCGGACGCTAGATGGCGCTTACGGAAAAATATTTAATAATAGAAAAATTTAAGAATTTTGTCCACCCGTGCGAAGCCGGGACGGGCTGCTAGTCTATAATCTAATAACACAAATTTGTTGTTTGTGTGTTTGTCTGTCCGCTCTTTTTCCATTGTATCAATTAACGTTACCATAGCAACGCGTTACCGTGTCAGCTAGTTTAAATATAAGACAATATCACGTATGTTATGGAATTCAGAAAAAACGACGGTACCCCAACACCCAGACCCGAGCCATTAGACAAAAGTTCGTTTTTTACATTGACCCGACCGGGGATCGAACCCGGGACCTTAGAGTGACATTACCATGAAAACCGGTATGCGAACCACTCGACCACGGAGGTCGTCAAAATCAAGTAATTTTTTGAAGTGAAAACTTCTTTAGCGGCGTTCTGCACTTTTTGGGATGGGTAAAAAATGTTTAACTCGAGTCGGAACACGTGACCTGATCGAAAATTCGTAAGACGGAGGAACAGTAGACCGCCGGCGCGGCGTAGGAGAGGAAGTAATATGCCCTCTCTTTCTACCGCGCGGCAAAAATGTATGCCTGCTTCTGCTGTTTCGTTTAAGAGGCGCAGGGCGCTTGCGCGAGTGTGCATGTGTGCTTGTGTGTTTGTTGTGTACGATAGCACATTAAATGAATATTGTATTTTACCACATAAATGATAGTACTTTTATACTGATAATTAAAGCAATCCGTGCGAAATTATTCCCTAACCATTCCAAAATGCACAATAATATTTATGTCTTCACTTCTACTGGGGCTCCCGGAGTGCAACCCGTTGTTTTTTATTTTTTATTATTATCTCTGAAGATATACAATAGATATAATATAATATGTACGTAAAAGAAAATTATCAAAGGAGCGGATTTGTGTGTTGTAGAATGAGGAAAATAGACATAATTGTTAATTTATTTTATATACATCAAATTGTTTTATTTTTACATTTCATTCAGTTATTAAATTCTCACTACGATTACATTGTATACTACTGAGTCTACTACCAGTTCGGAGATGGGAGGCCCTTCCGAGACGAACTAGCGAAAGAAACTCGGGCAGGGGGACCGACCTCCATCTCACTTACCTTTTATTACAAAATTATGCAACATTAAAGTAAAATTTTCTTTTACTACCAACATAACGTAAAAAAAAATAGAAACCAGGCTATTAACCCAACGTATTCTTTTCTTTTTAATAATTATAGCCTTTGTTCATGAGTGTATTTTTTCCGCCCTTAGTGACGTAGGCACTCTCCGGACGCGGGGGAGAGAGACAGCGAATCCTAAACGGATACATCAGCCGACCCGAGAGGTTATGTCAGACTTGTACTGACTAAACACCATCTTGTAGTGCCATAGCCTAGGAAAGCTGTATAGGCTTCATCTAAGCGACCGCCTTGAGGGACCCCGCGGCGGCGCAATTCATGAGTGCGTTTTAACAACCCATTTTAAACTTTTCAAAGGGTCTTTCAGTCAGCTTCTGTGGAACTTTAACTGCTGGATTCTCTCTCTCTTACAATTGAGGGATTTGATAGCTCGATTGGTAGAGTACCTCCTCACCTATATAGCGGCGGTAAAAGGGCTCGAATCCCACCCGAAGCTCTGAGATAATTTTTGTGATAATTCCTTTAGATTTCAATATATGTTAACTTTTTTATTACTGCCAAATAAATATTTAGACAGTTAATTGAATATTAATTCTTACACTTCCGCAGACATTACACATTTAAATAAATAACTTATTTAGAGGTTTTTGCGCTTCATTTATATTTAATCCTGACGTTTAGACTCCTTTATTCCTGTAAAGGATGGCAATAATAGCAAATATAAATTATGCGCAAAAAAACCCTTAAATCAGTTAATTGAATTTAATGCAATGAAAACGTACTGTTTCAAATACAAAATGTATAAATTTATTTCATTTCATAAGCTATTACAAGTGGCTCAATTTCGATATTTACTTCTCCGTCTCTTGTTTTTCATTTAATTATTTACAGCAACCTAATACTTCTTTAATAATTGGGAAACTTGTTTTATAAGACAAAGCTTTGATCTGTAGGCTCCAGAGCTAGCTATCTGATTATATCTGTACACCGCATCGCATCGTTGAACACGGATGCGATTTTAAAACACACGACTTAAAATCCGTACAACGAACGGTGGGCAAAATGTTTAATGGCGAATATTTTTTTTACATTCACACCAATTAGCCCTGCCCAAAGTAAGAATTGTAAGGCTTGAGTTACGGTTACTAGGGTAACGGATAGACATACATTATATAGATATGTCATATACTTATAAATGAATATAAATTACTTTGACTCGGGTATTTGCAGGCGCTCGTACGTACTCAGGACCGATGCGAAAGGCAGGATCGCTACCGTGGCACCAAACGGCTGTCAGATAAGCCTAACACCTACCGAAAATCTTTTGTAGAGCTAATACAGAAATGAAATAATACATCATACTAATTCAAGAATAGTTTATTTTTATTTTTTATTTTGATTGGGTTCTCTCTTGATCTCAATCAAGCCCTGGGGCCAAGACAGAATCTACGATGGAACGAGCTAGCCCAGAAAGTGCCCAATCACCCTGGCTTTGTAAACGGACAGGTTAAAGTGCTCGGAAATATAAACGCAGGGAAGGAGTTCCCCAATCATTTGCCGGCGCATTATGATAGATATTGAGAAACGCTTGGTACGACAGGTAGGAATAGCAACCAAGAAATAAAATAAATTACATACGAATATAGTAAAAGGAATTAAAACTAATTTTTAATAGTTCTTTCATTTTATCTAAATGTGTGGACTTAAATATATTATTGTTTAAATTGTTTTAATTTAAAATGTTTTTGTAAACATGGTAACTGTTTTTGAAAAATGGCTGCTCATAATAAAGGTATTTTATTGTATTATATAGGTATAGCTTGTATTGCAAACGTTCCAGATAGATAAAAAATTTTAGTGAGAACGGGTCATAATCGGATTGGATGCATGCCGTTATGTGCAGCAATTTTAAAAAGCTTGTATAAGAAGAGTAGACTCTATACATGTGTTTGTGTCAATCTAAACTAGTAATTGATTCCTATTTTAAATGGGTTTATTCGCAATAGGTGCAATTAATATCAAAAAAGTTTGATATTTCAAAATAATTGATAACAATAAAAGAACTTATGTTATGGATATTCGATTTATTTTACATTGACCCGAGCGCTTGATTTATTCGCCAATACTACATCTCTTCACTGAAAAATACACCTAACACACCTACAATACGATTACAAAATCCAGAGCAACATGACAAACGGATGCGGCTTGAAACTTGAAATTTTCATAAGATAAATTATTATAATGGAAAAAATTGAAATTTTCAATTTGAAAACCATGACTTTAGAACAAAGGCTGCTCATCACATTTTAACCATATGCGTTGCCAGTATTTGAATTCCGTACTTTTGGTGCAGACGGTGGAATCGCTACCGTTGCACCTAGCGGTGGTCATATTATAAAATAATTTCAATTCAACTCAAATTACGTCGCCACGGTTCCCCCGAGGCGATCGCTTATATAAAGCCTACTAAGCCTTCCTAGGCTATGGCACTTTCTAGGTAAATTTAGTCAGTACGAATCTGACATAACTCCGAAGCCAGGTCGGATTATCCATGCAGGGTTCACCACTTTCCCTGCGTCCGGAGGGTGCCTTAGTTGCCTAGAGCGTAAAAATAATTCAATTTAAATAATTTATTGCGGAAAATTATGATCCATAGTATAGGTAGAAACAAAAAATACTTATAAGCTAAAATTAGTTTGTATAGAGAGAGAAATATAAATAATATAATATTACAAAATTAATCATGTCGTCGCGTCGTGTAGGTTCGTTATCCTGGCCCGTATGTACCCATGACCTGGATACCGGTGGATGGGGCACGTTTATTGCACTTTTTATGCGGACGAGGATGACTGGTGACATCCGACACTCTTTCTATTTTCACTAAACAAGTAGAGACTTGTTTTTTTTCTTTAAACTAAAACAAAGTATGAGTATTCGAACGTGTTACTATTTTATGGATTAATAATAAAAATATTAACTTTTTACGGAAGCCTACAACGCTGTTGACTTTTTTTTATTTAAACCTTACACGTGATCACCATATGACTAAGGTAATGGTTGTCATACATGTTCCTAACTACTTAATGTAATTAAAATCAAAATTTTATTCTATTTTATTGTTTTATTTTGCAATTTTATTTAGTTATGTTATTAAAATTCTTCTATTTTACTAATTATTTTCTTTTATTCATATGCTTCTTATTAACAGCCTTCGCTCCATGCGTAATAAATAGCATAGTAAGTCCAACATATAACAGTGGTAGGTTGAATCCTTCGGGATTCAAATGAATCAAAAAAGAGTGCTAATACCAATATTTAATCGGGCAAGATCCCAACTACAAACACAAATTGAAAAAAAGACCTTATTAATTTATTTACAAAGAGCTTTTTGAAGTTAAGACTTCTTTTTATAAGAGTTTTGGCACATGAGTTTCTTGCCCGATTCTTCTCATGTTAGCCCCTACGTTCGGAATCGGGTCGCTCGTGGCGATTATGATATGCTTAAATTGTAACTTAGAAATAATATTTAACTAATAACAGAGTTGATGACATGTTATAATTCCTTGAATTCAAACTAAACAGTTTTGGTTTTATTTTGGTTCATAGGAATATATATAAATATCCATGACTGAGGTACGAATGCTCGTGTTCATCACAGGACGGGGATCCGGGACTCGAACCCAGGACTGTCGGTGCTCAAGGCATGATCGCTACCGTTGCACCAAACAGTCGTTAATTTTAAAATATATCTATGTATCATATATAAATATATGATACAAAGATATATTTTAAAATTGACAAACAAAACAGTCTTACATAAATGTAAGATTACTATTATTGTATTATATACTTTGTTACAACAGTAACCTACCATTTCTCACAAATATATTTTACTGTAGTGTTATTCTGGTTTGTAAATGTAATAACATTTATATGTTACTGTCGATGTAAAGACAAGCTAGCAATGCCCAGGTATAGGCTCCTTAAAATAAGCAACTCCTTTGCAGGTCACTGTATACGAATGTACAACACGCTGCACACGTTACACGTGCATGACTTGTCAGTTAATAAATTTAAAATTTTAATTAAATCTCAGTTATGCAAAAAGGATTATTACAGTGTTAAAGATATTTTGAATGATAAGGCAGCGTGGACCTAAAAGAAATGAATTGCTCGTTCTCTGAATCGTTTTGTAATATACACAATTTATAAGACATTTGGTGATTTTAAGAGTTTTGGCACATGAGTTTTTTGCCCGATTCTTCTCATGTTAGCCCCTACTTTCGGAATCGGGACGCTCGTGGCGATTACATGCGCGGCATCAACTCCGCGGATGTACTCGCCGCTAGCGCACGGGCTATCTTTATTATAGTAGAATATTTCCTTAATTTTGTAAAATTGACGATTTTAAGTGCCCGCAAGGGCCTATGAAATAAAGTAATTTTGATTTTGATTTTTTGACTTCAATAAATCATGAAAATAAGTGTGTGTGTCAACTCTGACGCATGACTGAAGATTACTCGTTAAGAACAATTGTCTTTGAACAGGCACAGATAATAAAACAAAACTTCAATATAAAAATGAAAGGAGCACACGATAGGTTGCGTGCACGGAACATGTACCGTGTTCGTTCACTAAATTTTGCTCTTCATAGTTTTTTCATACCGGGCGCCTCATATGAAAATCAATTCTTAAGGAGTAAACTCCATATTACCACAATTCTTGTTCATAAAATGGTTCAAATTTGTTGATTCAAACTGTTATACAATACACCAGTAACAGTAACTCTGTGTTTAATATCGCTTGACCCTATTTAGGACACCCAGCTGTTTAGCTACAGTTTGAGCCTATGTTTTACTACCTAAATTTTTCAGTTCAAGATCAAATTAAATTAGTCTCAAATGTCAGGCGGGACACTAACCTACATCCCATCCCTATCCGGGAGAGTACTAATCCAGTTCTTCCAACTCCCATCTGACATTTTAATTTTTTTCTACAAATATTTTTTTATTTGTTATGAAAATGTTGTTAAAAATACATTCACGGACAAAGTTAATTACAAAATCTGTATTAATTTAAAAAGCAATCACGCGTGGAGTGAGTAACAGTATAACAAAGACAAAAATGTTTTTTATTAACTTTTTAGTTGTAAATCAAAAGTATTTAAAACTTTTTGGACGTATACGTAATGCCAAAACATAAACAGACCTCATCTAATTTCTTACGGCTTCTTCTCGGTACAAAGTCTTGCGACATAGAATTTACGGAGCCATGGCGGTATGGCGGTATGGCCTAGTTGTTACCAGGATACTCCCACAAAGTATCAGGAAAAATTATTGATATAGTAGAAATAAGATATGCAATAAGAAAGTAATTTTTATCCCTTTCGAACGATAACATTTCGAATGAAAGTCGTCTGTACTGCAGAAAAACCATTAATTTCGAAAACCTTGGCTAAGAGTAATTTATTATAACTGATGTATTATGTGCCTTACGCTAATTAAATAACAATCTAATCAATAATAAATAATTACATATTGTAACCTAATTATTAACATGTTTAGTGGATTTTGATGGAACCTGGTGTCTACAAACACCATATTTTGATTCAAAATTGATTGATTGAGTTTCTTTCGCCAGTTCTTCTCGAAGGACCTCTAAATATCCGAACTGGTGGTAGACTCAGTAGTGTACACGGTAATCGTAGTAAAAATTTAATAACTAAATGAAATGCAAAATAAAACCTATCAGTTAGGAACGTGCCTGATTCAAATATTGTAAAGGTAGTAGAAAATATATATCGACCATTGGCTTAGTCATCCTGTTATCAAGGCTTATGTAAAGAAGTCGAAACTTCAGGATTAAATATAAATTATGCGCAAAACCCGAAAAATGTTGTTTTATTCAAATGTGTTTTATGCACGGAAGTGTAAGAGCTAAATTTGATTGATTCATTCGTTTCATTCAATCAGGATTTAAAAGAAAGCGGAAGAAGAGTCAAGGTTATGAAATAGACAGTGAAACCCCTACACGCTTGACATGATGAGATTCGATAGAATCTTCAGGACCCTGTTGTAGTGTGTGTACGAATATGTCTAACACACACATCTCTTCCCATATATAAACTCATTACAGGACTACAATAAATGAGTTCATGATCGCAGTCAGACCTATTATTTACATCCCGAACCGGCCACATTGCACTGTGAAGTGTGAAGAGTTGGTGTGCCGAAGAATATATCGCGTAAACGTTATATTGGGTTAAGAAAACAATATCATCACGAGTTGTTTGTCTATGTCTCCAGAATTTCAATCAATTTGCACAAAAGGATCGCTTTAAGCCAGCTTACTGACAATAGGTCAGCAGTGTTCGATAACCAGAGACAATAGCCAAAGATAACAGATAATAGTTGATATTATATACAAATAGAAAAGAAAAACCACCTTCTGCAATAATAATAATATTTCTCACATTCACACAAATTAGCCTAGACCAAATTAAGCACTGAAAGAAAGAAAGAAAGAGAAAACATTTATTGACACACAAACACAGAGTAAACAAAGATAGGAGATAGAAACAAAAAATAAGGGATGAACGATGTGAACAAAAGAAGAAAAAAATCTAATGTTTGGGGTCAATAAATACCCCGTCTCAGCATTTTACCTCTGTGTCATTAACAGCTGGGCAGAATAGACACAGAGGCGCTGTTATTCTGACAGGGATCAGTGATAAAAAGAAAAAAGAGCAACACTGCAAGTCTTGTGTTATGGATACTAGGTAAACTTATAGACATACATATAATGATTTATAAATAACATATATTCATAGAAACATATATATTAATATCCATGACTCAGGTATTTATACCTCCAACATCTGCTATTTCCGGGACACGAACCTACGCTCGTCAGTGCGAAAGACAGGATCGCTACCGTTGCACCAAACTGATGACAAACAGATATGTCGTTCGAACAAAAAGACAAAAATAGTATATTGTTCTTCATTGAGAAAGCGATTACCGACCAAGGCCGAGCCACAGGAGAGGGTTTTATAAGCTCTAGATATCGGGAGCCGCACTTTCTTTTGAGTGATCATAAAAAAGCTATATTACGCTGCATCTACGAGACAAATAAAAGAAATAACTTCTAAGATAAATTATTATAATAGAAAAATACTAGAAAAAATCGACTCGGGTCACAAGTGAATCTCAGGCGGGAATCGAACCCGCAACCTTTGAAGAAATAACTGCTTTAACCAAATCTGAAAATTAAGGCGCATTTTGTATACTTATTTGACGCTGTCATTATAAAATCATCGCGTAGTTATTTATTTACTTACATAGACAATATGAAATCTCATTTTATCTACACATATAAATAAAATTGGAGTGTCTGTTTGTAGTATTGAAATATCCCTTTTTTACTACACGGATATGAATATATATACGGTACAAACACCAAAATAACATGTTTTACAATTTTTGTCTGTCTGTTTGTTCCGGCTAATCTCAGAAATGGCAGGACCGATTTTGACGGCACTTTTATTGGCAGGTAGCTGATGTAATAGAGAGTAACTTAGGCTACTTTTATATTAGAAAAATTCTTTTTTTATACAAAAATAATATTTCTGCCGCAGCAACGCGTGCCTGGGTCAGCTAATTTTAGAATATAATCTATGCAGATGATATTTTGGCGGGAACGGGGAGCGTCACGCTTGTGGTTTTGTTTCTCTTGTTGAAATTAGTGTTGTAGTGGATATTAGTGCGTAATAATGGTGGATTATTAACCACTAAGTGTTTGACGAGAGTGTTGCCAAGTGTAACAAAGCAACGGAAGTTGTCGTTTCCTCCTCTCTCAAGAAGTTTCAGAGGTTTCAGTAAAACCTCACACATTTACTGATTTCCAGGAAAAGACATATTTCACTGTTCATACATCGTCAACAAATTAAGAGATTACTCAAGAACTACCATTTATGTATATTAATTTGACACTGGCTAAATGCACAAATCGTGCAAGTCACAAAAAAAGAAAAAAATCATTATTCATTAGAATTTCGAAATAAGAACTTTTTGTATGTTGCGTTTTGTTTTTATAATGTTCAAAATTTAAAACAACAAACCGAATATTTTTGGTTATTATTTATGATAATCAAGACGTTCTATTTGACCTGTTTTTGCATAAGTAACAACGTATTTTACGAGCAGGTGTAATATAAAATAAATATTTTATAGCTGTTATTGATAATTATCCAACAACTAAAGTTAAATCAAATGTGCTTCAATAAGATATTTATAGTATTAAATCCTGTAACGGTCACAATGTCACATTAGGGATCAGTGTAAAAAATCATGACGTTCGTGTTTGATATTCATTATCTACACATTTTACGTCATTCATTCATAATCTTGTTAAAACGGATATACGTAAATAATTTGCCAAGAAAATATGTAACGTTTATGGCTTATATCATTGGTTGATTTCATGTTTATAAAAACTTATGTTAAAGAATTGACGTCACTATAATCATAAAATTAAAAAAAACACTGCTTTAATTTTATAATAGCTGACCCGGCTACACGTTGCTGTGTTACAAGTGAAACCTATCTTATGTCCTAAGTCGTAGCAAATCCAGAAAAATAAAAAAAGAATCATCAAATTCGGTTTAGTAGTTTCGGGGTTCATCTCGGTCAAACATTTGACAGGGAAATTATATATATATATAGATTTGACGTATGAGCGAATTAAATAACATAATAAATAACTTATTTTAAAAACTGGACAAGGAAGTAAAATTTTCTAGTAAGTACGCGGGAAATTGTAAGAAATATCAACTTAACATTTTTTTTTAATTACTAAATCATCGTAAATGGATATGGGTGGATCTTATGCTTTACGAATGGATTGACTGCAAAAAGGACGTGGCGATCTGTTCTTAGATACTTATATATTAAGAAAAAAATTAATCATGAAATAACAGATGCCAATATGATATTAATGTTGGTAAAGATGTATAGTTAAATTTCTTAACATTCCAGTAAATTAATAAGCATAACTGTTATTTCATTGTACATACATATTAAACTTGATTGAGTAAATTAAATAAAATTGTAAATGCAAATAGGAACCTTATAATTTAGCTACCTATAACTGTAAGATATAGTTTTTTTTTCATTGACTTTTAAGATAGTATGTTGGACATATAAGTTACACGTATGTAGAGCACGAACCGCCAAGTAGTGTAATAACACTTAAGATATACTCACATAGGGTCGTCTGCGGTTAGGCTGAATGAAATCAATTATCTGCACACACAACACAATTACAATATACCACTCTACCATACGAAAATGTATCTATCATCTTATTACGTCCCTTCAAATGATCGCAGCATATTGTTCACAATATTCACTTCTCACAAAAACTTATAGCAGTTTCGTCCGCCATTGTTATTTTATTTATTTATGTACTGGCATTTAATTTGCGGACGAATCACGCCTTAATTTTATTTTTTTTTAATTTTTTTTAGTTACTTTTTAAGCAGCGTATGCTAACTGGCTGGTGAAGACTGGGCGTTCGGAAAAGCGAGCGGCGCGCGCAATCGGAACGATGTTCACGCCAATGCGCAACGCAGAGTGGCCGACTTCAGCCCGGTGGTTTGACCTAAATTTGGGTACGCTGAATAATTTTGGAAATGGCAACGCTTTTGGTGCACGCACATCCATCTAACCGTTATTATTAGAGGGGAATGATGCATCGAGTGCATTCGGAAATGACTTAACAAATAAAACCGGAAAGAGTTTTCAAAGCTTTTTATTTTGTTATTTAAATATTTATCTGTTACATTAATATATTTAAATAAATTATTTTGGGTTTGGGTTCAAGTACCGCCAGACTCGAAACAAATTGATTTTTTCTTGTGAAAATTTATTTTTAAAATTTATTAAATTTGGTTACTTGAGTAACTTTCAAGCTTTTAAGGTGATGATTATATAAAAAACGCCATCGAAATTGGATTTCATTTAATTATTCGTCACCTAAGTATAGTTGTTACTATTGTAGTTTATTATTTAAAAGAAATCGATAAATTCAAGATTAATTATTTAAGTCAACATACAGGAGTTATTCACATATTAGTTTATTAAATATACATCACAACTGAAAGTCAATTTATAATAAATAGTAAATTCCAGACAACCCACACCGATTAAAATTTTCAAATAAATTGGGAAATTTGAAATTTGGTTTACGATACGTTTTTAACTTTGTATATTTCGAGTTATTTAAAAATATTACACGTATTGAAGTTAAACTTATGATTATGTCATTTAATTTAGTGTAATCTATGATAATCCGCCGGTTGTCAGTGTCAAACGAAAATGCGATATACAATTTAGAATGGAGATTTACGTCTATGAAAAAACTAAAACCTTACATAAACTTATGATATTACTAGCTTTAACCCGTGACTTCGCCCGCATTAAAAAAGTATCCTATGTTACTTCTAATACCTCCGAGAATATATGTACGAAGTTTCATGAGGATCGGTTTAGTAGTTTTTGCGTGAAAGCATAACAAACAAACTTATATTATCATTTATAATATTAGTAGGGATGTAATGAAATGGATTAATATATGATAGTATTTCATTATAATTGTTTTCATATTTGTTATGTTTTGAAACTTTAACCAAGTAACTACCTAGTGACTATTTTTGTTGGAAAAAAGAAAGTAATTGTTAATTAATTCACAGATATAATAATACAACTTATCCTCACATTGTTATGGTTAATTCAATAACAATTTAGCAGTAGCAAAAGTTAACTAAAGAAACATATTCACGACAAACTAACTCCGTCATTAAACGAATTACGTAGCAAAAAGTTTATTTTGCTACGAACTACGAAAGGTCTACACAGTAGTGGATACACGTAGCTCGTAGCGTCTACGAGACCCCAGAGAGCGTAGCTGTGTTAATATCTTTTTACATAGTTTTGAAAAGCTTTGTAGGTCAAAGCTGTAATGGAACTTTTTTATCTTTATATATCTTTGTTTGATGTAACGATCTTACCGTTCGCACTAACTGTCCTAGGTTCGATTTCGAATTTGTACATAAATTATGAGTATTTATATGTGTTTTTATGTATATTACGTATGTATTCCTAGTATCTATGACACAAACCACATAGTGCTTACTTTGGGTTAGGCTAATTGGTGTAAATATAGTCAATCCACCAGTCTGAATGGATATACGGTATTGTGTGATACAATACCGTACTTTGATGGAAAAAATAACTATCAGTTTTATTAAATTTTATATTTTTTATTTAATAATAAATCAAATGTAGCAAAATAAGGAATACCAAAGAATATACTAGGTCGATGCAGTCGCCAAGCATAAAGCTTCGCTAGCACCATATATTGGAGCGGAGCGTAATACTAAAAAAAATTCAATAATGTTTAGTGAATTTTAAAATTCCATAAGAATTAAAACTTTCAAAAAACGCGAGGGATGGGAAATCCCATTGAGCCAAAGTTTTTTGGTCACAACTTTTTTATTTTTGCGAATTTCAAACATCGGGCTCCGTCACAATCTGGTCCTAAATGTGTTAATTCGATTCCACTCAAAAAATATTAAAATCGGTTAATAATTCGGGAAGTTATGGCGTAACAGACATTTCGTCATTGAAACTGATCCATGGGAGTTACGCTCGCTTCGCTTGCTCCGTTCCAATAAGATAAAAAATAAAATGCTTTTTATTCGTTATGAGCATTTACAATGCATATGAAAGTCAACTATGTCATGGCTTCGTTAGTCCTACTATAATGACATGGGCATGGAACCAAACCTCAGGCTTTGTTAAGGAAGTAGGGAACGTAATTCACCAAGCTGGCGTCTCATGCTAGGTCAACTTTATAAATGCTTTTGTTGTTTTAATTCTGTTAAATTTTATTTTGCTGGTATGCTTTTTATCTTGTCACATCTGATGAGATATGTAACAAGATTTTCCAGAACTTTTAAGTAGTCTTGGTTTTCCGATATATAAACCCCTATATTATATTTTTTTAATGTATATATTTTTAATAGTAAATAGGTATGCGATTGACCACTATCTCGCTTGATGGTAAGCGACGATGCGATCTAGGATGTGACGCGCTTGCCCAGAAGATACCTATTCACTCGTGCCTTTAAGACCACTCAATTGTATTTGTCAGGAAACACAGATTCAGGCAAAGGGTTTCACTTCTTAGCGGTGGTTTACCATATAGTTAGCATATATTTAGTGAGCAAGTTTATTAAATAAATAAAATATCCTTTAAAAGCTTGCAACACTCGCGTTCTTATTAGAACCATATTCCCATTATTCTATCAGTAAAAAATGTATTTTTTTTCCTAATAGTACTGTTGTGAAATGTCAACCTTTTCAACCAAAATTCCGACAAAATTTAAACTTGATATTGTTAAGGTTCCAATACTCGAGTTACTGTAACATGTCTGCCCCCCTAACCCACCTTAAACATCCCACAACTCCCGTGGAGTTGGTACAAACTCCTGTATTATTCAATACGACTGTCACGCGGTGGTGAGGACCATAGCCCGGGAGCCAGATTAATAAAATTATTACCCTGATATTTAACTAATATTTAAAATAAAACTAATATTTAAAATATAAAAATAATAATAAAAATATATTTATTTAATAATATCAAAATAAACTTATTTACGCGCATAATTTATATTTATTTATGTTCAACCTACAACAAACTTCTTAATTTAAAATTTATTTTGTCTTGTATTTAATCTTGTCATCTATACATATAAATAAAATTGGAGTGTCTGTTTGTAATATTGAAATAACCGTTTTTTACTACGTGCATATGAATTTATATACGGTAAATACACCAAAATAACATTTTTTTAACAATTTTTGTCTGTCTGTCTGTCTGTTTGTTCCGGCTAATCTATGCAATGGCTGAACCGATTTTGACGGGACTTTCATTGGCAGGTAGCTGATGTAATAAGGAGTAACTTAAACTAATTTTAATTTAGGAAAAAAATTTAAAATCACAGTGCATCAGCAACGCGTGGCTGGGTCAGCTAGTTTTAAATATTATAAGATTACTGAACATTCTTAAAAGGGCTTTTTTTGTCAAAAATAACATTGCATTGTTTACATTACATTAATGTACTTTAAATTAATTCTTTTACTTAATTGCAGGAATTGATTTATTATTATTAGTTTAGTTTGACATTCTCTTTTGTATTATATGCTACCATTGCAGGACATAGCTGAACGATTGAATTGTATATTATTCTTTATGTAAGTACTCATGTTTCACAATAAAAAAAGCCGTGATCAAAGGATGACTTAGTTTGTAAAGTAGTCGAAACGTAAGCATTAAATATAAATAAGTTATTTTATTTAAATGTGTAATGTGTGCGGAAGTGTAAAAACTAAATACAGATATTTAAACGTAAACTCCATATTTGCATTGCAATTCATAAATGAAAACTGTGGAATTATAGATTACAGGTATTCCAAGTTTAAAAAAATATTTACTGAATGTATTTCACGTGGCCTGATGCGAGTTTAACATTTTTTACCCATACCAAAAAGTGCACAACGCCGCTAAAGAAGTTTTCACATCAAAAAACTTTAATCAAAATTACTCTTACTTACAAATTACCACCCATTCAGGACGTATTTGTAATTGACAAGAAGAATGGGCGCATGAAACTCGACAGCTTTAACAGAAGTAACGTTATGGTTTCATTGCGTCGTTGATGACAACAAAGTCAACCATTATCTGTTTTAAGTAAATATCATAAGCAAAAAGGTTATTAACTAATGTGCTTTATGAACTTGCTCCCGTGCTATACTGAGCTGTCGAGATAACGTCGGTCGTCGTATCGTGACATCGTCAACTGTTGTCGTATTCGCATACAACACTGAGCGACAGCACATCGTATGGCCCGATAATGCCATAAGTGAATGACGACGAAAGGGAACATAAGTATCTACTTTTTGTTGTTTTCAGCCGATTTTAAAAAAGAGGTAATTATTTAAACTAGGTCTGCAATGCATGTTTCTGTTTGCAAATACTGAGCGAAGCACTACCTTACTTTCGTTTGTGAGTTTTGGCGCCAAATTTCATCAATGTAGTCTCAGCGGTTTGGCTGCGATCAGCTTTTGAATTTTTCTTTCGGTGATTATTCCTCCATGGTATGTCCGATTTCAAAACTTTTTTTTGCACATTAGTCACGACCGCGATGTGAGTTTTGGCGCCAACTTTCATCAATGTAGTCTCAGCGGTTTGGCTGTGATCAGCTTTTGAATTTTTCTTTAGGTGATTATTCCTCCATGGTAAAGTCTATATTTTTTTACATAGCCTATGTCCATTTATATTTTTAGGTTATAATCATGTATGTTCATGCCAAAATTCGTTCGAATCGGTTGAACCGTTAAGTAGCAGGAGGGACACAAGCGAAATTTGTGAGTTGCCTAAAAGAGAGCTTCGCTCAATAAAATAACTTTTTCACACATTTTACTTACTACCGACACACCAGTCAGGGTTTAGGAGAGGTCGTGGTACAGTAACTTCATTGTTGGATGTGACAGACAATATTCTCACTGACCAGGATGCGGGGCGGGTTACGTTGCTGGCTCTCCTTGACCTTTCTCGCGCGTCCGATTGTCTCAATGTCTCTCTGTTACTCGCTAAATTTTACGGCCTTGCACCTGAAACGGTGAAGTGGTTCAGCAGTTACTTCACTGAACGTTATCAGTCAGTGAAGCTGCGCAGGGAGAATGGATCATTTTCGGCATCGAGTCCCCAACTTGTCAGGCATGGTGTGCCTCAGGGCTCCATACTAGGTCCCCTTCTATTTATTATATATGTTGCAGATTTGCCGTCAGCTGTTAAGCACTGTAGATATCATTGTTTTGCTGATGATGTCCAATTATATATCTCTGCACCCCCATCTAATATATGCGAGGCTGTTCGCCACATCAACGATGATTTGGACGGTTTAGCTACATGGTCTACAAATAATGGTTTAGTTCTTAACCCGTCCAAATCCAAGTTGATGGTACTTGGCTCAAGCAAGCAGACGGAAAGAGTTTTAGGTAACGTGATATGCGTCGGGATACGTGGTAGTAATATGGAAATTGTCAGTGAGGCTAAAAATCTTGGCGTGGTTTTTGATAGCCAGTTAAGGTTTGAGACTCACGTATTGGGTCTTGTCAGAGGCTGTTTCTATCGGCTGAGAGTGATGTACAAAATTCGTGATTATTTGACCGAGAAAGCTGGCGTAATGCTCTGCGAGTCATTAATTTTATCAAAACTTAATTATGGCGATCTTGTTTACGGACCTCGTCTCTTGGAGAGGACTCGGAAGTTAATACAGCGAATCCAGAATGCATGCTGTCGTTTTTGCTTTAAGATTCCGCCGCGCACTCATGTGTCACCTTATATCAATAACGCTTCAATGTTGAACATGGAATTGCGTAGGCGCTTACATCTTGCCACTCTAATGTTTGATCTTATCAAATTTAAGAACCCAAGGTATTTGTATGATAAGCTGCAGTTTTTTACACACCATCGCTCAGACAGTGGGCTGAGGACCTTGCGTCCTCTATTATCGATGCAAGTACACAAAACAGTGGCTTTTGCGGGCAGTTTCCGGTATCAGGCGACCAAATGCTGGAATAATATACCTCCACCACTAAGACAAATCACGTCCAGACTTACTTTTAAAAATCGCCTAAAAATATTAATCCTGGAAATGCAAAAATCAGGTTTAGGCACCAGTGGTCGTCTGATGTAGATTTCCGCACTTACTAATGATACATTTTAATTAATACAGTATATTTAATGGAAATATCACGATTCGCATTAATTTTTTTGATAATATGTGCAATAATAATGTTTTCACATTTTTTTTAACAACTATTATTTAATTATTCTATTAGAATTTCGTAATTTAATCTATTTTCTTATTTATACATTTTCATTATTACTTTTGACAATGATATTATTTATTTGTTATATTATAATATTTATTGTGTAGTTTAACACGTTCGCGCTGTTACATGTAGACCCGTGCGTTCTCTGGGGTAGGAGCTGAAAATCAGTGCTTTGCTCTCGGAGCAAAGGTATCGCTGAGCTTTTTCCCTTTGCGTCGTTGCGGCACGCACGCTTATTTTAAAATTTTATATGTATATGTTAAGATTAATTGTTGTAAACGTGTGTGTCTTATGATGCAAATCAACTAATTATCTATCTATCTATCTATCTATTTATTTTACATTTAAACCTGACGTTTCGACTCCTTTACAGGAGCCGTGATCACAGGATGACTAAGGCAATGGTCTTATATAATCTCTACTAGCTTTACAATATTTTATTCGGGCACATTCCTAACTGTTAATAAGAATGTGGAAATTCCATACATATAATTTCCCTCATACTTGTTGAGTGAGTGTATTGGCACATAAATATTTTCAAAATGAGTTTCGTTTCAAAGAGTAAGTGCTTTAAAAATAAAACGCACGCGCATAGCAATGACTAAAGTGTGATCGTCGGCACAATGACAAAATTCATCGAACATTAGATTTCTTTATTCTTGTCGTCCCCATTTTATCATCGGACAACCAAACCTACAAATAGGCGCCACCGTTACATGGTTGATGTACCAAAGTGTCGTACTAAACGTTTTGGTTCCAATTTTGTGACACGTAAGTACCGCCAAGGTAAAGAGTGGAACTCTGCCTGAATCTGTGTTTTCTGACAAATACAATTTAGGGGCTTTAAGTCACTAGTGAATAGGTATCTTCTAAGTAAGTACGTCACATCCTAGATCGCATCGTCGCTTACCATCAGGCGAGATAGTGGTCAAGCGCCTACCTATCACTACATAGTATAAAACAAAGTCGCTTTCTCTGTCCCTATATCCCTATGTATGCTTAAATCTTTAAAACTACGCAACGGATTTTGATGCGGTTTTTTTAATAGATAGAGTAATTCAAGAGGAAGGTTTATATGTATAATAGATGCATAATATAGCAGAGCATTGCATCCGTGCAAAGCCGGGGCGGGTCGCTAGTTGACTATAAAAACAAATATATAAGTGGACGAAATTGTTTTTTCTTTTAACCATTCGTTGGCTTGAGTAGGATTTTCAACAAAAATTGTGACAGGACACCAAGGTTCCTTACTTCCGTCTTCGATGAGATAATAAACAATGAAAATGGTATCAAATACGCGTACTTAAATGAAAATAGCTTTATTCAAATGCAATTAAAATATGTTGTTTTGAATCGTCCAACAACACAGTACAGTACAGTCAACAAGTATCAATTTCAAGTAAGTGTCCTAAAACAATGTTAAAGGGGCTTCAATATAAAATTATTTTTTGTAAACTTCACCGACTAATTTAAAAACAAAAACATCAAATTTTTGACCGTATTTTGTGGCGACTGAAAATTTATCATTTGGCACTCTTTCGGACTTAACTAGACATTTTTCACCGTTGGTCCGTAGAAGATATCATCAACCAGCAATGAGCTCACCCACTTGGTGAATTATGACCCTTACTCTCTACATATTTTCACTTATAGGGAAGTCCAGAGCATTTCTAGCATTGGGATCAGACAGGGCCAGATTCGGAGGTCAGGAGGCCCGGGGAACGAAGCCCCCCAATTATTTTCGGATAATATTTAAAATCAAAATCATTGATTGCGAATATGGATTATACAGTTGTTATAGCAATGTTAAAATCTGTTCTATACTCTACCACTTAAAATTCTAAAAGTAATCTGTTGGGAAAAAACATGATAGTCAGTGCCGGTTTTAGCATTACCAACACGCCGGGCTGCAATGCTAGCTGCAATTCAAACCTTTACACTATCTACTTTGTGCCTTTACTATATGAAAAAAGACATAAGATATAATAAAACACTCATACATTACAAAATAACCGTTTATCAAAAAAAAAATATTATTAAAATACATTTTAACCAACCACTTTGATTTATAAAAAAACATTTTAACCAATCACACATAAAAAAGATCATTTATACACGTTGGGAAGCAAGAATAAGCAGTGTTAAAGCAGCCCGTTGTCAAACTAGTGCCATCCATGTCGTTTTAATTACTTTAGCTAATGAAACACAGAAAACTGACGTTTAAGTTTCTCATGAGCTTACTACTCTAGCCGAACAGTTGAAAGATTTTAGCTTTCAGCTCGTTTGTGGAGGCCCCAAGGCAGCAGCTCTGCCTGTCCTTCCCCAAATTCGGCCCTGGGATCAGAAATAGGCCAATGTTGATTGTAATGACTAAAATTATGTGACAATTTGCGATTGCTTCAGCCGGCCATCTAGCAGCTGTGTTGTTTTTTTAATAAAATCACTTTTTCCGAATAAACGTTGCATCTATTTTTGTATTTTTATTTTGAATCGGAACGTTTTGACTTTATTGCAGGAACTATGACTACAGGATGACTAAGATATTATAATATTTTGAAGTTTCTTTAGCATCGTTGTGATTTGAAAGTCGATGAAACAAAAAAGCGACAGTAAAAAGAGACAGACACATAAATTCATAAGACTTACCGTAAGAGAAAATGAGATAGGAAGCATTATGTACGTGTGTTAATACGTGTTTGTGTGCGTATGCGTAGTACAAAGCTTGAGAGAAGGCATCACAACAACCGTGGTATTTTGTATACGTGTACGTATGGTATTATTTTTGAAGGTTTCACTTCTACCACGTGTGAATTGTACACATGCTTTTTTATTTTATTTACTTTTAGTAATGGACTCTACCACCAAATATGTTTTTTCTTATTTAATCATCATCTAAAGAAATTTAACAAGGAAAATTTCAACATACTTCAGGAGTCAGATAGGATGGGACCGCATAGCGAGAGCATGTGGGTTCGAGTCCTGCCTAACCTGAGATATCTTTAGTTCATGACTATTGCACTAAATGCAATAGACAGGTATGTTACCGATACGACACATTGACTTACAAGGAGATAAAATGCGTGTAGTGGAAATTCTTAGGAGTTATTTGGTTTGTTACAGTAATGTCACTCAGGGATCAGAGTTAAGCGAAGCGAGCGAAGCTCCCATGGATCAGCTTCAATGGCGCAATGTCAGTTACGCCATAACTTCCCGAGTTCTTAACCGATTTTATTATCTTTTGTGTGGAAAATCGACGACAGGTTTAGGACCAGATGGTGACGGAGCCCGAATTTTGAAATTTGCAAAAATTCCCATCGGAACAAATTTTTTTTTTTCTTTTTTTAGGTATTACGCTCCGTTCCAATATATGGTGCTAGCGTAGCTTTATGCTTAGCGACTGCATCGTCTAGTAATATAACAGCTCAAACTGACGAATTAAAAACTTCTGTAGTGTGCGAGGACTTAATAGTTCTATAAAGAGTTTTCATATCGATATGTTTACGTCAAGAAGTATTGAATCCTCAGAACAATAACTAAAGCTATAGAAGGAGTGCTAAAATAACAACACAATACGTTAGTTCGTACTATTTTGACTTATACAGTTGTAAATGTGTAAGAATGAAATAAGTACCTATACAAATTTTGTTTTGTAATTTATAAGGTAGTCACTAGTTTCCCTTACGTCAATGATGTAACGGCATCGATATTACTATCGATTAAAATAAAATTAAAAACTTAAAATTAAAAAAATTGGTATGTCTATGACACTAGAACGGACGGTAATGTGTCATAATAAACGTGTAGAATCTGCAATATGAACATTTTATAATGCAGTATTCATGAGTAGAATTTTGGACCCGAACCAATTTATTTATTAGATTTGCAGTCTTCAGTATCTAGAGAAACCAGGTAGGTACAGTTAAAAAATTGCACTTTGTATAGGTATATCATATTAGGCTACATGTTTCTATTTTAAGTTAGACCTCTAGCAGTACATTAGTGAACACTGCATTCAACATTAAATTTTTAATAGGTATAGATTAAAAAAGAGGAAAAATTTTAAAAGAAAATTAATCGACTATTGAAATTAAATGAACCAACTATTATTTTATACATATTTACTTATTATTTTTATATTTTTATTTACTACTCTGTCAAGAAAGTACCGGGAAAAGATCAATAATATACACAATGTTTGTTATTCATCCAAATTTATTTTATCACCTTCAAAGTATGCTCCTTCAGAAACGATACACTTACGCTAACTTAATCCAATCATCAAAACATTTTTTAAACGCTGTTTCCGGAATTGAGTTCAGTTCTCGCCGCGAATTTTTGTCATTTTTGTTTACACACTCTAAAAGTGCTAGGTATTCGGCTTGAACATATTCTTGTTTCAATTTTTCTATCAATATGTTATAGAGTTTAGATTTCTTAGCGTTGCTCCTTAATGTTCTCTTTGTTAGTGTTTATTTTGCGAAGACGTCACTTGCTGGTCTTTTTAATCCTTTCTAACTCTTTTTTTAATATTCCAATTTGGTTTTTTATAAACTGCTATAATTTTCTGTAAATTAGATATCAGTTCAGAGATATCGGAATCAGTATTTGTTTCAACTGTGGTCATAGATTTGGGGCGTTTACTTGGTGGTTCATAATTCCTTCTTAATGCGATAGTGGTTTCTGAAACACAAAAATATTATTGTAAATATTATTGGAGAACCGATGGCCGTTGGGGCGGAAAGGTTCTCGAATGGCGACCGCGTGCCGGACGACGCTCAGTGGGTAGGCCCGCTACGAGGTGGACCGACGATCTGGTCAAGGTCGCGGGAAAACGCTGGATGCGGGCAGCACAGGACCGATCGTTGTGGAGATCCTTGGGGGAGGCCTATGTCCAGCAGTGGGCGTCGTACGGCTGATATGATGATGATGATGATGATGAAATAAGCTATCATTATTATTTGGGATACACGCTGCCAAAATGTTAATTGAAAATCTGAATATTTATTGGTAGGATCGAAATAATTATATGACAAAGCAAGACTAAGATAATGTTTGGAATAAAAAAGGAGCAATTGCATGTTCTGTAAATGTAATGTGGGTATAGCATTTGCTTTCAGCCGCCGAAATCAAATGTTTTCATGTGGCTCAAATGAATGTAGTCTAAAATGTTTCGAACAAATGTGATGCGCTTTCGGTGTCCAATTGATCCTTGATATACGGCGTATCCATTCAGTTCTAATAGGTTCATCTTTGGGAAAACTAAAGCAAAAAGTAAAAACCAAAAATGTTGATATCGATAACAAAGAACACATCACTATCATACTATCATATACAAAACAGAAGGCATGAAAATAAGACAATTTAAACCAAAACTCATGGAGCAATCTATTTGTAATATTAATTTACTACAATTTTCTGAATATACCGTTGTTATATTGTCAAAATATGAGAATTTAGAAACCAAACTCACCGATGAAATGATAACACCTCATCCTTATTTTCTTTTCGTGATATATGAGACTTACAGTCTGGAACAACACAAGCCATCATGGACTTGGACTCTAAGATGTCTAAAGCGTCTATATGCACACTTTCCTGTTATTTTATCACGAACTTCCTTGTAAAATAATATAATTTCACGCTCGCCGCTCACAAAGCTGTTCGGCCACTGTAATACGACCGCATTGAATTTGGTCTTACTTCAGAAACCACGTTCATCAAAGACGTACTTTTAATTTAGTAGTATAATATACAACCAAATTACAACCATTTGACATTTATACTTTGAGAGTTTGTGACAATGACGTGAAAATAAAACCTTACAATTGTTGTCTATTTCGCTCTTACCCATGTATGTTAGATTACTTTAAGTGAATACGAGAGCTGTTATACAGTTTTTATTTTAGCGCTCCTTCTATAGCTTTAGTTATTGTTCTGAGATTGAGTCAACCTCTTTCTTTTTAAAACCTGGTGATTTAGAAAGTAACATGAGAACTATTTCAAAATATTCCAATTGGCAGTCCATCCGAAAAAGATAATTCTGTCATCCATCCAACATCTTCCGCAAGCAAAATTTACAGTAAAATAATAGAAATATAATCGGAAACTCCGAAAATTTTACAGGTAAGAATTTATTATGCATAGATGTAGTTAAGTAGAAAAATAATTATCTATTTGTAGAAATTGTGGAGTTTGACCCAAACCTTATCACATATTTCTTAAATCATGTGAGTAATAATAAAAATGCATCCAACCTTATATTTTTGGATTGGATTCATGTGTTTCATTTTAATGTCTACTTTTGGCTAAAAACCCATATATGGGTTTTTATTAACACAAAATGTGTTAGCAACGCCATCTGTTTGACGAGCCGAAACCAATTGGTTAGGTAGGCGTACTTTTTGCAGGTTATTCAAAAATCGCGCCATGGTGAAAGGCTGAAAAGATGGACTCGCTGCATAGCGCCATCTGTCTGATTCTCACTGCACTATTATTCGTTGGGTACGTTACCGGATGCACTAGAAAAGTGTATATCGCTTGTCGACAACCAGCACCTTGCAGCAAGTAAATAAGGTAGGTTTTTGAATTATATTTTGTAATATTTGTAATATAATACGCTGATATCGTAATGAATGTGCGCTATAAAGTGTAACATCATCTTTAGGATCACCAACCTATCACTAAAAGATTTATAGTTTAGATTGGTATAATTATGCAAGAACTCAAATTAGACATTAAAAATTTAATGTGGAAAAAAATACTTTTTCTCATAATGATATAATCATCTTTTTAATGTTTCCACTGCCATAGACACACGATTTGCCTTTGGATAAAAACAGTAGCGAGATTGGTTCATGATCCAGGCTGCGGGCTGCGAATTAGTTGATGGGCGCTACAACTGTTATAGATACAATCGAGGCTCGATTGCTTAATATACCTTCCAAACCCGGTTTGAACTAACAGATCACCGATTAATCCTTACAAAAGATGCTCAATCGCAGTGACATCTCTAGTAGTTGTTGACCATAACGTAACTTCGTAACTTCACATTGGAAATTTCGTAAAATACAAATTTAAATTTAGGATAATATAAAATACGTGTCACAATCAAAGTACATTCTTTTTAATGGATCAATACTAACTGGGAGTCGATAAAAAAGCCAAATATTATCAATTCCAGATCTGTTACTACTCTTATCTTAAATTTTTATTGTTTCAGAAATTACAAATGGATAAACTTCAATATCGTCGCCTATATCCTATACTGCTAGTATTCTTTCTCATGCTAATCGCCAGCGCGTCGGGTTGTAAAAAGAAAATTCCTTGCACTGGCCGTGCACCATGCAGGAGAGGACCTTACCGGCATTAAGATTTCTTCATCATTTATATCAAATGCACCATCAATTTCAAAACGAGAAACTACCGAAAGCTTTAATTTCAACACGATTCGCCATCATTACCCCTACACAATTATATTATTGGCAAAAATATAAAGAGTAACTTTTAACCATGTTTCATTTCACTACCTGTGATCGGAAGGTAATATTTTGGGTCAGGTTCCACCTTTTTAATCTATAGCTTAGCCTAAGTAGTGTTGTAGTTAGAATATAACTGTACGGTGGAAAGACTCAAAATGTTATTTTTCGTTTGCAGGATATAATTCGGGAGAAGCATGAGAAATAAATAGAGGTTTCAGGACGGCATCGAACTAAAAACAAGCCTGTGAGTATTATTTAATATTATTTAATTTGTAAAGTAACATCAGTTTCCAGCCGATGGTTTAAGCATTGATGAGGAATTCCCTGTTCACTCTACATATGTAAGTATTAAATCACTTAGTGTTCAGCAAAAATTAAAGATCCACTCGTCAAATATGTGAGAGGGTAAATCGGCTGTCACAATACTAGGTTTCTGTAAACATTTAGTATACTAAAATCACTTTTTCTTCATTTTTACCCACTTTGTCCTGATTTTTTAAAATATAAAGGTTAATAATTGATGTTGAAAAATTAAATTAGAATCATTACGACATTTGCTTATACGCCTGAGGCTGCAAAGACAATAACCGATGTGCGTCAATTTCAGTCATTTTCGTGTTGTAACATGCATGACTCACGCTGGTGATTCCAAGTTGTGAGGACTAGGACGCTAGGAAATAATTTATAAATAGGTGGTTCCAGTGCGAAGCTATTAGGACTCAAAGGGTTAAAAGTAATCACAGTTGAGTTGTCAACGTCTTATTAAAGTTTAGACATTGCAAAAACGTAACAAAGACTTAGTCCATAAATCAGAAAATGAACCGTCAAACAAGTGGATTCATTCGAAAAATATACTGAACAGAATAGTAGTATTAATGATACCGGAGGAATTAAATTTTTGACGTTGTCACATCATCCGACTAGAAAATAATAAAATAACTCGTTTCTTGTACTCGTGTTGAGCATTAGTCCGACAATATGTCGCAGAAATTTAAAACATGTATACGTTTATGTACTGCACATGAATCAAACTAAATAAACCACCACAGTTCTTCATTCGTGGTTGTACTTACTGGGAAGTCTACGCGTCTTACGACCTGTTCATATAAAGAATTGAAAGAACGGTGTTATTAATATCTCATTATTTCGAGAACGTATAACTAAACCGTCGATATAAGGGGGAATTTACCCTTACACGGTTTTGCTAGAACGGGTATTCTGTGCCATCTCATGTCGTAACAATCTTTTTCAATACATTTCGGAGAGTGTGCAGCTGAATTGCACAGCCTTGTTCCTTCGTCACCATTTTTTCATCAGACACCCAGACTTACAAATAGGTGCCACCATTATTTTGTTGGTAAACCAAAGAGTCGTACTAAGCGTTTTGATTCCAATTTTTTTAATAGGAACCGCTAAAGAGTGGAGCTCTGTCTGAATCTGTTTCCTGATAAATACAATTTAGGGGTCTTCAAATCACGAATGAATAGGCAGGCGCGCTACATCCTAGATTGCATCGTAACTTACCATCAGGAGACATAGTGGTCAAGCACTTTCCTATTCACGATAAAAAAATGGCTCTACAGGTGATTTTTAAAATTACTTTCTTGAAGTTAATTATGAGCCATACGCACCGCAAGCTAGTCTGAAGCAAAGTTGAATAGTTAACTGTTTATTTCGTATTGGTAACCCTAAAAAAATTTCATTTATCTCCCTGAAGAATCATTTCAATAGTGCATTAGCTTGTTTGAAACATGGATAAAACGGGTAGGAGATCCCAAATGCCTCATTTACTGTATGAATTTCCAATTCGGTAAGACGAACATGCCGTGTCCGGTTGAGCAGAATAGACCACAAAACGGGCAACAGCGTTTTCCGAATTATGATTTTTACTTGCTATCCCCACTTAGCTTGCCAGGTGTGGAGATTATGATATAACCCTGCTCCCAGATGAATCTGGGAGAGCCTTTCGCCCAACTTTGGATGTTTTTCAGTTGAAATAAGTACGATCATACAAACCAACGAGCTCGGTCCTGGGAGCGTTCTCTATAACTTGCTCTCTATCCACCCGGGCTACACTTGGTATGGATGCTTTAGAAAGTGACACCAACGTATATATCGTTCGTTCCCTTCAATTCACCTTCGATTAAGACCAAGAGAACAAGTTATAGAGAACCCCCGCAGGAACGAAATAGTTCGTTTGTATGTTCGTACTTATTTCAACTGAAAAACGTCTTAAGCTGATATTGATTTCATTTCACAAATTATTTAGTTGGCTTCATTCAATACATTTATTTATCCATTACCAGTCAGCAAACTATATCAAATATGGCAATAAAATTTGTGTAGTTATATTGAATATATATTTTTAGCTGTTAATCTTAACATACAAATATACCACGCGTATCTATATTAATGCCATCTACCGGTGGCATCGCGATGGAGGCAATTTAGGCGTTAAGGTAAAAGAAGATCAGGTCAAAAGAGATCGTTTGAGGGTTTTTATTAAAAGTTAGAAATTAGTTAATACCCAGTACTGCCGGTAAAAGGGTCCGTAGTAAAACGCAAGGTTGACATTCAACTTTGTTTCAGACTATGCTTGGGTTGAAGCGGACGGCTCTGTTGCTGTGTTTGGTGCTGATATGGCTGGCAGAGATTGTGGCCTCGTGCGGTACTAAGAGGGTCACTTGTGACACTGGTAACCCGCCGTGCAGAAAATAAAGTTCGTCAATCGATTAACATTTCTTTTAATATAAGGAAGATACTAACACCGCCCAGGAATTGCCGCGTAGGTATGCGCAATTGGCGAAGTATGTTTTGAAATTCCAAAGAAGTTGAGTGAAAATGCATTTATCATACAAAGCACTTTAGACCTTATGTGGTATCAAGTATAATAACTCCTCGTGGTATTCTTTCAAAACGGAATAGACGTCGTTTTTGCTAGAGGAGGCACAAGCCTCCCAGATGAAAACATCATGAGAGACAATAGGGATATCTCATGACTCCTAGCCCTACTATGACTAGCAGCTAGCTAACGCTAACGTTTTTTTTTTTATGAGCAAGTTTAATTCAAAGGTATTCATAATATTTTTTTAAGTAGTACCACTACAGAAAATATATAAACGTCATTCTGGACTTTGTTTTTGTTATGTTTGTCCATTAAAAAGGCACTTGAAGTGGTTAGCCTCCACATTAGCAGAATGCCGTATCTACTCTATTATCGAGCTCTTTATTGCTTCTTACGTCTCGCCCATGTCTAAACCAGCTATTTTTACCCTCTGTTCAGGCGGCTTTCATTCTTTTTGCTTGCCTCCTATAAACTTTTGTAGCCTGATGCTAGATGGCCTTCAATCTTTCTCAATAATTAGGCTATCAAAACGCAAAAAGATTTAAACAAATCAATCCAGCCGTTCGGTAAAAGGTAAGCGCTTTCAAAGATTCTCTTCAGCTTCATTATATTAATGTTTACTTCCAGCTCCCACTGGAAATGGACACAGAGCTTTTGCAGGAAGTGGTGGTTTTGGTAGTGACGCTGTTGCTCTCGTACCTTGAGTCCTGTTTTGGATGCACACGCCACGAGTACGTCACCTGTAACGAGGACAGCCCGAAGTGCAAGAAATAGATGCCGACCGGGAAGTGTAAGTCTTCTGACTTTAGTATCATATTAGTAAATATAGTCTGAATATTAATAAAATATTTATATAGCTAGTTTATAAGCTAATATAGCTTTGCACACGCATTTTTATAAACCAAACGATTTTTATTATTTATCTTTTTTCGTGACATTTTGACTCCTTTGCCATATCAGAATTAAATATAAAATTCAAACCGTCAGAAGTGGTTATATTGAAATGAAAAATATTAATTCAAAATCATTATTTTCTACAGAATAACACCCACTGCTTGTTGTTAATTGATTAACAAGAGAGTTCAACGCGATGGAAGCTGTGAACGTGTTCGTGATGTTACTTCTACATATTGTCGTGTCAGTGCTGGACCTGACGCAAGGCTGCTCCAAGAGACCCTGCAGGCCGTGTGGCCAAGCCGTTTGCGAGCGGAGCAAAGTTGCCAAACGAGCTGTTCCGCTCAAGGTATGCAGGTTTTAATAAATATTCGTCATCATCATTAGGTGGAAGAACGTCAACTGATAGAGGGAAGCCTGGATTTAACCATACAATTTACGCTTGGCAGGCGGGTTGGAGATCGCAGTAAAAGACCATAATGCCCATTCTGTGATCTACGGGAGTTATCATTTTATCTTGAGTATCATTAGACGTCTTTTATGACACCCTTAAGTGTGCAGGTTTGGTGCTATCCTTCTCTGCCGGATACCACACGTCGTTCAGCGCATAAAAATTGCTCGACAATATTCATCGGGTTTCTTCTCACACTAGATGTGGATTAAAGGTTGAGCTAGGGGCTCTTGCCGGACTTCTTCTCATGGGGATGATTTCCCACGGGCCTTGGGTGCAGCCGAAAGGTGGCCGTTGAGGACGAGTTTACCGATGTTCAACCCTCTGGTTTGCTTACTGTCGCACTATCCTAGCGCTAGTTGCCAACCGGGTCGTTTGGTAATTACATTATTCGTAGTGACTATCTTGGTCTTGGCTTGGATGCATAACGCTAGCATTTTGGGTGAGACCTTTTTTCTACACGAGTGGGTGAGTATAAAGCTTCACCGTTTCGAATACCGCACAAGATATTCGTGATTATTTATGGCCCGTCCTTCCTTGTTTTTTTTCCGTAGGAAAGGTTTCTGCCCTTGCAATAGAGATATTGATGATGAGATATATTGTTTCAGAAGTGACATTTCCCTGCGATTGCAATGATATTTCAACGATATCTTCTCGTCCTGATTGAAATGTTGAGTGTGTGGGTGTTGGAGGCTGTGGGCTGCCGGCGCCGACGCAGGACACCATCCTACTGCCTGCCCTGCACGTATAAAGGGCCCGTTATCGAAGTTATTTACCCAAAACAGGTAAATAACAAACTAGAAAGTCTCATTTCTTCCGGAAAGTTGCCTTTTTGTCGGCTTGTTTAACAGATTAGATTATACTTCGGAAAGTGTGCTCAGGAGATCCATGAACTCATACCATCATCACCTTTCTTCCTTCGTGCATCCAGACGCACTGCGGGCTACCACTCCTTCTTGTTTGCCATACCTACGAGGGTGGATCAAAAAGTTCGCGGAATGGAGGGTAAAAAGTAAGAAATAAAACACAAAATTATTTTTCCTTCTCAATGTATTCCCCCTTACCTCTAATACATTTATTAGACCTATCAATTCATTTACCAGTACCTACGAAAAAAAATGATTTCTCTTTGTTGTCAAAATAGGCCGAAATTGCGCTCTTCACTTCTTCATCGCTGGAAAATTTCTTCCCTCGATGTAATTAATTACTAAAATTACTTAATTATGACCTATTGTTTTTTAAACTTAGTATTTATACTCTTAATGAGTGTCACAACTAGTGCAGGGAGTAAAAAGTCACCTTTCCCCCCTCCATGCCCCCTCATTCCGCGAACTTTTTGACCCGCCCTCGTACCTGTCGCACCAAGCGCTTCTCAACATCCTTTATAATGCGCACAGCAAAGGACTGGAATCTGTATTTCCGAAAACTTATAACGTGGATCCTGTCATGGCCCTGTGACGTTCAAAACATTTTTATACCTATAGAAGCATAACAAAAAAATTAATATAGGCACTTACCAAAATACTTAAAAATTGATATATTTTATTGTTTGTTACAGAAGAAATAAAATCTACTAGTTGCTATGTGTGGGGGCATGCTATGGTTAATTTCGTTTATTTGCCGCTTGGTGGCGCTGGAAGCTTGTCGCCGCAAGCGCTGCCCACCTCACTGCCTCCCTTGTAACTACGACAAACCCATCATAGAAATCATATACCCCAAACAGGTAAATGTACAGTCTATAGCACATAAAGCTGTTGAAACTTTTTATGCCATTTATAATGAGATGGCCCTCGTTTTGAATCTGGTAGAGCATATGTTTGTTTTATAAGCATAAACATTTTATTTCAGTCGTTGTTGTAATATAATATAAATGAATTAAAATTGATTAAATATATAACCACAATGGTTGTTAAATCTTACAAATCCTTTTTATTGGTATATTATGAACCCGTCGGAGACAACAATTTGGAAGGAACTGGCCACATTTTCTAATATTTATAAAATAACCTGAGAAAACAAATTTTAATCCAAACAAAATCACGACCAATTAAATAAATAATTAATAGTGGTCAAAATAATAAAAAAGTATTAAATATGTTATGTAGCCCTAATGTAAATTATGTATCGTATCCTGCATTTCCCTTATAGTAAAAGCCCGGTCTAGTATGTTAATAAATTAATTGTTAGTTTTTCTGAAAAAAAAAAAACAAATTCTTAATATAAAATAATTTATTATTTAACTTCTTTTTGTGGATATAGTACGCTTGAGTTTTTGAAGTTATACTTCTGTAGCCGACTTATGAAAAAAATATGAGCGTGAAATTTAAAGATGCGCGCGCATCACTGTAACACAAAAGTAACAGGTTGAAATTGCCTGCAAAAGCGACATGAAATAAACCAGCAGGATGAAGTTGGCCGCTAATTGGCTCAATTTTTCGTGAGAACTGTTAACTATATTCAAGGTAGTTACTCAAATAATTATGAATGTGTGTGATTTTATATTATACTAGCTGACCCAACCACGCGTTGCTGTGTTATAAATTAAAATAAAACCTATCTTATCTTTCAAGTTAGATCAAAAAACAGATAGTTACGAAGTTTGATCGAAATCGGTTAAGGAGTTTAACTTAAAAAGAAGTATAACTTCTTACGTTTATTTTTATAGCTGGAATAGTTTGAATAAATTTGAATAAAAAGTGACTATTAGGTACTGTTCAATGCTGTTTATTTATTTACCTTACTGAACGGAACGTTTTTAATAACCTCTCCCAAGTAAGAGATAGTTTTGTTGTATAGATATGGGGCCATACATAAATTACGATGCACAAATGTTAAATCTTTTTACACAGATTTTCACTTTTAAAAACTCCTCCTCTCTTTGTGTGAGATACCTACATTTTTCAATTTTATGCATGTATTTAGAAATAATCAAAATAAAACAGTTATTTTCATATTTTTTCTTATTTTTATTGTAGAGCAAGTTCTTAATTCTTTTGTATTCAAAAATAAATTTCGGTTCTCATATTTTAAATTTGTCACACAGTTATATTCTGGTGACACCCCCCCCCCCACCCCCCCTATTTAACCAACGGAATATGATGTTGGTCATTATAACTATATATAAAAAGTAGCTTAGGATTAGTATATTTTGCATTCATAATGCTATATTTCTTAAAGATTTAAGAGGCGTATATTAAATCTTGTAGCCAGTATTTGTTTATAAATATCATTGGCACCATTTTGTTGTTCTGCTTATTTTTAATTTTTAACGGTCTTGAATTTTTTTTTCAGTCCACATGAAGTTTAAATGAAACGACATGAAATCCAAGAAACTTTTCATAATACCAAACCGCTATCATGCTTTAAAAAAAATTGCTAATATATTTAATGTAAACAATTAAAAATTGTATTTTTTAATATCACTTTGTTTCAATTCGGTCTTCTAATAGGCACCTTCCGGACTATAAATACCAGGGATGTTGCGAATATTCGCATCCGCATCCGCATATGCGGAACTTCCGCATCGATTTAGACATCCGCATCTGCATCCGCATCCGCATAAATCGATGCGGAGCTGATGCGGATGCGGATGCGACAAGAAGGAAAGAGGAGGGACCGGCGAGTGGCACGTGTCTGCCGAGTAAAAGATTGAAGATGATACGTGGGTACCACTGAAAATGTTTAGAACTGACCAGTTAGAAACATTGCTAATGAAAACTTTTTCGAATTTCAATTTTAAAACTCTTTGGTAATCTAATGTAGTGTATTGCATTCGTTTGTCATTTGTTTTTGTGAATTGGCGGCAAATCTAACACTCTTGTTACAAGTGAAAATTAACCTAACTCGAGAAAACTTTCGTTCAATAATTTATTATGACTTTCGTTATGGGCTAACTCAATAACAAAGCTATGATAGGCTGCGAATAGCATTTTTTAATGAAGCCCCATCTCGTGCCACTATTTACAATTAGTTTAACGAGTTCAAGCGTGGACGTATCAATCTCAATGATGATCCGCGTGAAGGACGTCCTTTAACAGCGACTACTGAAGATAACATCAGTACTGTGCGACGCATGATAGAGGATGATAAGAGAGTGACCTATCAGCAGATACGGGCAAGCCTAGGCATTGGTATGAGTCAAGTTCAAAAAATATTACACGAACATTTAGGCGTCAAGAAGCTTTGTACCATATGGATTCACCATACTTTAACCGACGGCCAGAAACACCTTCGCATGGACTGGTGTCGGCAAATGTTAGATAAGTTCAACGGTGGTGACTCAAATACTGTATTTGACATCGTAACAGGTGATGAAAGCTATATTGCTATGCTAGGATATATTGCTATGAACCCAAAACCAAAAGACAATCAGCTCAGTGGGTGTTTCCTTTCGAGGCTCGGCCAACTAAGGTAAAGAAAGTTAGAAGTCAAGGATAAAAGATGATTGCCTCATTCTTTGGTCGGAAGGGTCATTTCGCGACAGTTGTGTTAGAAGATGGAAGGACAGTTACTGCAGACTGGTATGTCAATCGCTGTTTGCCTGTTGTTTTAGAAAAAATTCGACAGCAGCGCCCTCGAAGCAGGATCCTCCTTCACCACGACAATGCTTCAGCGCACTCCGCAGAACGGACTGTTGAATATTGGACTATGGCAGGTGTCGAGATAATGAGTCTTCCACCATTTATTTTATTTATTTATTTAATTAACTACAACGGCAACACCACTTACAGTAATTAACAATAGTAAAAAACAAAAGGTATTATAAAATAAAATAAGCAAATATATAAAAGCAGTCATAAACAGGTTGACTCTGGTTCAAAGTCTTCACAATAGGAAAGACAGCGTTTTAAAATAACCTGCCAATAATCTACAAACACATCACACTCGGGTTGGTCAGCAAGGAAAGAATTAATTTCTATCAGTATGCGGCAAAGAGGAGACTGCGCACGCGCCGCTGTGCGGGTGCGCGGCGTCACGAACAAGTGCCGGGGCCGCCCAGCGCGTCGTCGTGTGTACCGTTCAGGAACATATAGTCTACACAACTGGTTGTGTATCTCAAGGTTGTCAATACTGCCACGTAAAACCTTCAAACCGGTTAAAATTTGGTTTGCTGCCCTACGCGTCCTAAGGGAATTAAAGCCAAGAGTACCTAGAAGAAATAAGGTCGGATATAAATGAGGATAATACGTGTGATAGCGCTTGTATAAATACCTGAGGAATGCCTTCTGTACTTTCTCGAGCATAAGAGTATAAGTACTTTCATGGGGATGCCAGACAGAGCTACAAGCTTCGATTTTATTACGTACAAGTGCGTAATAAAGAAGCTTAATTAATTGAGGACTTCTAAAATCTCGAGAATTTCGTAGAACGAAACCTAGACGTCTGAAACTTTCTTTTACTATGGATATTATGTGATTATGAAATGTTAGTTTGGAATCAAATATTATACCCAGGTCCTTGGTTGATTCCACGCGCGTAAGATTGTCATCACCGAGTACATATTGATGACATGTTTTAACATGCTTTCTTCCAAAGGTCAAAACACAACACTTTTTATTATTAAAAAGCATCATATTTCTTTTAGCCCATTCATACACGGAGTCGATATCATGTTGTAGTAATTGACAGTCAACATCGTTCTTAATTTCTAAGGCTAACTTTAGGTCGTCTGCATACATAATGCATTTCGCATTTTTAACCACCTTCACGAGGTCGTTGATCATGATCAAAAACAAAAGAGGACCAAGTATAGAACCCTGGCTTACTCCAGAACGCGTGTGATAAGTTTTGGACTCAAAACAGCCGTATTTGACATACTGTTGACGATCACGAAGATAATCTGCAAATAAATTTAGTAAACGCGGAGCAAATCCAATGTCTTTCAGTTTACCTAAGAGAATATCGTTATCAACCTTATCAAACGCCTTCTGGAAATCAAAATATACTACATCGACTTCATGGCCATTATCCATACCATTTGAAATGTATTCCACGGTAGTAAGAAGATTGGTTTCAACTGATTTTGCTTTTCTGAAGCCATGCTGCTCATTGCAGAGGTAGGTGTTGACTTGCATATAGATTTCGTCATGCACAATGCGTTCAAATAATTTAGCTGGAGCTGGTAGAACTGCTATAGGACGATGGTTTTCAATGGCTAAATTGCCGCCAGATTTTAGAATAGGCGTCACGCGTGATATTTTCCATTGAGCTGGATACTCACCAGATTGAATAGCAGTATACCATACAGTCCTGACCTGGCGCCCTGTGAATTTTATTTATTCCCAAGAACTAAACATAAAATTCGAGTTATTCGCTTTACGAGCCCTGAAGATGCGGTGAAAGCGTACGAAAATGCTAAAGAAGAGACCCCTAAGGACGAATGGGCCCACTGCTTTTCTCAGTGGTTCCCTCGAATGCGACGATGTGTAGAGAGGAACGGAGATTACTTCGAAAAACAATTAAAGTATTGGCAACTTCCTTCATTAAGCCGTTTTTATTTTTCTAAACATTTTCCGTATTACCTAAGTATATTGAAGATTAACAGAAACACGACAGACATCGTGGCTTCTCGAACAATATCTCTAAGTACCGAAAGAGCGAAGATAATGAGAATGACAGATTTCATGGAAACAGAACGGAACGACTAGAGACCTCAGGTTACAGGACGTCAGTCCTGTTTAATTAGTAATCTTACCATGATGCTCGATTCATAAAGTGATGTTGAGGAGAGTCAGGAAACACCAGAAATTGTCAGCCCTGACACAATTCACAAGAAGGAGTTACTTACTTTTCGTAATAAAAAAAAAATAAAATAAAAAGAGTCCGCTTAAATGTTGAAGTGTTAATTAAAGTGAGTTCAAACTGTTACCTAAAAAAGCACGCAAATTCTTATCAGCGCCACCAGCCAGTGTTCCAAGTGAACAGTTATTTAGTAGCGCAGGATTAATACACGAACCCTTGCGAAACAGACTGGAGTCCGAAAAGGCGGCCCTACTACTTTTCATTAAATATAATGCTCCAATATTTTAATTTCATTGCTAAAACAATTAATCAATAATAGTAATTCACTCATTACTTTATTATTAAACTAGCTGACCCGGCCACACGTTGTCGTGGCTCAGTTATTATAATTTGTTTTTATTAAAAATCAGCAATAGCCCGCTCGCGCGTTCTGAACCCGCGCAATAGGCAGCCTTTGTGATATTGTTTCATTGGTGGGAGAAGAGGTGGGAGGCGCCCGACGTGACGGCACAGTGGTGGCATGAGCGTGAGTTGCGGCAGTAGTGGACAGTATTTGGACATGGCAATATTACTTTATTTTTCTATTTTTTTTTGTAATAAAAGTAGCCTAACTTACTTCCTTATTACATCAGCTACCTGCCAATAAAAGTCCGGTCAAAACCGGTCCAGCTATTTTAGAGTTTAGCCCGAACAAACAGACAGACAAAAATTGTAAATCATGTTATTTTGATGTATGTACCGTATATATATTCATATGCATGTAGTAAAAAACGGTTATTTCAATATTACAAGTCGACACTCCAATTTTATTTATATGTATAGATAAAGAAAGGATAAATATTACTGCTTTTTACCCTACCAAACCAACACTTAAGTTTTTTGTACAGTTCCGCATCCGCATCCGCTTCCGCGGATGTGAGCCTCCTAAAATCCGCATCCGCATCCGCATCCGCGGATGTGAAAAAAATTACATCCGCAACATCCCTAATAAATACTTAGATGGTGACTCTCTTTGACAGCAAATTTATACACAACACGCATACTACCTTAAAAATTGTTATATAAAAAAAAGGACATTGTTCTCTGGATAGAGGACGAAAGAATTGTCGTAGTATCAGAACTAGAAAAAATAAAAAGGTCTTCACTCTTAAACAGACTACTTCGTCTACATTTCGACTACTCACAGCAGAGTAGTGATGGCTAATTTAAAATATAGCTCTTAAAAATAACGGCTTTTTAATATAACGATAATATATATTCCTTTAAAATCTTTGGAGCTATACTTTATGAATAATAGTTTTAATGAGACAGCTATATTGGAAACGCGTTGCGTGCGATCAGTGCTAGTGAATAGACGATTCGAAAGAGCTTCATTAAATATAATTTATCAATAAGCTTTAAGGTCAGTCGTTCCGTGGGAGCGTTTTAAGTGCTCAAGGTTATTCGGAGCTCAGCTTTTTATCCGAAGTCTCAGATTTTGATGTAATTGTGACATCTAGCAAAACTAGGTGTAGGAATAGGATAGCATAGGATAGAAGAGGAAGGAACGGGACGAGACAGGACAACAGTGAGAAGTGAAGAGAGCAATGAAAAGGTAAGGAGAACAGCAGGGAAGACTAAAATGTAACTTAAACTTGTTTAAACTTTTATAGCTTTTTAAGTTATGTCATAACCCCACAAAATGCTCAATAAATTATTATAGCTTAAAGCTTTTAACGCATTAATGGCAGCAGAGTAATAATACTCTTAATAAGATTTTATGGCCTGGATGTGTGTCTTTTAAGCCATGTCTTTATATTCGGTTCTTTCTTGTTTCTTTTCCTAGTAAGATGATGATAATAATGAATAATGAGACCCCTTTCCCTAGATTTCATTGAAGGTGGGATTTGAAACCTCTCCGTGGACTTCTTGAGAGAGCGTGAAAAGACAACTCCCGCTATTTTGTTTCAGTTTCCAACACTCGTACATGTTCACAATCCGCCATTATTACACAGTAATACCCATCACAAAAGTTTTAACAAGAACACCAATATCACTAAAGTTACGCTTCCCGCAGAGTACTTTTTTAAATAGGAAAGCTTCCCGCTCCCGCCAAAAAGTCAAGAGCACAGATTATACATAGATTTCTTGGCGATGAAAGCGACCTGAGTATTTAATGGGCGCCTATGAAACATTGGTTCCAAACAGCTTAACGTGTATATTCCAAAGGGCGCAGAAACTTATGATTATTTCGGTCACCTATCCGATTGGCTTGCGAAAGTTGCATAACCTCCGTAATCGTAGGTTTTTTTCTCGTAGTAAAAATGATTTGCCACGTGAAGTTTCTATTCCTGGTCGTCAAGCTTAATTTTTTTTCAGCTTCAGAGGGGTAGAATGCCCGCTTACATAGTTGACCACGAATGCCGTACTAGTAGATGTTGAAGTTTGTTTGGTAGCGTGTTAGAACGAGGCCATACGATGCGGTGCGGTACGGTGCGGTTCGGTACGGTGCGGTGCGGTTTGGTGCGGCGCCGCACCGCACTGCGGTGAACAGCGTTGCGCTGCGGGCGCATTACCCCTCCCCGCTTCGTCTCGCAGGTCCCAAGTCCTGCGAGACCTAACGCGTCGTCTGACATGGTATAGTAATTTGTATGTAGGACGACGCAGCGGCACCGCTCAGGCACCGCACCGCACCGTTGACGCATCGTGTGGCCTCGCACTTAGTCACGTAGCAAGTGGCGGCTATTACGATGTTTTATTTCACTGTTTATTACGATAAAGTTGCAGATAAAAATGTTTCGATGATGGGTCTTTCCGCGATCGAGGCCAGTATTCGCATAATGCTTAATTGCAGCAGATTAAATTTGAAATGCCGACGCGTCAATTAGGTATATCCAATTGAAGTAAATGATATCCGGTGTAAGACCGTACAAAACGACTCTTCAAAGGAAACATCTTTTGGTAGATCCCTAAGTAACATATAAAATTCAGCTTTTATACTATAACGTTAGTATTATTACAATTTATAAGGGTAAAGTGTCTAGCATGGGCTTGCAAGTGTACAAAGAGTCTGGTGGATAACCTAATTTCTAATTAATACTGGAATATTTTCCGAAAAAAAAAAATACTGAGAAAGAATTTGAGGTGTAATTTTATACACCATTGCTACCTGTTACTTGCCAAAGCCACTATGATCGCAGAGTATGTAATCCCTGGATTTTGTGATCGTTCTAACCTGTATTGGGGATATATGATGACCAAATTCCAGCCTTTATAAACATATGGACTCGCATAGCTTAATTACATTATGCTATGCCAGTTTATATATAGAATAGAATGTATATATATAATTTATATATGTACCTACTTTGATCATAAGGGGGTTAACCCACTGCACCGCGCCCCGTCGCGTAGCGCGGGGCCGCAGATTTTACCATTGTATGCAAGAATCTCGATTTATATAAAAACACGCCTATGACAACACACTGCCGACGCGGCAAAGCGCGGGTAGGCGCCCCGCGCGCAGATTCTGCGCGGGAGCGCGGGAGCATAAGGAGCGGGGTCGTCGTGCATTGCTACTCCGCGCGGAAAAGCAGATTACACCGCTACGATAGGCAGATCTGCGCCTCCGTCCCCGCGCGCGTTTTCTGTCGATTCGCGCACCGCGGCGGGACGCATCTCTATTGGGTGAATCGCCTTAATCGTTGTACCCATCTTATTTATAAAATAATATATTTCATTAACTTGAGATTTTTTCATTTTTATTATACTTTTATATTATAACCTATGATTTGACAGGCTGAATAATTATAGATTCCGTTGCCCAAGAAATGAAAAAAACAAATAAAAATAATAATGCCAATATATTTATTTACACTCAGTTATAGAAGAATCTTATTATTATAGATAATACATACAATAATAAAATACTATTTCTATTTCTGTAATATCATAAGAAAGAAAAAAATCGCTTAGCGGAATCATATTTCGTCTGCTGTATTTTTAAACATAACCTAACATTTTAATTATTACATATAAAATACCAACCACAAAACAATGCGTATTACTCAAGTACACTTTTTTATTTTTACAATCTCTATTCTATAATATTTTATAAATTGTAATTTCTAATTGAACATTTAACAATAATTACTTGCAATATTTATTCTTTTGACAACCTCTAAGTCAATTGATTTCACTCCATTAGAAGTCACAGTATGAAATTCATTAGAAAATGTAATGGTTATTTCGACAAATTTCGAGTACAATTAAGTAATAAAAAGTTGATAGAATTAGTAACTTTAGCGCTTACGCAGATGACGGTCCAGACTATTTTGTCCTCCCCTATCCGCAACATCATTATTTCTAGAAAACAAGTTTTTTCCCGCCTTTTTTATATGCAGCCAAATTCAACTTTAAGAGCTTTATAATAAAGATCACGTCGCGGACTGAATTGGACAAAAACGTCCGTCCGCATAGACCGTTACAGTTCACTAGGTACAGTCAACAACAGCACGTAAATTACCTTATTAAATCAATCATTAGGGCGACTTCATATTATAGGGAGTGAAAAAGAACTAGCTTCATACCATTTTTAAGGAACAATTTTTAATACAGTTTACCATACCTACTGAGAAGGTGCACTCTGTAAATAAATTTTATAAATTATAAAACACGAGTATCTTGCCGCTGGTGTGAAGATATCCTTATAGCACTTGGCGTTTATTCTATGTAAATTATATTTTATTCACTCCAATCGAGGGACACGATATTGAAACCTAAAGTATCGACTTCTTAGCCAGTCAGTCCGCTATCGCGCGCCCCACCCCTCTCAACAGTCCAAATGCTGCGCGAATTGTGAAAAAAATCGCTAAATAATGAAGCTAGAACCAAACAAAAAATACTAACGTAAATCTGATTAAATAAAGAATCGGATTAATAATATTCGGATTTCTGTAACTCAAAAATTAATCGTAATTTAAAAAAAAAAACAGTCGACGCGGTAATTTGAATATGGTAGCAATTGCTACCGGGACTGACGAGGGAAGTTGGCTATCGGTAGCATTGCTACCGTGCACTGACAAGTGGTTATTAATGGTATCAAAACAAAAATATCTAATGAGTAAAAGTATCAAAACTAAAGGATCAATACTAGTAAATATCGATTGATATATTGAAATGCGGGCCGCAAGAATTTGAATCTCTCTCTCTGAATGTAATAAACTCGTATGAATACATCAAGAAAGTTTTAGATTTTTTTTTATCGAAAACATGACTTTGCCAAGTTAGACTTAGGGTTACACTTAAACATCCCATTCTTTATCAGTACTATTGCTTAAATCGAATAAATAAATAATTAGTAAAATCAATGAATTTAAAATAAAATAAAAAATACTAGGTATATGTATACTAGGGTAACAGATAGACATATATACATCGACATATACTATTGGACATGTCCTAGCGGTGAGAATTGTGGCACTACGAAAGAAAGAGATAAAACTAAGTTTCGGACTATCTTTATCTCTCTCAAAATATATGCCATACCTGTCAAGAAAATTCAGAGATAAGGAATAAGGAAAGAGATAGCGTTAGTCCGAAAGCATATGCCATCTTCGTCACTCTTCTCAAACCAAGAAATTACTGCACGTTATACGGGTACGGAATTTCCATTAGTATATGTCGATGCATATATATACGTTATATTCATTGAAATATTATTAGACACCCATGACTCAGGTGCAAATGCTCGTATTCATCATACAAACATCTACCCCTTCCGGGATTTGAACCGAGGACCGTCAGTGCGAAAGGTAGGACCGCTACCGTTTCACCAAGCGGTCGTCAAAAATAAATTAACAAATCACAGTTGATACACTAATAGCGGTACGAATTAATAATAAAACAAACAACACACTCATAGTAGTAAATACGCGTTTATAAACTAGCCTGCATTCCATTATATTGTTTCTTGATTGAATCGATTCGATACTTGATTCGAAGTACTCAAATAAGTACTGAGTATCGATATTTTAAATACTAGTATCTAAATCAAAAGTATCGGTTTCGATATCATGTCCCTACTCCAGGACTTGTGTTCACAGGATGTTTATAGTGATAGTTGTTATTATCCGATGAGATTAGCCAATAAGAATGTATTATACGGTAATTTCATGTGCTAAAGTTAGACTGTACCACAATTTTCATTCAGTAAAACGAAAAAATCTGTCATTATAATACCCAATAGAAACTGAAAAATATTGTAAATAGCTATTTAATACAATAAAAATAGGAGAAATTACTATAATAGGAATAAAAATATATAGATTGACAAAAAATGAACCTTACTTCGTATGTAGAGGGTACAAAATCGTTCAAAGACTTGCGCATGCGAGGCAGTTCGATTCTGTACTGTTATGTATACGGAAATAATAAATGTTTTAACAAAATAGATGAAGATATGCGCCGGCGCTAGAAGTATGACTCCATCGGAATAACAGTTTGCGGTCAAAAATAGAACTTTGAGATACTGGCAATTTTGTAAGGAACGAAATTGCCACATGAAAAAATATAAGCCCAGTAGGTGAAGATATAAAAACGAAATATTAGTATTTACTTGATATCTTGCGTCTGAGTCTTGCATCAGTGTCACAGTCAACAAAAAAATGTTTTACTGAAATATTGCACTGAAAATTAGATTCGTTTAAATTTAACATGATCATAACACTCTAATAAGACGAGATTTTGTGCGACCCAGTGATCTTTATTACACGCAGAATAAAGTTGAATTTATTCAAACCATTTTCATAACTAAATTCGATTTTAATCTGCTAGTAATACAGATCGCGGCCTGGCGCGCCCAAAAAGGTGAGAAGGTCATTAAAGATCTGATTATTTGTTCTTTTCAGTTTTAAATAAATTAAAAAGTATTACAGGAATATCAGTTGTGAACACAGCTTTATATTGATGAAATCTAAGTTTTTATTACAACAACTTAAAGTCGATTTTCGTCTGTCGGTTTAATGGTACGGATGCTATAGAAGAGCTCGGATCTCCTTGTGAATGTGGCACAAATAATCTACGTAAGAAGCGCTGCCGTCGACTCCGCGATCCTCAACCAGGAAGTGCCTCAACACTGTCTCCAGCTTGTCGTGTTGCCGCATTATCGTTAGCTGGAACAAAATAAAAATCTGATAATATTACCAGATATAAAAAAGGGTTGTTAAGGTATTATCAGTCGATTTCAAGTTTTAACATCCTTTTATTAAAGTATATTTTTCTTAAGCAGTATTTTTTTTTCAATAAAGGTGATATTCAAATGACAAATGAGGCAATTGCTCTATTCAATCACTTATCAGGAACTTTGGTAACAGATTAGGCCTAATAAAAATTCTATTCAGAAATATAGAAGTGAAAAATATAAATTCAGTCGTTCGTAAACACATTTTGGGTGCATTTCGTCCAAATCGATTTTGCGTTTTGGCTACTGTAATTCTTGTAAGTCGTTTTTTTAACCTAAACTTGAAGTATCATTTTGGGTACACCCTAATTTCGAAAGTATTTGAATACAACACAAGGTGGGACACGAAAGTCACACCTTTCAGGGAGTTCTGAACTAGACACACATGCTCATCTAATACAAACATTATTTAGTTTAAAGGAATTATCCACTTGTCAGTCCGCTGCCGCGCACCCCACCCCTCTCTACAGTCCTAATGCTATAATTGTGAAAAAAAAAGTGAGTTAGATAAAAATGCAATTTTCTCGCTAAATAACGAAGCTAGGACCAAACAAAAAATACTGCCGTAAAGCTTATTAAGTACAGAATCCACCACAGAAAATTTGAATCTCTGTAACTCAAAAATTAATCGTAATTAAAAGAATAGCAGGCCAGGCAGAAATTTGAATTTGGTAGCAATTGCTACCAGGGACTGACGAGGGGTGATGGCTCTCGGTAGCAATTGCTACCGTGGACTGACAAGTAGTTATTACAAGAAGAATTTCAATTTCAGGCGGGACTCGAACTCAGATCTTCACTTCTCAATTCAAATACACTTTTATTTCTGAAGTTGAAGCCAGCGCCGTCTCTCCATGTTTTTAGTATTACTACCTATGGACTAAGAGCCAGTGCCTGCCAGACATACGTTAAAGTATAAACGCTGAAAATTTTTTTTGCGTGTTCTCTCTGGTGTGGGGAACAATGTTTGGGGGTTACAAACCTTGAGTAACGGTGCCTTCGGTAGGTATCAGGTAATCTAGGGGCGCAGTACCTGAGCTCTCTCACGTTAAATTATAAAAGCTGAAATTTACACAATATATTAAGAAGAAACAGCTTTCTAATTATTCTCGGTAGGTCTTGGTAGCTTGAGAGTAGCAGTCGCCCGGTTAATGAGGTATGTGGGTTTGATTCCCGCCTGACTTAGGAGACAAGATGTATATTTATTGTAACAATTTGTTTGTATATATAAATCTATCAGTTAAATGCATTATAAGTCCCTCAATGACAATTCAGCTTTGTCGGATGGTGAAGGTAATGATTGCTTTTCTTAAGGCACCGGTACCTAACTTTGTCTACTGACATATTTATTTCAGCTCCTGAGTCTGGTACCGTGATGTTAAATAGCTTATTATAGCCCTTCATTACCATTTTTCTGCGCAGTTACTAATAATTATTACTAATATAAGGGACTATAAAAGTTTAACATTAAAAGAAATAGTAATAACAATAACATACTTTTCAGTATCAAATTTCTTGATACAAAGAATGATTCACTACAATGTGTTGCATTACATGTGCATGTGCGTTATATATACTAATCCTTCTAAGGAAAGTGTTACACTGGAGTAAACCTGTAAACATTAAACTACCGCCCATCTTCACACAAATTTATAAAAATACAAAAAAACAAACTCAGTAGATATTAACAACTACAAAAAAACACATTTGATGAGAACCATAAGTAAAAACCTCTGAAAACACACGAAAACAAAATTAATATATCACAAAAAAAAATTAAAGCTTGAAAATTAACACAATCATTTCGTACATATAATAATATAAATATAATATAAGTCGTGTATGTACTGTTTCATTATGTGTAAAAAATAGTTTAACACTTAAATATAATAAATATAAAGTCAGATTTAATCTCTGTCTCAGTATGAGAAGAATTTCTATATAGAGAAAAATAGATTTGGTTTGGCAAATCAAAGGCAAACACTGCAAAATATGCAAAACTTACATTTCATGAGTTCTTAAAGCTAATTAAGATATTAATTTCTTTTTCTTAAATGGCGTTTATCCCTTTCGAACCTGAGTTACACGATCGTGACGTGCGACTTGCAAAAATTCAAACGTCGCGCATAATTCGTTTCTACGCGCTAAGCTGACGCCACATGGATCGTACGTTTGTCAAGTAAATAGTGATAAATAGTTCACTTACGATTACGGTTTAGCGCGTAGAAATGAATTACGAGCGACGTTTGAATTTTTCAAAGTCGCACGTCACGTTCGTGTAACTCAGGTTCGAAAGGGTTATGAAAGACGCGTAAATCTTATCAATTACAAAAAGACATTCGAACAATAAAAGACATTTGAGTTAGACCAGAAAAAGTGACTCAAAAAGACTCTTATTAAAAATTCCCTCACAAAATCCTAATCCATCATTTATACATATAGACAAGTTTTCATTCGTGGTCCTACTGAAGGCCATCACCATATCACTCCAAGCAGCTGCCAGGTAATCCTAAATAGCGCCACTCAACTACACCGCAAATTCTCCTTATATTATACCAAATAACCTCAAGATTTCAAGCCATCCACCATCCCACCACCATCCTATTCTGTCTGCCAAACTGTATTTGATAAGATCAAGTATACTTGATAAATCCACATCCAACTATAATACTAGAAATATGTAGATTACTTCTGCAAAGCATGCAAGATGAAACATCCGCATTTATTTAAAAACAACGTGCAGAATTCAACACTTAGTCACTTAGTGCTGAATATTGCACGGTCTTCCAATTCCTATCCTGATGATACATTAAAAACAACGTGCAGAATTCAACACTTAGTCACTTAGTGCTGAATATTGCACGGTCTTCCAATTCCTATCCTGATGATACATTAAAAACAACGTGCAGAATTCAACACTTAGTCACTTAGTGCTGAATATTGCACGGTCTTCCAATTCCTATCCTGATGATACATTAAAAACAACGTGCAGAATTCAACACTTAGTCACTTAGTGCTGAATATTGCACGGTCTTCCAATTCCTATCCTGATGATACATTAAAAACAACGTGCAGAATTCAACACTTAGTCACTTAGTGCTGAATATTGCACGGTCTTCCAATTCCTATCCTGATGATACTAATGTGGGGGCAAAACATCAGGTTAAATTAGTACAAAATTATTAGAAAACATAGACTCGGCTCACAAGTGAATTATCAGGCGGGAAACGAACCCGCAACCTTTGGAAATCCGGTTCAATGCTCTCCCAATGGAGCTACCGAGCCTTGTGAACACTCGTCGAAAATTTCTAGTACATTTCTAATTTTACGCTTTATGCCAGCGTTGTATCATCAATGAGAGGAACATCCTCTATAACTTGGATCTTTTACAGTATTTTTCTATTAAAATATTTTATCCCATAGATAACATTGAAAAAATGCAAAAAAATATATAAAATCATGTTGGGTTGTTGAAAGTGCACCTTGGCATCTGGTTTTGCAGGTATTTGCCGCTTCTGCGTTTACATCGATTTGCAGAAGGGGGCCGGGGTCCTTGCCGTGTTTTAAGATAAGATAAACTTTTATTTCTAAGAATATGTTTGTAAATATAGGTGACAAATAATACAAATCCGGCATAATCTGCCTTTGTCCAGCGTGGAAATTAAAAAAATTGAAAATAAAAAGTTGACAAAAAAACAGTTATCCAAACATTAATTAATATCATATTAATTTTATTTCCATTATTATATCATTAAATTCAATAGTATTATTAATACTATGGAATGTAAAATTATGATAATTTCATTAAATGGGCATGATTGGGATCAAGACGTAACCCATCCTAAATAAAAAATAAAAATGTCCAACCTTTTAAGGTTTGGTGTCATAATGATAATTTTCGGTTCGGTTTAAAGATATTTATTATTATAAAGACATCATATTGTCACTTACATGAGAACATGTTAACAAAACTTATTTTGCAAAAGTAATCTAGATATTTCGGATTTATACAGGGTTACAGATTAAGACGACTTAGATTCTTTAAGTAGTAGTATTTTCCAACATTTCTGATTGATTTGAAGCAATATAACCCAAACATAACCGTCTTCAAGATATATGAATTCAAAATTTCTCAAAATTTTTCAATTTTTTTATCTCCTGGTCAAATAGTGTTGACTTAACCTGTTACCCTGTAAATCCTGTCTCCACCTCATCAGAAACTATAACCACATCACCCAAACTATCTAAGCATTAACATACAGCAGTTTTTGTACAGCCTTATGTGTGGCAAGCAGATGCTCGGTGTAGGTGGCGCTGCCATCTAACCCTCGGTCTTCTACCAGCATCCTCAGAAATTGGCTCTCCTTTTTATCGTACTGATGGACTAATTCCAACTGTGTGCATCATGCAGAAAGTAAAGCGGTGATAGCTAAGTTATAGATTACCTTATAACGGGAACCTCATACAACATTTTTGTGTAAAAACTAGCTAACAGTAAAATGAATAGAAAATAAGTTTACACAAGAAGAAAAACCGTTTTGTATTTTAATTTACGAAAAAAATATTTCTCCTTCTAGTTTTGCTAATTACACAGGTCAACAAAAATTTTTCCCAGAGACGTGAGTATAGTTTTCCGAAGGATTTTGGTGTGCTGAACCCAAATCCGGTAGCAGAATTGCTCTATCACGTCTGGTTTTTGAGATATTCTAACCTAAAAGTGCAAAAAACGCCGTTTTCGCCCATTTTTGAGGTTATGTGATCCTTCAGTTTTTAATATACCAAAAAACTACAGGGGTCATCTTAAAGTACAAGTCTTGAACTTTCAAATGGCGTTGAATTTGTTTACAAATACTTTTTTTTTTGCTGAGATCGTATTTTGAAGTTCATTTTTCTCAATTTTGCTTCATGCTACCTATACTGAGTTGATGACAAGTTTAGTTAAGATCAGTTTCAGATCTCATAAACCTGACGTGATAGAGCAATTCTGCGGATTTGGATTCAGCACACCAAAATCCTTCGGGAAAATATACTCAGGTGTCTGGGTAAGAAACTTTGTCAAATTTTGTTGGCTTGTGTTATTATTTATTCGATATTTTATCAAACACTTTACTTCATTTTCTTATATTAAGCGTAAATACATTGATGTAAATATAATATTATCAGTAATTCCTTTAAAATAACTATAAAACTTCTTTTTTCATTTGCTGGATTTGTTCCAACATAGGACATGGGTTTCATTTATTTTATGATGAAAAAATTATTGCATATTTTGATTACTGAGCAACAGCAACGCGTGGCAGAGTCAGTAGCTTATGTACTAACGAATACGAGCATTTGTACCGCACTAATTATATATATTTCTATTAATATGTTATATCTGTTTATATATGTATGTCTATCCGTGACCTTTGTATCCATAACACGAGCTTTAACAGTGCTTACTAGGCAATAGGTGTGAATGTAAGAAATATTTTTTTTACTACCAGCCAGAAAGCTATTTCAAATTACGCCTTTCACAATTATGACAAATTTATGCGAAACAAGAAACCATCTTAAAGAGAAATAACTACTGCGAAAAAAGCAGGGTAACACCAAAATAACATTTTTTCAATTATGGACTCTAAATATAACATACAAAATGGCGCAAAATTAATCTTCCAATTTTGTTTTTGTGTACCTTTTTTACTTAATTTAAAAACAATATTTTGAGTGACTTTTTCCATTTTTTTCTAAGTGGAAAAGATGATATCAGTCAAGTGGCTGCCGGCAGTTTACCGCCAGATACACATTTGTGCCCGTTTTATCACATTTTTCATGACTTTCGGCAATATATAACTGTTCGCATTCCTATCGAATATTCTATTGAGGGGTACGGTTGTCTAAAGCTTGTTGGCATAAACCCCCGACTTCAATTAGTCCCAAAGAAAGAAATCTGGGGCGATTAAATCGGGCGATCTTCTGGCCATGTCAAATCGCCGGAACGGGAGATTAAAAAAGGAATTATTCCACGCTTTTGCTGAGTATAGCGCTCGATTGCTTGTGTGTTTTAATCTGTAGCTGTCTAGTTCACAAATATGAAATATGATAGACTTACGACGCTATTTGCAATAATTATAACATCTTCCGGTAGAATGAATAATTTTGCGCCATAAGCAACATTTTCCCTTGCAAGAGCTATAATAAAGTGCGTGTAATACAAAAGGCCCCTTATAATGCAGTCCATATCACCTAGCATTATAGAGAGCGCGTGTTGCGTTGATGTCTTCAAGTGCTCGGTGGAATAGCGCTAGGCGTCGGCAGTCATCACGTTGCATCATTATTATCAACTATACAGAAAAATTTAAAGAAAGAAAGAAACTAAAAACAGTTTATTCGGCTAATAACTTAAAAACAAAATACCAAACATAGACTTGTTGCCGAAATGAACTCTGAATGACGTGACGCTGATTTCAGGCGGAGCCAGAGAATAAAGGTGCTGTCTAAACAATGAGCATTAGACTCGTGACTCGTAAAATATTTTTTATAAGAGAACAAAATTCACCAGAAAACTCTACAAACTAAAATTTTAAATAAAAAAAATCTATACACATTCACGTACTTAACGACACACACACACACACGCACGCGCACACACACGCACGCGCACACACACACACACACACACACACACACGCACGCACGCACGCACGCACGCACGCACGCACGCACACGCAACTTTGAATCACTCAAATGTTTATGTGTTCTTTTATCGAGATAAATGTAAAAAAAACGTAAACAAAAACAAATATGAATGATATTTATTTCTTTATCTATTAAGCAGATAATTAAAAAAATATATTCGATGCAAACATTTATTTACATGTAACTACAGTCTATAGCTTCACGTAAATATTATTTACGCGCAATACATGCAAGTATGCATGCAAAGAACATGCTAACCATATTTACAAGCAATACTTGAAAGCACGCATGCAAAGAACATGCAAATCAAAAAGTAATTAAATATACAATTTAGTTCTAACACTTCCGCGCACGTTATTTAGTACACGAAGTACAGGTTTCCGAAATTTATTCATTTTTATTAATTTTACAGTACTTTTTATACACGGGTTTGTCATTTACCATTGCAGCTGAAAGACGTCAAAGGCTGGGTTGAGCCTTTTCCTTCCAAAAAAAAAAAATACGACGCATTCTATTTTAATTGAAATAACAACGTTTCTTAAGATATAAAATAGGAATGTAAAAAACGACTACGTCTCCAAGCCCTCAGGTAGGATACGAACCCATGACCTTTCGCTCTCCAGGCGAGTGCTCTGATCGCTGAATACTGAGACGCTGGCAGACGCATATTTCAACTTCTACTATGAGCTAGTATCGTGCCACCAATGGTGAACGCTAACCTTACGCTGAACCTTCAACATCGAAAGTTTTATTATTACAAATATTAAATAATCGATTAAGATGTAACCAGCTATAATAATATTTTTATTTTATTTTTAGCATTCAAAATGCCATATTTTTATAAGATAGTATACGATAGTATCCTAACCGAGGGCTCGGAGACGTGGTCGTTTTTACATGCGTATTTTATATTTTATAGAAATAAAGCATTGTGAATGTAAAAAAATAAAATTAAAAACTACTAATGGAACCAAAAATAGTTTTGATTCCATTAGTTGTATAAGTATATAATGTAATGTATATAACTTTGCCCATACATAGGTAAGGGGAAAGTTTTTAACAGGTATTCTCATATGGAAAATAAGATGTGAAGTGAAAGGCTACCGTGTGTATAAGAGAAAAGCTACTTACTCGCATAGCATTACGCCTGAGCACGCGTGCGTCTTCCAGTAGTTCCCTGACGGCGACGTTGGCTTCGGTATCCAGCTTCGGAAGTTCTGCCACCTGAGTGTCCACCTGTTGGGCACTTGGGACACCGAATACATCTCGGATAAACTCGGGTGACGCCTGCGATCCAACCCACAGCAACATGTGGACGCCGTTTTCTGAAAATAATAAATAAATAACAAGTAAACATTTATACATAAGACAACATCACATACATTGTTCTGAACCCAAGTAGCTAAAGCACTTGTGTTATGGAATTCAAGAACAACGACACCACAACACCCAGACCCAAGCTAATATAGAAAAGTTCGCTTTCTACTTTGAATTCAGATTTCAGCTGTATCGAGTCGGTAAGTGGGTCGAATTTCACTTGCAAGATTTGATTACAGATAAACAGGTGAAACTAAATAAAACTTTGTAAAAAATAAGTAATGATGTGATAAGAGAGTGGTGAGGTGTGGAAGAAAATGTGACAAAGATAGAAAAAGGGATGCTTAGATAATTTGGACATGTAGAGAGGATGGGCTAAAGGGAATTGACAAGATAAGTATATCAGGCAAGTCGGTAAAGGCAGACCAAGGCGATCTTTCAGTGACCAAATAGAAAAAAGGCCAGGTCATAACCGACGAGCTTGTGTGAAAGGTCTGATGTATCAGAAAATGCAAAAGATGTATGTCAGGATCGTGGACAATGGAGATCCGTGATATCTGCCTCCCCCTACGGGAAAAAGGCATGTGATTATAAGTATGTATGTGGAGTCTCCAAGTCACTAGTGAATAGGTATCTTCTAGGCAATCATCAGGCGAGATAGTGGTTCACCACTTCAGCGCGCGCTAAGTAGTTAGGCGCTTCAGTGCCTACCTATTTATTATAACAAATAAAAATATGTAAATAAAGGGCTAAGCATGCTTTCTAAAGCACAAAAGACTCACCGAGCAGGTAGACGCCAGTATCCTGCATCTTGTCGACAGACGCCCTCAGCGGACGCGGTCGCTCGTGCAAAGGCAGTAGACGAGGGTAGGTGTACGCCACCGATAGTTCTACGCCCGCACTCAGGGCGCGGTACATGGCGCACGAGCGGTCGTCACACGTTATGTCGGGCCCTGAATTACAATAAACAGCTCTCAAAGTAATTAAACAATTTTTCAATTAATGTATAACAAAAACGCAATTGTAAGCGTTTCCAATTTTGTGATCCGTGCCGCTAAAGAGATACGATGTCTTTGTCACGATGTCAGGGTCTTCAAGTTCCGAGTGAATCTTCTAGGCAAGCGCGTCACATTCTAGATCGCATCAGGCGAGATAGAGGTTACCTATTAACTCTAAGAATTAAATCTACTAAATGTAATACTATAACATTTAAAGTTTAAATTAAGCTCGTTGATGCGACTTCCAAAATCATACCGCTGTTGTAAAAGTCACTGTCATTTAATGGGAAGACATATTTATATACCGTCATTGTCAAACAATAAATAATGCAAATGGAAAAACGTTTGTGAATATCTTTTATAAACAAGATAAGTAAAAGCGGTCCTAGAATTGAGCCCTGAAGAACGCCAGATGAAATTAACGAGAAGTGTAAACGTAATGTAAAATCATTAACGACCATAGTCTAATGCCAAACTGTAACATAGTAATTTATCCCTTGTATGATAGGGATCCACGTTATGTATACCAGCTGATAGTAGTGTGGTAAGTTGGATCACATCATCAATTTCATCAAATGCCTTATCAGTCAGTACATATAGTATTTAGTGAATTTAATGAATGTAGGATTTAATATCTTTTTTGTATTAAAAGGTCAATAGGACTCTTTTGGTTATACAAAATTTAAGTGATAAAAGCTTAACTGCAGCAATTTTTTTAATAGAGCCGCCTAAATAAGGGGACGGTGAACTTTGAGATATTTTGCACAAAAATTCAGGGGTCTTGTGTAATAAATTTATTTCATGCTCAATATCTGATTAAGTTTCGTAGTAGAAAAATATTGCACTTTAATAGCGAAATCAAGTTAATTGTTGTTAAAATAACGACATTTAAAATAGTTTTATAAGAGGATGAGTGAACAGGTAAAGTGCGTATGAACGGAATTAAGTACCTCCAGCCAACGCGTCGGAGCGAAGCAGGCAGCTGGTGTAGAGTGGCAGCAGCTTCATGGACTCGGGGAGCACCAGCTGGCCCACGGCGGAGGGCGAGGCGCAGTGGCGACGGTAAGCAGCCAAAGACCGAGCGCATCGCGCGGATAACGCCTCACGGGCTGCCCGCCCACCCGTCTCTCGAAGGGACCACACCGCTGCAACATACCAAACGTTTTCGATTTTGCCAAGTAGACGACCATTTGGTGCAATGGTAGCGATCCTGCCTTGCGCACCGTCGGTCCTGGGTCGAAGTTTGTATTTTTATTATTTAAAATGGGTTTGCTCCTGATCCCAATCAAGCCCGGGGGCCAAGACAGAATCCACAATGGAACGTGCCTATTCACCCTGGCTTTGAAATGGGTCGGGTTATAAGTACTCGGAAATACAGACGCAGGGAGGGAGTTCCACTCCTTTGTTGTGCGCATTATTAAAGATGTTGAGAAGCGCTTGGTGCGATAGGCAGGATAACAACCAAGAAAGGGTGGTAGCCTGCAGTGCGTCTGGATGTCCGATGGAAAAAGGGAGATGGAGGTATGATGAATACGAACATTTGTACCTGAGTCATGAGTGTTTTTATAAATTTCTATTAATATTACATACCTATCTATAGTATAATATCCGGTTCCCTAGTATCCGTAACACAAGCCTTACAGTGCTTACTTTGGGCTAAGCTAATTGGTGTGAATGTAAGAAATCATTACTTATTTACTTGTCGGAGCGTAGACTTTATCAGTAGGAATTGTACGGTTAATAAATTTTTCTTACTATTAAAAGTCATCTAATTTAGTAATGTATTTTTACTCATATTCAATTAGTGTTAAGCAACTGAACAGTGCTCATACATGGATCTTTCAAGCTTTATCGCTTTACGTTTTGATGTTTATACATGTAGCAGCATGTAGTTGCGCAGTGTATTTAATGTTTCGTGTTAAACGGTAAAAAGTATGATTGAAATCATACGGTAGGATACTAAGTGACAATAAAAAATATGATTATGGCTTTGTAATAATGTTGAAATTTGTAAAAACAATCTTTTTTACGTAAAGATATATTACCTTGTTTGGTGAGGAAGTTGATACATGTATCTAGCTCCATAGTCCTATATGCGTCTGCGAGTTGATGCGCCACACTGAGGGCCAAATTGAGGATCCTAAGTCTTCTCTGTCCAGAGCGATGTGTGTACAGTAACGCAGCCTGGATGTATACACCGTCTTCGCCTGTTAGCTTGTCGTCGTGTTTTATTTCTATGCCGATGGCTTTGTCGGCGTCTGTCGGAAGAGAAAAAAAATTATATTACACATTACAGATCTTTATACATTTAAGAACTGCGCTGACTTAACGTACTAATTATTTATAATATTCAATATTGGCGAATCAACATTTGCTTTTCAACAGTTTTCCAAAATTTTACACATATTTTACAGAATGAGTATTAACGACACATGAGAGACGTAGGCGAAAGCCCTGAGGGACTCCAAGGGAATACAGTTTTACTGCAAATATTTCCATTACTTGAGAAGCTTCAGACAATTGTTGTATCAATTTGAGTAAAAAGATATGATCTATGAAAATACCTATGACGGTCTATACCATTTAATTACGATCATGACAACCCAATCAAATGCTTTACTTTTATTCATTTAAACATTTCCTAGTATTGAAATGCGTTTAAAGTTTTGATGCGTGACCTGAAGGATAAGAAAAACAGTACGATTGGCTACACGAGAACAGGCGGTATACTGACCTATGGCGGCCAACTCGACGTCTGTGGTGTTGGCCATGTAGAGGTGGCCATAGAAGTCTGTGGCTCGCACGCCAGTGGAGGCGCGCACGCGCATCACGGCGTCGTACGCGGTGGGCCGCGACAGAACGCGACGCACGTCCCACGCTAACCGAGCTCCGTCCACATCCGCCTAAGACCACAAGAGTAGTTTCTCGCTTTAGAGGATTAGGCGATGGAAAATTGTCGAAGGCAATGTGGGGACAATTAGACTGGATCCACACTATTAGGTCGATAAAAGTTCGTTCGCGGACCGATCTCGGTCTGGTAAAATATTATTAAACGAAAAACATGTGTGCATTTTTACTATCCGAAACAGTCAAGTTCCGTTCGAATCCTATTTCAGTGGCGATCAGTCTTGAAGAAGAAGTGAACTTTTATTACATGGAACAAGAGAATGTAAATAGTTTTGTCATAACATGTGTCTCACGGGATGGATTACATAGGATTTATTAGGAACGTACAAATGATTTTTTTACTATGTATATTTATTGTAAAGAAGAATCATGTAGATATTGATAGATTTAAAGAAATATCATTGTTTTAATTAATAATCGAATTGTATTATCGCTGTCATTGAAACTATAAAAGGCAATAAAAAAATATAGAAAAAAAAAATCTGACGTATATGGTTGATGAACCTGTATGTTACACTTAATAAAATACACTTATTATACGTCTTACACTACTAAGTTACATTTCTTTTTACATTTATTAAGTTTACAATAATATAAATTAGGTTTAAATTCACTTCTGAAACAATTTGGTATTATTCTTATGAATTATATATTGTTTATTATTTTTAACAATTTTTACATTAGGTGACATATCCTCTATAACTACAAAATGACCATTCCAAATTGGATCTAACTTATTGCCAACTTGATTTTTAATAAGTAAAAAGTCACCTGGTTTGTATGTTAGTGTATTAATTTTCTTATCGTATGTTAGTTTTCTGTTAGTCTTACTTAATAACAAATTATTCCTAGCATCTACCTGTGCTTTCTGTAATCTAAATTTAAATTCCTTAACTAAATCCGTAATATTAGAATATGTGGACTTTAATCTTAACTTTGCGCTAGATGACAGCCTAGTTTTCAATACAAAATCGATTAATAGTTTTTGAGACTCGTCATTGATAATTGTACTATACATATTGATTCCATCTATTAATTGTTTCGTAATATCCTCTTGCCCCGTCATGTTCGGTAGCAAGGCGATGGCCGTTTTAATATCAAAATTTGACTTTGCCATTTTTCTAGTTGAAAGATTACTACTTGTCTCAAGAACTTTGTTTTCGGAGCTATTACTACTACACGGCTCACTATTCACTAATTGCTTTATTTTACTGTAAACTAATTTTATATCCCCAAGTAAAGAATTAATTAAATCTACTTCAGAGGAGTCTAATGAAATTAATTTTAACTCCTTATTTAAGTCAGACACAATACACTCAACATTAGCATATATATTTTTTGCTTCTTCAAACTTTTTTGAACCTAGTTCCTTTTGTCGTCTCTCAGGACCTAATTTAATTAAACTTTCACGTATATAATTTAACTTTCCTAGTAATTCTTGTAACTGTTGAGACATACTACTTATTTTACTCTAAACATATTACTTAAGCGAAATAATCAATCTTTAATTCAAAATCAAACTTCAAATACTCTATTTTATAAATTAAATAACTTAAAACAAAATACCGTAGTTAGATCGAACAGTGACGCAATACGGCATCGTAGCGATGTGGCGGGCCGGGGCCGGTGGCGACGACGTGTCGGCTGCACGGGGCACGTAGGCAGCTGGATGTAGACCGCAGGCGGCAGCATGTGGCACGTTGGCAGGCACAGGCTGCTGCTCGATGAGTGGGCCGGGCTATACCCTGGACTCCGTGGGCCGGGATTATCCCTGGACTCCGCTCCAACTGGGCCGGGCTATACCCTGGACACCATCCTTGACCCGTACGCTTCTTTCTTCCTCTGAAGCCACATTCTTCTATAACATTTCAGTATTCTTCTATGATGTTTAGGTATTCTTCTATAAGGTTTAAATAGTCTTCTATAAGTTTTAGGTGTTCTTCTATGATGTCATTTCAGGAACTGTGTTTCTTCTCTGAATTAATTTTAATTTTCTTCTTAAAATATTTTCTTTCTTGAGTAAGATTCCAAATTCTTCAAATGCAGGGTCGCCATCAAAAGGTGGTGAAGTAGATGGGACTTGGGTACATGTTAAGTGAAACCAGTTGTTCGTGGTAACATGTTGTATTGTCAGATGTTACAACACAAGAGGGCGATTATAATTAATTACATCTTATTTAACTAAACTAATGTAGGTCATCAGCGACATACGTCATGTTGCAGAGCGTAACGGTAAGTTACGGTACAAGTGTAAATTACGACTATATTACAGTAAAGAAACTCCATATTCAAATACTACAGAAAGAGCTTAATGGCGCAGCGGTTAGCAAGTTCGGCTCACGAAGTAAAACAACTTTTGGAACGGCAGATCATCAACTGGGTGACCAAAAATTAACTATATTGAGCTCCTCCGTGCTCTTGAACTGTAGGTCTTAACTGCATCTGCAGTCGTAAGGCCCGCGACGTGGGTTATGTTCCATGTCACGTCAAATCGTAGGGATACTTCATCATCCGTTGAGACTTGTGTGCTTGCGGTGGGTATATTAGGAGGATGACGAAACGTTTGTAAACCATGGCCGTGGTTAACGGGCTATTTGAGTATGTTTCTCTTTCATATTATTGTAGAAATTATGACACTAATGTATTGTGGTAGTTGAATGTGCTCTGAATGAAGATGTCATGTTATGTCATCATTTGACCATTTCGAACATCTTCGTGTGATTTTTTATTAATTTTTGTAAATAACTCTATTTAGGTTACTGTAAAGGGAATGAAATTTTCTGCTTTTAATAATAAATGTCTTAAAAGCAACTTACCGTGAAATATGTGTACTTGTGAGTCTGCCCGCCCGTTAGTCTGGGCAGTTGTCCAATAGTGGCGACGTCGACGTACGAGTTGTTGCAGACAAACAATTCGACACAAACTCCTGCTGCGGAACAAGCTTGTCCCAGCTCGTTGTAAGCCGTCGTTTGGGGAGCTGTCGGGTAAACGATTAAAAAAATACAAGTGAAATTTCACTTTTTTTTTTCAATATTTTTTTTGATACAACTAGCTACCCGTCCCGTCTTCGTGGGTGGAGGAAATTCTTTAATTTTTTTCTATTATTAAATATTTTTCCGTTAGCGCCATCTAGCGTCCGGTAGACGAACTACTTGCGGTTAACGCTTTGCTATGGTAACGTTATTGATACAATGGAAAAAGAGCAGACAGACAAACACACAAACCACTGTGATCTTAGATTATAGATTTGAAAGTAAGGTAAAATAAAGCTTATTTTTGCATTCATTCCTTATGAAAAAATAAATTAAAATATTGCACAGTAATTCGTGCATCTTAGCACATTGCTATTAAAAAGTAATAAATGCATCCTATGGTCGCGAAAAATCATCATTCTGCCTTAGAATTAAAAAAAAAACAACTCAATATGAACTCTTATGAAAATTAATAATAACATGTTTTTATTAATTCAAATAACATACGTACTTTACTTAACTACCCTTTTTACAGTAGTCACCGTTTGGCAGAAATCATAGATTTTCACTTTCTACGATTCTCACATACTTTACTCGTTCCTTCAACTCTCATCGGACCCTTCATACAAGCTCGTCAGTTAATGGTACTATCGAAACCTCTGGCGCCTTATCAGTCCTAAGTCGAAAGTCGCTTGCACACTGCACGATGCCTATCGCTTCAGGCCACACCCCGCTCCATTCATTCAACAATAGCGCGCGTGCGTGTAATAATTGCGTCGTGCAGATTGACAGTTGACAGTACTGACATCAAGGGCGATTTTAAAACTAGTTGTTTATGATTGGCGTAGTATAAATCGTAGTAAAATACGAAGCCAATTAGAGGTCGTGTGGGCGTGTCCGATGCGATCAGTTCAAACGAATATTTCTACAAAGTGGTAAGGCACGAGAGACCTCGATAGTACTTCTGACATGGCCTTTTTTCAAGACATCTTCTTTGCTCCCTTAAAGTTTGTCTTGGTCTGCCTTTACCGACTTGCTTAAGCATGTGCATGAGATAAACGTGTAGTTACAAAATAAAATGTCTATTGAAGTTGACATTACCAAATTCAGCTGAGCACTGCCTGTGCGTATGAGCTACTTTTACTCACCGAGTATTTGTTTTTCCTTGTCGGTGCCAAGCAATTTTCTGTCTTCACGATTGATGAGTTTGCCCGGCGCGTTGTACGTGGGCAAGCTGGTGTGGAATACGAGCAGTTGCCCGGAAGTGTCTGCTGCTTTTAATGCTTCTAGGCCAGCCTGGGGAAGTCAAAAACGCCATTTATAGGATACAAAATAAATTTAACAATTGATAGATTTTCAGTTTTTTAAATTAGTTTAATTATATAATACGTTTATTGAAAAAAAAATTATTTTCGCTCACTCTTTATCAGATAAAGACAGATAAAACACATTATCTAAACTATATAATAGTCAATACAGAAACTTATTCTTATATAACTTCATCCCAGTTTCAACCGTCAATCCAATTTATAGAGTCCAGTATCGTTTAAGAAAATTTGTGGTAAGGTAATGTACTGATGTTCGTACAGTCAATCATTTTCAGCGTTATGTCATACATAAATATATGAACTCAACTATCAAGATCCAGATATCAGGATGTTTAATAAAGTCAAGACACCACACAGATATACCAATAGTCAGGCGCGGCGCGATCTGAATAGATTGCTGATTCAGATCCGGCTCGAAGGACCATGCAAAATGGTGTAGTAAAATTTAAAAAATCGATTGTATATTACGTTTGTATTGATACAAGAAGTTTGACAGTGAAATGCGTGCGGAGCAAACAGCGGTGGTGTGGCGAGTGTGTCATTGAATTTTGAAGAATAAATCACTATCAATAACTTTATAAATATATTTTTGACGTTTCATTTCTTCTGTCCCTCACAAAAAACGAGCATTTAACGCATTATTTTTCTGTAACAAATGGCAGAGTAAAAGTGACCTGGACGGCGGGCAGAAGGATGGTCTCGGTCTCCTTATTGTCTCTAAAGAGCTGGGGCAGCTGGTGCAGCAGCTCGCCTAGCACGGGCGCGCTGTCCTCGGCGCGCACCAGGAACCCCTCCAGCAGCGGAACGAACACATCGCCCACGTCGCCCACCGACAGCATTTGCGGCTGCGACAGGGAGCCCTGCCGACACAATTCGTCCTGCTATCACCATATCGTATGTGCATACGCGTATACCTAACGGAACTCTGTTTAAGTCATGTCGCAAATGACGTTTATTAAGTTAGAAAGTAAGCAGTTTTGATTTAATTGAATTATAAATGTATTTTACACTTAAGAGGACGCCGAAAGAAAAAAGCTTAAACACTAGTTAACGTTTAGTTGATTCAATAAACAATATGTCGATAATTGATACAAATAATATAATATAATATGTATTTAGTATCACAGAGAATTGAGGACTATTTGTAGAAATTTTTCATTTAGCTAATACTACTAAGACTATATATTTCCTTTGAATAAGAAAATATAAAAAAAGTAAAGAGTTTAAATTAATTTTTACGCGGTAGTTTAAAATCTTTATTTTATCAGCAATAGGTTTCTTGCATGATTTTTTTTATTGTATAAATCTTTAAATCAAGTCATTTTAATAGAAAAATAATTTAAAACAAAATTGAAGTATTATTTTTTGTTAAAAAAATATTTTCTTGGGTCAGTGCGTTAATCGTAATTTAAACAGCCGCCATTTTCGCGCGCTTTGAATGACGTCACATGACATGACTCGCCACGTTACTATGCGTGAATCTACATACATTTTTATGATATATGTTGCCGGCAAACGCATGGCTTCATGTCATGTGACGTCACAACCAACGGGAAGTTCCGTTGCGTAGTTTTAGAGATTTAAGCATACATAGGGATATAGGGACAGAGAAAGCGACTTTGTTTTATACTATGTAGTGATAATAGAAATTATGGATTTTAACGAATGCCGTCAGTTTATTACATATTTGAAGAATATTAGATATTTTTTTTATTACATGCAAGAAACCTATTGTAGACTTATTTTTTACATACAAATTGACTATGGTACCATTCTAAAACAGTATGAAACCACTTACTTTGATGTTATAAAAGTGTACAGTAGAACTGTACGTGATGAATCCAACTCGGGTCCAGGACTGGCCTGTCTGAGGGTCTTTGGGAAGTGCCTCTATGAAGTTGGAGATGTTCTCGCACACGGTTTGCAGAAGACCGCTCTTCACCGAGTTGTAGGAGACGTCTATCACGAATACTACCGCGGGTGGGTTGGGAAGCGTGTTGTTCTGAAAAAGATACAAACAATATGAAAAGATATAGTTATTAAAAAAATATCCTCGTAAAAATAAATAAATATTAGACAATATCACACATTGTTTTTTACCCAAGTAGCTAAAGCACTTGTGATATGGTATTCAAAAACGACGCTACTATAAGAACCCGTTCGTTTTTAAAGCAAGGGTGAATAGGCACCTTCTTGATTAGCTCGTTCCTTCGTGGATCCTATCTCGGTCCACGGGCTTGATTAGGATCAAGAGCGAACCCATTCTAAATAAAAATAATAAAAAAAAAATTGGTTGCCTGTAAAGTCGGTATACGGGCGAAAGTTTTACGTGACAACGACTTTGAGTGGTAAAATAATTTTAATGTGAATATTCATTCGTATAGTAGGAAGAAGGATGAAATAATAGTAACAATTTAAAACATTTATTTATACAAAGAATTATATTTAAAACATTAATTTATAGGCACGCGTCCCTTCCACTTTTTATGTCTGTCTCTCTCGCTCTTAGGCGGGCTAACCATGCCCGAGTGGAAGGGACGCGTGCCTCTCACTCGCTCTCATTGTGAGCGCATAACGTGAGCGGAGCGTAACGCAGTTTCTTGAAGTGTCACCCGGCAAACCAATTTATAAGACGTTGTCACGTCAAAATGTGTGCAATTCGCACGTGGTAGAAGTGAAACCTTTAAAAAATAATATTTACATACACATATACAAACGTAATACACACACACAAACACGTATTAACACACGTACATAATGCTTCCTATCTCATTTTCTCCTACTTAACGTATGTATTTATGTTTTTCTTTTTACTGTCGCTTTTTGGTTTCAAAGAGACACTGTATAACGTTAAATAAAACATAAAATCACGCCTTTTCTCGCAGGGGTAGGCAGAGATCACAGATTTCTATTTACCACGATCCTGACATACATCTCTCGCTTCTTCAACTCTCATCAGACCTTTCAGACAAGCTCGTCGTTAGGGACCATAAATTACGACACACGAAGTTTAGGACTTGTGAACCCCTCCCCTCGTCCTTGTCACAGGTTGTCACATTTTAAAAACCCCTTTCCTCCTATTGTGGTGGCACACATTTTTCAATTTTATGCATATATTCAAAAATAATCAAAGGAAGTTGTTTTTTTTTCTTGTTGTTATTAAGTAATCATCTCTACTATATAAAAGAAGAACTTACCATAAGCTTAAGAATAACAGTTTTTATAATCAATTAACGTTACCATAGCAACGCGTGGCCGGGTTAGCTAGTCTTTTATAAAATCAACATAAAGTCAAATATTTTAGATTAAACCAAAAACATATGACTAGTTAGGGAACAATAAACGATTCATTATGTTATTAAAAATATATATTTTTTAGAGTTTATTATTCACATATAAATTTCGCTTTTCAGTATTTTAAATTTTGCCCCCCTGCCCCTTGTCACACAATGTCGCATGTCCTTTAACTGTGACGTAATTTATAGATTGCCTCTTAAGGGCACTTTTGACCTGGCCGTTTTAGGACACGTTTGCCAAAATAAAAAGCAATTGCTTACCCTACAGTACTCCTTGGTGGCTACAATCTCGTACGCTCCTAGCGCCATCTCTGCTGGCACTCGACCGTACTGCTGCATACTGTTTATATACTGCGTGTACTCCATTGGCACTGGACACACCAAAATATACCTTAGTACATTATACATAGAGTTGAAAATTTAAAATTGGCTATTTGATAGTTTTCGGGAAATATTGTAATAATTACGTAGGTAAATAATACGCATTACAAAAAACCGTGTTAACTAGGAAAAAAATATATTTTAACCAACGAATTAAAATTCGCCCGAAAACTGCCGGGCACATGACATTTGCTGGCTGTGACGTCACATATCATAAAACGCAACAAGTTTTATATGAAGCTCTAACGCTGCTCTATGTGATGTGACGTCATCAGACGCTTAGTCATGGCCGCCCGTGTTTTGGTTCTGGTAACCCACAGATAAAAACTCAGATGTATTAAAAAAAAATACTTTTATTTTTTTTTGTTAAAACGTTTTGTATAATTAATATTAATCACTAAGCTATGTTATTTAATATATTTCTTAGTTTTTCATTACGATTGTAAAGTAGCCCATCAATAAGACACTACTTCTCTTCAATTGTTTTTGTCAAAAATTATTTTGGGTATCTAATACATATTATTTTATTTCTGGGATTTGAACCCGGGACGGTTTGCCTACAAAGGCAGTACCGATCCAGGAGTCCTTTTTGAAAAAAAAATTGTACATAATGTATTTATTTTATTTTTTGCACTTACAATGCCATATTTCTATTAGATCTAAAATACATCTATAAAAAACAAGCTCATCTCTGAGCCCTTACGTAGAGCCCACATATATTTATTGATATATATTTTTTTCAAGTTTTTAATTTTATAGTTTAATTTTTTTCATTCACTAGATGTTTACATTAGTTTGTTTTAACGTGGAGATCTGAATACATGCATGGCTATGAATAATCTAGTATAAAAATCATACCTTCGGTGGTAGCTTTGCAGAATGCACATTTAAAATGTCTCCCTGCATCAATGAATTTCATATTTGGGCACATGTAAGCCTTGCACCTGCTGCAACGGACAGGGCCCATGGTGGTGGAGTTGGTCAGCGCTGCAAAGTCTAGGAGGGGAGGCTCCAGCTCTGATCCCACTGTCTCTGCCATCGGACTCACCTGAACAAGTTTATTTTTTTAGTTTTCAGTGAATCATCAGCTTTATTATATTTTATTTTTATTTATGTTTTATACACTAATTGTACACAGGCGGACTTAATGCCTTAGGTATTTTCTACCAGTTAACCTTAGAGTGATGTGGAGTGAAGTAAGAAGTAGAGTGCAATACAAATATAATAATTATTTCTCACAATCACACCGAGTACCCTAGCACAATGTAAGCACTGTAAGGCTTGTGTTATGGATACTAGAGTAACAGATAGAGAAACAGATATGATACATAGATATTTAATACTTATAAAAAAACGAGCTGACCTGGCCACGGGCTGCTGTTTCATAAATTACAATGAAACCTATCCAAAATCCTATGTTTGAAAAAATCCAGCAAAATGAAAAAAATTATCAAACTCGGTTGAGTAATTTTAGAGTTTATCGTGATTAAATCGCTGTTGTTTCACCAAACAGTTGTCTATTTAACTTCAAAAGCCAATGCAAGTCTTGGTTGTTAAAATAGATATTTTTTTTGCATGCACAGAAACTAAATGTTTTACGCATAAAATGAGTATGTGCGTTAATAAATGTAAAAAAACAATCAAATGCGGAGGTAATTAGTTAATTTGAGTGAACAATGGTAATGACACATAAATCTTTAAGATTTTTTATTGCTGTTTCCTAATTTGAAATGTAAAAATTGTAACATATTTTTGATATATAAAAAACTAACTGTATATAAGAAAAAACAAGATAAATAATACATCAAATTAATTCCATAGTTGAAATGTTAGCTTTGACCATATTAATAACGTGTGATAAACGCTTTATAAATTTGTAATCTAAGATCACACTGGTTTGTATGTTTGTCTGTCCGCTCTTTTTCCCGCTCTTTTTCCATTGTATCAATTAAAGTTACCATAGCAATGCGTTAACCGCAATTAGTTCGTCTACCGGAAGCTAGATGGCGCTAACGAAAAATATTTAATAATAGAAAAACATTAAAGAATTTGTCCACCCGTGCGAAGCCGGGACGGGCCGCTAGTATTCTTTACAAAATTTTATACTTGTAACTTTTACTTGTAATTTTTACTGATATTCATCTGATCATGATCTTTGCTTCACCTTAATCAACTTGTGAATCGAAACGTCTCACTTTGTCTCCAGTTAAATTACTCAATAAATACTTCAATATGGACGACCACTTCTCAATTCAGTCAAGGAATTTCCCACGTCCATGATGCCTCGGTTTATTTATTTGTGAATATAGTTTATATTCATAGCACTCACCACCAAACAGAAAGGCATCGAGGTCTGCTTCAGCAGGTCAGCTGTAACTGGGACGCTGTACATTGAACTTCTAATGTACCGGGGACCTAAAACAACAGTTGAAGAATGAAAGATTTTGCTCAATTTACTACTACAGAAAACAATAATCAGAAAAAATACAATCATTGCCTACGCTAAAATCATCCATGTTGGACCGAAGAATGTGGGGATTTTGTAATAATTTGTAATATCTGAGTCTTGGTATGATAAAGTTAACATTACTACGGATGGCTTATCTGACGAAGGCAATGGGGGATGTCCCCACCCACACTCTTCAGTGTACACATAGATAGCCTGAATATCCAACTTAATAGCATGCATGCAGGTTGTTACATAGATGGAGGTTAACAATATAAGCTTAGCCTATGACATTGTGCTGCTTCATCGATTCTATGCAGTCTGCTTTGTGTGTATGAACAGAATGCTCAATCTTAAGTATAACACAAAAAAGCGAGCTTATGATTTTGGGCCAAAGTGTGAATGTCTCTGACGTGCCTCATTGTACTAAACGGATCCTCGCTCAAAACAATCAAAATACTTCGGGCACATTATAACCTCAGATTTAAAAGATAACCGTGAAATAGAACAACTTAATAATGCTGGCTCTTAGGTTTGCTTGCTGATCTAATGGAGTCGAAATAGCATTAATTAAGCATATTTGACATGAGCAACCTGGTATAAAAGCAAGCCAGTCTTGCAGCCGGTGTATAGTGAATAAAAAAAAAATAATAATCTCCTGTAATATTAGCCTTCTTTTACGATAAATAAAGTAAGACAGCACTTACTAGCGTTGCCTTTATCGTCGACGACAAAGTCAGTGGTGACCAATGGAGGCACCAGACCTTTCTCGTTGGTGACGAACACACCGCCTCTGTTCTGCTGATCGTCTGCCATCACTTGAATCTGAATACAGATACATTCATATTTTTAACATCGGATAATGCACATAGATAAGCTTACGTTTAACACCGCATACAACAGAAAACAGGATTTTTTTTTAACAATTAAATTGCCATGTTAGACAAGTTTTGGAATAGTCGATCGCAGAATGGAACAAAATTATTAGTTTTGCTCAATAGTAAAATGTTAAATTCAATTTGTGACTTATACTTCTTTCTCTATTTAGAAATAACTTCATTTATAATTAGAGTAAATTAAAATTTATTATCATATATACTAAATTAAGTTGTTTATTTTCCCAAACCAATAAAATAAAATAAAGCTTACCGGACTAGGCATATTATCAGGATCCAGTCTTTTCTGTGGAGGCTGTTGGAATTGCTGTCCAGGGTAGCTAGGCTGTTGGCCAGGGAAGGGCGGCTGCGGTGGATACCCTGATTGAGGTTGTTGAAACCCTTGCTGGTACTGCTGATTTGGCATGCCAGGATACTGTTGCCTTTGTTGACCATGCGGCGGTGGCATGTGGGGTAATCCAGGCATTGTTTGATATTGAGTCATTTGTTGAGGGGGTAGTCCTTGTTGCATCCCTGTTTGCTGATAAGCTTGCGGAGGCATCCCTGGCTGAGGAGGTAATCCTGATTGTTGGGGAGGTAATCCTGGTTGTTGGGGAGGTAAACCTGGTTGTTGGGGAGGTAATCCAGACTGTTGAGGAAAACCAGGCTGTGGAGGTAAACCCGGCTGCTGTGGTAAGCCAGGTAGCGGCGGCATTCCTGGTTGCTGCTGCGATCCTGGCTGTTGTGGCATTCCTGGCTGTTGTGGCATTCCTGGCTGTTGTGGCATTCCTGGCTGTTGCGGCATTCCTGGCTGTTGCGGCATTCCTGGCTGTTGCGGCATTCCTGGCTGTTGCGGCATTCCTGGCTGTTGCGGCATTCCTAGCTGAGGCGGAAACCCAGGTTGAGGCATCCCCGGTTGCGGTGGGAGCCCGGGCTGTTGAAGCACTCCTGATTGAAGCGGCAAACCTGTCTGCGGGAGCAGCCCAGGCTGTTTTATTCCTTGCTGAGGCAGCATTCCCGGTTGTGGTGGTAAACCCGGTTGCGAAGGTGTGCCAGGTTGGGGTATTCCCGAAGGAGGCATGCCGGGCTGAAGCAGGCTAGGCTGTGGAGGTATACCCGGTTGCCCTGGTTGTGATGCGAAAGGCTGACCACCAAGTCCAGCTTCTGATCTTGGAGGTGCTATCAGCCCAGGCTGAGAATGTGGATGCCCAGGTGGGCCTTGTGAGGGCAACCCAGTTTGACCAGACTGCGCAGGCATCCCCATTTGTGTTGGAAGACCTTGTTGTGGACCTTGAGGCTGAGAAGCCATTCCAGACTGTTGGAAACCTGGTTTTGGTTGACTTGGTGGTAAACCAGGCTGTCTGGTCATTGGACCGGATGGAAGACTCTGAGAATTTGGAGGCATTTGCCCAGTCATCTGAGACTGTGGTGGTTGACCCATTTGTTGACTAGCTTGACTCATTGGAGGACCTTGAGCCATAGATGTAGGTGGTCCTTGAAATTGGTTTGGCATCTGATTAGTTGGTGGCATTTGTCCAAAACCTTGTGGAGGTAAGGGACCTGGAGTTGATGACGGTGGTGCTTTTTGTTGAATTGACTGTTGCATGGGCATTTGTTGAGGGGCTCCACTTACAGGAGGACGACCAGGAGGGAATTGGCCTGGTGGTCTTTGACCAGGTGGCAATTGACTGGGCCCAAAGTTAGAAGTGGGAGGAAAGTTTGACCCTGGAGGGAGTTGACCGGGAGGTAGCTGTGCTGCTGGAATGTTTGGAAAACCTGGGCCGTTTATGTTCATTGACTGCATCTTTTGAGACATGTCATTTTGGTCAAATGGCTTGGGTGGCATTTGTGGCCCACTTGGTGGCATTTGACTGTACACATTCGCATTTTGAACTCCATTGAACTCTTGAGATGTTGGTGGGTAGCCCAGAGGATTGTTCGGCGCGTTATTATTTTGTCCAGGAGGCAGATATTGTGGGTTCATCATTTTGTTTGAAGCCAATTCTCCTAAAAATATAATTGTTCATTTTAGTATTATTGATAAAATAAACAGTTAAATATTTAAATACTTTCCCCAAGATCTTATTACAATTCAATTCATTGCAAATTAATTCTGCCATGATACGGGAAACCTAAAAATCTGTAGAGAAAAATTTTTTCCTCATTAAGTATAGATATTTTGTTTTCTGAATAAATAATTATCTGTATATCAAACACAGTATAATTAAACTCCTTTTATATAAATACATATTATACAAACCACTCAATCTTTAAACCAAAACTAAAAAGCGCAGAGCTTGTACTATGTGAACTAAATTATGGATTCAATAAATAAGTACATTAAAGAAACTTAACTCGGAAACAAATTGTTAATGCTCTACACACTGAAACATATAGTGCTTAGCCTGAATCATTACAACGTGTATATGTGACATGATGGAAACAAAGTACTGCAATAAAAATTAAAAGGTATATGTAAAGAAATTATTATTTGAAAAATTTAAATTCTCGGTGTCAGGCTGAACTCAAACCCATTTCCCTTGCTATCCAGGTGAGTGCTTCAATAAAAATATTATTTTGGATAATAGAAATATATATAAAAAGAAAAAGATGTCTAGTTGAATATATTTTTCTCTCCCTATCCAGCGAGTGCTCTTCCAATACAAAAAATCAACCGGTCTATTAAGATATTGATAGCTTTATTGGAAGAGCGAGAAGGCTGATCGAGTCACGCTTGACACCATAGACAAGATTTATTTTTTTAATGTACTAGTTTTTTGTGAAATGGATAATGCCCAGACTGCAATATTAATTATTAAAATAGAAAAAGGTACTACATTAGCAAATCAATGATTAAGAGTGCGATTTGTAAGATGTCATATTTGGATCTAAGACTTTCATCTCTTAAAATATAACACTTTAACCAGATCATTATCATTCAATAATTTTTATTTATTTCTGATTTAAATAATTATATCCTTAATTTATTCTTTGGTGAAAAAGCAGCCTACACAAGGTTTCCCAGAAATATGGTAATGCTGTTTACGTAGTAGACACGAAGGCTACTTAATTAGAAGGAGTTATCATCGATTTAAAACTGACATGGCTCCAGTGGCTAGCCCCACACGCAAAAGAAAGTTATGGCGCCACACGCAAGTATGATCAGCAACGAATTGGTTAATCACTCAAATGATTAAACACATTAGTTTACGAGAGCTATGTTCGGCCAGTATGACTGTTAATGGAAATTTCTATTTTATTTATTTATTTATTTAGGCCCTAACAACAATGCATAATATATCTTACTCAACTAGATAACATATGGTTTTAAAACTAAGTGTCCCATTACTTATAGGAAGTTACTGCATACACTAATTAAATACTAAGTTAATTTAATTATTTTAACTTATTATACAGTGAACAACATTATAATGAAAGGTCTATTTGAGAATTACTTTCTTTATTTCAGATATGGAAGCTAGATTAAGGTCGATTACATGACCATATTCTTGGTAAAGAGATATTACATGCAACAAGAAGCAATAAATAAATAAATATTCTTTACATTCACACCAATTAGCCTAGCCCAAAGTAAGTACTGTAAGGCTTGTGGCTTCTTTATGGAAACTAGGGTAATGGATAGACATACATATATGATACATAGATATGTAATATTCATGAAAATATATATAAACACCCATGACTCAGGTACAAATACTCATATGCATCATACAAACATTTGCCCCTTATGGGATTTGAACCCGGGACCGTAGATGCAAAGCAGGATCGCTTCCATTGCACCAAATGGTTGTCAATGTGACCATTGGTTTTACATTTTGGTGCACAGAAAAGCTTATTTCTACAAGACTTAGGAAATCTATGTGATCCTTTTAATTCCAGTGAAAGACGAAGCAGCGGAATGTTGATATTATGTTAATTATATCAAATGTCCACGATCAATCTTTCATCACAATCACAAACAATCTTTCCAATGTAGATAAATCATATAACCTACCATACAATATTATGTTATTCAAACAAACTATTTTAAGATATTATTTTTATTAAAACGTTTGCTAGCCTAAAACACAATATGATAATGATATACATGTGTTAACTATGTCATAATTATGTTTGATAAGAGGTTGTTTGCTGTTGAGATATAAAAAATTGTTTTATTTACCTTTCAATGGAAAATAAAAATATTTCACCGTATTCATTAACAAAATTTCTTTATCAAATACCCTTTTCTTTATAAGCAACGTCTAGTTTTTATAAATTTATTAGCCAAAACAAGATCTGACATGCCAATTGGAACATAAAAAGGTTTCATAGAAACATATGTTATAAAACTAAAATTGCATGTTTGTGCACCAATTAAGATTCTCATAATAATCATATTAATTAAAAACAATTAATTTGCCGGATATTTATCGTAATAGTACTGATATTGCTTTAAAGAAATTTTGACAGCTGCCGTACAACTTTGTAAATAACTTTCACGGTATATCTTCCACTTTTTCACTATGAAACCTATAATACAATTTTCAAGCAATATTATCTTTCAATACTTACGGCTTCGAGCGTGATTAATAGCGAAATACTGCAATAAAAAATATAAACAAGAGCCACAAATATCACTAAAACCTTAGGGGCCACGTATTCTGGCAGATGGGGTTGTCAGTTTATAACAGCTTATGTGGAACTTTTGAAGTTTTACAAACGGAACGGGTAAAGGAACGCAATCGTTGAAACTCTTCTGAAAAATTCTATAATTTACAGATACAGGGATAAATTATATTTATTCAATAACATATGTTTCAGTGAAGTTTGTATGTAGCTCTTATGAAATAGTCTGCAAAAATATAAATTTTATTCTTTTGTAGTTATGTTGGATAAGACTGTGCGTAATATGAATCGAATTCGTTCTGATGATATTCTGTACGTCGAAATGTCATTGACGTGAGAGACACTAAGTCAAAAGAAACTTTATTTCAATAACGTAGAGCTTACAATCATTAATAAAGTCATAAATGATCTGAATATTCAGGTTTACCCGCACACCAAGCTTACAATTTGCAAAAAGGTTGTAATGATATTGAAATAAGCTTAAATCTAAGAATAGATAAATGAACTGTGCCTTAGATAATGTTCAAAAGCTTTAGTAGTTCTTTTACGGAAAATTTTATTTACTCTGTATTATTCATCCCTAAATTGTCAGATAAGTGAAATTATATAAGCAAAAAAAAAAAAAATAAGCGTACACCATCTTACTAAAATTGATAACGTTTATTTAGAAGATTTTCATAATCGCATATTCCACTCATTTCAATTAATATATAAACATTTAATTTTAGCCATTCCTTCTATAAAACTAGATTGATTTCATTAGAATCGCGCATTCCGCTATCGGGGTGGCTGCGCCATTAATTTTAAATATTTGTAAGTATGTTGTACCACCGAGCACATACCCCATGTGCTCGATGGTATGTACCTACCATTTTTGAACTATTAAATCAAGAAATATTCATTATGGGCGCAACTTGTTGCGCCTACAATATTTTTGTAGGCAATAAATCAAAACCTGTTTCTAATAGGTGTTTGGTATTAATAATTAAGGTCCGTATAATCTAATTTTGTTATTAATTTGATTTTAGAAATATCGCACTTCTTTGCAGTTCAGAAATAACGTGATAGCACACGGAACATGACTGCGCAAGCGTGGTTGAAATTTAACTAGTGATGTTTATAATATTTCTATGTGGTTATCGATAAGTGTATAGTATTATAAAAACATATATTAACACATATTTTTATTACACATTTACATATTTGATTTTTATATAATACATTTTAATAGAAATTGTAACTAGAAAAACCGTAAAGCTCAGATATATGGCTTTTATTCATTATAATATGCATTATAGAGTTAAAGCAATATCATTATTATTACAAATCTTTCATTTCATTGTATAGTAAGCTTTGACTGCTTTAACAAAAAGTTTTATATTGGAATGTCTGCCCACTTCGACTTTCCGAGAGTTAAACATAAAATGAAAGGTTGGCCTAACCCGTCGATCGAGATTTATCGGCTATAATCGAGTTCGATCCTTGCCGATGTACTACGGACTTTGACCCACTCGTAACACAAGCATTTAACTTACCACTATAGATTTACTGGAATATTAATAATGCCTTTAACTTTTATATATTTTTTGCATTTTCTCAGTGCTAGCTTATAAGATAAATTATTTTAATAGAAAATCACTAGAAAAAACGACTCAGCTCACAAGTAAATTCTTCGCATCGCGAAGCGAGCGAAGCTCCCATGGATCAGCTTCAGTGGCGCAATGTCTGTTATGCCATAACTTCCCGAGTTCTTAACCGATTTTAATATTTTTTGTGTGGAATCGAATCATCAGGCATAGGACCAGATTGTGAGGGAGTGTTTGAAATTCGCAAAAATTGCCATCGAAACATAAAAAAATATTTTTTTAGGTATTACGGTCCGCTCCATTATATGGTGCCAGCGTAGCTTTATGCTTAGCGACTGCATCGCCTAGTTTTTAAATGGTAACTACATACTTTTTAACTAAATACTTTTGAAAAGGTAACATCATAATTCTATTACATCTCCCTTAGTTCCTGAGATTGTCCTTTATTGCAATATAGTACCTACCTAACCATGTCTTTATTATTTGGACTAATATACAAATCTACCGCGATTTCTATTTATAATATAAGTACATATAGAAAACACAATGTTTCACCGTTAAATCATTAACTACTAATGTGTAATTATTATAATTTCTATACGTCGTATTTATTATAAAATAAAAGGAATAAATCGATAAGTCTCAAAATTTTCCCACGATGTTGCCCTGCACTACCAACAGAACCTACCCTCTATCGATTTTCAGCGCGCAAGCCTAATTTTGCTTGTTTGCTCTCAATGTTTTGTCAGGAAATGGTCGTAACAGTCGCATTAGTACAAGAATTTTCAACCTTGACGAAATACGTTTAAGTGTATTTTCGTAAATTATTGTTTGGTTCATTCGTATCCAAGTGGAGAAGACCGAAAAAATTCTCCGGGTTACGGAAATCCGCGCAACAATATAACGTATTTTGACACATTTAAGGTTTATTCTTGGATATCGCAAAAGTATTACACTTCTAGGTTTGTAAGGGATTCAAGAACTGTTTCAGGTGGATATGTGTACTTGGGTTTTATCTCTATGAAAATGCATGGGGCCTCACGTGTGCAAAATTTGGAATGCAATTGTGATGTGAAGAGTATCCGAGTTGATGTGTGAGAGAGTAATATATTAGTGAAGACCAGTGGGTCTGAACGTGAACGTGGAGTCCTTGCAATCGGAGTTCAGGTAAGCTAATATCTGTTATTTCGGTACAGGTAAAAAATAATATTACTGTTGTATTTTTTTATATTCTCAATATGTTCGCAAAATGTCAAATATCTTACTGCATTTTAATAGAAAAATCGACTGTGGACCAATTTATCCCCGCCCGAGAATAATTTGTGAACTGAGTCGTTTTTTTTTTATTTTTCTATTTAAATTGGCCAAATAAGATATCATTAAAATTATAAATCTAAAAATAATGTCTTAATGAATTTTTCCGACCATGATTTATTTAATTAGATACACCAATTTAATTCAATTACACTTGCGAGCCTATCACACGTTTAAATAAAAATCATTTTTACCCTATTTATGACGCTTTAAAGGAGCTTTCATCATCCTGTGATCACGGCTCCTGTAAAGGAGTCGAAACGTCAGGATTACATATAAAAAATAAGTACCTCGTTAAAATGATAAAAGGTTTCGTTTAAAAAAATACACCAAATTATGTCGATACTTATTTTATATGTTACGATGCTAGTATATAAATCTATATAAAATACTAATTGACTCGGCCACGCATTGCTGTGGCTCAGTTATTATAATTTGCATTTTTTTATTATAAATCAAAATGAAACCTATCCTATGTCCTAAGTCGAAACAAATCCAGAAAAATGAAAAAATAATCATCAAAATCGGTTGAGTAATTTTGGAGTTCATCTCGGTCAAACATTGTGACAAGGAATTTTTATATACATACTAGCTGACCCGGCGAACTTCGTACCGCCTTAGCGTAGCTTTGAATTGAATGACGTTGACATTTGTCAGCGCGGTTATCGATGTGGTGTCACAGATTACCACAGATTTTTTGTTTTAAATTGAATGACGTTGACATTCGTTACGTTATATTTTTCAATCTTTCTGAGAGATTTTCTTTATATTTTTTTCCGTAAGAACCTTGTACAGAGTATTAGAAAACTACAAAAAAAAAATCAGCCAAATCGGTCAAGCCGTTTTCATGTTATGTCGTGACAACGGAAAACGGGTTTCATTTTTATATATATAGACTAGCTGACCCAGCCACGCGTTGCTGTGTTATTTATAAATTAAAATAAAACCTATCCTATATTTAAGTTAGATCAAATAACAGATAGTTACGAAGTTTGATCAAAATCGGGTAAGTAATTTAAGAGTCCCTCGCGGACAAACAATGTGACACGTAATTTATATATACTTACTAGCTGCACCGGCCACGCGTTGCTGTGTTATAAATTAAAATAAAACCTATCCTATCTTTTAAGTTAGATCAAATAACAGATAGTTACGAAGTTTGATCAAAATCGGTTAAGTAGTTTAGGAGTCCATCGCGGACAAACAACGTGACACGTAATTTATATATATTAAGACAGATTTATCATGTAAACTGTAAAACGTTCACTGCTTAACGGTAACCATCTTGATAAATCGGGAATTCCACCATTATCTCAATGCTTAAATTTGTCGTTTATTATCTGTATGTTATTGCAATGCTTAAGGAAGGATACTTACTTAAAACCGATACTTGTTCACCTTGTTGTAATCAACGATGTAATGAAACCATAACATTACTATTATTAACAGAATATTTTTGTGTATTATCTATGGTGACGACGTATATTGTAAATGTTACTTCTGTTAAAGCTGACGAGTTTCTTGCGCCCATTCTTCTGGTCCGTTAAAAGACGTCATGAATGGGTGGTAGGTAAAAATGTTGGACGATTCAAAACAACTTAATAAGTGCATTTCAATAAAGATATTTCTCTAATTCATTAATTTTTTATTTTCTTAGCAGGCGGGTAAAGACCATAAATCGAAAAATACTCTTGCCCGTTGTTTGGTCTACAGGAGATGTGTGGATCAACATACACCAATAAAATCAATATAAATCTTGCCCCCCGTATCATTTAAGTATAATCTTTTACGGCATCGTTAAGTTTAAAAAAATATTCTAAGATTAGAATCGGTAGATACCGATTTTTGCTAAGGTTGTATTATTATTAAATTAGTATATAGTAGCTGCCCGTCCCGGCTTCGCACGGGTGGACAAAATTCTTTAATTTTTTTCTATTATTATATATTTTTCTGTTAGCACTATCTAGCGTCCGGTAGACGAACTACTTGCGGTTAACGCGTTGCTATGGTAACGTTATTGATACAATGGAAAAAGAGCGGGGAAAAGAGCGGACAGACAAACAGACGAACCACTGTGATCTTAGATTATAGATTTGTACCTTGTCTAGAGAATAGGCTTGGCGATACGAGGTAACGCTTTCAGTCTTCTAGATCGATTAACTACGAGCAACAATTTACGGGATATTTTTTATTTAGTTTTGTCAAGTGCCTAAAGTATTATTTTTATGTTTTTTAACATTTCCTTTGTCTTTCCTGAAGGTTATGGTATTTATTTTTAATCTTATTTTAATACTTACAAATATATTATTTTTAATTTACGATTTTTTGCACATAATTTTCATTTAACCCTGACGTTAAGACTCCTTTAAAGTCGTAATTAAAGATGTCGTCATATATGATCTACAAACAAAAAACCGTGAGAAAGTTGTTTTATTTAAACCAAATACATATATTGGTGGATTTCAAATATTTCGTAATGTGGTATTTCGTTAGTTAATATTTCGTATTTCGTAAAATAATGAGTTTTGGTAACTTCACTAATCTATTTAAAAGTTTCATCAAGCTTTGTTTGACCTACCATGTTGATTAATATTTAATTTGAGTTCTTATTGTTTTCTCGTGAGAAATACACAGGGGAAATTAAAAGATATTGATCAAAAGACTAGAAGTACTTATTTGAAGCAATCAGGTTTGTTTCAGTGCTCGTAGTTCGATTTATATTCCTTTTATAGCAACAAAGACTTGATGACTTTATGTAAGTATCCTTTGTTCCTTTCTTGTCAGCAGACCTGTTCCCAAACTAATCCACGTAAATTTCGTTTGATTTAAAATAGATTTACTTTCTTAAAATTACATTTTACATTACGTGGTACATTATTCGATTTGGTTGGCTAATCGTTTTCACGATTGTCAACATCACGGCGATTATATCGCTCATGCTGGCGTTTGGTGTTAGCTTTCGAATTAGGTAGGTAGCTACAGAAACATTTTGACACAACAAGTATGGCGGTGTGATATTTACGTACTCAATGGGAATGGACCGTATTTCAAACTACTGCTTTTAAACACCCTGGATTTGTTACAAAAAAAACTTGAAGGTCTGTGCCCCAGTAATGGCCATCTTCAACGGCAATTGATAAATGAAAATAACTTTATTCAAATTCACTTAAAAATAAATTGTTTTGTATCGTCCAACATTTTTACTTACCACCCAATTTTGGACAACACTAATATGAATCAAACAAGCCCAAACTCGATGGGGTTGTGTCATTTTATTGCTGAGTTCCTATGGCCACCTTCCATCTCCAGCATCAGATCAACTCCGTGTCATCATAATATTGCATTGTCTCGCGATATATATATGCATGCAAAATTTCGAAATCGGAAATGGGAAGTGGGTCAAATTTAACTTGCACGATTTCATTATAGACACCGGGACAAGTGAAAGTAAATAAAAGCTTGTACAGTCCGCGAGGCGTAAGCTGAGCTTTGCATTTGTGTGAGTGTACATATATAGTGTAGGTGTGACATCGGCCTAGAGCGCGGCCGATTAATATTTATTCAAAATTAATCGATTTGTCAATAATCGATTTTAATAAAATTAAATAATCGATTATTGCAAAAAAACCGATTTTTTTCTATTCAAAATCCTACAAGCTTTTCATATTCCAATAATAAACCTAAGAGATTCATATTAACGATTAACCCTTAATTCGACGGATCATTTTTTTTTTAATTTGAAAAGTTACTTATTTTGGTTCTTAGCTTTTAGGGTAGGCTAGTGTACCCTAGAAAAAATATATTAACAAATCTACCTTTTTCAATTTCCTGTTACAATTACAGCACCCAGAACTCTAGATATAATAAATAAATGGTTTAGTTTTTTTCATTCAACGGCAAGTATACTGCACGACGTCGAATTAAGGGTTCAAATTGAAAATAATATGACAAAAAAATAACAAATTCAAAACTAAAAAATAAGGCAAATGTTCTTTTAAACTGTCAAGGTAAGGAATAATGAAACCAAATATCATTATTGACACAAATTCTCACTATCAGTAAACGTTTTATTATAAAAAAAAATGAAATGAGTACCCTAACAAAATGACAACCTTATTTTCTCAAAAACTAAAAAAAAAACAACCGTTGTGTGTACTTACGCACGCACGCAAGAAGTTATACTTCTTTATCGTTACTAAACAAAGATAACTAAAAATTTCCTCCCGTGTGCTCGTATTCTTTGTATGTGAAAAGAAAGATAAATTTATAAATTATATAGTGATCAGTAAGAAGCATCAAAAGATTAACAGATTTTCTAAATATATGTATACAGAATCAAGTAACATATCAAAAAACATTAAAATAAACTATTTAACCAATAGAATTGTAAAAATAATAATAATTTATATTATAAACAAATAAAAAGAATACATGCCGACAGTTAACCTCAAATTAATAAACGAACTTAAAAAAGTTTATCAAATAAAAACCACTTTTAAATAAAATTGCTATATTGTTATTATATAATATAAAATTTTCATTATAATTTTATATAAATTATTGTTAACTACCACATATAATTAAAAAATTACACACACACACATTCATAATTAGCGGCCAACTTCATCCTGCTGGTTTAATCTATGTCGCTTTTACGGCCAATTTCAACATGATAATTTTGTGTCACACTGTGTCGCACTATGTCGCTTTTGCGGTCAAGTTCAACATGACATTTTGTGTCACACTATGTCGCTTTTGCGGCCAACTTCAACATGATAATTTTGTGACACATCTTAAATTTCACACTCTTCATTTTTTGATAACGCGCCTAAAGAAGTATAACTTCAACAAATTGTCACAGTCCTATTTTACATTTGACTAGTATTAAAATAAAATACTTAAAAAGTAAACGACAACGTTTTGCTCTCAAAACAAAAATAGTATAAAGCAATTCTTCGAGTTTTTTCATTTGGCGCATAGATTATGAAAATCGATTTAAATGCGTAATCATTTTATTAAAAATCGATTTACATGCGTAATCAATTTATTAAAAATCGATTAATATGACTTTGAAAACCGTTTATTAAAAATCGATTATATTAGAATAATAATCGATTAAAAGAAAAATCGATTATTTTTTAACACCCCTACTCCGTGCACCTTCCGCACTTCACCTCTTGTACTGGTTGCAGCGTAACGTGTTTCTGAATATTTTATTTTGTGAAAGATTCGTTAGTGAAATGGCTGCTAACACAAGTAAACAAAGATTAAGAAAACCTTTAAATAGCCAAGTGTAAGAAATTTGTGCAATTTAAATAAATATTTTAAAGACGTAAACGATAGAGACATGTCAAGTGTCACTACATCTGCCCATTTGGTAGCAACATCGAAGGGGATTCCTCTGTCCACTGTCAAACGCGCTTTATTGGAAGGTAAACGTGTTTTGGAAGATGGGAGCAAATTTAAATCTCCGAAAAAGACCAGATGTAGAAAAATACTATTTATATTGACGATTTTGATAAAGCGGTAATTCGAAGAACTATTCACAACTTTCACATTACTGATAAAGAAGTACCAAATATGAAGCGAATACATGAAAAGTTGAAGGCAGATATAAACTATCCAGGTTCAGTTTGGTCATTACGTAAAGAAGTGTCTCTTTTAGGATTTAATTGGAAAAGGACAGAGGACAATAGGAAAATTCTAATGGAAAATGAGATACGTTATCTTCGTATAAATTTTTTGATTAAAATTTCCGAGTATCGCACTCAAGGCCGGCCAATCGTTTACACCGACGAAACATATATAGACACGACTCACACTTCTTCGAAACCTTATTCTGATGGCAGCACTGGTTTGAAGAAACCAATTTCCAAAGGAAATCGTTTAATTATAGTCCATGCCGGCGAACAGGACGGTTTCATACCAAATGCACTTCTGATGTTCAAAGCAAACCAAAAAAGTGGTGATTACCATAATAATATAAACGCAGAAAACTGCACAAGATGGTTAAAAACGCAACTAATTCCAAATCTAAAGCCCAACAGCGTTGTGGTGGTAGACAATGCATCTTATCACAATTCATTAGAAAATCCCGCTCCCAACTCAAATGGTCGTAAACAAGACATGATTGACTGGCTTAAGAATCACAATATCGATCATTCTACATCGATGCTTAAACCACAACTGTATCAATTGGTACTGCAAAACAAACAAAGATTTATTGAATATAAAATTGATACATTACTCAGAGAACATGGACACAGCGTTCTTCGTCTACCACCCTATCACCCGGATTTCAACCCAATCGAAAACATTTGGGCTATGATAAAAGGCTACGTTGCGAAAAAAAACGTGTCAATGAATATGGATGTAATAATGAGGTTAGTGACAGAAAAAGTTGGCAGTATCACTGCACAAGAATGGAAAAATGTATGCGATCACGCAGTAAAAGAAGAAAATAAGTTTCATGGTCACGACGCTGTACTTGATGATTTATCGGAACGATTCAATATTAACACAGACGACACAACAGACGAGAGTGAAAATGAAGATAAGGAAAATGATGAAGATGCAATGTCCGATGTAGAATAATTTTTATAATTTTTTCATATTTGAATTGTATTTGTCGATTACTAATAATAAAATTTATTTTTAAAAGATTTTTGTCTGACTCTACTTTTACAGAACACTCACACAAATGCAAAGCTCAGCTTACGCCTCGCGGACTGTAAAATATTGCATTCGAGTTATAGGTAGTAGTTACACAGAATATGAAGAGATGGCGCTAGTGGTCTAAGTCAGCATTAAAACTGTTTCGAAAATTTAACGCGTCAATGTCTCGGTAGCTCAAGTGGTAGAGCACTCGACTAGGTAGCGATAGGTTCGATTCCCGCCTAACTCCTAAGACAAGTTGATTTTTTTTCTACAAAAATGTCTTTAGTAATTGACAATATTTATACATTTTTGCTCTTTTCAATGCTTTCTTATATGATAAATTATTCAAATCGAAAAATACTAGAAAAAATCGACTCGGCTAATAAGTAAATTCTCAGGCGGGGATAGACTCCGCAACCTTTGAGTGTCCGGTCCAATGGTCCCCCAATTGAGCTACAGGTCCTTGTGAACACCTGTCGAAATTTTCTAGTACTTTTCTACTTCTTACGCTGTAGCTCAGCGTTGTCTCATCCATGAGAACACCCTCTCGTATTAGAAAGAAACGTTTTTACAAATGTTTGGATAATCAATTATGATGAATCAGACATTTAGTTTTATGATTTTTATATGTTTCTTGTATTTTTAATACAATTTATATGATAAATTATTTAACTAGAAATATTCGGCTCGGTTAACAAGTAAATTCTCGAGCGGGATTTACGGTCCAATGCTCTCTTTACAGCGTAAAAAGTAGAAAGGTACTAGAAAATTTCGTGGGTTGTTCACAAGGCTCGGTAATTAATGTAGTTTTAAAAATAACTGACGATGTTAAACTGAACAGATCAACGCAATTATCCCACAGAATCCAGGATGCTGTCGCTATTTCTTCTGTGGGTGCTCTTCTGTTGTGCTGTCGGGACGCCGCAGAAGCCGAACCTGGATGCTATCCTGAATCGCCGTACTGACGTCTACATCGCCGGCTTCTTCCCCTTTGGCAAAGGCGTTGAGAACTCCAACACTGGTATCTATCCGCTCTGATTTTAATTTAATGTGTTTACAAAATTTCTCGTTGTCCCATTTAGTAAGAGAGAAAAAACATTTATCCAGCTAACAAAACAATAACATAAAACACAAAACACTAAATTCAAATTCAAGTTTTAATTTGCAGAATATAGGTAGTTCTACAATAATTGTTGTTGATTTACAATATCTCAGCGCTGAATTTTTACCCCAAGGGTGTGCAAAATTGATTTATACATAGAAGAATTAAAAGAATGTTATATAAACAAACTTTAGAAATATTAATATTAATTAAATGTCACATAATAATTATACAATCGGTTTAAATGTCACTGTCACATAGGTATTCGGTCAATGGCTTTATTTATATCATTTAAAAATCTATATATAAAATCTAACAATTATAAGCTTTAATAAAAAATATATAATAAAATTATTCAGTTTAGTAACCGAATAGCATAGTATTTGAATTATTTGATAAAAGTTCATTGTAAGTTTTGCTTGTTATCTTTGTGCGTATCATTTTGGTAGTTGGGTACCAATGTCCTGTGAACACTGCCGTAGGTCGAGGGGTAATGCCGAGCGTGAAGCTGGCGCTAGATCACGTCAATGAGCACGAGTCAGTCCTTAGGAACTACCGGCTGCACATGTGGTGGAACGACACTGAGGTATGGACAATTCCAGCTTCTTAAAAGTAGAGAGGATGGACGAAAGAAGACCGACAAGACAAGTATATGAGGCAAATGTGTATGGGCAAGTCGGTAAAGGCAAACCAAGGCGTACTTTCAGGGATCAAATAGATGTCCTGAAAAAAGCTAGATCAGAAGTACCCTTAACCGACGAGCTTGTATGAAAGGTCAGATGACAGTTGAAGAAGCGAGAGATGTATGTCAGGATCGTGGAAAGTGGAAATTTGTGAGCTCTGCCTACTCCTGCGGGAAAAAGACATGATTGTACGTATGTATGTAAAATGAGGCATTAGTGATTGGGATCAATTTATAGATTTCTTTAAAAGAAATATACCTAGTGGTATTGTAGAAATTATTACTGGAAAGAAATCAAATTGTCTCCAGTGGCAGTATACGTTCTCACATCCTCTCGCTATTCGGGCGAGTAATCTTTCAATTGAGCTACAGAAATCTCACACGTGAGACAAGTTGATTTTTTGAAGTGAAATCTTCTTTAGCGGTGTTGTGCACTTTTTGGGATGGGTAAAAAATGCTAAACTCGCGTCAGGTGACTTGACAAAAAATTCGTAAGAAGGAGGGAGAGTAGACCGCCGGCGTGGCGTAGGAGAGGAAGTATATCCCCCTCTCTTTCTATCACGCGACGAAAATGTATGCCTGCTCCTGCTGTTTCGTTTAAGCGGCGCAGCGCTCTTGCGCGTTTGTGCGTGTGTGTTTGTTGTCATTTTTGTGTACGATAGCGCAATAAATGAATATTGTATTCTAACACATAAATGATAGTATTTTATACTGATAATTTAAGCAATTCGTACGAAATTAATCCCTAAACATTCCAAAATATGAAAAATGCACAATGTTAATGTTCATGTTTTCACTGCTGCCGGCACTTCCAGAGAGTTTTTTCTACTAATATCTTTACATATATTAAATGTAAAAATTAAATTTAAAAAGTTGAAAGGTATCAAAGCGTCAATTCTGATAACATAAGAAAACCATACTATAAATATGGTCTGGATTCCAAATTAGTTAAATGTCAAATATTTAAATAGCGAAATACTTATAATAAATACGCTGTTCTTGTGGCTTTGTTGAATATTCATATAATCGTGTCTTGTTTCTTATCACCGTATACCTACATATTGCTCCTCCATTAAAATATTTTTCTGGTGTTCCTATGGTATTTGGTATTTTTGTTTACATTGATAACTAACAGTTTATTGTTAAGTGTCTTCTGTTTTTCAGAGATTTGCTCGTTTTTATTTATTGTGGTTGATCTTACTTTTTGGTAACGTTGTGTTAATTTCAATAATTATCTTTGTTTCTTTTTTACATCCTTATCTACTCCATATCAGGTTTCTTCTTTGTTTAAGATTCTTTACTTTTTTCTTTATTTGTTTTTTTCTGTTTTTGATCTTATTTTATTAACGTTGTGTTAAATCCAATAAATATTTTTGTTTCTTTTCTCCTTCCTCTACTTTACCTTTTTTCGCTGTATAAAATAATTTACCCATGACAAGATAATTAACTGTAAGAAATTGATCTGCCATGGTTTTTCGCCTAACCTTTTAAGGCGCCCAGGAATTTACTACTAAATCGATAGTTTGTAAGAAACTGCTATGCATTTATGTTATGTGCCGTATAATTTTAATGTTTTATAGTTTTATTTGTTAAATTAAATTCCAGTGCAACGCTGCCGTTGGTGTCAAATCCTTTTTTGACATGATGCATAGCGGGCCCCATAAGCTGATGCTGTTCGGTGCCGCTTGCACGCATGTCACCGATCCTATTGCAAAGGCTTCCAAGCACTGGCATTTGACACAGGTAATTATTTAACCGTATAAAGAGTAGTACAAGAACTTGTTTTAACTGAATCGGGATCATTATCAACTCACTAAGTGTATTGAGTTTACAAACATTGGTACTGGTATCGAGTGTAATAAAAGTCTAAGACGGAGGATGTACCGATACGTCTTCCAATTTAATCCATCCTCAAGAAACTTCAGTTCTTGCGTGACGATGGCGCATGTAATGCTCATTGATTATAATATATGCCAATACAAGAAATATGCCAATGATCCCATTTTAAATAAAACTAAAGTAGAAGAACTTATTGTTGTTCGTCCATTTCTTAGTGTAATAGCTGCGTATGCGTTGAGAAAAAGACAAAACGTTTCCTAATAAACCGAATACACACCTTCAAAATTATTACGCCATAATAGCTTTTATTCAATTACGGTCTCTTAGTATAGGAATAGGACACTTTGACTAACAAAGAAAGAAAATGTTAAAAAAGATCTAGTCTCTACGAAGTCTAGCTGTTAAAAGGCGTGTCGCCTAGCTAAACGGAAGGAAGTGGGTTTGAAGCCAACCGGTATTTCCTAATACTCAAATGAAACAGGTCATCAAAATCATCATCATCATTCCTCAAAACCTTTTTTTTATTTGCAGTTATCATATGCGGATACCCATCCTATGTTCACAAAAGAAGCTTTTCCGAATTTCTTTCGCATCGTGCCCTCGGAGAATGCTTTCAATCTGCCCCGTATCCGATTGCTGCAACACTTCAACTGGACCAGGGTTGGGACTATCTACCAGAACGAACCAAGATACGCTTTGGTATGTGTCCAAAAAAAACAAACTGATTAATCCTCCACCTTTTTAAGAATGACATTATCAAATCCAAATAATAATTATCTGGCCACAATATAACATGATATTAATGAAGCAAAAATATGTAGCTTATTTTCGCTACTTTTTCTTGCGAAAGTAACCTAATTATTTTTGTTTTCTGAATGGATATGAACTTCCGCAAAGTAACGTCTGATTCTATAAAATATGAAATGATATTTCAATTTGGCATCTATGACTGAAGAACAAAATAAAATAGGCAGTGTTGATGAAAATCGGCAAGGTAGGTGACAGTCTCAGTAGTAACCCAGCCAGCCAATAGCAACATAGAAATTTTCCTACTCGTCAATTTACCTTCACTCAACAAATGGTGACTTTAGACTGATGTTAAGAAGAAGAAGACCTACTCTTTAATCTATATTTTGATATAGTTATTTGGAGACTATTATCGACAGATGTAGTGAGAAATATCCCTCGAGGAAGCCAATCCCGATTTCCTACTTGTGCGCCCGCGCCCCTGGCCTTCTCCCATCCCCTTCTTAGGGAAAGGAAAGAGTAGAAGAAGTCACGAGCCAGAAGGCCCTGGTTTTAACTCTGGTAGGAGCACATATTTGTGTGGCAAGCGTAAAAGTATTTGTTCATGGTTGTTTATATAGGTACTTATTTATGAATTCTATAGATGTTTAAGTATAAGCTTTTCTAAGTTTAAGACTAATTTTTTGAAGAAATCTTTTTTATCATTAATAACTTTATTTAGTTATTCATTTTTATTTCGCTGATAACGTTCCAGGCTCACAATCGCCTCCTTGCTGACCTGGAGTCAAATAACTTTTTGATTGAGGAGACACAAAGCTTCGCCACTGAAGTGAGAACAGCACTCTCTAAGCTGAAAGAAAAAGACGTCAGGATAATTCTTGGTAACTTTAACGAAACTTGGGCAGTTCGGATCTTCTGCGAGGCATATAAGTAAGTAAAAGATGACAATACATATACGCAATTATCGTAAAGTCAGGTTTATGGTAAGGTGGAAAAAAAAAACAATAATTTAAAGTTGTCTCCAACATATTATATTTGAATTGCTAAGTATTTTAATCTAGAAGTAATAGCTGTATTCTAAACCCAACAATTTAAAAATAAAGATATTCAATAAGTATACTACATGCTTCGTTTAGAGATATGTTTTGTTGTACAGATAGCAAATAATGATATTCATTTTATGCAAAACTTTGTAACCAAGAAAAATAACACCATATTTTATAAAACAAAATGTCTTATAGAAATCAGAAACAAGTGTGGATTTCTGTTGTCATTATTTCTTTATGAAAATAAAAATTTAGAAAATGATCGTCATTATACATTGACCTGATCGAGATTAGAACCAGAAAGAACGGTCATAGGGATAACAGAACTGAAGGTACAGCACCAAACCTACTGTGCCCGAGTTAGTATCTTAGAGTAGTTATTGTCTGTGTGATAAATATAAGCATTTTTTCGCAAGCCATGGTTGTTATCTACTATTTATGTATTCGCTTGTTATTTGATATCCAAAGTAGAAGGTGTGTCTTGATCGGAGTTAAAACGGAGCAAATCAAAACTGCCCAATTCTGATACACACCCGCAAAGAAAGTACAAGCTCGCTCATCTGACTCAGTTCTTTTCCGATCTTCACACATATACCTCATTGGTAGTGGCAGGCAAAAACTGTTTTACTCTGTCCGGTCAGCTGTTTCCCGTTTCCCTATTGCAGTGGAAGACGGGCATAATTCATGAGTGTAAGTTGTGCGAAATCTATAAAATATCTGGACCAAAATGAACTTGGTGTGCAGGCTGGAGATGTATGGGCGCGCGTACACGTGGCTACTGTTGGGCACGTACAGCAACAAGTGGTGGAATCGTCGCGCGCCTTGCTCACGCCGCGATCTCGCTGCTGCGCTCGACACCACCATCCTTACGGACCTGTTGCCGCTATCCACTACCGGCGAGATGACTGTTTCTGGCATTGTAAGTATACCTGCTTCAAGAAAACTAGGTTTGCGTAAGAACTTTTGAAATTGGTTCAGCAAACACGTTTTACTGGATGATATTGTGATGTACATTAATGCACGCGTAGAACACTTATGGCAACAACAACAAATATTAGGTGAGTCAGAAACAACAAGAAACACGAAATAAGCTGTTTCAAGTATCAGGTGAAAAAATAGAAACACAAAAATGTTATTTATTTCCGATTCGTTTACGGTGTTAATTTTTAACTCTTATTCAGGTTATGCCGCGTCTATGCTTGTCACAATATTTGCCCTAATGAAATTTCTTACAAAGTCTAAGTGTATTAATATGTACAGTCAGCTATATTCAATGAGGTATATGTCTATACATGAGTTCACGTAAGTATTTAAGGTAGGTTAGCGAGAGGTAACTTCTTAAATGTAAACAAACAAAATAACCCTTCTACCTTCGTGCATCAAAGGTTATCATTATGTTCCAGTATCGGTACCTAAGAACCGATAACGTTTGAATGTGCAAAAAGTGGCCGCATTGAGTACCTGAAGGGTTTACATACCCCAAATTAGCAACAAACTTTAACATCTTAAAGCCATTAACAAAAAAGTATGTTTAAGTAATAACTATCTGAAATTTGTATCTCTTTTTCTTTCAGACTGCGAAGGATTACCAAGTCGAATACGATCGCCGACGAGGAATGGAATATTCCAGATTTCACGGATACACCTACGATGGTAACTCTACGAGCTTCATTTTGTATATTTAGCGTCATCCGCTTTATAAAAAAATCTAATTGCGTTTCAAGCTCTCTTCTATCGGTTGACTGCAACAAAATCATTTCTACAGAAACCATACATTTCTTTGATCTTATCACATTAAATAAATTGTTATTACAATCGCAATAAATTTATGATTTCTGTCGAATTAATCATCTATAAAATACCACTTGACTTAAAATCTAACTTCTACGACCACTGGTGGTTAGGGCCAATTACAAACGGCCGATTTTTAGAAACCTTATGAATGGTTCCGGAATTCTTTGATAACACCTTTGAATAAATGTAATATCCAAGTAAAACTTCACATATACTAACTTAGTATACAAACCTACTTTAAGAGGTTTTATATCCTAGAAATACGAAATAGAATAGAAACCTATTTAATTTTGGAGTATAGTAAATATATCTTCAAAATTAAATAGGTTTCTCTTTGACAATAATTTTACAAATGCTTTCAGGTATATGGGCGATGGCTCTGGCGATACAGACGGTTGCCCAACGAGTTAAGTTGAAGTATAAGGAGAAGACCGTCCAAGATTTCAGGTATAGGGATAAGGAATGGGAACAGCTTTTCCTGGACGCATTAAGCAACGTTACCTTCGAAGGAGTTACTGTGAGTACATCTAAAGAAATTATTTCCATCATACATCCAGACGCACTGCGGGCTACTACCCTTTCTTGGTTGCTATTCTTATCTGTTGCACCAAGTGCTTCTCAACATCTTTCTTAATACGCACAGCTAAGGAATTACCCTGGATCTGTATTTCCGAGTACTTATAACCCGTCCATCTCCAAATACAGGGAGAATAGGCAACTTCTAGGTTAGCTCGTTCCATCGTGAATCTTGTCTTGGCACCCGGGCTTAATTGGGATCAAGGGCGAACCCGTTAAAAAAGAACAAAAAATCTGTAAAATATAGTAAAATGTGTGTGCTTTTACCCGCTGTTTCATTCGCAAAAACATGCAGCAAATAAAAGGTATCCTACGTCCCTTTCTTTACCTCTGGAAATGTGAATAAAAAATTATTGACTTGGTTTTAATTTTCTTTCAAGATTCCCTCGTAAGAAAAAAATAGAAGCGCTTCGTTTTTCGCAACAAAAATCAAACAGTTGAAGTTAAACTACTAATTAACTCTCAGTTTCTGTCATTTACTTAGCTGAGCTGAGATCTCGTGATTTGAAAACGTTAAAGTAATTTAATGATGACCTCATGCCAGGGTCCCGTCCGGTTCTACGACAACGAGCGCAAAGCATCGATCCTGCTGAAGCAGTTCCAAGGCGACCAGGTCGGCGAGGTAAAGGTGGGCGAATACTGCGCCGAGCGTGATCATCTCGACCTTGCCAGTGGGGATGCTTTCAAGTGGCTCGGCAAGTCAGTATTGGTATTTGTTCAAATTATACGAGAGAGAAGGATGAGTTTGCAGTGGTTAGCGTGTTTTTTAGGGGTTCATAAGGACTATTTTCCATACATATAATCGGATACTTATGGACAACTTACCATATGGTTCAATCTTCAAATGAACCAATTTTCGTAAAGGCAGCATCCCATAAGGCCTATTTCTTATCAAAAAAAAGGCCAAAACGAGGGGAGCGTGTAAGTCCTACAGACCACGAGGATCACTTCAGTTAGATCCACTACGTTTTCTAACAATACTGTCCGACTAAAAGACGATGCGTTTATGAAAACACAAGTTTAAATATAATAAATAATTGAATAGAAAAATAAGAAAGAGAATCATATTATTTTATCACATCAATAAAAGTCACTCTGCATGAATATTTTGTGACTTTGCAACCTACTGCCAATTCGAAGAAAAGTGATTTTTATGTGTCCTAATACTTCTGACGAATTGATATGACCGTAGATCAACAATGAACAGGAACATAAGGCCAGGTGTTTTTACATGTGATCTGTAGAAACATAGATATTTAGTTTAATACATACATACGATCACGCCTTTTTCTTGTAGGTGTAGGCAGAAATCATAGATTGCTTCTTCAACTCTCATCAGACCTTTCTTACAAGCTTGTCGGTTAAGTGTACTGTCAACTGAGCGTTTTCAGGACTTCTCCTTTTTGGTTCCTGAAAGTTGTTGTGCTTTTACCGACTTGCGCATGCATGTAGCCTCATAAACTTGTCTTGCCAATATTTTTTCATCCATCCTCTCTACATGTCCAAACCATCTAAGCATTTCATCATATCAGCCGTACGACGCCCACTGCTGGACATAGGCCTCCCCCAAGGATCTCCACAACGATCGGTCCTGTGCTGCCCGCATCCAGCGTTTTCCCGCGACCTTAACCAGATCGTCGGTCCACCTCGTAGCATTTAAGTGTCTGAAAAATCGTCAATGGCTTGAGCATAATTTAAAATACAGGAACCCGCCTAAAGATAGGACACTCCGGCTGATCGAGCACACGCAAGTCAACATCACCATCTATTCAGTGCTGGTCTCCTGCTCCATCCTTGGCATCCTGCTGGCCACTGGCTTCCTCGCTATGAACATACATTACAGGAATCAAAGGTAGAGTTCTGTTGCTTATGATAGGTAGTTTATTTATTTACATGCTGTTGATCGAAGTTTACATGTGTTTGTTATAATTTGTATGATTCCGAATATGGTACACATATAACCCTGTAAAATTATTATAAGAATATTATTTCTGTCTTATACGAAATGGCAATGTGATGTGTTTAAACTTCATTTCTCAATAGAAGAAAAAAACAGTCCATTATTATTTGAATCTGTAACAGTCCACTATTATTTTAAGCTGTAATTAGTATTCAATAAATACACAAAGCACGTCTTTAAGTAACCAAGTTATCCTTAACTACATAGTGGCAAACTTAGATTGAGATGATGTTTTATATTGACCATTAATGAAACTTTTATTGAATAATAGTACATATATGTCTAGGATGACCAGTTTTCCATTTTTATACAAATAAAAAAATCCAAATTTTTGACGTGAAAATGTCTTTTAAATCGATGAATGCCGGCTGCACGGTCGAAAAAGTGTAACGTTCCGCCTGAGCAGAGCGTGCAAGCGAGAGTGCGGAACAAGCGATAGAGAGGCATGATCGACCTAAGCGTTCGACTTGTGGCGCATTTATCTCTCTTCCACTTCATGAAGTGAAAAGTTAATATGGTTTCCATTGTTTATTACAACAACTTAATGTTAACTTATCGAAAAAAATATTATTTACAATTAACTCCGTCTTTGTATTACACGAAATAATGATAACTCAGTGATAATAATTCAATACAATTCATAAAAGTATGCAATTTTTCATCATTGTTTTCTTATAATGCAATCACGTAAAATTATCATCCGTTAACTGACTTTACAGACAACCAATTTTTTTACCATGTAGTGGCAGACATTATATTATTTTTCGAGATTGTATACATGATACTCTTTCTACTATATTCGGGATTATACAGGTATTATCAAACACCCTGTATGTAAGCAAGTGAGAGCAAATGGGGGCTGGTTTATGAGGAAAACACGTTCCGTTTAGGGTATAAGATTAATATAATATTAAATCAAAGAAAACCAAACATTCATATAAACTATCTAAAACGCGACTTACAACAAACTTCAAAGCAAAAAATCTATAAACAAAATATTAAAAATACAAAACATTCTAAAAAGGTTGCTATCAACAACACTGTATGTATTTCTACTCAAGGACCGATTGATACGACGGTAGTGATCCTGCCTTAGATCCTGATTTAGAGGTCCTAGGTTCGAATCCTAACGCAAAATAGGAACAAATGTTTGTGTGATCAGCACAATATCTATTAGTTCCCTAGCGGTTATTTAAATACCTGTTTTTTGGAGCAAGTTTTTAATAACTATGAGAAGTTTTCTAATAAGATACTAATGCAATCACTTAATAAAAAAAAACTTGCGTTATACTATTTCCATCAGCATTTAAATCATAAACACATTTACAGATATATAAAAATGTCTTCCCCCCACCTCAACAACCTGATCATCATCGGCTGCATCCTCACGTACCTGAGCGTGATCTTCCTCGGCCTGGATTCAAGTCTCAGCAGCATAGGTGAGTCCCTCCGCAGTCCATCTTGGCGTTATCTATGTGACCTTTACCGCAATGTCATCTATCTTTGTGTTTACTTTTTCTAAGGATGGAAGGTAACCTCACGATCTCATTCCATTTAGAATGATTCACATTAAAATGACCTTGTTTTAAAATTGAAATAGAATATTTTATTATGAATCCGTATCTCTCAATAGGAAAAAGGGAACCCTTATAAGATCACCAGGTTTTTCGGCTGTGTCAAGACGCCTTTTCTCGGGATTGCCTGGAGGTTTTACGTTAACATAGGTACCATATACTTAGGTTTTATTTTTTATTTAAGAACTTAACTAGTAGATTCTTAAATTTGAAGTAAGAAGCTAGATGGCGCTAACGGAAAAATATTTAATAATAAAAAAAAATTAAGGAATTTTGCCCACCCGTGTGAAGCCGGGACGGGCCGCTAGTAATCTTTAAAAATATTTATGTTTTTATCCTAATAGTAAAAAGTTTTAAGTCGACGCCATACGGACAGCCATGCATATAAGCACACGCAAAGGAAATAAAAAATAGGGATCTTTTCGTTGACCGCAAATCATGATATTTGGCAAGAATCATTATCATGTCGCACAAGTAAAGCGTTAAATCCGAAAACCATGAATTTGGAATGACATCACAAGAAACCTAAAATACTTACCAGTTATACAAAAACCTCACATTTGGATGTTTTTTTATTTATATCAGAGGTCCTGTAAGTCTTTGAAATACAAATGCGCGGCAATTATTGACATATATAAAAAAAATATCATTAATTTCGGACAGTGCCCATAGTATGTGTATATAAAGCGATAGAAGTTAAATAGCATTATACTGCACAGTTGTTAACTGGTGATTTGTTAAGGGATTTTCAAATAAAAAATAGTACCATTTGCCACAGTAATGGAAGTACTTTGGCCTTATTTTAATCTCAAATTTAAGGAATTATTTCATAAATAAGTAAAGAACGAGTGCTTCCTATCAACGTAGTAGAAAACGATAAGTGAGATCATGTTGCATTTTAAATTGTGATGTCAATAGTAATTTAGTCGTAGTCATAAGTTGATAACATTCAGTCATATTTGTCCATATTCAGAATTAACTAAACTAACTAAATAAAATAACAAATATTATTATAGTACCTTTGGTATTTTAAAACAAGGTCTGTATTTCATTTGTGTCAAATAAATTTACTAAAATTATCAACTTAAATTCATCAAAGTTCAAATTTTAAAGGAGCACTCTCGATCGGCATGTGTTTCGCACATCATCCATCACGCTGTGTTCATTTTATCTCATCAATATCATTGATTCTTAGGTCTTTCTCAGGAAACGCCGTATGGAGGTAACAGAGCTTGTTTCAACCCTGAAGCTTGAGCTTTCCCCATGGCAATGTTGGATCCCGCCAACCAAATTTTGGGAACTCCAAGCCAGCGCCGGATTTAACTATGTTGAGGAACAGAGGCAATCGGAATTAAAACATTAATCTATTATACTGGATTTTTATGAATGATTGTTATGAATTTTTACTTTTAAATCCGAAGATTTACAGATAATACTTTCAACTTCTCTGTAACAACTAATATGGTAAAGTATATTCAATTCTAATGGGGTTCCCCTTGTTTTGGCATAATATTGTTAGGCTTAATTTTGAACGGCATAATTTTAAATAACTTAATGAATGGTAATGGTTAAAAATATCTAAACTGATCTAATCTGCTACGTATATCAATTTATGTCATCTGATTTTATGACAAAATAAATTAGGAATAAAATATTATGCGAAAAAAGGGGTCACTTCTAAAGGACTTGATGATAACTTTGATAAAGTCATGATTGCCTCTTTTCCCTTCATCATGAGCAATCCGGTTCTGTTCCAAATCCACCCCTCTTAGCATAAAACCTAATTTGATTGATTCTGAGAAAGACCTAGGCCGTTTTCTAGGTCACAGGAGACGGCAGCATGTTTCCAAGTTTTGGTTTATTTCCTTTGGCTTCAATCGCGAAGCTTTTGTCGATCTATGGTATGTGAACTCATATATTTTTGGCTTATTACTCTTCGACGCTTACTCCATCTACTAATATAGTCCTCGTACTGAAATTAGCAAGAATAAAATAATGGAATTAGTGCAAAACCATTTGTGATTCTGGTTGACTATTTTTGGCCTTTATATATGTTTTTTTATACTAATAATTCTATGCATTTTGTATATTATGGTATCAAAAATGCGAAAAGTCTTTTCATACACAACATATTAATGTTGTTATAATTCGACTCAGGTGGGTTAAGCTCCCGACAGAAAGACGTAGGTACCTTTATATCACACCTCATTTTATTTATATTATATTATCAATTCCTAAAATGGAATTGAGACTAAGTCCGTCTATTCCAAAATTCTTCTTGTCCTGTATTATTTCACATTTACGTAAAAATAAAATAATAATGACCTTTCTTTAAAGATCTTTTACCGTTATTAAAAACATGAAAGAAAGAAAGAAAGCATTTATTGGCCAAAAAAACCATATGTATAAAGCAATGTGCATAAAAACAATAACCAAAAGAAGATTATAAAAAAAATAACAATAATAGGCCAACTAGGTAATATGCCTCAGCATAATGCCACAGTGACAAACGACACTATGGCGCTGGTATTCTGGCAGGACCTACGGTTAGCTAGAAAAATAATAAGTATTTAGATTAAAAAATATTACAACTTAGATTATAACAGTACTTTATATCTTTTATGAACAAAATCATAAACTAGATATAAACTTGCTTTTAAAGCGATGCTGTATTTGTCTTCCTTTTAGCATATAAATAAATGCAACAGTATCAGTATATAGTATCAATATCAATTTTAGTTTAACCCTAGTTCATAGTTTATAATAAAGAGGTATACATTTGTCTGCCCCAATTCCAAGAGTTAAAAAAATGCTTAATAAAATCCTTTTGTGGCATTATTTCATCTATCAATATCTTAAAGTATTTGTGCTTTCTGTTTTAGACCAATTAAAATTTAATTGCTCTCATTACTGTTTGCTTTATATGGTATAGTAATAATTAGTTATTTATTTTTCAAACCATGCATGTTCAACAATAATTAAATACATGAAATTTAAAAGGATTTCCCTTAACTCTACTTGATTTAAAAAAAAAACAGATGTATCGGGATACAAAACATACAAAATTTAAACAATAGTTTCGTATATATTGCCAGTAATCCAGAAGTCTTTTAATAATCCTTAAATTGTAAACATAAATTTTATTCTCAATTACTACTCATTTTCAAAAAGCCCATTGAAAAACTATTAGATACATTCAATTTAATTAAAAAAAAAACAAATCCACAGGTGCATTTCCATACATCTGCACGGCCAGGGCGTGGCTTCTGATGGCAGGGTTCAGTTTAGCTTTCGGCGCAATGTTCTCAAAGACCTGGAGAGTACACTCCATCTTCACCGATGTAAAACTCAACAAAAAGGTGAGATAATTTAAAAATCTTAATTACTATTAAAGTAAGGCTTAAATTACGACTCTCGGGTAGGATTCGAACATACGACCTTTTGCTATCTGGGCGAGTGCTAAGACCGCCAAGTTACCGAAACGCTGGCAGACGCGTTGAAAGGAGCCTTTCTTTCTTCCATATAACTAAGGCTAAACATGTACCTAAGATTCAAAGATACCAAAAAAATAGCAAAAAAAATGTATATTCCGAAAAAAAATAAGTATTTATTTTTAAATACATTTTTAGCACTAAAAAAAATCATTCAAAAATATACATTACTTGCAACAAATGTTTTTTTTTAGCTGGCAAGCACAATTGTTTTAATTTTGAAGCGTTTTGTAGCTTAAAATTATATAAAAATTTTTCGATATTCAGTTTTAAACATAAAATGTATACAGGTTTATCAGCGGCATACTGCTTTATGAATTCTTCTATTTTTAATATATACTATAGGATCAAGAGCAAAAATAAATATTTCTTGCTATTGGGAATCATTCTAAGCGTTTAGTTATTTTATCAGCCTACGGACTTTACTAAAATACCGTGTTCCAGAGCCGCGAACAACTTGTCAAAATCTAACCGACTGTCACACACAAGTGCCACATTAGCATTTCGTTCTACGCAGTTGTGATTTAGTCTATAATTTATTGTGTTTTATTTACTTAATAAAAATCTTATTTATGGGTATATTATATATGAAATAAGTGTTTGTACATTATTATGAATATTTTCAAATAACTTGTACCAAGATACATTTTTGGCCCGAAAAGAAAGGTCTCCTTTACAAACGTATTTCAACCTCTACTATGAGCTAGCATCATATCAATATAGTATTATGGCCGGTTCCATCTCAATCAATTGCGAGATTTTTGTCAAATATTACTTTCGATGTTGAAGGTAGTTAAAGTTCAACATTGATGAAACTATACTATAAATCGACCGATTAAAAGAGTCATCGCCCGTGCGATACAGGGGCGCGGGGTTACGTCGACAAAGGGGGGTGAGGAAAAGGGTGAGGGGGCGCACTATGCGCACCGGCCGCCGGCTCCTCCTTCGATCTCATAATTATAAATGTTCGCATTTATTAAAACTAGCTAACCCGGCCACGCGTTGCTGGTATAACCCGGCCACGCGTTGCTATGGTAACGTCAATCTTCTTAATATACATAAATTACGTTTCACGTTGTTTATCCGCGATGGACTCCTAAACTACTTAACCGATTTTATTCAAATTTGTACACCATGTGCAGTTTGATCCAACTTGAAAGATAGGATGTGTTTCAATTTAGGTATAACATAGCAACGCGTGGCTGGGTCAGCTACTAATATATATAAATTACGTGTCACGTTGTTTATCCGCGATGGACTCCTAAACTACTTAACCAATTTTGATCAAACTTCGTAACTATCTGTTATTTGATCTAACTTAAAGGATAGGATAGGTTGTATTTTAATTTATAACACAGCAACACGTGGCTGGGTCAGCTAGTTGATTATAAAAACTGTTATTCTTAGGCTTATGGTAACTATGGTAATTATATATGGTAACAAACCCACTAAGTCCTTCTTTTATATAGTAGAGATATATTTTTATTTAATGTAGTTAATTTCTAAGATGAAGAAATTTCACGACCCCCATGGTCGAGTGGCTCCATCGAGCACATACCCCAATAGAGCAGAAATGTCAATTATTTTGTTTGCAAACAATTCCGCTAATTCGCCGCTATTCACACTGCTCTAACTGCGCTCCGATTGGCTATCCTAAGGTCAACTAACACTCTAGAGATGTGGTAGTGTCCAAGTATCTAAGGTTCATCGATATCGATAGCCAATACATCAGTAATTATAGCAATAGTGAATAATACAAACGTGTTCTCTTATGGAAATAAATGCCTATAAATGCTGCTAGTGATCAAATAAGAAGATGAAACTGAATTGCACCTCAACAAGAACCAAACCAATTATCAAATTACATTTATTTAGTTGTATTAAAAGTAAAGATGAAATAATCAATTAACCATTCATTGGACTATTTTTAAAATGAATTATCTTCGTATAAATTCTTCTGACTACTTGTTCCTCATCATATGTTTTTCTATTACTAAGAAAAGCTAACACAAAACAAAAATTTCTTTGTTACAAACCGATTTATATAAATAAGTATAAAAACTGTCAACTGTTTATTTCAACTACACTAGATACATAATATATCGGTACCTATAATCGATCAAGATTTACATAATCAATAATGCACAACACTATAAATTAGATCATTAATGCAAATATTATAATTCCAAAATTACTTTTGTTTGAAAAAAATTGTAATAAGCTACAATAATGTTATTTATCGATACACCCCTTGATCCTTTGAATGCAGCACTAGTGATGAGAGCATAGACTAGAAAGAGGTGGCGTAATGGGAAATTGCGTTATGTGGAAGCAGGACGCATAGACACCTGATCACGTGCGTCAACCATTTCACTTTGATTGTCCAGTTTAACTTGAGCCCTGAAAAATTTTATATCAAAGTAATTTTTAACTATAACTTACCGACGAAAGTTTATTCCAGTTTAATAATATGAAGTTCTGCTGTTTTTTCCACACCACCGAATAAAACAGCATGCCATTATGAAACTATTTAATTGAAATTAAATTTCGAAATAAGCAGACACGTACGCACAGATCCAATACTGGTTTTGTACTGTTTTAGTGGGATTGAGCGTTAATATTTATAAGTGAAAAATCACTAATCAGTTGCGGAGGCGGGCAGCCCAATATTACCACTCTATTAGGGTATGTGCTCGATGAGTAGCTCGCATACAGATTATCATGGTAACGCCGCTCCGAGGTATCGGGTTCGATCCTCGGCTGTGTCAATATAGAAAACGAACTTTTCTGTATTGGCTCGAGTCTGTATGTTGTGGTACCGTCGTTGTTTCTAAATTAATAATAATAATATTTCTCACATTCAAACCAATTGGCCTAGCCCAAAGTAAACCGTACAACGCTTGTGTTATGGATACTAGGGTAACGGATATATATACATATATGGTACATAAATATGTAATATTTATAGAAATATATATAAATACCCGTGACTCAGTTACAAATGCTTGTATCCATCACATAAACATCTGCCCATTCCGGGACTCGAACCCAGGACCGTCGGTGCTAAAGGCAGGATATCTACCGTTGCACCAAACAGCCGAAAATTCCATAACACAAGTGCTATAGTTACTTAACTCGGATGATATCTAATATTCATTTATTTAATTAATTAAACAATGATGATTATATTAGGGGTTAAAGTATGAAATTGCCGATTTGTACTGAAAATCTATATTGTTTATTTTTTAAATTTTTAACAAATTTATTTAATCAAAATAGTTGCCATTATTATCTATACATTGCTGCCATCTAATGGGAAGGTCATTAATGCCTTTGCGATAGAATTCCGACGATCTAGACTGCACAAACTGTGTGAAAGCATTTTGTACTGCCTCCTGGGAAGAAAACTTCTTGTCACGTAGATAATTGTCCAAATCACGAAAAAAATGGTAGTCCGTTGGAGCAAGGTCTGGTGAATACGGAGGATGACGAATGGTTTCTAACTGCAGTTCCTGAAGGGTCAAAATGGTTTCTCGTGCTGTGTGAGGTCTCGCGTTGTCGTGGAGCAATAATGGTGAAGATCGATTCATGAGTCGGGGCTGTTTTACTGCTAGTTTTGTCAACATGGTTCGGAGTTCGGCACAATAGACATCTGCCGTTATTGCTTGACCAGATCGGAGAAAACTATAGTGAATAACACCATGCTGAGACCACCAAACAGTTACCATTACCTTTTTATTGGTAAGTTTTGCTTTAGGACACTGTTGTGGCATTTGACCTGGGGTCAGCCATTGCATTTTTCTTTTCCGGTTATCATAAAGAATCCACTTTTCATCACATGTTACAATTCGATCCAATATTCCTTCATTTCTGTACCGGTTCAACAAGGCAACACAAGTTTCAACACGCGTTTCTTTCTGCAGATCAGTCAAATCATGAGGCACCCATTTTTCGTATTTTTTTATTTTATTGATTTGACGCAAGTGAGTCAATATTGTGGGTAAGGTAACGTTAAACCATGCCGCTAATTCCTGGGTACTTTGACTAGGATCGGCTTCCACTATCTCTCTTAATTCATCGTTATTTACCTGTGTGGGCGGTCTTCCTCGTGGCTCGTTCTTTAAGTCGAAATTTCCATCACGAAAGCGTTTAAACCAAAATCGCACGGTGCGTTCATTAGTAGACCCCTCTCCAAACGCAGCATTGATATTGCGGGCTGTTTCTGCCGCGTTAGTTCCGCGTCGGAACTCGTATTCAAAAATAACTCGAATTTTCGCAGTATCCATCTTTCTTGTCTAAATTGAATAACAAAAACAATTGAAAGTCGATATTCAAATGTTTTACATTTTTTAAAAAAAGAACATCATAGAAACCATTTAAAAAAAGTTTCATTCGAAAACCTCAAACCATGAAGATTCTATGTCAATTCAAAGAACCTATTGCAATAAAACGGCAATTTCATACTTTAACCCCTATTATTATTATTAATTAGTATTATTATATGGTGATGCTTCTTTTTTATTTCCAGGTGATAAAAGACTACCAGCTGTTCATGGTGGTCGGCGTGTTGTTGGGCGTAGACCTCGCCATCATGACTACATGGCAGATATCTGATCCGTTTTACAGGGCCACAAAGCAAATGGAACCTTACGTAAGTATAATTAATATAACATTTGACTTTATAGATAAACTAGGAGTTGCCCGTAACGTTGTCCACATGGAATTCTTGAGTTTGTACATTGTAGAATCGAGGAAATCCAATTTAGTTTATTATTGGAGTTTATTCCTTAAGAAAAGATTCTTAGAGGGAAGAGTGATTTTACAGAAAGTAGTACCGATATCGAGTATAATAAAGGACTACAACTGAGGGTAGACCGATACCTATAACATCCATCCGCAAAAACTTTCAGTTCTTGCTTGGCGTTCAATCGTGAAGATCGCGCTTTCAACTGCATAGAAATATAAAATGTTTAATACTAATATTATTTTATTGTTAAAAATAATTGACATTTCCTGAGATCCTATGCACAATTCGTTTTTCAAACTCGTTGCCAACGCACGTTTTAATCGTCGGCAATGCGTCTTTTTTTAATTCTACAGAGCAATTGTTTTGCATGTCATTATCCGATACAAACTCACGTCAGCATCGCATCTTTAACTCGTTCAACTAACAACGTTTTACTCGTACTAGTAAAAACGTTCGCCTTGGTCTGCCGTTACCGATTTGCCTATGCCTCATATATTTGTCTTGTTAATAATCTTCTTTTATCCATCCTCTTTACATCTCCAAACCATCTTAGCATCCTAGAAGTCACTATATCTTCTTCCACAACACACCACTCTCTTATCACATCATTCCTTATTTTATCCATCATATTCACTCCAGCCATACTTCTTAATGATCTCATTTCCACTGCATCTTCTGCTTCTTCTGCCAAACCGAAGACTTATTTCCATACATTAGTGCCGGTACCAACACGCCTCTATGCACAGCCAGTCCCCATAACTGACGAGCTTCTATAAATAGGCTGATGAGAGTTGCAAAAGCGGCAGATGTATGTCAGGGTCATGGTAAGTGGAAATCTGTGATCTCTGCTTACCTCTGCGGGAAAAAACGTGATTTAATGTATGTATGTAAGTAAAAACGAGGTGTGCACAGGCTTTTAGTAAAATCAAGCGTATGCCGGCGTAACAACTTGTGCAAAAGCGACACAATAACTTGACCCACCTCTCACTTGGTTATACTTTTTGGTGTCGTATGTTTTCTAACATGTAAGATTTATTATAACTGATAAAACAATTTATTTATGGTTTTTGCGCATAATTTATATTAAATTCTGACGTTTCGACTACTTTACAGGAACCGTGATTACAGGATGGACATTGCCTTAATCATCCTGTGATCACGGCTCTGTAAAGGAGTCCAAACGGCAGAATTAAATTATGCGCACAGAATCGTAACTAAGTTGTTGTCTTTAAACGTGTAATGTGCGCGGAAGTGTAAGAATTAATAATACTAATTGAATGTGTTTCAGCCCCATCCCTCGAGCGAGGATATTGTGATTGTTCAAGAGAATGAATATTGTCAGTCGGAAAGGATGACCATATTCATAGGAGTCATCTACGCTTACAAGGGCCTATTATTGGTAAGTAAATATACATATAATAAATTATTTTAATAGAAAAAGTCGACTCGGCTCTCAAGTGAATTCTCAGGAGGGAATTACAAATACAAAATTAAGTAAATACAAGATAATTAAACTACAACTGACAGTTTCTTTTTTGTTATTTTTATGCCATCAATCCAAATATATATAATCTTTTTGTCCCGTGCCCACTTCGCTGAGATTTAAACATTTTAAACAATCACCATTAAAATGCCTATATTACTTGAGAATAATGTAGCTTTTTACTGGTGAAAGAGTTTTCAAAATCGGTTCAGTACTTTCAGAAATAACTTCTTTATAATATTAGTGAAGATTCAGAATATGCAAAATTTTCAAAGTTTTTAAATCGTTTTTTAACATCTAATATGTTATTTGATCTATGAAGATAAAGAAAAAGCTAAAAACCATATAAAACGAAATTTATATATTCATATGTTAATTATTAATTTGCAAATAATCTATATATGAGTTAATGTTTTTAAAGGTATTTGGAGCGTTCCTTGCGTGGGAAACTCGCCACGTATCAATCCCAGCGCTGAACGATTCCAAGCACATCGGCCTGTCGGTCTACAACGTCCTCATCATGTGCATCATGGGTGCTGCCATCGCTCTGGTAACTGTTCTTTAACACGTAATACTAACTTCCATTTTTATGCATTCCAAAATTTTACAATAATGGTAGATAAATAAATATGACATAATAAACACTATGTATTTGATAGGTTTTACGAAATTATCTCAAATACGTGAAACCTGTTACTGTGATTTAAAGGGACCTAGAATTATTTATCACTTATAGAGGGTTTTTTATTTACCCAGTTTCCTAATAGGCAGATATTAATTATAGAGGGCTCCACTTTTCCCACACTTACGGAAATAAGACGGTTTGTAAGCAAGCATGATATAACTAGTCTAAACAAAATGAATTGTGTGATTTATACGCTTAATTTACAAGTCAATTACATTTACAACTTACATTTACAAGTCCCAATTATAGAGGTGGACATCGAAAAAATCTATGAAATCTAATATAAGTTAACAAAGTCTCAATAGTAGAGATATAGCAAAAGTGTCGTGATCTCATTGTAATTATCAATCACAGAGGTTTCTCATACAGTCAGGACCTAGTTAAACAGGTTTTACTGTAGTACGTTATAGCATAAAACATCTTGTCATTTAATTAATTCTTTGTTAAAACCTCTATTTGGTTTAAAAATAACCAACAAAGTTTGAATGATCAACAAACCCGCCAAAACGCCAAAGATGCATATTACTTGATATAGACGTCGCCTGCTTGTCACCAAACTTTTAGCTGTCACAATACGTAAAATTTAGACTGTCATTTACTGTCAACAACTGTTACTCTGTGCCAACATAAAATTTTAATTATTCTATTAATGATATCTTGTAAATAAAATCATATACATTTTAAGATTATATGTGGGAAAATTTATACTAATAAGTTAACAACATTTTCATTGTAGTCAAATACCCTATTTCAAACTTTGTTGGCAATTGTAAAGTAGAAGAAAAGATGACGCTCTAAAGGAAAATACAGTTGTTTTTTTTTATTATTTACTTAGTGGTAGTTTAATTGTTTCGTTAAGTCCAGATAGGTATAGAAGATAAACATTTCTTACACTCACACCAATTAGCCTAGCCCATAGTAAGCACTGTAAGGCTTGTGTTATGGATACTAGGATAACGGATAGACATACATATATGTTACATAGATATGCTATATTTATAGAAATATATAAACACCCATGACTCAGGTACAAATGCTCGTATTCATCACACAAGAATCTGCATCCTCTGGGATTCGAACCCAGGATCATCGGTGCAAAAAGCAGAATCGCTACCGTTGCACCAAACTGTCGTCAATATGTGGATATATTCATTCCATATATGGTGGCACAGAGCGGCGTTAAGGTAGGGCGTGGTGGGGCGACAGCTTAGGGCGCCGAACTTAAAGGAGCGCTATAAAGCTGAAGTTTTTAACTATTCGGCTAGAGTAGTAGGCTCATGAGAAACTTAATGTCACTTTAATTTTTAGTTTTATTAGTCAAAGTAATTAAAGCGTCATGAAACTAATTTGACAACAAACTGCTTTCACACTGCTCATTCTTGCTTCCCAACGTGTTTCATTGAGCTTTATTATAGTGTATAATCCCAAGTGATCAGTTAATTTTTATAATTAATAGTTATTTTGTAATAAATGGGTATTTTATTAAATCTTTGCCTTTTTTCGTAAAGCATGGATTTGAATTGCAGTTAGAGGGTGCCGTAGAAATCTCGTTACCGGGATGTTGGTAGTGTTAAAACCGGCACCGGGTGTGTACTAGTGTTGCAAAACTATCGATAGTATTTCTATCGATTTTTTTAATATAAAAATAACGTGCTATAGATAGGTCTATCGGAATCAAAAACATTACGTCACGAGGCCCCGTGCTGAGTGAACGTACCGTTATTTTTCTGCGCTCACTTTGTGTGCGCCTATTTCTTTTTCGTTGCGTTATTGCTGCGCCCCCGTGGTGCGCCCGCGACGCGTTTCATTTCACTTCGCGACCGTGAACCCGCGATCCTTCCACATCGCGCCGCGCGTACGTCCGCGTCCGCGTCCGCGTCCCGGGCCCGGGCCCTTCCCATGGAATACGATTTCCATGATGCGCGCTCAGTGAAGCGCACCGCTTCCCAAGTCCTGTCGGACATCGAGTCCGACTCCACCCTCGTCTCGGCTTCCGATGACGAATTCGTCTCGGCCGAGAGCTGTAACAAGCGCCGTCGCAACAGACGGCTCAATGCTGCTTCACCGACACAGTCGGTAAAGCAGATTCCAACGATCGGTAAACCGACCCCCTCTCCCCAGGCCCCGCGTGCCTCCGCCCCCGCGACCCAGCCGTCGCGCGCGTCCGGCTCCGCGACCCCTGCCCCCCGCACGGCTCAAAAGCAGTGGCCTCCACTTCGGGCTCCCAAAAGGCGCCGAAGCAGCACTCTCGCTGCTCGCCCGTCCCTTCTGGGCCTAAGCCGCCCGTCCCAATCTTTCTCAGAGATAAGTCCCTCTGGAGACCCTTATCCAAAACTTGCGCCGACAAAGGGTGGCTCTATACCCGAGCCACAAACACCGCGTCGGGCATAAAAGTTACGATGCAGGACATCGCATCGTACCGCGCGTTGACTGCCCACACGACAGTCAGCAACATACCCTACCACACGTTCCCGCTCCCAGAAGAGAGGCTCGTGTGCGCAATACTAAGGGGAGTTCCTTATGAACTCTCCAACGAAGAGGTCCTCGAGGACCTCGCGCGTCAAGGCTTCCCCGTGGAAGCAGTGCATAAAATGCACACAGGACTAGGGAGAACTTATCCCCTAGTCCTATGTAAACTACTTCCCACCCCGGCCGCCCGGGGAATATTCAGGGACGAGCTCACCATCTGTGGGCTCTCCAACATCCGTGCGGAGAAACCGCACCGTAGAGTAATGCCGCAGCAGTGCCGCCGCTGCCAACTCTACGGCCACGCGGCCGCCAATTGCAACGCGGAATGGAGGTGCGTTAAGTGCCTCCTTCCACACCCAACTCGCGAGTGTACGCTCACTCGCGATTCTCTCACACCACCAGCGTGTGTCCTATGCAAGCAGCAAGGACACACCGCAAATTACGCGTGATGCCCGATGGCCCCTCAACCCAACAGCCGCGCGCTTAAACAGAAAAAAGCGCGCAAAAACAAGTTCATTAGCTTTAATAGCTATAGAGCTAAACCCAAGCGCAAAGTAGCGCCCCCTCCAGCCCCCACGGCTGAGAACTTCCCCGCCCTTCCGGCAAGGAAGCCTCACACCGTGGCCCCGGCCTGGGGCCCCCCAAGGGCCCCGGCAGTCCATAGCACAGCGGTGGCAGCCCCTCAGGCCCCCACCGCTGCCCCAAAACCAACCAAGGCCCCCGCGAGGGCCCCGGCACCAGTCCCGAATTCCGCGTGGGGCCCCTTCAGGGCCCCCGCAGCTCAACCTACACCCCGCCCAAGGGCATCCCCAGCGAGCGCCGCCGCTCCAACCATCGCGGATGACCTCCTGACCGTCCGTACGGCCATAGAGGGCATCAATATTCGAGAGATTTCTGTCCTCGCAGGGAAACTGCGACTAGCAAATTCCCCACAAGCAAAGCTCCTAGCGCTTTGCGAACACTCTTCTCTATTAAGCGCGTTATAAGTATAGATACAATAGGTATCTATAACAGAGCCCGACCCACTCTCAAGTCTCTTATTCCCACAATAGGCAGTCTCCCTCTGAGACTACTATTGCCATCCCTTTCGCACAGGGCCCGGTCACGCCTCCGAGGCGAACCGAGGCAATACCGTAGAGAGCGCGCGGCTCTATTTATTAAAAGGGTATGCCGCCGAGGCAATACCATAAAGAGAGCCCCGGGGCTCTAAGTAAATTAAATCGGTTTACTATCTGTTATTGATAGAGTAAGCTACGTCGATGGCCACTCCTGTCAATAATATGAACTTAACTTCGCGTATCGCGGGTCGTATCAAACCCAGAGGGATATCGCTCCTTTCATTTAATACTTGTAGTGTTAGGCAACATCTACCTGAAATAAAACTATTCGTCAAGAATAGACAGGTAGACCTACTTCTACTTCAGGAAACTTGGCTGAAACCAAGCGTACTGAGGGGATTAAATATCCCAAAGTAAAAATTAATTAGAAATGACAGACCCGACCGCAATGGCGGGGGCACTGCCATTTACTACAGGAGCGATTTCCACTGTTGCCCCCTTCCTACCCCTCCACTTATCAATATGGAGGCTTCAATTTGCAAACTAGCAATGACAGGACACCCATCCATAGTCATTGTCTCAGTTTACTTACCCTCAGGTTCTCTCCCTCTCCGTAGTGACGTAGACGCACTACTGTCCCTGGGAGATTCGGTTATACTGTTTGGCGACTTTAATGCCAAACACACCGACTGGACTTGTAGGGAAACTAACCCAAGTGGTCCCCACCTTCTAAAAATAACACAAGACCTAGGTCTAGATGTTATATGTCCATTACGTCCGACCTATTTCCCTCGGAACGTAAATTCCCTTCCGGACGTACTCGATTTTGCCTTGTTTAAGAATATATTTCTTAAGCTCGACGCGATAGAATCGCTAGACGATTTAGGGTCAGACCACCGGCCCATATCGCTCGTTTTAGGCCCTCTCGAACCTCCGAATAATCAAAAGAAAATTTGTACTAACTGGAAAGGCTATCAAACCTCGCTCGCGTCCGCGTTAGAGGAGCCATCCTCCAATCTAGTCCTCTCTCCCGGTCAACTAGATGACCCGGGTAAGATCGATGCCGCCATCGATTCCTTCACCAGTCTGGTTCAATCAACAGTCACTGAACAGTCGCGTGAAGTCGTACTACCTAATAGGCCACTTCCGCCAGAGGTTCGTGACCTGATTAGAACCAAAAATAAAGCACTTAGAGATGCTAAGTACTACCCTACCCCTTCAAATAGGGCTGCTGCAAACCGTTTGCAGCGCCAAGTTAGGGACGCAGTATCCGAGCTGAGACACTCCCGATGGAATGATCTCATGGCGGACATCTGCCCTTCGCACGTAGCTTACTACCAAGTGGCCAGAGCACTTCGTAGTGATGCTATCACTCATACCCCACCGCTAGCCCGCCCCGATGGCACTCGAGCCTTCGAGGACGACGAAAAAGCCGAATGCTTCGCGGACAGCATTGCTTCTCAATGCTCGCCCAGCACCCAAGCGACCGACCCGGATCACATCCGGGCGGTAGAGGAAGAGGTCCGAAGCAGGACCTCCCTCCCGCTTCCCACAGATTACCCTCCGTTCACCACTTCGGTGGACGAAGTCCAATCCCTTATAAGGGGCCTTAAGCCCCGCAAAGCACCGGGCGCCGACGGTATTTCAAATAAGGCGCTCAAACACTTCCCCGAAAAGGCTCTCCTTTTACTCTCAGTTATTATCAACGCTTGTTTCGATCTGTGCTACTTTCCAGCCGCCTGGAAAGAGGCAATCGTTATAGGCATACCCAAGCCCGGCAAGGCTCTAGACCAACCGGCAAATCATCGCCCCATAAGCCTCCTAAAGGCTATGGGTAAAATTTTAGAAAAGATAATACTTTCACGCATGAAAGCACATCTTTTCGAAAATAATCTAATAATTCCCCACCAATTCGGCTTTCGCGCTAAACACAGCTGCCCGCAGCAAGTTCACCGAATTGTTGAGTATATACTCAGCGGTTTTATCCCACGCAAACAAAAAACCGTAGCTGTGTTCTTTGACGTCGCCAAAGCTTTCGATAAAGTTTGGCACGACGGTCTCATTTACAAACTATACGAGTTAGATACGCCTGACCGGTTAGTAAAACTCTTAAACTCCTTCATTCGCGATCGCGCTTTCCGCTTCCGCTATGAAGGCACCCTCTCGTCCCCGCGACCGCTCCGAGCGGGCGTGCCGCAGGGGTCGGCCCTCTCGCCGCTGCTCTACAATGTCTATACTAATGACATACCAGTGCCAACTAACGGCACAGAGTTAGCGTTATTCGCCGATGACACCGCCCTTTATCTTAAAGGGTCGTCACATAAGGCAATACTAGGGAGACTTCAATGCTCTATCTCACAACTTGGCGACTGGTTTCGCAAGTGGAGAATAGACGTCAATCCCGACAAAAGCGTGGCTGTCGGCTTTGACGTAAAACGTTGGTCCCGCGTGGTCCCAGATGGAACCCGACCCTTAAGGTTACAAGGTGCCCCGATACCGTGGCACCGCTCCACCAAATACTTAGGAGTTACTCTCGACAAAGGCCTCACGTTCGGCCCGCATGTAAGCAGAGTAACTAAACGTGCTCGCTTTTACTTAAGCCGTCTTAACTGTATGTTAGGTCGGAAGAGCAAAATGTCCGTTAGAAATAAACTAACTCTTTATAAGGTTTGCATACGACCCGTTATGACCCCGCCCATCCACTCATTATTATCGCAGACCCAAACACGTATTGACAGACGCCCCTGACTCACTATCGCTCGCTGTGGAAAGCCTCTCTATGGCTCACACGAACGCTAGTACTTAGGTCTTAGCTAGTCTAGACTACAACAAGGAGCGGCCATATGCAGCTCGATCCCACGTTACACGGTCTCCACCCACTTGGGGGGGGGGGACGCTCTCTCGCGCATGCGCTAGTTTGTAACTAATGCGGCGCTGCGCCGCCGAGGGCTCTCCGAGGCGGTCGCTTAGATTAAACCTTTTACAGCCTCTTCGGCTAAAGGTACTTGCTACCTACTTAGGTAGGGTGTGGTGTTTAGTCAGTTTAGCCTGACACAACATCCTGTGGCTTGGCCATAGAAGGATTCACTATCGATTCTATCGATAGCTAAAAACATGTCAATACTATTGAAAGAGTGCAATACTATCGATAGCATTGATGCCCGTTAATAACAAACAATTGATAGTACCGATAGTATCGATACTATCTATGTGCTTGATAGCAATACTATTGATAGTATCGATAGTATCTGGACTATCGATTGTTTTAGATTATCGATAGTATTCAATTTTGCAATAGTATTGGGTATGTTTTTACAGCAATGTAATAAAAAAAACCCTTTTGCATTATTACCGATTTGTGCTACTCACGTAAATTTGAACGTTTCATTTGAAATTATTTGATTTATTGTTGACTTTATTGTTGTCTGCTATGCTTTAAAATTTTAAACGATACTATTGTAAATTGACTAATTATCGATAGTTCAAAACCATCGCTAATGTCAATACAGTCGATAATATCGATAGTATTTTTACCAAGAACAAAGATAGTATCGATACTATCGATACTATCAATAGTTTGTTATTTACGGGCAACAATACTATCGATAGTATCGATAGTTTTGCATTCCTTCAATAGTATTGCCCCGTTTTGAGCTATCCATACTACGATCGATAGTCCTACTATCTATCCCCAATCGATAGACTATCGATTAATTATCGATAGTCCACTATCGATCGGCAACACTAGTGTGTACCCAAAGATTTATGAGGAATATAAAAAATTGTTTGTTTTTCATCTGATTTCAGGTGTTGGCCGACCACAAAGATGCGTTATTTGTTCTGATAGCTATCTTCATCATATTTTGTACAACGGCCACGTTGTGTTTAGTCTTCGTGCCTAAGGTGAGAACGTTTTTTATTATGAATAATTTTATGAGAGTAACTCTACTATATAAGACTAGTTTTCGAAGTCTTTTTAAGCTTTATCATCTGATCTAATTATACTTATTCTACCATCACATCTATATTTGATCTTGATTGTCTAAAATGTCCGAGATGGTGGGAGCCTGATGAATTATGCAATTTTTCCCCTATTTCGGACATCAGTATCACACAAACATAGATAGGGTTAGTATCTGTAAGGCAAAACATTAAGAGTTTGTATTAAAAAATAGGATGAAACTTACGAACTCTTTCAGCTATAATAATAATAATATTTCTAACATTCACACCAATTAGCCTAGCCCAAAGTAAGCACTATAAGGCTTGTGTACGTATATGATACATAGATATCTAATATTTATAGAAATATATACAAACACCCATGACTTAGGTACAAATGCTCGTATTCATCACACTAACATCTGCCCATTCCGGGACTCGAACCCAGGACCATCGGTGCGAAAGGCAGGGTCGCTACCGTTGCACCAAAGCTTTGTAACTGCGGAAATAAGACCACCTTTGCAGTCTAGGAGTTGTTTCAGCTCCTGGAGCTGCGACGTAACGGTCAGCCTGGTGCCGCACCAAGTAGGATCAGGGCGACGCTCCGGCCAGCATCCACTCACGAATGCCGTTCCCCTGGCCCTGAGCTGGAGAGGCGCATGAAGGAACTGCGTCAATACAACAACAGATATCGACGGACGCTGCAAGCTAAGGAGAATGAATTGCAGGTATCATCTTATACTAGGTCGATGCAGTCGCTAAGCATAAAGCTTCGCTGGAACCATATATTGGAGCAGAGCGTAAAGCAAAAAAATAGTTTAAAAAAATCAATAATATTTAGTAAATTTTGAAATTCCTTATAAATGAAATCTTTTAAAGAGCTCGCGCTTTTTGTTTCAATAGGAAATCACTTACAGCCAATGGTTTTTGGTCATAACTTTTTTATTATTGCGAATCTCAATATTCGGACTCCGTCACGATCCTAAATATGTTGTATCGATTCCACACAAAAATCATTAAAATCGGTTAAGAACTCGGGAAGTTATGGCGTAACATACATACATTGCGTCTTTGAAGCTGATCCATGGGAATCCTCCAATAAAAGATAAAAATAATAAGAAGAAATATAACACTGAATTTATTGCTATATAAAATAACATTGGAAATAATACGTTAAAAGACTAATTAAATTGCTAAAAATTATTTGAGTACCTACACAGTATGATGACTGAATGTGAACTAGTTATTTTTAATCATAATAATTATTACAAAATATTCAATACGGGTGTGAATTACTGACTGTGCTGAATTTACGGACGTTTGTACCGTATAATTACATTAAAAACTAAAATTGAAAGCGATCCCTTGTCTTTTATAACAAAATATAATTTTGTATACTACACTTTTTAATTTGTTTTTTTTTTATAATGATTATATATTTCATGCATTTTTCAATGCGATCTTTTAAGATAAATTATTATAATAGAAAAATACAAGAAAAAATCGACTCGGGTCACAAGTGAATTCTCAGGTGGGAATTCACTTGTGACCCGAAAAATTATAAAGCTAAATGACTGTTTCATCTTAATCGATTGCCCAAACATTTGTAAAAATATTTCTTTCGAATGCGAGAGGGTGTTCCTCTCATTGATGAAACAACGCTGGCCTACAGCGTATAATCAGAAAGGTACTAGAAAATTTCGACGAGTGTTCACAAGGCTCGGTAGCTCAATTGGGAGAGCATTGGACCGGATTTCCACAGGTTGTGGGTTCATTTCCCGCCTGAGAATCACTTGTGACCCGGGTCGATTTTCTCTAGTATTTTTCTATTGTAATAATTTATCTTATAAGATCGCATTGAAAAATTCATAAAATATATAATAATTATAAAAAAAATATAAAAGAAAAAACAAATTAAAAAGTTCAGTTTCCAAAATTATATTTTGTAAAAAGAGACAAGGGATCGCTTTCAATTTTAGTTTTTAATGTAGGTAATTGTACGGTGCAAACTGCAAACGTCCGTACATTCAGCGCGGTCAGTAATTTGTATTTGTCTATTATAATAATTTATCTTGTTTTTTTTATTCGTTAGAACTAGATGGCTAGTTTAGAATTTTAGAAAAGACATTTGGGCAACACCACGCCCTGTGTTAGTCTTAATCAGTTAAGAATAAGTGTGAACTATTAAAGATTATTTAAAATCCAACTCATAAATACAATGTAAAAAATGTAAACCTTAGTTTCAAATTGTTAATTGAAATATACATTGCAAAAAGGGAAGCTAACTTCGATTATCCTACATATAATTATATTTTTTTTTTTTTGACGTGATAACGTCTTATAAATCGATGAACACCGGCTGCATGCACAAAAAGTGGAACGTTCCGCCCGAGCCGAGCGTGCAAGCGATAGCGCGGAACAAGCGATAGAGAGGCCTAAGCGTTTTTTGGCGCATCTAACTCTCTTCCACTTCATGAAGTGAAAAGTTAATGTGGTTTCCATTGTTTATAACAACAACTTAATGTTAATTTATCGAAAAAAAATCAATTAATTCCTTCTTTGTATTATAAAAAATAATGATAATTCAGTGACAATAATTCAATTCAATTTATGAAAGTATGCAATTTTTCATCAATGTTTTCTTATGAGACACTATCACGTAAAATTATCGTCAGTAAGCTTATTATGTAATATATAATAGTTTAATTAATTGTACTTACTTACGTTTCGACATTTTTCCGGATTAAAATATATTAATTAACACACTTTTGGTATTCAGTTTTAAGCGGTTTTGAAATTATTCAAAATATTTAAAAGGGCGAAAATTCGCTTCACTTTGAATTACGACTTTTGAAGTTAATGGAAATTTGAAAACAATTGTCTCATTTTTAGATGCTTTTGAGCAAGCTGGGCAGTGATGCTGGCTCAGAATCGTCAACAACAAGAGATTCACGTTCACCGGCTACACAGAGAACCAGGCTTCCCGTCCCGAAAGAAAACATCAGCCACCCAGGTGATTATGAACTACAATTTTCCAACGACCCTCACGATTCATATAGCAATCCAAATGCACTGATTCAAATATTATTTGTAGTTTGTAGCATTATGGCAGTTTTAAATACAAGACAAACTGTAAGACTGTCCATCTGTAAGTCCGTATTTCATTATTGTGACAGTTTTCGAAGCAAGTTTTAGACTATAATTGGCTACTGTTGCTTGCCCGAAATACGGGCTAATTATTGCTTTTAGATTCACAAGTAGATACTTATATTGTAAGTAGTTATTAATTGGCTTTTAAATTATATCCTTCAATGAAACAACAAGATTCAACTTATATTTGTCAACGGCATTTTAATAGTAAAGTTAATGATTTTTGACTAGAGCTCGGAATCAGCTTAAATTTATTAAACCGGTTTAGATAATTGATTTTATATCAGTAATTAAGTGGTTGTTATAAGTGATTTATATTTATATTAGTTACCGGTATTTGTAATATCGACATGGTATATGTTACAATAAACCAGTTGTTTTAAATTAAACAACTCAACCAAGATGAAATGTCTAGTTCTATGCCTAACGAAAAGGATTAAAATGTTTCTCTACTTTGATCAAGATGCAACAATGTAATAGTGCCTAACATGCATCTAAGTAAAAATGATTAATTCAAGTATTTTTATCGATTAATGTAAATTAAAAATAACCTTTTTTAAATTATGATTTTATGGCTCAAACCGATTTCTTACCGGTTAATAAATGAAACCGTTTTCCAAACAATATTAACTATTATTTACATAACTGGTTCCGAGCTTCTCTTTTGACAATCTTCAACATAAAGGTACTTTACCCATGAAACTATTAATTTAAAATGTGTCGCGATTACTCACATTAAATAGTTTTGTTGGATCAAGTGCCATGTGTTGTAAGTTCTTAGTCTTATTCTGGTCTTAAGAAATAATAAAATTGTTGGACACCAAGCGTATCACAACGAAGAAATCGTTTAACAGTACTATTCCCTCTTTTAAACTATTCTTCTATCTATACTTCTACCCAGCCCTCAATCTATCCATACATTCATTAAAGTTTTAATTATGTTATAATGACATAATTGACATAACTGCATGAATTTATCTTTTTCTAAATATAATTTCTTTCTTATCATAATTATTCTTTAAAAAGTAAAGATTTTAGAGCATCATCAGCCTTTTAACATCTTCACTGCTTGAGCGAACGTCGTCCCTTTGAATTAAAACACTTTAGGAATAATGGACCACAACACACCTTGTGTATATGGGTGCTTACAAACGATACAAATTACAAATTCAGTCAAGACTGTTGGCTAACATCGCTTACGAAGCTAGAATTAGTTCAAGATAAAAAAAATTTGGTTATCAATCCGATGACTAGCTGCTGTGACAATGACTAAACGTCTACATTCTCCTAAACTACTATAGGTTGACCACTTAAACGAGTTCATCCGCGCGGTACTGGGGTTCGGGAGTGCGGCGACAATGGGGATCGATTGAAGAGCAGGCGACAGACACTCACTGTGCGCCCACTCCCCTCTTTTCCGTACCCCCGCACCCCTGTACCGCAAGGGCGAACACTTATTTAAACGGTCAACCTATAACTACTGCGCAATTAAACTCATTAAAGAATAAATATAGAGATAAATAGTGTTCATTGAATTCGTCAAGACAGGTAAGAATTTCGGTAGCCCAGCTGTCTTAGCGTTTGATTGGGTCTACTAAGATTGTTGTTCAGCTAAGACGCAAAACATTTTTTTCATTTTACAAGTTATATTATTATTTGATTACAAGTCATTTCATTTTATAGTGAAATCGATAACTCAAAGTAACTTTCTGTATTACTCAGTTTATTTCATCACAAAAGTGTTCAAATCTTTCACTACTTATATAGATTTCTACATCCTATCATCACTATATCTTGATAGGTTTCTCTGAACGGTGGTAGGACCATGAATCGAATAATAACTATTCAAAATTACTTTTGACTGCGTACTATTATTGAACTTATATTTCAATTTTTAAAAACTATTTTCCGATGGCAGTGGTTACAGTGTGTCATTGTATTTAATTAAACTCAAATTGATTATATGAAAAACATAATTTACAAAATATGACCCAAGATTAAATAGAATTGAAATACTCGCAAAATAAGAAGAGGAAGAGAAAATTACAATATAATATAGTTATATATTACATAGAGAGAGAGGACTTAATGCATTTTTTCCAATGTTAGAAAATAACATCAATATATGAAACCAAGACAAGCCAAACTCTACAGTAGTAACATCTTCAAGCCCTAATAGCAGTTATGAACTTGGGACAGATTTGCTAGTCTTGGAAGATATCATAATAATCGAACTGGAAACACGTGTTAGATGAGGAGAAAAATGCGGATTAGTCAGTTTTAGTACCGGCAATTAAGACGAGACTGTAGTCGAGGCCACTTTCCATCTTGTTATAACTGTACTAGGTATTTGATAATCAGATAAGATAAGGAACCTTGAAAATGTTGTTATTGTTCACCTCGAAGAGATTTTTTCTAAACCTTCGCTTTTCCGAATCTTCTTCTGGTAAAATAATATTGTTAAATTTTCCAAAGGAAGCAGCCCCTCATTTTGATTATGAATTTTATAAGATACATCTACTCTACATATTATGAACGATGAACGCCTCAATATTCTCAAAGTGATCAAAGACTGCTTGCAGATTAATTTAGTCTTTGAGTGATTTGAAGCGACATTCTTCAACCAGTCATTTAAAAAAAACCCGCTGCTTTCGGAGAGAACTGTATCGATGGATGAGGACAAAGACTGCCAAAATTAAATAATAAACTGCCATTCTAATATCTGTGTACCAGAATGGTTGTAAAGAAGCAAGATACATACATTTTATCGTTTAAAGTCGCAAAGATCGTATAGTCAGCTACATTGTTTTTATTGTTGTCAATATCTGTTACTGACTGTTATTCATTTAATGGTATTCTTCCTTCGGCATAAATAATTTCATACACCTATTGATGAGGTTAGGTTTTTATTGAAACTGATAGTTTAGAATAATATAAACACACTCATTTCAATACTATATAGTATTACAAGAAAAAGAGTCTCATCTAAATGCTTTTATACAAAATTTTGAGTTTTTCAAAAGTGTTTTTCAAAATTATCGATGCCGTTTAATCAAATTATTAAAACATCTATGCCCAACAATGAAAAAATGCGCAAACTTGATATTATATCAGATGTCAAAGCAAACTTATAATAATACACTATAGGGACCTCCAGTCTTGTGTGGAGAACCCACTACGTCCCCAGTCAGTGCGTGTTATTGGTCATCCTGAGGAAGCTGCGTGAACGCCGAAGGCGCCGCCTACAATTGAGCATACCAGGACAAGAAACAGAGGTGGACAATAAATCTCCACGTAAGCCAATCGTGACAAGTGTAGGGCTGCTATCCGTTTAGGTTCCCCAGAATTTATGCCAGATATAAAGGCATCCTGGAAGAATCCGAAGCGGGTAACTGTTATGGTAAATAATTCTGAAAATAGAATGCTCCGAAGCGGTTAACACTAAAAAAACTAGGGCTTAATAAGGTCTTGTGTTGTTGAAAGGATTACACAGATGGCAGCCCTACTTAAGTGTTTAATTTTTAAGGATTGACCTAGTCTAACTGGGGACAATTTAATCTTTGACGCAGGTGGAGGTCAAGTAAGGGTGAATGTAAAACCAGACTGATTATAGGAAAGTCTTCTTTGTTTAGGCTATTTTAGGTCATCCTAATCAAATGTACTTAGGTTTAACAAGGTCTCTTGCATTTATCAAAGCTTTTGAATGGTCCACGTCATGGTATTTGTGCTTGATTTTGTAGTGTAATAAAACTACACTGAAAATGGTAATTACGAACTTTGACTTGGAGAAGATTTACCAGTTTTAAATTAACCGTTATATATCGTACTAGCAGCCCGTCCCGGCTTCGCACGGGTGGCCAAAATTCTTTGAATTTTTTCTACATTAAATATAATGTTACTCAGCGTGAATGTAGCTTTCCAATGGTGAAAGAATCTTTGAAATCGGCTTAGTAGTTTTTGAATTTATTAATTGCAAACATACAAAAATACAAATCTTTCCTCTTTATAATATTAGTGTAGATTAGCAGTGTTTTACATTTATTGAATTGCAACTGAAAAATTATAAGTGCTGCCAATTTTTTTTTCTCTTCTTGGTTAATTTGAGTCACCTCTACTTTCTTTTAGTCATGACTGTTTCTGGCATAGTTATTTTTTACTGTTTTCCAAAGAAATATCTGACAAATAAACAATTTGGAACATGCGAATCTTATCTGCTAAAAGAAAACCTATTTATTCCCAAATTCATTGCTTGTAACTCTTACACCAAATAAACACAATCAGGAAACCTTCTTGCCATATTTTTTTGTCACATAATTTCGTGTACTTTATTAAAAACTACAATTGAGAACTGGCGTTAATATCACTTCTCTGTGATTTATAGACATTTCGATTAACCCCCATTCGGGTTAACTTTATTAATTACGATTTGGTTACCCTTATTGAATTGAATAAATACCATATAATGCCATACCAGTTTTAATTGAAAGCAGAAGACAACCACTTTCAATAAACTTTTTAAATACTATCGAAAACAATTAAGGTACTTTAGAAGAATATTAATACAAAAATATATGTAGTTAATAACAAACTTTATATTTGAATTTATTTTTAATTTTCGCATTCACAATGCAAAGATAAAAAAGTTGTAAACAATAACCATGCCTCCGAGCCCTCAGGTGGTATAAAATTTTAATATTTATTAAAATTATAAATATTCTATAAAGTCAGTCCAAAGTAAAACATAGTAATTGAATGAATAAAACTATTTAAGATATAAATATTTGCTTGGTTTAGAATTTTGAACTCTTTGCCATCTATAAGAACTAATTTATACTCAACAATGTACTGTAATTAAATTACAGCTAAAGACTCGTTTCTGATCTTTAAACATTTAATATATTTTCGCACTCCATCGTTTGTTATTTAAAACCAAACATTTCAAAAGCAAAATATATGGGACCCCGAAAGAAACAATGTAAAAAGATCAACAAAGTAAGAGCAGCTTGGCTACGAAAGCAGCGACGACATTTTTTGTTTTTATTAAGTTCAAATCATCAGGCGATGCATCGCCTTGTTGTTGGATATTCATATCATTCAGCAATTTATATAGGTTTGTCAGGTATGCGACATCATTCTTTGATGTGATGAGGTTGTCGCGCAATTCAGAGTCTTTATTTTCCAAGAATTCTATGACAGAGTCAAACAGATTGTAGAATCGAGTAAGACAATTTCCTTTTCATAGCCAACGCACTTCTGTGTAAAAGATCAATCTTTTGAAAACTTCATCATTAGCAACACAAAGCTGATTAAATAATTTGTTATTTAAGGAGTTGTTTCGGATTTTATTGACTGCACTGATGACATGTTGCAATGATTAAATCAGTCGTTTACTGAAATTTAGTGGCATGTCTGTCGGTCTTCTACAAATTGTATTTGGAGAGTGTGCTCAGGAGCTGAATATGCTCATACCGCTAACTCCTTTTTCCATCGGACATCCGGACGCACTGCGTTTCTCTACTTCTTTTATAATGCGCACAGCAAAGGACTGAAACTCCCTCTCTGCGTCTGTATTTCCGAGTTCTTTTCCGTCTGTTTTTAAAGCCAGGTTGAATAGGCACCTTCTGGGTTAGCCCGTTCCATCATGAATTCTGTCTTGGCCCCCAGGCTTGATTGTGATCAAGAGCAAACCCATTCTTAAAAAAAAACATAATGTTGTCGATGTATAACGCAATGTACAGCAAGCACATCTGGAATTTATGTTTTAACACGCCGTCATAGCTGGAGCAACATCTGTAGCAGTTGCTATAATATTCTTCAAGGGAATTCCTTTTTCATCACAAAACTTTTCTAGTGTTTTAAATACGGTTTCTCCTTTTGTGTCTATCTCTAAATTTCTAGCAAATAATAGTTCTTGACATATTTTTTCATCTTTAATAAACCTCACGTAAGACAGCAACAATGCTTCATTAGTTGTAAAAGTGGATTTATCCAACTAAATTGAAAATTGACTAGTTTTCAGATGATTGCACAAAGACCCTTCAATGCTTTCAGCCATTTCATCAATTCGTCTTTACACAGAACTATTGCTCAATTTTTTTTCGAATTATATCTGCCGCCGGTTTATGGATCACAGTAGTACTTAATAGCATCTTTTATTTTTAAATTAACGTTTCTCTGATGGTGTGTGGTTTTGAGTTTTGAGCAATTAACAAAGAGATATTGTATGAAGCTCGATGTCTTAGCAGCCACCGCAAAAAGTTTCGATGCACTTGGCTGAGCATTATGCTTCTTTTCCAGATCTTGAAAATTGGCTACATTTTTATACACAAACACGCACAAACTCGTTTATCTCTTTCGACGCTCAATCATACTGAGCAAGTTTGGAGAAGTATGGATGAACCAGCCGATTGCTACCGGATTGCACCAATAGCGGTATTTAACAGAAACTTGTTACAACTTGATTGCTTACGGCGTGCGGGCTATGTTACGAAGTCTATGTTAAGTATTTTACTTTTTATACCATTAAACAGGGTAGTAAAGTAAATGAAATAACAAAGCAACTTTTGCCCCCCTATACCACGCCAACGCCAACCCATTTTTTTCTGGGCCCCTTAACGCCCCCCTCTAGGTCTCCAACAACAAAGGGGCGTTATCGCCCACTTTGAGAAAGACTGGTCTAGAGCCTAAGTGAAATAGGTAAAATTTATTCTACAATTCGTACTTCATAAAAGCATCTTAAAAGGACGGTTATCGAAAGATTATAAAATCATGTAAATATTTTAGAACAACACATTTTACAATTACTCCTTATCACAAAGTTAATTAAAATAAAACTATTCAATATAAAAGAAAATCATAGATAGTTTTTTTATTTACTACTTAATATATTAAGATTTACTCCATATATCGAAGTTTGCAGTATGCATCGATTTGTATATTTTCAAATGACAAAAATATTTAACATAAAAATGTGATTATTGTTTTACGAATAAATAATATTCTTCTAATTATTTCATCTGCGTATGTAGTATAGCAGACTTTATTTTATATAACAACTCGTTACATTAGTCCATTATTCAATCGACCAGTCTACCGTCTTTCTATCCACAATATATTAATTCACTCATCCCGTTATTTAGTCATCGACTCATCCAACAAATTGGCAGTAGTTTTCATAATGAAATGACTAACTTCTGTGTATTTATCAATAAACACCTTAATTTAACTTAGCAAAAGAAAATAAATCGAAATCGCTTAACTAATTCGTTGCGACATACAATTACCAGAAACGAAGGCTACGAGCTTGATACACGTGAAAAATTAAGATAGTTTTCTTCTGGGTATATTTCCCTAAAACTTAATTCGAAGGAGTTATCATCATTTAAAAATGACACGGTTCCCGTGCCAAACGTCACACGCAAAAAAGTAATAGCACGGCAGACGTGCCATCCGCAACAAATCGGTTAAATTCTCTCCTAACTTTCTAAAGCATGGGGTATTTAAGTAGGATGGAGGTAGAATTATCATCCTGGCATTCTTGAATCTTGGAGTAGACGAGACCAAATCTTATTATTCCCAGTAATTTAAAGACCAATAAATGCTATTGTGAATTGAGATAATTATGTATATAATAATAATGACCGTAATAATAAAAATAGTTTTTAGTTTAATATCGTATATTTAATATTGGTCCCGGAACCAGAACCTTCGAGACCGAAACGCTACCTACATGCAGGTTGGCAAGGTGAGGGCGGTTAGTGCAGTATATCTCTGCTTTACTACCTTTATTTCGATGCTATAAATGACTGTCTCATGGACTTTACATAAGATACTTCGTTCTAAAAAGATTCATATATTTAATTTGATATGTGACATTTTGCATGCTGAACAAGCAAAATATGATAAGCAAATTAATTATAATTTACCATCACGTAAAGCAAATAATTAATTCAAAATTTTGCATCTTGATTCTGCTCTAATTTAACACCAGGCGGAGCAGAGTTATTTGCCAATTGTATATAAAAATACCATTTATTTTTTTATATAAATCTTTCTTTTTGACGTGATAACGTCTTATAAATCGATGAACGCCGGCTGCACGCACGAAAAAGTGTAATGTTCCTCCTGAGCCGAGCGTGCAAGCGAGAGCGGGGAACAAACGATAGAGAGGCACGATCGGCCTAAGCGTTCGACTTGTGGTGCATCTATCTCTCTTCCACTTCATGAAGTGAAAAGTTAATGTGGTTTCCTTTGTTTATTACAACAACTTAATGTTAATTTATCGAAAAAAAAATCAATTAACTCCTTTTTTGTAATATACAAAATAATGATAATTCAGTAATAATAATTTCATTCAATTCATAAAAACATGCAATTTTTTCATTAATGTTTTCTAATGACGCTATCACGTAAAGTTATCGTCCGTAAACTGACTTTACATACAACCAATATTTGTTTTTCATCTTACCTACTCGGAATGAAGCTAATATTTTTCTATCTAGACGCCATTTTATTTTTATATCTTTGTTATGTAAAAACAATTCAAATAATTGTGAATTCGAAAAAAAATAATAGCCTAACTGTTACAGCGTCTCTAACCAGATTAGACAGAAAAAACTGGCATCGAATCCTACTTGAAGATAGCTTTTCATTATATATGTTCTTTATGGAAGTACCATTTTTTAGCTACTTTTATTTTATTCTGAGATATAAACGTATTATAATTACCTAATCAATTATGTATTTTTATAATTTTTACATATTTTATGCATTTTTTCAATGCGATCTTATAGGATAAATTATTATGATAGAAACATACTAGAAAAAATCACAAGTGAATTCCCGCCTGAGAATTCACTTGTGACCCGAGACGACTTTTTCTAGTATTTTTCTATAATAATAATTTTTCAATTATGTATTTGTATAATTTTTTATAATAATTACGTTAAACGTAAAATAACGTAATGTTATTAAGAAATCTTTCTGCAAGATATTGTATTTGAAACATGCCTAAGTCTTTCAGAAATCAAGAGTAAGCACTTAAGTATGTATCCAAACTAAAATCTGTGATTATTTATGTTTCAGAAACGAGCGACATTACATCGGTGTGCAGCCTCAGTGCTTCAGCTGGGGCAGAAGCTGAATATATTAATCTACAGAACCAACAATCAGAGAAGTTAGTTTTATGATTCTTCTTTTAATTCTCCTGCCTTTCGCGTCGACTTGTGTTATACAAATAGTCAATAACAGTCTGTATACAGGTCATTTCAATCTAAAATTATTAAAAGGGAAACAATATTTTCTTATCTTTTTAAAATATATATGCTTACATTCTTTTTGTATACTATTATACTAACTTACAAATAGGCGACACCATTATATGGTAGATATACCAAAGAGTCGCACTAAGCGTTTTAGTTCCAATTTTGTGATACGTACCGCTAAGGAGTGGAACTCTTTGCCTGAGTCTGTGTTTCCTGTTAAATACAATTGAGGGGTCTTCAAGTCACGAGTGAATAGGTATCTTCTAGGCAAGCGCATCACATCCTAGATCGCATCGTCTTCTACCACCAGGCGAGATAGTGGTCAAGCGCATGCCCATTTCTATAAAAAAATATAGTAAATAATAAAAAAAATGTTAACAATGCGATAAACACATTATTTGATGACCGTTTGGTGTAACGGTAATGATCCTGACTTTCGCACCGACGGTCTTAGGTTCGAGACCCGGAAGTGGCAGTCCATAATGTTTGTTTAATGTTATATACACTTCTATAAATATTACATATCTATGTATTATATATGTATGACTATTCGTTTACCTAGTAGTTTGAGGTGTAGACATATTAATTTTGTAAATTGAAAATTACCAATAAAGGATTACCAATGTTGTTTTTATCTTGTGAACATATTTGATTGAAATAGATTGTGAACTTGTGTCAGGTGGCACATCTTCTATATCCGATTACTTCCGATTGTGACGAGCCTTTTGGTTGAAAGGTCTACTGAGACCTTTGGTAGAAGTCTCGGTAGCTCGATTGGAAAATGCTCGCCCGGGTAGCAAGGGGCTGTGGGTTTGAGTACCGCCTCACATTTGATACATGTTGAATATTTTCTTGAAATAATTTTTTTAGAGGACCGTTTGGTGCAACGGTAGCGATCATGCCTTTCGGTCCGACGGGCCTTGGTTGGAATTCCGGAAGGGGCAGATGTTTGTATGATTCTATGAATATTACATATCTATGTATCATATATGTATGTCTATCCGTTATCCTAGTATCTGTAACACAAGCCTTACAGTGCTTACTTTGGGCTAGGCTAATTGGTTTGAATGAAAGAAATATTTATTTATTTATTTATATAGATATCTAGCAGGTCAGTAGTTAAATAATTACAAATATAATAAAGACTTCAATTCGGTTCCCCAAATGTTTGATTTGAATGAGAAAACAGGAAAGTTTAAGAGCTGAATATGAAAGAATTACAATCCAAGAGATAACTTCCAAATGCATTCTGTGTTTGGATAATGCGCACCATCGTTTGTTTACATATTTGATGATTTCTACTTCAATCATATGATTTTGCTCAATTTTATGGGTAAACTATGCATATAATTGTTAGTTGAAGTTTAGTTACATTATAAAAGTAACAAACCATAGGGAAAATAAAACCATATTTTTCATATCGTTTTAGCAGACGTTTTTAGGTTATAGTTGCTCACAACTTAAGCACGAAAGCCTTACATGTTACGTTTATAGCGTTCTTTCTTTTGCTGTAGTCTAAGTTACTCGCTATAACATTAGCTATCTGCTAGTGAAAGTTCCGTCAAAATCAGTCCAGCCCCTTCAGAGATTACATGCCATAACATAGAGCCGAAAATGTAGTTTTTGTTAATATGTATAAACTTTCATACACATTTGGTAGAAAGCGGTTATTTTAAAATAAATAGGGACATTAGTTTGTAATAAATTCGATTTGCAGATAATCTATTTCTACGTGAGATGTTTTGCGTTCTGTATTAAATGACATCCCACTTCAAAAAAAAGAATTTTCCAAAATATTAAATTTCAAAGTTACGCCGTTTTAGCTCTTACTATGAATACGGGAGCTGAATTTTTGCACTTATATAAATGTTAATATCTTCAGATTAAAACCTTCAGCCCCTCCTGAGCCAGTAAAGGAAGCTCCTCCCAAAGAATCAAAGAAAGAGCAGACCAAGAACGTGTCCTTCAAGAACCATTTGGACTACACCAGCCCACCGACTTCCAAAGCAGTTCCAGAGAAGGACCAACTCGCTAAATTACCATACGGATGGACTGCTGAGGTATCCTATCGTTGCCATTCGCAAATTTCGAAAAAACAGTATTTAAAAATTTCATGCCACTTCGGCTTGAAAACAGTAGGCAGTATAAGAACAGTTAAAACACGTAATGTAATCAGGAACAAATAGACTTATTTTCTATTAGGCCAATTTACAGTGATAGGAACGAATAGTTAAATCTAAACACAATTATAAAATAACTTATAAATAATACTGTTGGTGCAATAAAATGAAACTAAATAAAAATATCCCCTAAATCTTTGCTCGTAGGTAATATGCCTAGAATACTAATCGCGCTGCCTCGTATTGCCAAACTTATTCTCTAGGCCAGGTAGAAACCAGCCTTTTGATTGCAACACTAGAAATTTTGGCTAATCCTATCGCCAAAACGAATGGAATGAGAAAATGGACACAAATTTCTCTGAGATAAATTTATATAAAAAACACTAAAGTATTTTTCTTTAACAGAATCATCTTATCTTAAAACTTTAGATGCTTCTCAAAAGAGTAGCGTTGGGAGAAAGCTAATGAAACCGTTTAAATGAATCAATAACCTTAAAAAAATTTAATGTAGTCAATAATTGTTTCCTCATAGGAACCCTCAGAGCCTGCACCCAAACCCACGAAGATAACTGAACTAGCGAAAGCCGAAGCCAAGACAATTCCAGCACTGAAATCCATTGACACTCCGATGGTGAAATCTATACCAGCCAAAGTCCAAGAGCCTATGTATACGAAGGCAGCTACACCTAAAATTAATAAGGTACTTATTGCTCCTATGTATTCAAGGCTTGTTTTCTGTAATCTATACTTTAAAATATTTGTTTGTTTGAACGCGCTAATCTATGGTACTTTGAGTTTTCAATCGTTATTACTATTGTTAACCTAATTCTTGAAGAAGATTAAAGTCTGTTAAATATAAAACAATACGACCGTAAGAAGACGAATTAAATAGTCTGAAAGAATGCTAAGCGAAAAAGAAATGATAGCGCGGGTGGACGATGCGACGCAGTGGGGGCTGAAGCCGCCAGACGAGCACCGAGCCCTGTGAAAAGTCGGAACTGTTATTGTGTAGAAAATTCGACGCTAAACAAAGTCGCGGGCAATAATTTGTCCAATACACATTATATTATTCTCCTAACTTTTGTTACATTGTGAGTTATTACTCAAATCCATATATTCCTCCCAGGAGCAAACATTACCCACGGGAAGATAATTATCGAGTCCTTTTTAAAGAAATTTAACTCACTTTTGTGGGCTTATCTCCAAAATGAGAGCCGAAGTCTCACTTACATCAAGTTAAAAGTAATTTGTTTTATGGCTTTTATCCTGACCAACCACGACAAGGTTAAGGACGGTAAAATATCTTTTAAGATAATCGAGGGTTCTCTACAGACGCCGGAACTCCAAAAGAAGATAATGAAATCGCAAGAATCAGTGACGAAGAGTACGCCCTCCAGAGAGCAGAGAGCCAGAGGCCACCGGCGGACTTCAAGCGTGAGCCAGGGTGCGCTACTTGCTGATCTCATGCATGTGTCCGTAGATCAAGATGACGCTCCCCCGCCACACCTGGAGAGGAAAGTCATAGGTTAGTACGATCATGCGTGATCAGGTCTACTTGTGGCACAAGTTGTGATGTAACCACCAGTACGTAACGAACATTATAAAACGAGTTTTTGCCATCGTAATTCCTGAGACACAGTTTAAGTTAGTTTCCTAATGATCTTGTGCACTGGTTTGGCTTAAACGAGACTACATTAATAAAGCAAAGAAGACGAGCTCATAAGTATAATCATGGAAGGAATCACCACTTCCCTTAAGGCCATTTAAGGTAGGAAGTGGGAAGGGGAAGCTAGCTGTCTCCCTGGATTGGCTTAAAACTGGGTATGAACACGAAGATGGCTAAAACATTTCGTAGAAACTGTTTACCCTATAAAGAATAGCTGCCGACTGTTTCAAAGAGGCTTAATTGAAAGAAGAACATTACGAATAATTAAAATTCTTTCAACGTTTCAGGCCAGGAGAGAGATCCTCCACCGCCTATGAAGCAAAAGCAAGAGCCAGAAGACATATTAGATACAGACCTCGATTATTCGTCGACGGAAAGAAGAAAATCATGTAAGTTACCCTATACTCTCAAAAGATAAGCTTTTCTTTTATTCTTCGTTTCCTAAAATTGAATGTATAAATCGTGCTTCCATATGTTGGGGGTGTATTAATTGTGCTCGGTATAATTGATGGTAGGTAGCTCATTTTAAGTCAGCTTGGTGAACTACCACCATTGTTTCTATGTCTGCCAATAAAATAATATGATTCAAAACATTGATGTGTTCCGGCATTTAGAGGTGAGGGACTCTGGTCTTCCGTGGGTAAAGCTTCCTGCATAATAGAACTTGTAACATATTGCAGGCCAAAGGAGGGATTCAGAGAGGAGAAAAAAAGAAAACTTCATAGTCGTCCAGAGTGATCTATGGGACACCAACACATTCCAATATACCTGCCAAAAGTCGCCGCCAGGTAAAATACTATTATTCACACCCAAAAACAAACAAATTTTATATTAGAATTTTAATTGTGATAAATATTTTCCAACGTTTTTCAGCGACGCATCACCATTCTCCGATGCAAAGAAGTGTTTCAGAGAAAAGTCGACAGCAATCTTCTCCGCATCATCACAGGTATGGTAAAAAGGTCCACAGAATAAAAACTAAAATATGACAACATAACACAGAATTTTAGGACATTAATTTATTGGAAATACAAAATGATCAGTAAAGGTTTTCGTCATGTCTTTCGATCTAATAGAAGTTCACTGCTTTATACACCTCCTGTCGGAACTGTTTTCCGTTGTGATTCCTTCACAGAATATTACATACAATACAGTGCTTACTACTGAAATACTTTTTCGAGTACAGCTTAAACGCTTAAAAAAAAGGTTATTAGAGAGGAGAGGAGAGAGATTATAAGAGAGGTTTATAAATTGAAGAATAAATTAGAATTATATCGATTCAAATAAAGTAGTAGATCGGTTAATATTTGATTAACATTACAGGGAGACAGATACTAGGAGTAACGAACGAAGAGCTTCAAATGCCTCTATAAACTATGGTATGTAACTGATAAATTATATAATATTACTGTCGAAAACGTAATACGCTGACGTTACTGTTTACTATAGTCTTAACTGGACACTGTAGGCTAAATAGACACCAATTTTACATGAAATTAAGTAACACTAATATTTGCTGATACTTCTACTGTAAATACGAATATAAAATAACCAAACATCTCTATGTTAGATCACTAATCGACAAGCGCAATATCCACCTAGGACGACATATTGCCAGCCACTGAAATGTCTCATGGCTAAGAACATTTAGATTTCCTAGAAGCTTTTATGATAAAAGAGCTAGTCTAATTCGAAGTCACGAATCACAATTGATCTTCCAGGACTCAGTGACTACAGTTCCACTTGAACTGCTTATGCAGCTAGCTAGCTTGGTCTATCCCAAAAACTCATATGTAATAATAGTGTTTTCTAACTATCTGATGTATTTTTTAGCTGGCACAACGAGAGGAGGAACTCCCGAAGGCTATCGGGAAGCAGAAACTCTTAGGATGACAGACCGATTAGCAAAGGTAAATCTTTGTTTCTATATATCGTTTCTGTCTATCTTTAGTTGAAAAATGGTCTATTTATCTACATCATTCATCATCATATCATATGACGTCACGGGACAAAATGATACAATGTTTTCCCAATTGTACCCTGGTCCCTATTCCCTAGTCTACTTTATTTATTTACATTTTACCTTAAAGTAAAATGGAAATCATGGTTTCCCCAAATCTTCCATGGGGGCTTATGACACTGATAGTGGCAAGTTTTCTGTCATATCAATGATAACACTTCTTATGTTCATATTCCAAAAAACAAACTACCTTCCATAATTCTTTCTCTGATCGCTGATATTATCAAAAGTAGTCACAAGGCATTTCCCAGATGTTGTCTAACTTTAGCCCAAAATTTGTTTTCAATGTCACATTAGTTTATTTAGAAACACAAGATTGGTAAAGGATTGGTAAATCCTGGTTCCCATTTGGTACAGACGTCGGACAATGTAATTTTTTAGTTGTAAGTTGTTAAATATATTTATCGTTAGTTATATTATTTTGTTTTGTTTTTTGTTGAGTTTTAATTTAACTGTTTTGTTTCTTGATGACCCGTGTGTTATTACCAAATAACACACGGGTTTGTGTTATGTTATTCTTCTGACTACTACTGTACGATACAATAAAGAAAGAAGTTTCTTTATCTTTTTAGTTGATCGCCTCTCTGTTGATCAAACTGCATTGTTAGACAACCCATACCAAGTTATTTTCAGTAAGTGTACAAGATCGATTGATTACAAGGTTTTATATCACATGATGATTTTCAGCGTCGGGGTTCAGAATTTCCTCAGCCAGTGAGTACGCCACCTCATCAAAATCAATCTAAACGGAGACAGTCAGCAGCTCAAGTAAGTTTAAAATAAAGTGAATAAACCTTTCAAAGTTAACTTTTAATTCTTTAATAATTAAAATATATATAATCTGTCTAGTCACCGATGTCCGACTCGTTAAGATGATCGATTTTATCGACAAATCTACAATAATAAGGTACTATCTACATAAATAAAATCATTTTTAATTATGTTTGTTACTGAGTTCAGGTGGGTTCATTTATTTAGCTATATCTACCGATGTAGAGATCCTAGAGACATAATATTTGCTTCCTTCGACAGCTGCAAGAGTAGACAATAAATTGACAGTAAAAGGTTTATCAAAAACTCCTATTAAAGACCTTGAAAATATTGCAAATGTTAAGTTATTTTCCTTTTCATATATTTTTTATAGAAACTGGACTGTTATCACACCTTTTCTGTTAATTTTAGATGCACTAAGATTTTACCTAAACATTTATGCCAAGACCTATGCTCAAGTTAAATAGTTTAGGATTGTAACTTTTTCAAAAGAAAATTTATCCCGATAATTGGAACACTCAGTAGTTTTAATATATTAAGGAGTTAAAGTTTTATAGTCGTACTTTTTTTTACAAAACGCATTGTGAATTTGTCGATAAAATTGATCATCTGATTACTTTATCTTTAACGGGTTGGATACCGGTGACTGTATATACTATGTACAACAATATTTTTTCAAAATTGAGTTACATACATATTCGGGAACAGAAAAACGAGCCAACTTATTAATTTTTCATATTCCTATCATAAGCTCGAAAGGGCAGATCAAAGACAGATCACATAGAAACACATGTATCTGCTGCCTATTAATATTACCAAATTTAATAAATGTTTCTCCGTTTTACAGGTAAAACCTTACCCAGAAGAGAGATTAGAAAAAACAGAACCAACTCACAGACACGACGACATACCAAGGAAGCCTCACGCAGAGGCTACCGAGGTGGAGTCTTGGAAGCCGGACCCTGACACCATTAGGGTATCCAAAGGCCAGGATTCACCTGCAAAAAGGTTAAGGCAAGAGGCCGAGCCCCTAAAAAGGGCGAAGGGTGTGGGAGACTCGCCGAAATTGACGCAAGCCTCACATCAGCCTAGGCCGGATCACCATAAAAGCAGCCCTAATGTAGCATCTCGACATAAAACAGGTATAAAATACATGCCGACGGTGAAGTGCCAATAACTCCTAACTGCTAAATTCAAAATAATACACAAGCTGAATAAAAGGTATAATTTCTTGACAAGGGGCCGTCCATTAATCACGTGATGTTTTTTTTAGCATTTTTTAACCCTCCCTCCCCCTTGGTGATACATGGTGAGGTTTCAGACTACCCCCCCCCCCCCTCCCCCCACTATATCACGTGTATTTTTTAGTACCTACAAAGAATCTTAAGTTTTTTTTTAATATTTATAAAATACAGGTATAATTATCATCCTATTTCATTATAGGAAATTAAAGACTACAATAATAACGTTTAGAGGTAGACGGAAAGGTTGCAGGTTGTTTTAGACTGACATAAAAATAATGAAAGAAAGGCGAAAACCTTTTTTATGCTAATACATGAACGTAATTTAATGAACAGTATCCTCGTACCACGGATTAGCAAGACTTTCTTCAACACCAATAACTGGATAAGCATTTTGCAAGTCAGTTGTTGGCACAGTGCTTTGTTGAAGATCAACATCGGTTTCATCAAGCCAATCGGCGTGATCATTTTCGCGCACTACGCAGAGAATCTCTTTCGATCTATCGTTCCACAATGTTTAATGGGACCAAAAATATTTTTACAAAAAGGTTTTTACATAAATAGATTATTTATACCCCAAAAAAGGCATGAGTTCAATTCCCACAAGTCTACATCAAATAATAAAAAAAATAAAAATTTGAACTTATCGTGACCTTTTGACCTATGAAATCTAAAATTTTTTTTTTATAAAGTGAATACATTTTTAGCATATATTATTTAATAAATATGTGTCAATCGGACATAATCACACACATATAAACGCGTATTGTATTTCGTATTTATTTTTTTTCTCCCTCAAAACGAAAAAGTGGAACCTAGAACTAAGATAGAAATAAGCCTACGTATGTGGTCTATCATACATAAATAAGCCACGTCCCACTATTGCGGCGATTAGAAGATATTCCTTTTAAAATTTTTATGCTAGGGTTGTCATCGAACTTGACCTCGAACGAAAATTTTTTAAAAATTAATTTGTGTATTATTTTTGAACGAGTTAAGATAAATTTAGATTTTAAGAACTTGCTAGAGTATTTCAACATATTTTTTTAGGCTCCAAGCTTCATAAGCAAAAAAGGAACGCTTATAGTGATTCCCAGTCAAGGTGGAAGTCACTATGATGAACATCGATTTTCGTTTGGGTATTAACTGTTAATTGTTTGTTTTGTGTATGTGTTTCGGAGACCCAATTAGACACAAGTTCATGCCTGTTTACCTCTTCTTTTTTTTTTTGTTACAATAATAGGTACATAATCAGTTAACAGGTATTAACTGATTTATGCCCACGACTTTGTACTTTGCATTTATTTTCTGATCGAATGCCATTTTTTTAAATGTGCGATCGAGACAGCGATACCTAGATAGATATTAAAAGTGAATGAATTTCTAAGTCCAAAATTTCATCACAATCGTTAGACCCGTTTCCGAGAAACCAATTACATACCAATATATTTATATAGGTGCATGCAAAAGTTGCTCATTTCAAGTATAGGATGTGTGTGTGTTAAATTATTTCAAACAACATAGTTTATTTTTTCGACCGTTTAGCGTGTAAGGTACAAAATTAAATATGTGGTCGAACATACATAAAGTATTTCTACATTATCACATCTTCATTAGGTAGGTAGTATATGTCAGTATATTGTATTCGTCTATAAGTGTTGTTGACGGTATTGACAGTATTAATTAACAAACAAAAAAATATACATTTTCATTTAACACATAGTTGACCTTTGTGACAACCTTAGATCATGAAAGTTCACCTTTATCTAAATTCTATTATAACTTCTAAAAACTGCAAAAGTGGGACTTTCTATACTAAATCCAGGTTCCAGTTTTGCCGATTTCGGAGAAAAAAAATAAAATCAAAATTTAAAAAATATATATATTTCTCAGAAAGTAGGACACTTATATATAAATAAATCTGGAAAACGGTTGACCCTAAAGGCCATCCCTGTAACTTCCCGCTAATTCTATGCTTTTGCGCTCAAAATCCCACTCACTACAATGTTTCTGAGCTCTTTGAGCTAAAAATATAGTTTATGTGTTATTTTGAGCACTCCGAGCTCAAGAAGTAGCTATACTATGATTTTGAGCTCTTCAAGCTCAAAAGGCCAATAAAAGTCTGATGAAACACGATTTTTAAAATTTTCAAACTGCCATAACTTTTGAATGAATCAACCGATTTTTACGCGGTTGGCGGCAATTGATGAAGATTTTCAAACTTCAGATAAAATTTGGAACAAAAAAATTTATCATATGAAAAATTTCGGAGTTATTACAAAATAAACACTTTTGTCGATTTTTTTCGTCAACGATGTCTCACGAACGAATCAACCGATTTTGACGCACTTGGGCGCGATCGACGTGGTTTTTTGAGGTTAAGAGCTGATTATTTTTTGGAATTGATCGGTAAAGCCGTTCAAAATGTTATTTAAAAAAAAACACATTTAAAAAAGTTTCTTTTCGATTTTTTTTTACTTTTTTCGAAATTTACCGGTCCGAATCGGTTCAAATTTTCAGGAAATCTAAGTTTGATGAAACTCTTTGGAACGCATTTGGTTTGGTTCGATTCGGTCAAACCGTTCAAAAGTTATAAGAGGTTTACATACATACACACACACACACACACACACAAACACATGCATACATACAGACATACAGACACCATCGCGGGAAGGGTCAGGGAAGATTCGTAAGGCCTCAAAACGTCGAGATCTGTTGAAAACTCGATTTTTGCAAAACGGTATGAAAACAATAACTTCCCGATATTTCGAAAATCTTCGATTTTCTTAGCGGGAAGTTAATAAAATTGCGAACTTATGCCTTCAATAATTCCTTATCAATCAAAATTTTTTCTCAGTCAGGGGGGTGCTCGGTAATACCCTATGTACTCGTATGTTTTTTTAGTCTTTTAGCCACTACGCAGGCCATGCGAATTTGTGGTTTGGGTGGAAAACATGAGTTACATAATGTAATAATAACTATATGTCATTCTTTTGATTATCCATTCTGCAGGGTCTCCAAGTACGCGGGAAGAAAGGAAATCAGCCACGTACGGCAGAAGCGATTCCAAAAGGCAGGAGTCAGTGGAACAACGCAAGATGTACACTGCCAGCTCTGAGTCTGAGCTTTTCGAGTGCGCCATATTGCCAATCTTCCACAAACTTCTTACGGAACGCCATAAGAGTCAACCTCATGGTCTTAATTTAAGTTACGGAGTCAGCTGTCCCAATATTTCTATTAAATGCGACATAGTTGAGTATTTGTAACGCCCATTAGTTTTTTATCATGTATACCCAATAAGTAATTACTGATGGCAATCAAAATCTAGCGTGGCATTATAGTTTATAGTTCCTTTGCCTATAATGTTGCCATGTTCAAAAGAAAAGTTACCTATGTTTTTAGATTTATTCACGCCATAACAAACTATACAATTACATATGAATGTGGTACCTAAATATTATAAATATCTTGTACCAGGAACTGAAGCGTTTCGAAAATTTTCGAAATCGCTTTTATTCGACAGAAATATCGACATAAGCAGTAAAAAGTTTCTCTTGGTTCCAGTATAAATCGAATTTAAACATTATTAGATATTTAGAGCGATCCAGACTGAAGCGATATTACTATCGATATTGTGTCAATGCGTTGCGAGGTATGCGATGCTATACACAAGTATTACTAACGCAATAAAAGTAGGAAGCTTGCATTCATCCATCCTGCTATATTCCAATGTGCTTCAATGACGCAATATCTGTTAGGCCATAACTTCCCGAGTTCTTAACCGATTTTAATAATTATTGTGTGGAATCGAATCAACACATTGTGGATAGGAGCAGATTGTGGCGGAGCCCGAACTTTTAAATTCACAAAAATAAAAATGTTATGACGAAAAAATATGGCTCTATGGATTTCCCATTGAAACAAAAAGCGCGCGCTTTTTTAAAGTTTTCATTCTTATGGAATTTTAAAATTTACTAAACACTATTGATTTTTTTATGTATTACGCTCCGCTCCAATATATGGTGCTAGCGAAGCTTTATGTTTAGCGACTGCATCGCCTAATCTGCGTTAATAACTCTAATAGGAGAAGGCAGTTCTCAACAAAGAAATTGAAATTGTATTCCATATCACGAGGATTGATATTCCGGTGTGCTATTAATTTAGCTAACGAACAACGAAACAAATGCACCTGTTGGAAATACTGGACGACATAAACGCATTTATGTGGAAAGAACGCGTTACACTAAATCGCACTGCGATATTATCAACTGTACTGAGCGCTAAAAGCGCAGCTATACGGGAGTAGCCTTCATTTAATTACAATTATTGACTAATGGGGTTGTTATAATAACGAATGAGCTTAAGAGCCACAGCTACTTTGAATTGATACATAAACATATACTTTAATTATGATATGAGCATTTTGAACCAGTCATATCTTACAAAAACCAAATAATATTTAGTGTTTGTAATATTGTCAATCAAATCGATGATTTTTTTTTAAAATAGCTAGTAATAATAAAATGTTAAGTATGTATACCATCATTGACAAGTTCATTCACGGGTCTAACGTTAATAACACTGTAAATAGTTTAAATTAAATGTTAAAACTGTTGTCTACCTATCATCGAATTGTGTGTACGCACAAAAATAATTTCAAATTTTTAACGCACATGGGGTTCGTTTCTATGTAATCGCGTTTTATTTTACTAAAAGCTGTTAAAACTATCAAATAATGTATAATATTATTTTATAATCCCAATCCCAGTATGTTTTCTGTTATATCTGGGATATGAGCACGTTTTTTAAGTCAATTACGATACTGTAAATAATTTATGTGCCACTAGCATTTTATTTTACCTATATCGAGGTAGATTAAATAACAATTAAACATTAGTTTTGTATTATTAATAGTCTAATCTAGATGTTAGTTATTAAAGTGTTCAATCTGTTGTATTATTTATCAGTTGTAGACTGTATTATAATTTAGTACAATTCGCCTACGAGTACTTAGGTAAATTTCCTAAAAATCGCCATACTCTGTCTTATTGCACGTAATTTAAAGACTTGATAGTGCTAAGATTTTAAATATTTGAGATTATTAATAAATTTATTACAAAAGAACGTGTTTTATTCTCCTGAATAAGGTAAACTGCATTTTGTTGTGTTTACACACACACACACAAAACACTTTATTGATAACACCACATTGAAATAACAAGAAAACAAGAGAAAACTTAAAATAGTGTTACAATGGGCGGTCTTATCGCTCAGAGCGATCTCTTCCAGACAACCTTTGGATGGATAGGACTGGAAGGAAGCGTAAGAGACGGCGGTGTAAACTATAAATATATATTCACATATACATACATACGTATACATACATACATATACACACATATACATAAATACATAGCATACTAACACATATACCTAATATATTGTTTTAAACTTGCATGGTCACTAACATTATAGTATTATAAGTTATTTACGGGATTGCTACCATGTACCTTGTTTTTGAGTTTCCGATATTTCGGCACTGTTGCACGTATGTATTATGTACGTATGTATTTTTAATTTAGGTATATTACATATACCTAAATTAAAAATACATACATACGTATATAATACACATACATAACGTCTAGTTAGTAGGATACATCATCCATACGTTGCTCGCCTAAATTGACAGAAAATATTCCCTTACGAGATTCTTAAAAACGCCAATGGATTGTGCACGCCTTATAGAAACCGGGAGGGAGTTCCAAAGACGAGCTGCTTGAACAGTAAAATAATAATAATAATAATAATTTATTTATTTGTATGAATATGGTTACATTTGATTTTAAAATAAATTGTCCAGCATATTCTATCGATAGGTCGATGTACAAATATTCAGAGTATTCATCTATTATTAAATTGATTGTAGCTTAAATTATTATTGAATATCAATATGTACAATAAAATTAGTATTAAATGCATTAACTATCAACAAACAAATTCATAATTTATCATTAAAAAAATCTTCAATTTTATAATACATTTTATCTATTAATATCATAAATAATCTTGCCTTAAATCTATTTAATGGTAATGCTTTTAGGTCATTAGGTAATTTATTATATATTGCAATAGCCATACAATAGACGTTTTTGGAAAACAATTGCAACCTTTGAAACGGTATTACAAAATCACCGCCTCGTCTACCCCTATACTGACTATTAGCTTTAGTTATAAACAAATTGCTATGTTTCTTAACAAAAATTCCAATTTCAAATATATAAAGGCAAGGAAGAGGCAAAATATTTAATGTTTTAAATAATGGCTTGCAACTTTCTAAGTAATCTGCACCACAGATTGACCTTATACACTTCTTTTGAACTTTGAAAACTCTGTGCATATCAACAGAATTTCCCCATAATATTAGCCCATACCTTAACACTGATGAAACATACCCATGATATGCGATCAAAGCTGCTTCTTTGGTAGCAACATTCTTAAGTCGGTTAAGGGCATAAATGTATCTGTAAAGGAAGAGTCATAGAACGTGGAACTATGTGCGGGAATATAAAGGCCAAGATTATCTGATGACCTCAAGGAAAACGTGTTTGATGTATGAAGAAACTTAAAACGTTCTTTAAGATAGTGAGGGGCTGAAGGATTAAATAGTATGTTGTAGAGCAGAGTAAGTATGTGAGTATTCCGGCGAAGACGAATGGGAAGCCATTTGAGCTGAGAACGAAACTGAGATATGTTATCATATTTGCGTAGGCCAAATATGAATCGAACACAAAAATTTTGAAGACGCTCAAGCTTATTAAGCTGTTCCTCCGTGATGTCAAGATAGCAGACGTCGGCATAGTCTAGAATAGGGAGCAACAGAGATTGCATTAGTGCAATTTTGGTGGAAGTGGGTAAAAAATTACGCAGTCTTCTCAGCGCAGCTGCTGAAGCATATAATTTACGACTGACGGCCTCTAACTGAGGTCGCCCACTCAAATTATTATCAAAAATTATCCCAAGTTTTTCACTGACGAGCTAAAAGGAATATCGGTGCCAGCAAAGTTTATATTTGGCAGCAATTGCCAGTCCACTCTAGCAATCATCCTGGAACTTCCCACGATAATTGCGGTACTTTTGTTGGGATTAACATCGAGGCCATAGGATTTGCTCCACTCTGCGATTCGACAGAGAACATTGTTTATAGCACGGACTGCATTATGCAATTCAGTGACAGGAGCCTGACAGTAAATTTGAAGGTCGTCTGCATACAGGTGATAGGAAGAAGATAAATTATTTGAGATAGAGTTGATAAAAATAGCAAAGAGAAGTGGAGAGAGGACACCGCCCTGCGGAACACCAGCAGTCGTGGGACTCCAGGAAGATATACTGTCCTCCAGACAAACCCGCTGCTTGCGTCCGCTAAGATAACTGTGGAACCATTCAGTTGCCGATGGAGATATGTTAAGAGAGCGTAGTAATGCCAAAAGAATATCAAAATTGACAGTATTAAAAGCATTACTAAAGTCCAACAGTGTCAAAACCGTGACATGACCAGCTTCCATTCCAGAACGAATGTCATCTGTAATTTTAAGCAAAGTAGTCGTAGTGCTGTGTCCTGAACGGAAGCCGGATTGAAAAGGATTGAAGAGAGTATGACGGGCTAGGAAACAATTCAATTGATTGAGGACAAGACGTTCAAAAACTTTGGATAGAAAGGGAAGGATAGAAATGGGTCGAAAATCAGAGAATAACTGAGGAGTGGGTTTTTTAGGCAGTGGAATCACCTGAGCGTACTTCCAACCTTCTGGGAAGACAGCTTGTGATACAGAGCTATTAAAAATAAAGGTCAGAATAGGAAGGATGATATCAAGGATAGGAATCAACATGTTGCGACTAATGCCATCGTCACCGACCGCGTTGGAAGAGATCGATAGCATGCTCCTCTTAACATCACATTCCGAAAACTGAGTAAAAAGAAAAGGAGACTAGTCTGGAATTGGTAAAGAAGAAAGATAATTCAAAGTAAGGTTCTTATCCGAATCAGTGAGGCTGGAAGAGGCACAGAAATGTGTATTAAGTGAATCAATGTTTAGGTTTTTAGGAATAGAGTGCAGATGTGATTTTCCAATTCCAATTGACCTAAGGCAACTCCAGATCTTTGTCGGGTCTTTGTCTGCGACAGAAACATGAATGTGGCGGCGTAAGGCATCCCTACACACCGTGTTGCAGCGATTACGAGCCTTGGTATACTTATTTTTATTAATATCGTTTGGACACCGTTTATATTTATTTTTGCAACAGCTTTTTTGTGCATTAATGCCCTGATATCATTTGTAATCCAGGGAGCCGGGAGATGCTTCAACTTTATGGATCTATAAGGTGCATGCTTGTCATAAAGTTTAGTTATGAGAGTATTGAAAGCAGCAACCTGTTCATTGACAGTTTCAGCGTTTATCACCAACGACCAATCAATGCTCTGAGCATCAGTGATAAAGGCTTCCTGATTTATGCTACCAAAGCTGCGCTGAAGAATGACTTTTGGTTTAGCTTTAGGAGGACGAATTTTGTAAGATAAAAATACAAGGTCATGATAAGAAAAGGAATCGGCCGGACATTAACCATATTTTATGACATGTTGAGGAGCCGAAACTATTAATAAATCTAGAAGTGAGGGGGTAGCATTTGGGAAATGATGGGTGGCATTGAGTGAAAGAATATGCAAATTACTAGATCCGACGATACGTTACGTTTACGTTTACTCTTGTGATATTGCTGTCTACTCGCGTGTCATACTTTTTTCAGACAAGACCAATTTCATTGAGTGTTAATTTATTAATGAAAGTGACTAAAATATTACATTTTTTTCTCTAGATTTCTTATGATTAAAAGTGCGGCTGCTCAGGCCATGCAAATTTAATAGTTAATTATCGAACGTTCGTTATTACTGTGAAGTGGCGTACACAAAATGAAGAAAATATTTTAACAACATTGACACCAACTTAAAAAAAAGGTAGCGGCTATTTACAGTGAATTTAAACTTTTTACTCTAAAACAGCTCTACGCGTGTCATATTATATTCAGATATGACCAATTTCACAAGTGTTAATTTATTAATTCAATTTTTCTTAAGATTTCTCATGATTAAAAGTGTAGCCGCTCAGATAATGTACATTTAACAGTTCACAATCGAACGATTGTTCATTAAAAGTGTAAGGTGGCGAACACATAACGAAGAAAATATTTTAATTACATTGAGACCAACTTAAATAAAAATGTAACAGCTATTTACAGTAAAACATACAAGTTTAAGCCTAAAATCGTGGCTAACAATCAAGATAGCACTATTTTATCCTAATATTTTCAAATTCCTATCACGTCAGCAGCTCATTTTTATAAAGCATTTTCAACGAAATTAAACGAATATCGTGAGAAACAAAAAAAAATATACTTATCTGTAAAGTCGTTTTACCCACGATAATTTTACGTAATAACGTCATAAGAAAAAAATTATGAAAAATTGCATACTTTTATGAATTGAATTGAATAATTATCACTGAATTCTCATTATTTTGTATAATACAAAGAAGGAGTTAATTAAAAATTATTCTTTTTTTCAACAAATTAACATTTAGTTGTTGTAAAGAACAATGGAAACCACATTAACTTTTCACTTCCCTTTAACAGTTCTCGGACGCATCGGCCGATGGAGTGGAAGAGAGATAGATGCGTCACAAGCCGAGCGCTTGGGCCGATCGTGCCTTTCTACCGCTTGTTCCGCGCTCTCGCTTGCACGCTTGGCTCAGGCGGAACGTGACACTTTTTCGTGCGTGCAGCCGTCACTGTCAGTCGTCTGTAATAGTTTCATGCCTACATTTTCCAGTATCTGCCGCTATTAAGATTACTCGGATTTACCACTTTTATGTTCATGTTCCTGTTTTATTATATCGGCCTTGGCACTAAATTTTAATTTGCGGTGTTTAAAATGCCAAAACAGAGATAGACGTTAAAAAGCCACGAACATCAATTTTTTGTTAAGCTTCAAAATTATTTCGAGCTTTAATCTCTAATTGCAGATCTTTAATATAACAGATATTAAAGATCTCTAATTAGAGATTTACTTAGGTTCGATAACGAAATATGAGCGCAGATGCGTGGCGTTAATAGAGGCGGGCTGTAAATAGGTTAGGTTAGGTTAGGTTAGACTAAGAAAAAAAAATGTATTACATGCATCAAAGAAGAACCGAAAACCTAAGAGTGTAACGTGTACCGGTATATGCCACGCTGTTGCCATACTTTTGAACTGCATTTGTGATCATTATACCAGGAATGAAAACCTTATGCAAAGCTTTAAGCATCTTAACGAAAGTTGCTTTATTAAAATTGTTTATGGTTTATGGCAAGTCACAGGTTAGAAAGGTGTTACAGTTTTGTTAGGTAAACGACAAGTGACGCACTGCTAGGGCACTCCGAATATGAGAGGAAATTATTACTTCTTACTTATAAATTCAACTTAAATGAAATTTCATATTTTGTATTCAAATTATAACACGCATGAAGTTGTTTGAAAATATATATCTGATTAACATTCGTCTTTTTAATGTTATTATAAATACATATTAGGTATTAATAAACATTAATGCCATATTTAAATTTTTATAATCCCTTTTTATGTTACAAATTACCTATCACATGCATTACCTATTTAAACTAAGGGTTCTATTGTGGAAAATTTCGTTTTCTACATTGACCCGACCGGGATTTAAAAGTCCTCTGTTTTAAGGAGATTCTAAAATAAATTTGGGTATATGTTAGTTTGTAGTCTAGCAACATTTAATAGAAATGTCAAACAATGTTGTCAATTCAGTAATTTTCTGCCTTCCTCGCCGTTTGGTTGTGTTCTTATTATTTTGTGTTATTTTTGTGTAAAAACCTGTGTTATTTGTGTTTATTATCTCATGTAGATAAGTGGTAACGACACCAAAATGCCGGTGTTTCACACGAAGATTATTGAAAGCATATTGGAACCTGTTGCTCAACAGGTAAGCGATACATTATTAATATTATTTATAGAATCGCTCTCGATTACTGAAGTAGGTGTCGAATATTTAAGTAATTATTTACTGTTCGTGTTTATTACGCTATTTTTAGTAGATTATGTCACTCTTAGGCGTGATTAAGGCGACAGTAGTGACGGAATAATGCCCTTATTCGGACAACAGCGCCGGTGTGCGTATGTTTAAGATTGCTTAACCTTGGGACGAATGCAGCTGGAGTGCAAGAGTTAGCTAATTTAACTGACCCTGTTTACGACTTTTGCTGTTTCTACGTTCCTATATATTTAACTATATTGCGAGACTTAAAGATTACACACAAGTATTGAAATCTTATTGGAGTCGCATAATTGAACACAGTTTTAACTTTTACGTAAACAACTATAATAAAATATGTGGAATTCTTTGAATGTATAAAATAAAGTTGGTTTCACAGGAGTTCTTGTTCTTTGAGTTTTAATATTAGTTTTTTAAATTTATGAAAAAGTAACAGCTAAAACAAACTAAGCTCTAGATTTCCAAAATTCAAATGTAATATATTGTTTTAAACTTTCATGGTCATTAACATTATAGTAATATAAGTTATTTACGGTATTTTTTTTTCTCACTGTCGCAAGTGCCATGATCACGGAGCAACTCTTGCTTCAATAAAACAAAAACAAGGTACATGGTAAAAATCCCGTAAATAACTTATATTACTATAATTCAAGTGTAATGTTTTTTCAAGGTACCTATTTGGATTTTCTCAATTTTGAGGGGATGTTGAAGTTCATACTTTCTTTCTAGGAATATTGCCTGTTTAATATCAATGAATAAGTAAAGTCCTAGTAAATATATACTAAAATAATTATTCAGCAATAGAAAGCATCCCCTCATGCTTCTTGTGCTTTATTGAAAAAGATACTTTCACCATATCAATATCTGCTCTGAAATGTGCAATTTTGGAATCACTCCTCTGTAGTTTGAGTATCTTGGCAGCTTTTTTCTAACTTCCTTCAAATATACTTTAAATAGTCACCATATTAAATTAAGTGTTTAATATAATATTACTTGAGACCCAATTAAAATAGAAGAGATAATATGACAGGATTGCACAACACAAGAGGTATACCCATTTCGAGAGGATATTTCTTTTAAATCCTGTTATATTAACAAAAAATATGGCAGTTATTATGATGACTTAAAAATTCACATCAGATCATGGGCACTAAAATTTGAAAGAGTTTTCTTCTTTAGGTGCATAAACATGATTACCCTTTATAAAGGAGGAGGGTCAATAAGGCGGGTTTTCCGCCCCTTTCATTTTTGACCTAAATATTATTTTTGAGCTAAAAGAATATTTTTTCATGTATTAAGACATATATGATTATTCTGCTTCTTGGGTGGGTGGAAGGGGGAGAGGGTTGGCGGTGGTTCCGTTTGGGGTGGAATCGATTTGTTAGTCCATATAGTTTAATTAAAAAAATTTTTTTTTGTATTTTTAGGTCAAAAATGAAAGGGGCCGAAAACCCGCCTTATTGACCCTCCTCCTTTTGCATGGAACACTGGGCATGCAGTATTTGGTTTTGTCACCAAAGCTGCTTGTTTTACTTGATCTCATACACCAAACCTGATTTTTTTTAGTGTTTTTATCACAAATACTACAAAAAATATTTCGATTGGTAATGCAGGCTCTTTTGAACATTAGTTGTAGAAATTATAAAGACGTTAAACCATTAAAATGTGACCTTAATCGATTAAACTAGAGCTGCTTAATGAAAGCAGAGGGTAGATTTGAAATTTGCAACCTTGAATTAGTAGACAAGGGTTAAAATATTTTAATCAATTAGTAAGAATTTGATTATTATTTTATTTAAATGTTCTCTTAGTGATATTTCTTACAAATAAAATGGTGAAGCATAAACAAAGCCGATATTATTCAGATCATGCACAATGACTCATTGCTTACAAACTGCCAGAGTGTGTCTGTGCATTAAATTCTTCCACAGTTCTTAATTGATTGGTTCTTACTTGGCCCCAGTGAATCATTTGGTTCTGTGAACTGTTGTCTTATATCAGAATTAAGCTAAATTTTTGTTGGTATTGGTCTTCTTGTATTTGTTTTACAATACAGTTATTACGGTGACTGAGTAGAATTAAATCATACTTGTAACTGATGCTCTCTCAGTCTTTCTTTTTACACAAATAAAAACTATAACATCAGGTTTAAACCAGGTCTAACTTTAGTCAATATGTATAGGAGGAAATTGTCCTTTTTATCTTTTAATATTTTATAAGACAAGATGTTATGTTGTTGAAAATACTTTTTTTAAATCCTAACTCCAAATGAAAATTCATGCCCTCTGTCCTCTCCGAAATTGATCACAAGTACTTGTGATTTAGTATTTCAAAAAATTTTGGTTTGTAAATCTTGCAATATAAGACTCGGAAAACTAAACTCTGAGAAATAAACATAATATTTAGTTTTCACACTTTCACTTTCACAAAAATTTTTACATAATTTACGGATATTCAGTATGCACTTATTTTCATATTTTTATTTAATCATGATGTTATAACTCCATTTTGGGGAGTCACATCCTTGGATAAAAAAGCTTGAGGGCCTCCTCCACTGTTACTATTTTTGATATGAGAAAGAGAATATACAAGTAAAGTGTTTTAAAGTGTATGCTTACAAGCTTTTATTTACTTTCAACTGTCCCGGTGTCTGTAATAAATCTTGCAAATTAAATTTGACGCAGTTACCGGTTTTCAATTGAGCTGAAATTTTGTTTGCATATGTATATTGCGTCACAATGCAATATTATGATGACATGGAGCTGGTCTGATGCTGGAGCTGGAAGGTGGCCATAGGAACTCCGCAATAAAACGACACAATCCTATCGAGTTTGGGCTTATTTAATTCGTTTCATATGGTAACTAGGGTCTATTAATAATATTAACTCTGTTTTCTAACTTTATAGTTCGTTTTCGATTCGTTGCTACATACCAGAAACAAAGGCGAGCTTGATTTTCGTGAAAAATTAAGATAGATTTATTCTAGGTAGATTTCCCTAAAACATAATTTGAAGCAGTTATCATTGATTCAAAAATGACACGGCTCCAGTGGCTAACCCCACACGCAAAAGAAAGTGATGGCAAGCCAGACGTGCATTCCACAACGAATCGGTTAACAATTAATAAAGAAAGCTTGTTTTTGAAAATGTATATTAATATAACCCATATTTTGTTTAAAATATTTTTCATTACTTTGACCATTCATTTATTGGTGACTTTCCGAAAGACATGTCTTGGTGATGTTATTTTTATTATGGTTATAGTATCTTAGCATGTAAAGACAGCTCAGGTGCTCCTTTTCAGGAAAACAAGTTCAAGTGATAGGTTTTAATAAAAATCTGAAAATAGTCCTATTTTAGTGTCCCTCATGTTTTAATTGCAATGAGTGTAATAATTTAAAACATTTTTAGTCATATGTACAGTAACTTAGCCCATTGGTTAAGATGTCATTTTTAACCTAAGCAGACTGGGTTCAACTAATAGTACAGTCAATCTGCAGATTGAGTGGTGAGAAAATTCCCCGAACGGGTGAAAGTTGTTTTATTTGCTGTAAAAAATCTATCTTGAAGGTGGCCACGCGCCATCTTGGTGCGTCTTTTTGAAAACTCACGCCACCTACTGTGTGCATTTGTTGGTGTACGGGATTGCACCAATGACATTTTTTGTAGATCTTGACGTCCTCTACATTTTATAATCAATCGATTTTTCTGTGAAATGCATACATTCCGAGAAAAATGCATTTTAAAATATTTTGGGTTGTTTTTTGGAGTTTTCAAAAAGACGCACCAAGATGGCACGTGGCCACCTTCAAGGTAGATTACTTACTAACACTATTTTATAGCAAATAAAAAAACTTTCACCGGTTCGGGAATTTTCTCACTCAAACGATTTTTTTTTTCGACAGATTGACTCTACTGACTCCTACACTACAGTACTACAGACACGAACCCACTTGTACCACAAGTGTTTAATTTACAACTAGGGATTAACGGGCATATTAATAATGCGAACTCGATTTATAGTTTATTATATTGCATTTAAGTTGAAAATCGCTTGAAGGAATTAGCAATTTGATGTAGGTTTCCCTACCATTGTACTGTGTCAGTAGCTCATGGGGCGTGAATTGAAGAGCTGCTGCGCGCGAGATTGGTGAAGTCATTCACAATGAACAATGGTGCGATATGATCTACGGCAAAAGTTCAATGGCTCGGAAACTTCTGAAATTGCGTGATGTCTTATTTAGTAGAAATTCGAATCTTACTATAAGTTTAAATTCATCCAGACTGATTTTTCAGTTAAATCGTTTACCACATTACTTGGCTACCTATTTTTTTTAATGATTTTTACCAGCCAGTGTTGCCAGACTATAATTTTACAAATAACAAGTAATATAGTTTTTGAGATAGAAAACAAAACACATCATAAAAAAAGTAGGTACATATGTTAAACATAAAAATAATATTGTTTACAACCAGTAACAAGTCAGTATAAATTAGAGTTACATCCTAAATAGAGTATTTAAACATACTTTATTACTGTCATAGATAGAGTACACCTACTCGAAAAGAGGACAATATTCTATTTTAGAATAGAATATAGTATATATAAAATAGAGTATAGAATAGAGTGCTAACGATCTTTACTTTAGTCGAGTTTTCGTATTGCTTTAACTATGGAGACCTCGACTTCAGTTACTTCTTTTTTAAATTTATAATAATACTAGCTGACCCGGCCACGCGCTGCTGTGCCGACTACAGCGCCATCTGCCGGGCTGATTTGTGAATCTAAACTAATCCGGGGCGCCATTCAAACGCATACAAAAAAAATCATTCTAATCGGTCCAGCCGTTTAGGAGGAGTTCAGTGACATACACACGTACAGTAGAATTAAACAAATAAAAGATTAATAGTATTTGTTACAATCACACCAATTAATAACCTATAATGTTTGTTATGATTACTGGGGTAACGGATAGACATGCATATAATATACATAGATATGTAATATTAAAAGAAATTAGAATAAAACACATTTACGTAGTGAGAATTATATAATAACTAAATAATATGTAAAATTAAAAATAAAACAATTTGGTTTATATAAAATAATTTAATAATTAGGAACGTGCCCGATTAAAATATTGTGAAGGTAGTAGAAAATACATGACAACCATCATCTTAGTCATCCTGTGATCACGGCTCCTGTAAAGTAGTCGAAACATCAGGATTAAATATAAAATAGAACATGCGCAAAAATCCGTTAAAAAAGTGTTTTATTCTAATGTGTAATGTGTAAAACTAACTAAATATATTAAAAGAAATGTATATGAATACCCATGAGCTACAAATGCTCGTTCATCAAACAAACATCTGCCCCTTCCGGGACTCGAACCCAGGACCGTCGGTGCGAAAGGCAGGATCACAACCGACGCACCAAACGGTCGTCGCTGATTGCTGCTAATGAATGATAAGAATTAATTCTTGACTGATGGATGAAAAAAGAAAATGAAATGACTCCATTCCTCTAGCTTTATGGTGATAACAACTATGGACCCACCAGACTTTTGGAGTTGAAGGTAATATACCGGTTTTAGTAGGTATGTCTCCAAAGCTTTACTGGGCACTAGGCCGGCCAGGGGAGTGGATGAGAGCCCCACATAACTTGGCCGTTTACCCGCGTGAAGTACGCGCATTTCTCAGTCTATAAATAATAAAGGTTTAAGATAACGGACTAGACTTGTTGAGAGAGCTTAAATAATATTCTGGTTTCCTGCATTTGCCAACACTTATGCTGAAAAATTGTTGGTTAAATAAACCACCATTTTAAGGTAGTTCCATGTGTGGACACGCGACCCCCACCAATGTGTTGTGGGACGCCGCAGGGTTTAGTGGGTAGGCCTACAGCCTTTACCGAGCACTAAGCCGGGTAGGGGCATGGGGAAGAGTCCCACATACCGTCGTGCTCTCCCGATATGAGCGAAAGCCTAATGCATTTCCTGCGAAAACTTAAAAAAAAAACAAAGGTAATTAATTCCATGTGTGACTCGCTCTACATTTGATACAAATTCTTTTTTAAAACCAACAACAATATTTTTTCATTTATGGTAACTTTTACGTGAAATTACCCTTAACACTGATGCCTGCTACAAAACTTTTGGACAAAAAAATCAAAACTGCTAAAGTGACGCTTCCCGGGTACTAAAATCTGAATCACGAGAAATCATGAAAATTGTCAGGCAGCAGTTTCTTACACAAGTAAAAGAAAATGGATCATTTGTAGTCAGTCGAGAACAATTAAAGCTGACCTTCAAACTGATTCACAGTTGTTGGACTCCATCGAGCATATTATGTGCTCGATGTTGGACTCTTTCAAAGTTTGTAAGCTTCAGTAATATACAGGGTGTCCCAAAAACGACACGTCACAGTGACACTGGGGTTAGGCCAGCACAAGAGGCATCGAATAAGCCTAACATGACCTCAGTAAAAGTTGCTCGGTTTTCAAGATATTGTCAATTTAAACTTTTTCAAAATTTTCACGTTTTTTAACGTGTTCAGTGCTAGCATTACGTTAGATAGCCCTCAGGTTTCGATTTATCTTTTGTACTCTTGTTGCGAATAGTTGCTTAAGATGATAGAAGTGTTATTTCGTTGATAACTAATGTAAAATGTGGAAAAATACTGGATTGAACTTGAAAAAATTGAACAACGAAAAATTACTTTCAACTTTGATCACTTGCCGTGAAAAAAAATTCAAAGAAACTAAATGAGCAAATAACGTTAAAAACTTGCATGTCTTATGCTTATTCCAAAATGGTATAACACATGTGTCTTATTTTAATATTATACGATTTTTTAATGCTTCACTAATACTAGGAACCCCGGAAGCTACCGCTAGCAGGTAAAAAAATAATGTCACGCGCAACGATAAGGCATTGTTATTGTTATCTATTAGCTTTTTTGTTTGTCAAATGCATGAGAATGAAAGATAAGGATAGTTTATTACCCTTTTGTCGGCTAGATATTGTAAGCAAATAGCTTTGTTTTTGACGTACGTGTCGTTATCATCTTTTCAAAGAAATGGAGAAGAAAGAGGGGTTGTAGTTTTAATTCTTATGGCCCTGCACTGCAAATCAAGTTGTTACGACAGTTCGTTACCTTGCGTTTCGTACGACAACCGTGTTAATCTCTGCGTTCCTTGTTTCCGTGTATTCCTTAATTTAAATCGACTTGGCTTTTCTCTGGACTCTGATTTCTGTTTTGAACGACAACTCGGCGCTCTGTTGGACACTGATATTGCTTTACGGAACTGTCTTATTAACGATGGCAAATCGTGGTACCCAATACACTCACCGTGACTACTCGGACATGCACTTGATTTACGGCGAAACCAGGCAGGTTTCCAATCGAGGCAATGTTTCGTACAACGCAAGATTGGCTGCAAGATTATACTCCGAAAGATATCCAATCCGTAATCCGACGACTTACGAAGTGATCTTAAGAGTTGTGAACGCTTATCGTGATGGCAGATTACCTGGAGTGAGTCACTCAGAAGGAAGACCTCGGACTGTTGACGACAACGTGGTGTTAGAGCAAGTACGAGAGGAGCCAGGAACTTCAGTGCGAATTATTGAACGCCGCACTGGTGTTCCCAAATCTTCGGCACATCGAATTTTAAAACGCCACAAATACCATCCCTACCATATCCAACGCGTCCAAACACTGCTTCCGGCGGACTACGCTGCGCGTGTCCAGTTTTGCCGGACAATGATTCAGAAATGGAGAGAAAATCCAAATTTCTTCAATGAAGTGTTATGGAGCGACGAATCAGCCTGCAAAAGGGATGGGTATATCAATTTGCACAACATCCATAGCTGGCAATTAGACAACCCACATGAAAAAAGAGAAGACCGATCACAGTACCAATTTAAAATTAATCTGTGGACGGGAATTTTCAACGGTCAAATATTGGGACCGGTCGAGTTGCCGCCTGTTCTGAATGGACAAAATTATTTAGAACATTTGCGAAACAACCTTCCTGTATTATTGGAAGATACTCCGTTGGCGCTGAGACGAAGGATGTGGTTCCAACAAGATGGCTGCCCAGCACACTATGCCTTACCAGTACGTCAGTACCTAAGCAACGCATTCCCCGAAAGATGGATTGGGCGACAGGGGCCAATTTCATGGCCACCGCGTTCCCCGGATCTAAATCCCTTAGATTTCTTTTATTGGGGTTGTCTAAAAGACAAAGTTTATGCGAAACCAATAAGATCCGAAGAAGAGTTACGGCGACGTGTATTCGATGCAGCTCGCACCATATCAGAAATCAGCTTAAGAACATTGAGCCGTAATTTTATTAGGCGATGTCACTTATGTATTAGAGTTCAAGGGAGACAGTTCGAGCATTTACTGTAAACTTATTAAACCAATAAGATACATGTGTTATACCATTTTGGAATTGGCATAACACATGCAAGTTTTTAAAGTTATTTGCTCATTTAGTTTCTTTGAAATTTTTTTCACGGCAAGTGATCAAAGTTGAAAGTTATTTTTCGTTGTTCAATTTTTTTCAAGTTCAATCCAGTATTTTTCCACATTTTACATAAGTTGTCAACGAAATAACACTTCTATCATCTTAAGCAACTATTCGCAACAAGAGTGCAAAAGAAAAATGGAAACCTGAGGGCTATCTAACATAATGCTAGCACTGAACATGTTAAGAAACTTGAAAATTTAGAAAAAGTTTAAATTGGAAATATCTTGAAAACCGAGCAACTTTTACTGAGGTCATGTTAGGCTTGTTCGATGCCTCTTGTGCTGGCCTAACTCCAGTGTCACTGTGACGTGTCGTTTTTGGGACACCCTGTATATGATTTTGATGTATATACCTTGATTTTAGTTAAAAGGACATTTAAAACACACTAAAAAGAAATGGCTAAAGATCTTAAAGACTTCCCGTGATATTACATATGATTTACTGTCGATAGCACATTAATCAAATACGCTTAAAAATAACATGATCTCTGTTACAATAGGACAAGGTGCCATTCATTTATTATGAAGGACTATTTTTGGTACATTTATATCCCCTCCTCTTCTTTAAGAAAAATAAGAATAGGCCGACCTCCTCCTACCCCCTGTGTAATAATTGTTATGCAAGAAGGAAAAAAAAATACACTATTGGTTTATTTATATTTCAAAGTTACAATTTTTAAGTGTGTTTTTTGTAAATACTAGTAATTTTTTGTTTTCTGGTAGTAATAAACTTTTTTCATTAGATTTTCAGTCCAGAGGTTTATAAACTAATCGGAAAATGACGTCATCGACGTCCATCCATTCCACATTAGCCCCGATGCGACACAAAACTTCTTTTTCAAAGCATAACTTTAACTTTGCGCATTTTACTGTCTTATGAAAAACTGTCAAGACTCCCTACACCCCCTTGTAAAAAAAATAAGAGTGGTTGAGGAGAGGCCTTCTCTTTTAAATTATCTTACGTAATCAATTAGGCCGTTAAGATAGGTCAAAACGTCAAAGTATCTTGATGTTCTGTTAACTGTCCGTACATGACCTTGAAACGAAAATCTGAATGCCTCGCTTTAAAATAATATATTTGTCTAAAGCAAAACTTTAACTAATCAACAGATCTGAAAAGAATGTTTCTGCTTTGTATATAGTTTGCCAAACAATCTACCAAGTCTGTATCCATCAGTGCCACGGTATGCGTAAACTTAACGCGGCTAGAATTTAAACAAAATCTAAAAATTTAAGATAACTCAATCTTTATGATATGATTTTTATCAAATCAATTTTATTTTTAAAATGATAGTAATAACATTTCTTACATTCACAGCAATTAGCCTAGTCCAAAGTAAGCGCTGTCTGAAAAGAGACGCGCTTCTGGGAACGACATTAGGGAAACTTTGCATTTTTAAGTATGGATGTCATTTTCTTTTAACATTGTGATGTTAATGTACCTAACTAAATGGTTCATTATCAGTACATGACGACCTTCATGGTAGAGTGTCACGCTTACCGGTTTTCTTGATAACGTCACTCCGAGGTCCCGGATGCGATCTCCAGTTGTGACATTTGACATGTTAGTCCCTGCCCGAATTTTGAACGATTAACCTCCACAATCAAAGGCCGAAAGCGCTAACCACTAAGCCATCGAGCTGCTCGTACGCTATGTATAGCGAGGTAATTAGGGCAGGTGCGAGGCCTCGCCGACATCCGCAGTGTCTTGTGGAACAGTCTTCGGGCTATTTTGGGGACCGCCGTCCAACGATTCGGCCCTTCCCGCAACAAATGGTGGAAGGTCGCCCGTGGGTTGTCTATCGTGTGATTTTGTGGTGTAAATTTCAATTTTCTATTACAAATAGAAATAATTAAATCGGGCTTTACACATATCCTTACAGGAACAGACAAAAAATGAAAAGAGCCTAAAGTAAAAAAGAAAGCAAAAGCGTGTATTCTGCGGCTGTTTTTGTCCAAACATTATTTATTTAATGGCATACACAACATGTAACAATCATAAATAAGTACTGGAAAACATAACATAACATTGGAAACTAGATCATTACGCAAAAACGTGTACACAGCATTGTCAAAGATAGCTCAATTTCCACGATACCTATATTAATTGACACTAGAAATGAAAGTGCAGCTCAGGATTTGTTTGACATAGTAACGGAAGCGAACGTCTCTGGGTTAAAAAATATCGAGATTACACAAAGAACTTGAAACGAAAGACTGCCGGATGTTCCTAGAGGAGTGATTCTGGCGAAACAAAACATTTACTGGTTTTCCTCTGCCTTGTGTATAGCCACATCCACCCTCCAATATTTCATGATTTTGGGTAATGATTCAAAAAAAAGCAGAAGACAAGTCTTTATGTACACCGTCCACATAGAGATTCTCATAACAAAGTAGCTTTGAACAATTTCATCAAATAGAGACGACCAGTCACCTGACTAAAGTAGGCACTTCTGTTGCAAGGGTTCCGGAAATCCTGAAGTCGCTTTAGTCAGTGCTGAAGAGATGAAGATGTCGTTTGACATAACGTTTGTTGGCCTAAATCACTCTGTCTATCACAACCGAGAGACGTTTTTATTCAAGCAAGGACTTTAAACCAATTTACTTTCGATGTTGAAGGCAGTTAGCGTTCAACATTAGTGGAACGATACTAGTTCATAGTAGAAGTTTAAATACGTTTGTAAAATTCGACACGTTTGCCGGCGTCTCTGAGCTACGTCAGCGGTCAGAGCACTCGCCCGGATGGCGAAAGGCCGTGGGTTCGAATCCCACCTGAGGGCTCGGAGGCGTAATTGTTTTTTACACACGTATTTTATATCTTATAATTTAAACCAACTGAAAAGACTCCAAACACGTATCAAGTGTTCCAAACACCCCAAAGTGGGAATAGAATAGGGCAGCAGCGTTTTCGAATTCTGGTCTTTCACTGGGGTCGCCGTCTTAGTGTGGAGATTATGGCAAAACCCCCCATTTTTGGGGGAATCTTGCGTCTTTCGACTGAGATGATAAAGCTTAGCCGTACACGGTCGATTTATCTCACTCATTTGATTATCGACACTTATGACTGACTGTCTCTCTGTAGTTCACGTGTCTTGAATTTACAGACGATAATATACAATCGGACATGTGGGACGGTCACAAAATCTGTTATAAAACTTAGGCCGATCAAAAGTCATCTTCGGGAGCGCTAACTGGCAATACCATCACCATTCAAATTCCATAGAGATTTTGCGTTGGTGGTTTGGTTTTCTTGTTAAATACTCTCTCTAGAAATCCGCGAGGAAGTTTCAGTTCTTTACTGAAACCTGAGAAGAGATTATTCATCATCCATTGATTGTCTTTAATTTATAAATAAACTCCTATCATCATTCACAATTTTCTATTTAAGAAAATAAATTACTGATGACTAAGCTGAATGGGCCTTGTACTTTTTGCCTTAAAACTTAACAAAAAAATCAAATTCTACAACATTCTCTCACACGTGTAGGTACACTGAGAATATTAGTTACTAGCTGCATTATCTTTACTTTATTGCTTGTTATATATAGACACTCCGTCAGCTCTATCCTTGTAAACATCAATTTATATGTAACACATGCTTGCTTTGATGTCGTCCTCAAATCAGTACATCTATCAATTTGATACGCCACCTGATAAATTACGAAAGGGCACAGACCTTTTATAAATTGCTCGCAGTACTTAATATATGTTCGTCTGGTATTTTTAGATCCGCGACCGGAGCAATGTATCTTTGATGAGATGTTGCTTTCGCTTCTTAGTTTTATTGATTTTATATTGATTGTGGACTGTTCATATTCTTGTATTGGGTCTGTTGAGATTCTCAGACGGGAGATTTTTTTTGGGAGATATTTCGGTATTAGTAGCTTCGTTCAAAACGGATATGGCGTTTTGTATTTACATTTTTGCGTTTTGTTATTATTCTTGTTATTATAAGGATAAAGTTTCTTATTCAAATAGAAGGCAAACAATTGTGACTTTATGTAACCCTTGTATCGTTAACACAATATTTACAGTGATTTGGTGTCTTTGTTAAACTTATTTGTAGACATGTCAAGTATTTTCCTAATGAATAAAATACAACAGTATATTGTTATAAATAATATTAAGTTTATTATTATACTACTAGCGGCCCGTCCCGGCTTCGCACGGGTGGACAAAATTCATTAAATTTTTTCTATTATTAAATATTTTTCCGTTAGCGCCATCTAGCGTCCAGTAGACGAACTACTTGCGGTTAACGCGTTGCTATGGTAACGTTATTGATACAATGGAAATTAGCGGGAAAAAGAGCGGACAGACAAACACACAAACCACTGTGATCTTAGATTATAGATTAAGATTATTATTATACTATTTGACAACCTCTGTTGCCGAACAGCTCGCATACATTATCCATGGTAACGATATTCCGAGGTCCCGGCTTCGATACTGATTGGGGCAATGAACGAAAAGGAATCCTCTATTGGTTCGGGTCTGGGTATTGTGGTACCTTCGTTATTTCTGAATTCCGTAATGCTTTAGCTACTTATAAGTTTTAAAAAATAATTATAACGTTGTTGGTACCTACATGATCTATTGTTACAATTGTTTGTGTGTTTATTAGTCGTTATCTAGGCACGCACGTAAAGTACTTCAATTATTCGAAATCAACAAGAATCCGTATGAATTTATCTCAGTATCCATCAAATATATAAATAACTGGATTTGTTCGTAGAAATCAAATATATCTGGTTTCCAAACTAATAATATAAACTAAAGTCACTATTGCCTTGCAGGAGTGTTATTCTTTATTTGTGGCTTGCACGATTTGTGCATTTAGCCAGTATCAAGTAAGTATAATGGTCAGTTCTTGAGTTGTTTCTTAGGTTTCAGTAAAAATGTGGGGTTTTACTGAAACCTCCTCGTGGACTTTGCTAAAAGAGCGCAAAAAGACACCCTCCGCTGTTTTGTTTCACTTGCCAACACTCATAAATATTCAGAAACGCTGAGTAGTTAATAACCCACCATTATTACACACTAATATGAACCACAACACAAAATAACCAAAACCATAACAAGAAAACAAAAACCATTAAAGTGACGCTTCGAGCTCCCGCCAAATAGTCCTTACAGGAGTGTGTAGAAGGAATCGGCAATAATAGTCAAAATTATTTCGTAGCTAAGGTTATTTTGATTGACACAGATAATTTATTTTTTTCTTTCAAAATAGGTTGGTTGGTGTGTAATGTTTATGTGTAAACATCGATTACCTTTCTTAATTATAACGCGTGAAAATTATTTAACTTTTGAAGTTGAACAGTTTACATATTGTAACTAATTTATTGTTCGAAACACAAAAAAAATGTAGTTGCCAAATTAATGATGATAACATTCAAAATAGTTCTATTTTAATGGCGCTGACTCACTTTTGTTGCTGGCCGGTTGTTTGCAGTCGCCAGTTTTCACTTCGCACGCACTATACGTTCGCGCCCAAATTTAAAATTGGAACTGTTACGTTTTGCGTTTCGTAATCGCACGCTTTTGATGTTTTGTTTCCGTTTAGATACTCATTTATGAGGCAGGTGATTTTTAAAAATAGCTTTGTACTGTATATATACTATAAACAGATCATTTTATTTGTTTTATCAAGTTGATGAAGACAAACTAAACTAGCAAATGGAACGCCTAAGCGATTTGTAATGAAAATATCTTAAAATCATACAATATTGACGACAGTCTGGTATCGAAACGGTTCTGGGTTATATATATTTCTATGAATATCACATATATTTGTATCATATAATGCATGTCTGTCCGTTATCTTAGTACAATTAACACAAACCTTATTAAGCTAGGCTTATTAGTGTGACGTGTGAACATAAGAAATTTTACAATTATCACTTTGATATCTTTTTTCTGAATTACTAGGTATTTTAGGCTTTTGTAGGAATTGGGGATCAACACGACGAGGCGTGGGATTATCAGAGATTTATTGAGTTTTCCAGGATATCCCATTATATCTAACTTTTCTGCATGATTGTAATTTTTTTGTTATTAAATTATTTAACTGCTAGGTAAAAAAAAAAATATATAGTAGAAAAAAAATCAACCTGTCCCAGTTTATTCATAATTCATAACATTTATTTATCTTAAACACGCTTGTTAGGATGGCAACACAGTATGGTAATTACCTATGTAGTTTAGTTTATGTCAGAATAAAAATTATTATAAAATTTCTTTTGATATTCTGCATGTTTTAAAAATGGCGTCTTTTTGCATATGTATGTGGTTGATACGACAAACGTTATCAGAATTATTGGCACTATGTACACTTTATAGGTCTCATCTTTTAAAGATCTGTGTATTTGTGAATTTTCTCGGTAAAAGATAATTATTATAATTTTCTATTTGTATATTAATCAAGTGATAAAAATGGTTGTTATTTTTTTACTTTTTTGTTGGCGAGTTATGATTCGGCATCTTGTTCAGCGGGCTTCTGTTGTAGGTCAAGGGCGCTTGGCACAAGGCCGTCGAGGCATGTTCCAGCTGCCAGCATTCAGCTTGAACTGATTTTTGAGTGTTCAACTTTTTAAATTTATAGCCTCTTAGACGGAGAATGTTGCATATGTTTATAGTCCTTTTTTATTAATTTATATTCGTTTCGTTTATTATGATATCAATTTGTTTACGTCGCTTTTAATCCCTACTAATATAATAAATGTGAATGTAAGTTTGTTTGTTATGTTTTCATGCAAAAACTACTAAACCGATCGTCATGAAACTTCGTACATAGTATATTCTTGGAGGTATTAGTAGTAACATAGGATACTTTTGATTGAAAAAAAAATATATAAAATGTTGAAGTAGGCGTGATTGGTTAAAAGAAGAAAATAACTGTGGTTTTGCTTAAAAATATGTATTAAATGAAAAACATTTTTAAGTAAAGTCCGTTTTTTATGAATTAAAGCTTTAAATTGTATAGAATGAAAATAAATAAAAATTACATTTAAGAGAATTAAATTAAATTTATTTTAACAATCAAAGTTTGATGGTTACTGACAATGGAAACTAAAACCTAGGTTAGTACATGAATTCAAAAACTTTGAATTATAAAGTGTTTATAAATAAGTTTTCTCGTGTATGGGCCTATGATAGCGGAGGGTAATTTGCTTAAGCAAGGGCCGAGTTTTGGTTGGGTGACCAAACATGTACTATTGCTTTGGAAGGCACGTTAAGCGTTTGGTCACAATTAGTATCTGCAGTTGTTAGCGTCCACCAGTAGTGCCTATGTCAGCTAAAATGTCACAAAGCCTCAGGGCGGTCTTTTTTTTAAAATCGTGAATAAGTAAAAACCCTTGACCGCTATCTCGCCTGATGGAGCGACGATGTGATCTAGGATGCGACGCGCTTGTCTAGAAGATACCTATTCACTCGTGACTTGAAGACCCTAAATTGTATTTGTCAGGAAACACAGACTCAGGCAGAGTGCCACTCTTTAGCGGTACGGATTACAAATTGGTCTATTTTGAGTTGTAAATGCCAGCATATGTAAACGAAAATCTCTTTTGATCTGTTTATAAATCATATTTCTATTACTAGTTGTTTTTGAAAAAGTTCTAACAAAAACATACATTTTAAATATTTTCCATGTATTTCGCTTATATCTCAAATAAATATTTTATGACTTAGCGAGCTCAGTCAACAGACGGTAGAGTACACCATTTCATTTTACGACGTTTTCATCCATCAAGACATGTCCCAGCATTGGGACGTTAAATGGTTACTATGGTTAGGGACACTTACTTATGATGAAGTCGAAACTCTTTTAATGAGAATTGTCTAACTACACACACCCACGCGGGCGAACAAACACGCACCCACACACGCACACACACATACACACACGCGCGCGCGCGCGCACACACACACACACACACACACACACACACACACACACACTAACCAAATACATCCAAACAAATCATTCTAACAGCTACATTCTGCCAAGAATAACTTAAAATGCATAACTTGAATTTCTTCTTTAAATATAATGAAATTCAGTTTTTAAATTTTGTTTTGTTATTATATTGTTATTATATTTGTGATCTACTGTTGTCCACAAAGGAAGTAGCGGGTCAATCCCAACACAAGTATCTTTTGATTACTTACAGGGAATGACTCAGCCAAATATTGTTATAAGATTACTTGAATAAATGCATTTTTTATATTATTTTTTAAATGATAGTTTTAAATCACTTCTTTCTAATGTTTTTGACTTGGTAACGTCTTATAAAAAGATGAACACCATCTACATGCACGAAAAAGTGTAACGTTCCGCCTGAGCAGAGCGTGCAAGCAAACAAGAGCGCGGAACAAGCGATAGAGAAGCACGATCGGCCTAGGCGTTCGACTTGTGGCGCATCTATCTCTCTTCCTCTTCATCATGTGAAAAGTTAGTGTCGTTGAAAATACATCGGGTTTTTGAATGATGTGCTATGCTTTTTATTGTATGGATCATACCACATACTGTATGGGTCTTGAAGAGTCGTAGAGTAAGCTGGTAGTTTAGTTAATAGATAAGTCTTGAAGTTAATAGGATTAGAAGAAGTCTATTTTATTAAACAAGCAGGTAATTAGTAACATTTATTGTTGAATCACGTTAGCAACCACTAACTTTGTTATTATGATTTATTACGAAAGGCCGGGCGCATTAAAGTAGGCTGCATTATCTTATCACCATTTACATCTGTGCCTAATCTGTACGGAAATCGTACATGCTCCCGAGGGAAAATATAGACACAAAAATACAATTTAAAAAGAAACTATACAATATAAAAATTCCAAAAACTATAAACACGCGTAATTTACAAAAAATATTTAAAAAATTGTTGAAATTAGTAAAATATAAAAAAACGTATAAAAAATAAAAATATTCAAATTCAATTTCCTTAATTAATATTAAACTCTGTATGCATAGATTTTAAGCTGAAAAGCTAATGGAGAAATTTCTCAGTTTTGTATACCTGTGCTGTTGATTGTACATTATAAACGGATAGGAATTGCTATTTTTAATGGCGTCGACGTGGCCTTTTCACCTACGTTTCGTTTATGCGTGGGTCGCCTGCCATATGGTCGCTTTGAATTAACCAAACGCGCTTATTATGACACCATAACTACTTGGAATAGGAGCTTGATGGCCAAGTGTCACCTTGCGCAAGCTGGATGGCTGATCAACAATTTATGAGATAAATTATTTTAATAAAAAATCGACTTGGCTCACAAGAGAATTATCAGGCGGGAATCGAACCCACAACCTTTGGAAGTCCGGTCCAATGCTCTCCTAACTTCGACAAATGTTCATAAGGCTCGGTAGCTTAATTGGGAGAGCATTGGACGGGACTCCAAAGGTTGCTAGTTCCATTCCCGCCTGATAATTCTCTTGTGAGCCAAGTCGATTTTTTATTAAAATAATTTATCTTATAACATAGCATTGAAAAAAATATACTTATATAAAATTATCTGTATAACAGCAATTTAGTTGTTACAAATGTTATTGTGGTTTTCGGCAGTGTAAACAAGTACCAATTCTACTGACTTAAGGGGGTTACAAAAGAAATTAATGATACAGGATCATCATATAGATTATGGTAGACATGCATTATTATTCTATACTCGTACTTACGGCACGTTAGGTTCTCGAAATACGCGACGTAAATCGAAACGACGTAAGTCGAGACATATTTTTTTTCATATGTTTAACCTCGCGACAAGTGAATTCGCCTATGCTGGAAATCGAAACAATTGACGTATGCTTGAGGAATAGTGTCAAAACATTGTTCGACGTAACTTGAAACGATGTAAATCGAAACGACGTAAGTCGAGGGCTGCCTGTATAACTAATTAGCTGACCCGGCCATGCGATGCTGTGCCGACTGCAGCGCTATCTGCCGGGCTGAATTGCGAATCTAAACCATCTAGGGCGCCACCCAAACGCATACAAAAAGTCATTCAAATCGGTCCAGTCGGAGGAGTTCAGTGACATATACACGTACAGTAGAATTATATATATAAAGATTAAATATAAATAAAACGATGGAAAAGTTCATCAGCAGGATCTTTTAGCTGACGTTGGAGTGTTTGAAGAAATCAGAGGTTTCTCAAGTATTGGTTTCATTTACGACTTAAGTCTACACATAATATTAAAGTATATGTAAGTATATGTATATGTAAAGATTTTTATCACCAAAAGTGACATCATATTTGTTGTCAATATTTGTAGCTTTTATGGTTTGTTTAACATAATAATGTTATATGTTACTACCTTTTATTCGCGGCTTCGCTCGCGTTAATGTAAACTACCGATTTTCACATTGCTATCCCTCTGAAACAGTACTTTATTTGGATAATAGGTACCCTATGTTCTTTTCTATACCCCAGACAAGGAATATGCAAAATTCCATGATGATCGATGGTATAGTTAAGGCGTCTAAGTGTAACAAACAAACACTTTCGTATTTATAATATTAGTTAGGACTATAAGGTTTTTACCGATATGATGTATAGCCTTTCATTTGCGCAATTATTTGTTCTTACCATATTCCAAATTTCATCGCAATCGGTCAACCCGTTCTTGACTTATAGAAGGACATACAGACAAAAATTATGATATATTTTCGTATTATATGTACTATTTTTTTTACTCTTGACCGCTATCTTGCCTGATTTTAAGCGATGATGCGATCTTTGATGTGACGCGCTTGCCTAGATGTCTTTTCAATGGTGACTTGAGGAGCTCTACATTGTGTCAGGAAATAAAGGCTTATGCAAGGAGTTCCGCTCTTTAGCTGTGCAGATGATAAAAGTGGAATCAAAACGCTCAGTGTGACTCTTTGGTATATCGACCATATAATGGTGGCGGCTATTTGTACGTCTATGAATAAATATTCATCATCGTTAGCATATTAATGTCCTTATTGTAGGTTCACACGCTTTTATTATAAATGTGAATGTAAGTTTGTTTGTTATGCTTTCACGCAAAAACTACTAAACCGATCATCGTGAAACTTCGTACATATATTCTTGGAGGTATTAGAAGTAACATAGGATAGTTTTTATTGTAAAAAAATGCGGGCGAAGCCGTGGGAAAAAGCTAGTATACTATAAAATCACGCATTTTTCCCGCAAGGGTAGGCAGAGATCACAAATTTCCACTTACCACGAGCTCTCGCTTTTTCAACTCTCATCAGCCTTTTCATACAAGCTCGTCGGTTAAGGGTACTATTGACCTAGCCTTATTTCAGGACACCTCTATGTGGTCCTTGAAAATAATGCTAGGATAATATGCCCCAACACCACTCGGGCCTTATACGGATCGGTGGATGTTAACGACTCCAAATGAAACAAAGATAAAAATGATAGTAGTAATTTTTTTGGTCACCCATCCGACGAGTGACCTTTCCGAAAGTTGCTTCACATTTGAAATCGCAATCAACTCGCTCATACTAATGCAATAAAAATAGGTATCCCATTTGTTAATGCTACCTTGGCATTTGTCAGTGCCATACCAGATTAGCGCACCCCTCGGCGCGCCCTTTCCAGAACCCCGCCTTGCAGACAAACATTATGTCTTATGTATTTTACCTATTCAGCCTTTCGTTAGCTTAAACTTCGCCACACTGAAGCCACAAAATATATTTTTGAGATATAAGCGAAAAACACGTATTTCAATATTTTTTTTAAAAAAGGACAAATTCAAAAGTTACAAGTAATATCTTCCTAGAAGATATCGCTAGATTATATCTAGCGACTAGCTAGAGCTCTGAAACTTTAAACATAGCTCAGAGCTCGATGACAATATATATTCTTTCCGACATGATTCAATCACAATTTAAATTTTAGTTCCGAAAAAATCTACAGATGGCGCTAAAATCGAGGCAACATATGTTGTATAATGACATATTAAATGCTACTTGACATTTTAGATCGAGGAATTGGAAATCATACACACAAAACTAAAAAGAAGAAAATAATTTACATTTCAGAAAAAAAATTACGAATATATATTTACGAAGAAAATACGAAAAACGGGGGGCGCATAAAAGATTACATTTGGTATTTATAGTATTTATGCGCCCCCCGTTTTTCGTATTGGACACATGGCAGAGAATCACTTTTTTCTTTTTAGTTGACCTGAACAACGAGGGTTTTTATTTTTTTTTTTATTTAAGCTGGCATTCAAACCTCAAAATCAACCCCTTAAGGCTAAGCGACCTTTTAGTTCAGACGGTCGGTGTTTGTTTCGGCTTAAGAAAGGTCATAATTAGACGCCATATGCTCAAATGTGTATCATAATTTTTGAAGATCTTTTCGTGCAACAGTAGCGAAGTAGCGATCCTCCCTTTCGCAACGACGTTTTTGGGTTCGAGTCCCGGAAGGGGCAGATGTTTGTGTGCATTACGCAAAATAACAGAGGGTAGATTTGAATTTAGCGACCTTGAATAAGACAACGGTAAAAATATTTCAATTTACAAGAAAAAGTTTGATTATTATTTTATTCCTACTTATCTTATTGACTAAATAGTGTTTTTCTTTCTCTCTTTATTTATTTAGGAGCTTTTTTCTTCTGACATGCCAGCTCTATCTAAATAGTGTTTAATGCAACGATAGCGATCCTGCCTTTCGCACCGGCGGTCCTGGATTCGAGTTTCTTAACGGGCAAATGTTTGTGTGATAAATATGAGCAATTGTGCCTGAGACACGGGTATATGTATATGTATATTTCAATGAATATTACATATATATTCTATTATGGATGTCTATCGATTATCCTTGTATCCATAACACAAGTCTTATAATACGACTTGATGGCTAAACATTTCACTTTTGGCTACTGACTGTTATTTAAATGACCACATGTCATCCCTACCTGCAAATGACAGCACTGCGACGTTCGCTTACGGGAAATACCCGTGTTACTTCCGAGGCGTGTGTCTGTGTAAGCGCGTTTGTTTCGATCTATTGTACATAGTTACTGTACTGCTTTGAATATATATTCTCTGTGACAATGCTGGACCTATCATAAAGATAAAGTTAAAATGCTTTTTATTCAATATGATCATTTAGAATGCATTTATTGAAAGTCAACTATGTTTGAAAGTCGTAAATCCTAGAAGTACAGAGAAGAAGCCGCAAGAAACTCGGCAGGGGCTATTTTTGCTCTCTTTAATGTGTTACAGATTTTTTTTAAATTAAGTAAACTTTCCTTATTTAGTTCTAACACTTTCGCGCACATTACACATTAGAATAAAACACTTTTTTACGAATTTTAAATTTAATCCTGACGTAATCGTAGGATGACTAAGATAATGGTTGTCATGTATTTTCTACTACCTTCACAATATTTTAATCTAGTACATTCCTAATTGTTAAAATTTTTATATAGGTAATTCAAATTGTTCTATTTTTACATTTTTAAAATTAGGAAAGTCCCCGTTTAAAATATTGTGAAGGTAGTAGAAAATACATGACAACCCTTATCTTAGTCATCCTGTGATCACGACTCCTGTAAAGGAGTCGAAACGTCAGGATTAAATATAAAAAAGGCACAAAATCCGTAAAAAAGTGTTTTACTCTAAAACTTTTCTTGTGAAAATATATTAGAAAAATTAACAGTACAAAGAACTATAGTTTTCTTAAAGCATATTCTAAAAGAGCCAACTGGTATTATCGTCAATAAAAACCTATGAATGAACACCCGCGTACTGTCGTCGTGTTGCGTAAGCGCTCCTTACAAGGTCTGGCGCTACCGTCGCCTTATCAGCGTGGACCGGTTTTATTAATCAATGGAGTAGTCATTGACTACTTGGATTTGCTTTGAAAAGGGCAGGGTTTTATAATTGAGTATATTTGGCCTTTCAAATTTATTTAAGTAGCAATAAAGCTGTTTTTAGGGTTCCGTTCCTCGAAACGATGAAACGGAACCCTTAAAGCATCACTTTGTTGTCCCTCCGTCCGTCTGTCTGTCTGTCAAGACCCTCTTTCTCAGGAATGCGTGGAGGTTTCAAGCTGAAATGTCAATTACTCAGATCTACTGTCCCTTGGAGCTGTGAAAAAATCAAACTTCTTAGCCAACGCAATCAAAAGATACAGCCGTTTATGCCGCAAATTTCGACACTCGCAAGGGAATCAAAACCTACAGGGTACTTCCTGTGAACTCAGAATCTTGAAATTTTGTACGAAGCAACGTCTTATAGCACAGATAAAGGAAAAATTGTGAAAACCCTAAATTTTAGTTGCATCATATAATAAAAATATTTTACGGAACCCTCGGTGCGCGAGTCCGACTCGCTCTTGGCCGGTTTTTTTTTTACATTCGTAGCACAAGTTCTGCTTAGTCAGGAACAGAATAATTGTGTAATTTTATTTAAATTTTAATATTTTTTGTTTATAAATTACTTTTGTGCATTATTTTTTAAGTAGTTTCATTATTTAATTATTTTGAATATAATGTCTGTTTCATCTTAATGATTGTAAAAAATTATCAACTATGATTCGTAAAGAAGTATAAAATACAAAAAAATTCTACAGGTTTCGACAAGGCTCGGTAGTTCAAAATAGAAGAGCAGTGGACCGAACATCCAAAGGTCCGACTGGGAACAAATTGTGAGCAATTCGATTTTTTCTATATAAATTCGACATCATCAGGAGTTGTTACACTGTGCAATATCAAGCACTTGGAGTATATGCATTTGCGTGCAGGCAAACGGTGCATTTTGCCTGTTATTTACAGAAGTGAACTATATATTTTTGTTTTTTTATAAATGAATAATTAAGTTCCGCTAATTGATGCCTGATTCTATCAAATATTTTTTAAGGTTTCCCTCGACCTGTGCCCCGAGGAATTAAGATATATCGCGCATAATTAATACGGGTAAATAACCATATTCTACTTCATAATTTACACTGAATACATAGATGCATATCGATTTTTTCTAGTATTTTTGCTATTAAAATAATTTATCTTATAAAATAGCAATGAAAAAATATAAAATTATAAAAATAGCTTGAAAATAATTAAATTAATTAATTAAAATAATTACATACATACATACAAGCATGCTTGAAATGTTTTTATTAAAAGAACAAATGGAAGCATAATATTAATTCAAAAATAAAAAATATTTCAAACAAAGGCTGGATCATTTAATAAGATGATATTCATTCCTAAAATCTAGCGGTGATAAAAATTGTTTTACGAAGTTATGTTTGCTGGAATGTGAAATCATAAACAATAGACTCATTGTGTAGGGAAACTCTAAGATAGAATGTTACGTCATGCCCGATAACACCGCGGTAACAGCTTTAGGTAAGATAGGAAGTGATATTTCCGGAGCTTTTGTATAAATACTGGCGGTTGTACGCGGTTTTGTTTACCTTACGTTTTATATATAATATATATAATCTGCTTCGTTATTAACTTGTTCAGTGTAATTTAGTGTAATTTAATGGGTTGTGTGGAGATAGACATGCGACATTCAATATATGTAAAGATTATTGTTTCAAAAACAGTAATTTAATCTTTTAGTGATTTTTTATGTAGTAGACTTAAGATAAGCACAGGGTTAAACCATAGTGGTTTGTTCTTGCTTTTATTTTAAGCAATGTATAATTATTTTGTAAAAAAAATAAATAAATTGAAAAAAAAGAAAATTAAATGTTGATTAGTTTTTTTTTTTGTTTTACGCATATAATTGCCATATTTTTAGGTATAAAATGAAGCCTAAGGTGTCAGGAGGGACACATTTTGAATAATATTATTATATATAAAATAATTTTTAAGTAACAGAAAATTAATTATATTAATGATTATAAAAAAAATCGAAAATATTTTCTATTAATTTTTTAGAGTTATGTATTTTCCTTAAGTTTATTTCCTTAAGTTTATTTCCTTAAATTTAATAACAATCCGTTTCCTTTTTTTTTGCACTATTAAGTACGTATGAAATAGAATTTGTTTGACGCTCTTTAAATATTAAATCTAAATTAAGGATAAATTAGAAGTGAAACCTTTAAAAATGTAGAAGCGAGCATTATTCGCAGATCTTCTATGCACTCAAAATGCATCTTTTGTTTTAATTCTGATAATCCAAACATATCTATAATTAACCGCTTAAGTTACCGCTGAGTAATCAAAATAATAAATATATACTTTGGTTAGGGCATTAAATAACAGTATTTGAAAAAAAATATGTTATCATTACATTCACAATGCAATATTTGAACGCTAACTTTAACATTGGTAGAACGATACTAGCTCATAGTACAAGTTGAAATACGTTTGTAAATTTCGACACGTTTGCCAGCGTCTCGGTAGCTCAGCGGTCAGAGCACTCGCCTGGATAGCGAAAGGTCGTGGTTTCGAATCCCACCTGAGGGCTCGGAGGCGTAGTTGTTTTTTATACACGTATTTTATATCTTAAAAAAATTAGTAAAAAGAAATGAAAATTGCTCGTACCGTCACCTACATATATGCCGACAGCGATGCCACGTGTAAGATAGAGTTTAATATTTTATTTTGACAACCGGAAGTGATTATATCATTTGTTAAAATTAAGTTACCATTAAAAATACAAAAAGAAGAATACCAGTTTCGATCCCTGATCAATATGATATTCATAGATAGATTATACCTACGATTCACAAGAAAGTTTTGTTAGGTAAATTAATTGAACTCTTATGATTTATAAACTAACTAGCTGATCTGGCCAGGCGTTGCTGTGTTATAAATTAAAATGAAAGCTATCCTGTGTCCTGAGTCGAACAAATCCAGCAAAATGAAAAAAAAAACATCAATATTGTTTGAGTAATTTCGAAGTTCTTCGCGGTCAAACACTGTGATAGAGAATTTTTATTTATAAAGACTAACGGCCCGTCCCGGCTTCGCACGGGTGGACAAAATTCTTTAATTTTTTTCTTTTATTAAATATGTTTTCTGTTAGCGCCATCTAGCGTCCGGTAGACGAACTACTTGCGATTAATGCGTTGCTGTGGTAACGGAAAATGGAAAAAGAGCGGGAAAAAGAACGGACAATCAAACAACAAATTTAATCTTAGATTATAGATTAATTATATGTATTTTTGCATTTATAGGAGTTATACTTAAATAAATTCAAAGAAGCGTTGAAGAAACGGAAATAATATGTTGTTTTTAACGTTTATTCAACTTTTTGTCTCTCTCAATAAGACATATATTTGTTTGATTACAGGTCTCCCGACTCGTGATCCTCCACGAGGAAGCAGAAGATGGCAATGCGATGCCAGATTTGGCGCGGCCAGTGCAGGCCGTGTCGCTCGCCGTCAACAACCTTGTCAAGGTAACATGCAGAGTTTACTCAAATTATTGGTACTGATTGGTGCAACGGTAGCGATCCTTCTGGGTTCGAGTCCCACAAGAGGCAGATGTTTGTGTGATGAATACGAGCATGGGTATTTATGGGTACCCGGCCACGCGTTGCTGTGCCGACTGCAGCGCCATCTGCCGGTCTGATTTGTGAATCTAAACCATTCAGGGCGCCACCCAAACGCATACAAAAAAATTATTCAAATCGGTCCAGCCGTGTAGGAGGAATTTAGTGACATACACACGTACAATAGAATTATATATATAAAGATTACATATATATTTATCATATATGTATGTCTATCCGTTACCCTAGTATCTATAACACAACCTTACAGTTTTTTTGGGTTAGGGTAATTGATGTGAGTGTAAGAATTATTATTATTATATTATTACTTAGAAAAGAAGTAAATAACAAAAACTACCTTATTTTCTGTGAGAAAAAACTTCTTTTACAAAATTCAGGCGTGATGACGCAGTTGTTAAGCATTCCGCTTTGATTACAAATAGGTATTTAGATCTTTAGGCAGTTTCTTAAAAGTGTCTTCAAACAGGGATTCAAAAACACCTTTATAAGGATATACTTTCATAAGGATTACACATTGAATCTGTTACAGAATTATTCCTGTATCACTTGTTTGGGTGGTTTGAACCTGTTTTGCGCCGAATACTTATAAAAGTGTAACAGATATAATGTTCTCTGTTACCAATCTGTTAGAAACTGTTTTTCGTTTAACTATCTATGTGTATAAGCAGTACACCAACATAGGCATTTCAAAGTACTCAAATCATTAGTGAGCTGTCGCATAGTTATGCCAATGTGAACCTTATTGACTGTAACAGATATTAACACTTATGAACCGGTATTTTCTAAAACAGATTCAAAGTTGTACAGTTTCTTTCTGTTTAACTTTTAAAACAGAAATGAAAAACAGTGTTCAGAACACTATTCGGATACCGCTAAAATCCCTGGCAACAAATGCTAGTTGGGGCCACGTGGGTTGTAGCTTGTTCTCCTTATAATGTTTCCATCGACAAAGAAGGTTTGGGGCATTACCATGATTTCTAAGCGCGATGCAAATTCTATAGCCAATGTGAGACACCACTAGACGTGTATAATGGCGTCTCTTTTCAACAGTGTGGAACTGTGATAAAAGGTAATGGTAGGTAGGTAATTAAATAATGTTTATTAGTACAAAAAGAAGTATCAAAAGTTAATTTGACAAATTATAATACGACCGTTTGGTGCAACGGTAGCGATCCTGCCTTTCGCATCGACCGTCCTGGGTTCGAATCCCGGAAGGGGCGGATGTTTGTATGATGAATACGAGCATTTGTACCTAAGCCATAGATGTTTATATATATATATTTCTATGAAGCATATGTGTCATATTATGTATGTCTATCCGTTACCCTAGTATCTGTAACACAAGTAGGGAATGCAATCTCGTTCTCGTGAGATCCTGTTTTCGCGAGATCTCGGCCTTTTTTAACGAGATTGATCTCGGACGCAAAAAAGGCGAGATCTCGCATGTTCAACGAGATTGCACTTAGCATAAAAACGCCTTATTTGAAGCGCGGACTGACACGGACGGAGTTGCGATCTGTCGGTTTCGTTCGGTGCGTTTCGGTCGCGGACGAGGTGTTTCTCAGATTCGTTCGTGCGTCCGATTGGTCGAAAATTGAGCCAGCGTGCAGCGTCATCAGCGCGCATTTGTTTTGTTTACTAATAGCTGTTTTTAGCTAACGAAAATGAAAAAAAAAAATGAAAATAACTTTATTCAAATGCACCTAAAAATAAGTAGTTTTGAATCGTCCAAAATTTTTACCTACCACGTAATTGAGTTGGTTAGATGCATATAAGTCTATTGAAAAAAATCGTGAAAATAAATGTTTATCTTATAATACTTATAATATTTATTATATTTTTCCTAATTTATTCAAATATTGTGATTATTTGCAAAAAAAACACACCAAACTGCTAATCTCGCGAGATCTCGAAATTGGCGAGATCTCGCAGTATTGTTATTCATAAACTCGCGGGATCTCGCTTGAGCTCCAATCTCGCGAGATTTGCATTCCCTAAACACAAGCCTTATAGTGCTTACATTGGGCAAGGCTAATTGGTGTGAATGTAAGGAATATTTATTGATTTAATTATATTATTGATCTTTACTATGAAACCGGTGACATTTGAAGATTGAGTTTTCTAGCGGTGTTCAGAGCGACCATAAAGTTATCAGCTGTAATTGCACACATGGTCAAAATTAAAGGAACACAAATATGTTTTATTGTGAATAGGTAAGCGCTTGACCGCTATTTCGCCTGATGGTAAGCGACGATGCGATCTAGGATATGACGCGCTTGCCTAGAAGATACCTATTCGCTCGTGACTTGGAGACCCCTAAATTGTATTTATCAGGTAACACAGACTCAGGCAAAGAGTTCCATTCTTTATCGGTACGGATTACAAAATTGGAACCAAAATGCTTAGTGCGACTCTTTGATACATGAACTATATCAAGTTTTTTTTCATTGGACAACCACACTTACAGAAGAAATGGGGACGGCGGAACAAGGCTGTGCAATTCTGCTAAATAAATTCTGATATCTTTAAACCTGTTACTGATATTTTCTGTTTCCAGGTCGGCCACGAAACTATCGAGTCTTCAGATGACGTCATCCTCCGTCAAGATATGCCAGGGGCTCTGCACAGGGTGGAGAATGCCGCTACCTTACTGCAGCAGGCATCGGATATGCTGCGCGCCGATCCTTACTCCGGCCCAGCCAGGTAAGTGCGGGCTGATTGTGGAATTCTTTATAACCTTTTTCCGACCATTTTGACGATCTTCTTGGTCGAATGGAATAAATGATATAAATAAACTAGGCGATGCAGTCGCTAAGCATAAAGCTACGCTAGCACCACATATTGGAGCGGAGCGTAATACCTAAAAAAAAAAAACTTTTTTTTGATTTGGAAATTTTTGCGAATTTCAAAATTCAGGCTCCGTCACAATCTGGTCCTAAACCTGTTGATTCGATTCCACACAAAAAATATTAAAATCGGTTTGGAACTCGGGAAGTTATGGCGTAACAGACATTGCGCCATTGAAGCTGATCCATGGGAGCTCCTCCTCCAATAAATAAGTACCGGTTTTTATGGTGAAGTCACTCCGAAGTCCCGGGTTAGATCCCCGGCGAGGTCAATGTCGAAAACAATTTTTTCTATATTGGATCGGTACCACACTGTCGTTTTTTCTGTATTCCACAAGACAAATGCTTTGGCAACTTGCCATGGTTTTTTTTTATTTTTTTACCGCTCTTGTTTTCTTCTGACGAAGGTCAGAATTTTTAAAATCTTATTATTATTTTATTGTAGATTTTTTTTTATAATATCATTTATTTATTATCGTGCGGTGGTGTGATGTGATGTTATTTTGTTATATGCTTTATTTTATTACTTTAAGTTTTATTTCTTTTGATAGCCTCTTGTACTACTTTTACTATATATACTAGGACAGTTACCTTGGGTTCAGATGTAATACGTGATGTTTGGTGCAACGGTAGCGATCCTGCTGTTAGCACCGACGGTCTTGGGTTCGAGTCCCGGAAGGGGCAGATGTTTGGGGGCAAATATTACTTGTTTATGTTTCATATACGTATGTGTATCTGTTATCCTAGTATCCATAACACAAGCCTTACGAGGCTTATTTTGTTCTAGGATAATTTGTGTGAATGTAGGAAATATTATGATATTTTAATAGAAAAAGCCTAGAAAAAATTTACTTAGCTCACAAGTAAATTTTCAGGCGAGCCTGAGTTTGAAAAATGCAAAAAATATATAAAAATCATAAATGGTAAGACTTTTATAATTTCCATTATTTTTTGAAGTAAAACTTGTTTACGCTTGAACTTGAGGAGTAAGCTGGTGAATGCATGACGAGGGCGTTACGAAAAGTGTGATCGGGCGAGGCGAACGGAAGTTGAGAGGGAGATAAAAGTTAGTGAAGATAGAAAAAGAGAGAGGTGCGAGCATACATTTTCTTTCTCTTTTCCTCTCAAAGCCTGTTACGTTTCGTATATCTAATATATATGTATATAGAGATGGAGCTAAAGAAGTTTTTTTGTCGTACAGGAAAAAGCTTATCGAAGGCTCCCGAGGCATACTGCAAGGCACGTCGGCGTTGCTTCTTTGCTTCGACGAATCTGAAGTCAGGAAGATTGTGAAGGAATGCAAAAAGGTATAGAGAACTAAAATTAATGTTTGCTATTATTTAATTAACCCCTTAAAACCCGAGAGCATTATATCATGCGCGCGACAACGATACCTAACATCCGCGAGCATTATAAAATTTTTTTCTTTCTCTATAGCGCGCAGTCTGATTAAATCCTTATTACGGCTTTGGTAATGGTTTTTTTGATTGAATGATATTTTTTCCCCGATAGAGAGAGAGAGAAATAACGCATTTAACACAAAGCTGGGCTTCAAGGTTAAGCTAATGAAGGTCTATTTGATGGCCTCAGTAGTGGAGTGGCTCGCGTACCAGTTTTCATGCTAACGTTACTTCGAGGTTCCGGGTTCGGTTCCCGGCCGTATCAATGTAGTTACGAACTTTTCTATATTGGCTTGGGTTTGGGTGTTATAGTACAGTCGTTGTTCCTGAATTTCATACAAGTGTAGCTACTTAGGTTGACAACATATCGCTCATTCAAAGAGAGAACGTGATATCTCGATATTCGATATATAGAAATCGCATTTTAATGTTTGTAAATACGATAACTTTGTCTCTTTTTCGCACAGAGCCTTCATTTATTACTTTGTAAATACCATGTTTTTGTAGTAGTAAAGAACGCGTTGCGGTGAATAATTTGTGATACTATTTCCAAAATCGCTGTCTGTCAAGATGTCACGTTGTTATTTTAAATGAGCGTGTTATGTTCTCTTTATTTTTTTTTTCATAAGGAAAACAGAGCGATGTAATGTACGAGACAGCTATTAGACCTGCTGTTATGTATGGGGCAGAATGCTGGGCAACAACTAAACAGCACTTGAACAAGCACGCTACGGAAATGCGCATGCTACGCTGGCCAGCAGGTGTAACACTCATAGACAAAATCCGTAATGAATACATCAAGGGAAGTTTCAGAGTAGCATCAATAGCTGACAAAGTAAAAGATAAACGTTTGCGGTGGTATGGTCACGTTCAAAGACGTCCCATCGACCATATGGTAAAACTTGCCCTAAAATTGCCAGAGACGAAACGTACGCGTGGAAGACCACCCGCCACCTGGTTGATGACGGTTGAAAAAGACCTAAAAGAAGCTCATTTGTAAAAAGACGTAGCACAAAATTGTGCAAAATGGAAAATGCTAACAAGGAAGGCCGACCCCAAGTAAATGGGAAAAGGTCTAGACAGAAGAAGATGGAAAACAGAACGATAACACAAATATTACTTAAATATAGTATTGTGATGTTAAGTTATTCACTGATGGTTGATACTTGTTTTTAGGGTTCCGTTCCACGAAAGGAAAAAACGGAACCCTTATATGATCACTTTGTTGTCCGTCTGTCAAGACCCTTTTTCTCAGGAACACGTGGTCGTATCAAGCTGAAATTTATATTAAATACTCAGGTCTATTGTCCCTTGGAGCTGTGAAAAACTCAAACTTCTAAGCCAACGCAATCAAAAGATACAGCCGTTTATGCCGCAAAATTCCGCAAAATTTCGACACCCGCAAGGGAATCAAAACCTACACGGTACTTCCCGTGTACTCAGAAATCTTGAAATTTTGTACGAAGCAACGTCTTATAGCACAGATAAAGGAAAAATTTCGAAAACCGTAAATTTTTTGTTACATCATATAATAAAAATATTTTACGGAACCCTCGGTGCGCGAGTCCGACTCGCACTTGGCCGGTTTTTTTTTGAGAAAACTTTTTAGAAAATTGCTATTTCATATGTAAATGTGTAATATGAGTTTTGCTATAGTATAGTGTGGTCGAATAGTAGTATAGCTAGCTGTGTTTATGGCGTAGGTGCTAGACTACCTGGGCGTGGCTGAAGTGATCGACACTATGGAAGATCTGGTGCAATTCCTGAGGGATATCTCGCCCGCCCTCTCACGCGCAGCAAGGGAGGTAAGAATTTCTATAAAACTAATTTTTCAATGTGTAAGCATTAACTATTCAATATAAAGATTCACTACTGTATTACTTGATCTAGTTATCTTAATTGGTTATATTAATACATTATTATAAGCTGAAGATCCCTCAATCGAACCGACTACTCTGTTTTGGGGGTCTTAATTGGACCTACTCATGCAAAGGAGAACCAATCCACACAATGACAGTTTTGAGAAAAAGCACATCTTTGTCAAAATTTTGTATACAGAAAAATCGATTGTAATTTTCAATAAAGTTTAGACACAATATCATACTAGATGATTTGTTCTATGTGTATAAATATCATTTTTAAAATCTTCTGTGTTCTTATCTCGATTTTGGCATTTGTGTGGATTGGTTCCCGTTTGCATAAGTAGGTCCAATGGTAACCTCATTTTGTAACTTCTTTGATTATAAAATAAATAAAAAAGTCGATACCAACATTTATAATATCTCTTTAGTTCTTACACTTCTGCTCACATTACATATTTATATATAAATATATTTCAAATTTAAATATAACAACTTTTTAACGGCTCTTAGCGCATACTGTATATTTAATCTTGACGTGTCGACTCCATTACAGGAGCAGTGATCATAAGACGACTAAGGTAATAGTCGGCATATATGTGCAATATTTTAATCGGGCCCAGGACCGCCTTTAACTTATTGGGGGCCCTGGTCATATAAGAATAATGGGGCCCCTATGACTATGACAGAACACTTTTTTGTAATTAGAATAAACAAAGAAAGTAGACAAACAAGGTTTCAGATTTTTTATTGTCAGTCAATAGTAGAATAGATAATCTTTAATTTAAATGGGGCGATTCACACATATTAAAATGATCTAAGCATGCTGAAATTGGATAAACTTTTTTGGGCAAGAGTAGAGTAGCTTCGCGCATGCAAAAGCTAATAAGCAAGTCGAAGAGTGCCCAGTTGGAAAGAGGCGTCTAATCGGGCACGTTCTCAACTTAAAATTTATACAAATCAAATTATTTCATTTAGCTAGTTTCTTGTATCTGCGATTACTGTTAACTGAGTATACCACCAGCTCGGAAATTGAGAGGTCCTTCCGAAAAGAACTAATGGAAGAAACTCGGACAGGGGGTTATCCTCCATCTATCTTTTATTATTTGCGAGAAGAGCTATCACTAGGTCTTGCAGTGTTTACAATAAACTAAATAAAAAGCAAAATGAAACAATTTTTGACGTGACAACGTCTTATAAATTGGTTTGCCGGGTGACACTTCAAGAAACTGCGTTACGCTCCGCTCACGTTATGCGCTCACAATGAGAGCGAGTGAGAGGCACGCGTCCCTTCCACTCGGGCATGGTTAGCCCGCCTAAGAGCGAGAGAGACAGACATAAAAAGTGGAAGGGACGCGTGCCTATAAATTAATGTTTTAAATATAATTCTTTGTATAAATAAATGTTTTAAATTGTTACTATTATTTCATCCTTCTTCCTACTATACGAATGAATATTCACATTAAAATTATTTTACCACTCAAAGTCGTTGTCACGTAAAACTTTCGCCCGTATACCGACTTTACAGGCAACCAATTTTTTTGTATACATTTTTAAAGTTAGGAATGTGCCCGATTAAAAGATTGTGAAGGTAGTGGCACATGTATGAGGATCGTTACCTGTGATCACGGCTCTTTTCGTCGAAACATCAGGATGTAATCAGTTAAAAAGTAGTTTTATTTAATTTTAAAATATCTCTTAATAAATCAATATTAAGGCAAGTCAGAAATAAAAAAGGTAAATGACTGATAGGTGGCAGCACGTGCAGCCGAGCTGACGCACCCGCCCCACGCGGACACGCTGACGCGATGCCTCGAAAGCGTCAAGCAGTTGGCTCCAGTCCTCATATGCTCCATGAAGATATACATACACATACTCACCGAAGGTACTGTTCCCTTGCCCTTTTATATCCCATCGTTAATTGTTTTCAACTTTTTTAGTCATTTAAATTTCCCGTCTTTGCGGTGCCACCAGCCCGATGCTGAATGTATTTGTAGACTGATGGAACTCCCCATTAATGTGTCGTTGTGTGCAGATCCACACCAGGACCTAACAGACAAATGTTAGACATTAAATAATGCTTATTAACACTAATTTTTAAGATTCAAAATTGTTACTAAATTTTTATGGACACAGTCTAAAATATTTTTTTTATTATTATATTATTATTGGTTGTCAAAAGTGCCCTAAACCGATGAGTTGTATGAAAGGTTTGATGAGAGTTAAAGAAAATGTATGTCAGGATCGTGGAGGGTGGAAATATGTGATCACTGCCCCTAGTAGATTGCCTCAAGTGACAGCAAGACAAACCTTTTCTAGCATCAAATGGCGGGGGGAAACCCTTACCTTGACAAATGACTAAACCAATCACCGCAATCGGCCAATTACACGTAATCGTTCATTATCTGGATCATTTACTGGAGGGAGACTCTGTACCAGGGTCGTCTGCTTAGGTACCTCCGTCTTACCTATTTCTGCCGCAAAGCAGCAGTGCTTGCATTGCTGTGTTCCGGTTTGAAGGGTAAGATATGGCAGTGAAATTACTGGGTACAGTGACTTTACATCTTGTGTCACAAGTTGGCAACGTACACTGTGGTTCTTGTGGGGGTTGCAGTTTTGCTGCGAATCTAACAAGAGCCACATGTATTATAGGTGACTGTTACCACTTACCATCAGGTGGGCAGTTTGCTTGTTTGCCAACTTTCAGCAATAAAAAAAAAAAAAATCGTTTAGTGACTTTCAAACATCGTGATACTTGTTTTAAACTTTCATGGTCACTAACATTATAGTATTATAGTATATAATTTATATTACTATAATATCGTGAAACTAATTTTAAAATTGTTGTCATATTCATAATTTCGTTCTGATAATAATAATTACTGAACAATTAATAGCATATCTTATAAAAGGAATCGTAATTTTAACTTGGGTACAATATCTAAAAACGAACACGTTATGAAAACCTTGTAATAATAATTTGCTCGCAATTGCACATGCGCGAACCTTCCCCTACTCCGTCGAACGAGCGTCATGATATTTGCCTGAGATTGTATTAATGTTTTTATTTAATAAAATATAAAAACACATTTCGAACTGAATGCTTATCTTTGAAATTGCTATTGGAATCGCCAACTATTTCTCAGGAAACTTACTTACTATTACATTTTTTTCTTTTTTCTGATAGTTCTGCCGTGGCGACGGCGCATAAAACTGCGCCGGAATATGGTAGCATAAAAAAACTACCTATCATAAAGATTAAAATGCAATTTACTGGTGGCATTTACGAGGTTTAACACACACGTTAGAGATATAACAAAAACGCTATAGAAAAATCAACCCTTGCTTAGTTTCTATCGGCTTCTATTCTGTTTAAGGTCTACCGACGTAGGATTTAGGAAGCAATAGCGTTGCTGTTGAAGTTCAACACACCCATGCTCTTATTGAATAAAAACCGTAACAAGTAGTAAAGTAAATATTATAGTATAGTACATTACGATATTAGTGCGTTATATCGGTTATAACATGCGAGGCGGAATTTCAGCCCGAGCCAAAGGCGAGGGCGTAATTGAGCCGAGCATGTTATAACCAATACGCACGTATATCGTACGACGTTTTATGACACATTTGCGAGGAAAAGAAAAAAAAGAATATATTTTTTTCATTTTTAATTATTGAAACAGTAAGTGAAATTACAATTATTAAAATGACACGTAGTTGTAGCTATTTTTTTTTTTTATAAAATAAATAAATATTTCTTACATTCACACCAATTAGCCTAGCCCAAAGTAAGCACAGTAGGGCTTGTGTTATGGATACTAGGCTAAAGGATAGACATACATATATGATACAAAGATATGTAATATTCATAGAAATATATATAAACACCCATGACTTAGGTACAAATGCTCGTATTCATCATACAAACATCTGCCCCTTCCGGGATTCGAACCCAGGACCGTCGGTGCTAAAGGCAGGATCGCTACCGTTGCACCAAACGGTCGTCCTTTTTTAATTATGTTATTATTATTAAATAAACTCAATATGTGTATGTAGACTGTTGCTTTCCCGCGATTTTAACGAGCGGGGATTAGTTCGAAATTCGAATAGCAACAGCGCGCCAAATGGCAAATAATACTGTTATGGAATTTGTATGGAATTTGTATGGACTATAACTTAACTATTTGCTTTGGTAACACACGCGTTTTTTATGACCCGCTTTACATATTTAAAACCGGTGGAATTACATCAGCTTTACGAGCAAATGTGTTATAAATATAAGTTATATACGGGATTGTTACCATGTACCTTGTTTTTAGTGAGTTTCCGATATTTCGGCACTGTTGCAAGCGCCACGATCACGGAGCAACTGAAGTAATTGCGGGTAGGCTGTTATTGGTAGACATATCGGTCTACCCTCCGAGGAAGTCTTTTATTGCGTTCGATACCCGTACCACTGTACCACATACTCACTATTCACTTAAAACTGTTCTCGACACAACACTTACAGTATCGAATCGAGGCACGACAATTTTTTGATTATTTCGGTTTTTACACATACTATAATGTTAGTGCCCATAAAACTTTAAAACAATATAAAGTAAATATTACTTACATATTTTATTAACAAATAATATATTTTTTTATAGGTGGGAAAGGGATAGAAGAAGCAGGTGAAAACAGAAATTATTTGGCGCAAAAGATGGCGGATGAAATTCATGAAATTATCCGGTAAGTGTTTAAAATAATATATTACTTTTATATTCAATCTGCAGACACTTATCACATAAGTCTGGCCTTTTCCATCCCTATACATTGAATCTGTTACAGAATTATTCCTGTATCACTTATTTGGGTGTTTTGAACCTGTTTTGCGTCGAACACTTATAAAAGTGTAACAGATAAACTCGGCGTCAAAAAAATCGCACCTTATAAAAATCTTATTCAAAAATTCCTAAACCTTATATAGAGGATAGTGTTAGGTATCATTAGAAAGGTAACAAAAAGGAGCATCAAACAACAATTAAGTGCAATCTTTTTTTTAATTAAAATTATACAAAAAGCATAAAAATTTGAAAAATAATAAAAAATCTTAATTAAGTCCTAATTAATAATCGATAATTTACAAAAAAAATGTACAAAAAGTGTCTTAAAATTAACTCAAAATCTAGTGTTACCCCCCCTTGCCCTGATGACGGCTTCCATACGGTCCCTCATAGACCTCACCAACTTCAGGAGCTCTTCTTGAGGGATAAGACCCCATTCTTCAATCACCGCGGTTTGGAGTTCCTCTAGAGTCGAAGGAGCCGGATCCCGAGATCGAACCTTACGTTTAAGATGGTCCCAGAGGTGCTCTATCGGATTCAGATCAGGACTTCTCGCTGGCCACTGCATCACAGGAATTTGGGACCTCCGCAGGAAGTCGTTCACGATGGCTGCAGTGTGTGCGCGAGCGTTGTCGTGCATTAATGTGAACCCCTCGCCAAAAGATTCGGCAAAAGGGACCACATGCACATCCAGGATCTCTGTGATATAGCGGCGCGCAGTCAGCGACCCTTGTCCGCGAGCACCTCCGGTCCGGGAGACGCAGACCAGGTCGGTTTTGCCGGCAGCCGACATACCGCCCCAGAACATGCAGGATCCGCCTCCATATTCCACCGTCTCCTGGATGCAGGCTTGAGCGAAACGTTCACCCTGCCTCCGGTATACTCTTCTTCGTCGGTCGTTGCAGAAAAGACACACTCGTGTCTCGTCTGAGAAGAGAACAGCTCCCCACTGCTCAATGGTCCAATCGACGTGGTCGCGAGCAAACTGCAAGCGGGCTCGTCGGTGCGCTGCAGTCAATTTTGGACCTGTAGCAGCTCTGCGGGCTGCTATGTTCTTCTCCTTCAGTCTTCTTCTAACCGTGGATACACTCACGGTGCGTCTGCGAACTGCCTGGAGCTCCTGTTGCAGCTGAACAGCGTTTGAGAAGCGATTTCTCAAAGAGTACGACACAACGAACCGGTCGTCTCTTTCCGAAGTGCAGCGACGTCTACCGGACCCATGTCGCCGGATATAGCCACCGGTCTCTAAAAAGCGCTGGTAGACTCTACGAACCGAAAAACGGCTCAGATTCAGTTGCCGGGCGACATCACACTGCCGCACCCCTGCTTGCAGTAGTGCAACCACTTGAGCGGCCTCATCAGCTGTAGTGTCCATTTTCCAGATGTTCTTTCTTCAGTAAAATCAGTGCGTGTGTCCCCTTCAACGGTTTAATAGCGAATGACCCACATTGAACCCGTGTTGACCTCTTTATACCCACAAAGTTAGCGCAACTCGCGACTCTCCCGAGCAGCAAAATTTCCTTAGAATTTTTGTGACCCTTTATTTGTTGCTTTAGGTTTTATTTGATAATGAAAAATAATGTTTTTTTATTAAGTTAATTAAGTAACCTTTTAAATAAAATTATAATTAATACGACTGCATGTGCATATCCAGAGTTAATGCCATTTGAACGTGATTTTCTTAGAGGTGCGATTTTTTTGACGCCGAGTGTATAATGTTTTCTGTTACCAATCTGTTAGAAACTGTTTTTCGTTTAACTATCTATGTGTATAAGCAGTACACCAACATAGGCATTTCAAAGTACCCAAAACATTAGTGAGCTGTCGCATAGTTATGCCAATGTGAACCTTATTGACTGTAACAGATATTAACACTTATGAACCGGTATTTTCTAAAACAGATTCAAAGTGTTACAGTTTCTTTCTGTTTAACTTTTAAAACGGAAATGAAAAACAGTGTTCAGAAAACTATTCGGATACCGCTAAAATCCCTGCCTGGAAGCGAGAAAGGGATAGACTACCAACATATTCAATTCAGGATTGAATCTATTTTTTGTTAACAATTACACAGATGATTAAAGTACGAGTCCTGTCTGACACTTTACATATTTTTTTTTCTTATTATAAATCGCTTTAGGGTATCTGCTTTCAAAAAGTACATTGTTTAATATTACATCAACCACAATAGAAAAATGTGTTTGGTGATTTATTAGCTTTTATTTCTCAGTTTTCAATGGGAAAATTTCCCAGTTTATTACAAATATTTAAATTTCAAAACACGAGCTTAATTAAACAATTTAAAAAAGTATTATTTTTCATAAATTTTAATATTATATTGGACACCACTGATTAATTAAAACAATATAAAAGTCTAAATCACGTTCTCTTCAGTCATTTATATTAAATAAATCACTTTTTCACAAATGCTTTAAGCTCGTTAATTTTTATATAATCATCTGGATTCTTTTTTGGAGTTCAGGTATTGGTAAATAAAATTCCTGAAGAAGTGTCAAAATTAGGATTAAATAAAACTTGAAAATAAATACAATTTCGGTGTCCATAGTGATTAATTTCTGTGAGTGAAAACGTAAGTGTAAGACATAATAAAACTGGTTTCTTTTCTCAGCGTCCTTCAACTAACATCGTACGTGGAAGACGGTGGTGAAAAGGACAACATAGCGGTGCTGAAAGCATTGCAAACGCAGATACACTCGAAGATGGGCGCTGCACACGAGTTTCTTAACGTGAGTTTACTTAAGCGCGCATACACATACACACGCGCATGCATACATACACACGCACATGCGTGCATACTTCCTCAATCGAATTTCGACTTTAATTCTAATAAAGCAATAGGGAATATGCATGATTTTTATTTTTAAAAAAAATACACTTAACACCAAAAATGTAATATAAAGTATAAAAAATGATTAAAAATAACCAACCGAAGCGGGCATTTTAAAGGCCCGCCATTTTTGCGTCCTTAGTGTGACGTCATAGTCTATGATAAACAAATAAGTGAATAGGTTAGGTTAATGAACTCTCATTTATTATATGTTACTTATCATAGTTATGAAACATTTTAGGAAACTTCTTTTTCTACTCAGATTTAGAGAAAATTACAGTAAAATAATTAAATGAAAAGATAAACAGTTACGTGTATTGCGTTAGGTTAACAATAACGATTCGTTTAGAAATCTTTTATAATTAGACAAAGCAAGACATATCCCTATTGAAGAAACCCTATGGTTTCCTTACTTTTTAAATACAGATACATTTTTCAAACGGTGTTTTTATTTATACGGTATAGTTTGGTAATAGCTCGGTCAACAATTACACTGTTACACTTTTGTGGGCAGGATCCCACTGCGTTGCGCAACAGTGCGGGCGAGCGTGCGCTGCGTAGCGTGCTGACGTCCGCGCAGCGCGCTGCCGACCAGCTGCCTGCCACGCACGCCGATGCCCTGCGCGCCCGCGCCAGAGTCAGGTGCCGCACGTGCACGCATACTTATACACACGCACGCGCATACACACGCACACGCATGCATACACACGGACATGCATGCACACGCACACGAATACACATTGTTATAAACATATATTCATACACACATACACGCACGCACCGTACGCTACTGTAGACCGCACATGAGGCTTCCAATTGGCTGTGTAAGAAGTTTTACACTTTTGGTCTAATCTAGTATGACTCTGTCTACAATGACACCGTGACTCACGAAAATTTTCATTAATATAATCTTTGTGTATTATAAGCCCGTACACATTCATTCTCTTTTACACACAACTGAAGCAAAGTATGTTACAAAAACCAAATTATGTCTTTATATTTTGCTACACCTGTTATTAGATATTTATAAGCTGTTTTTACATATTTACGTATCCTATGCTGTTTTGTTAATAATTCAGTCATAACAGTTTTTTATTACTTTTTAATTGATATTATTTATAATTTTACAGATCTGGTGGAATCAATGCCGACCATTTGTGTGATGAAAGACAGTACGGTCACGGAAGAGAAGCTAAGGTACCTGTTTCATTTTCTAAATGTTGTTTACAGTAAAATTTCAAAACAATTTTATTATTGTGTTTCAAATATAGACATAAGATCAGGATTCGAATTCAAGACCTTTTAGTACATAGATAAGATCTCTACTATCTGTCGTACCAACCAGTTGCCAATTTTTTTTTCCTTTTAAATTATACACTGTAAGAGAAAAATCGGAAAATTAAAGGATTGTACAGATAGCAAACTTTAGCAAGTCTAAAACTTAGATAATAAAGTTCAAAATACAGTTGTGTTCATTCTTATAAAAATGTTTTTACTACCAGGCACTGAATCTGGCAGCAGATCTCCGCAAACAGTTGAATGAAGTTGATGCTTTTGTTAATGAAGGCGTGAGGGCGGCAGAGAAGCAGGGTGGCAAGACTATGCAAGCTAGGTGAGGATATTCAAATTTAGACTCCATGTTGTTACAGAGTAAACTTATTTCGAATTGCACATAAATTACGACAACCAAGAGGCATTACAAAAAATATGCAATATTTAAATGTCAAATCACTTTTTTACAGTTGAATTTCTGAACTTCAAATTATTACTAGCTGACTCGGTAACGCGTTGATATGGTAACACATATACAATGGAAAAAGAGTGGGGAAAAGAGCGGACAGACAAACAACAAATTTGTGATCTTAGATTATAGACTAGCGGCCCGTCCTCGTTTCGCACGGGTGGACAAAATTCTTTAAATTTTTTCTATTATTAAATGTTTTTCCGTTAGCGCCATCTAGCGTCCGGTAGACGAACTACTTGCGTTTAACGCGTTGCTATGGTAACGTTATTGATACAATGGAAAAAGAGCGGGGAAAAAGAGCTGACAGACAAACACACGAACCACTGTGATCTTAGATTAAAATTAATAAGATAATAACATTAGCTCACCCGATCGGACCGAGTCTGATACTTGTCGATGTACTACAAACGTAAACCCACTCGTAACAAAAGCGTTCAACTTATCACGTAGGGTTAAGGAGAATATCAATAATGAGTTGATTGCTTTGTTAATATTCTTTAAAAATAAATATTTCTTTATTTTACATATTCAAATAATGCTGAACTCGATGGTGCAACGATTGGCGCGTTCGGCCCGTTATTTATGAGGTTATGCTCCTTTCACAAAAGTTTTACAGCGTATCGGTTTCCAAAAAGTATTATCCTGAGTTTCCTGTGTGTTATGAAAATACTTTAAGCCATTCCTTCCAGCTGAATTTGCATTCTCCCTGTGGGTTATAGTCACATTTATGTTAACACGTCTGTCTTGCGAAGAGTTGTCGACAATGAATGTATTGTAAAAAACAGTTATCTAATAAAAAGCAAAATTTTCTATCCTATGTAGTTAATAATTTTATTTATTTTTTGCATTCACAATGCCATATATCAGCCCGGCAGATGGCGCTGCAGTCGGCACAGTAACACGTGGCCGGGCAGCTGGTTTTCTATAAGATATCCTATCAAAAACAACTACGCCTCAGGTAGCATCTCACCTGAGGGCTCGGAGGCGTGGTTTGTGAATGTAAAAAAAATTATTAAATACATTATTATAACTGGTTCAATCTTAATCAAATGTTTAATATATGTAAAAATATTACTTTCGATGTTGAGGGTAGTTAGCTTTCGACATTGGCGGAACGATATTGGCTCATAGTAAAAGTTGAATTACGTTTGTAAAAGACGCATCTGCCAGCGTCTGGGTAGTTTAGCGGTCAGAGCACTCCTCCGGATAGTGAAAAGTCGTGGGTTCGTATCCCACCTGAGGGCGGAGGCGTGGTTGTTTTTTACAGGTATATTTTATATCTTTATGCTACTTTGTTATCGACAGTTTGATTTATATTTATCATTGTATGTCAGATTGGAGACGGCTCACAAATGGCTGCTGCACCCGGCGGCTGATCCGGCCACCAGGATCGAGGGTCAGAAGGCCATCAACAGCATCGTCTCGCAAGGGCAGAGGGTGAGTGGCTCTCATCATAGGCATTTTCAGGGACCAAATAGATATCCTGAAACAGGCCAACTCAAAAGCACTCTTAACCGACGAGCGTGTATAAAGAGTCTTATGACTTTAATAATACATTTATTACAATTAATTAAACAATAAATTATTATAATGAAATTTTAATTTAATTTGAAATGTAAATTTCAAATTTAATAATAAACTATGATTAGATACAATATAACTGAACATACCTATTATATAAAATTTAAATAAAAATATTGAAATAAAAAATAAGTTTTTATTGGAGAGTTGAAGAAGCGAGAGATATACGTCAGGATCGTGGGAAGTGGAAAATCTGTGATCTCTGCCTACCCTTGCCTGAGAGAGGCCTGGTTGTACGTTTGTTATTTTTAAGCGTTATTTGAAAACAAAAAGTTAGCCGAGCTTACGCAGTTGTAGGTATGTACTAAAAAGGAACGCTAAAGACCCAAATTGGTTTTTTTTTGTAATAATATCTTTAGATACAATTTTTTATTTCTTTATAGCTTTTAAAGATATGTCTGTCCCTTTCGTAGATAGCAGATGGCTTGCAAGGTCGCGAGAAGGCGGAGATTCTCCAGTTATGTTCTGAAGTTCAGCGGTTGTCCGACCAACTCGCCGATTTGTGCCTGAGCGGACGCGGCGATTCGGAAGAGGCCCGAGCTATCACCAGGTAAATATAATAAATTTTATAATATTTCTTACATTTACACCAATTAGCCTAGCCCAAAGTAAGCACTGTAAGGCTTGTGAATATGGATACTAGGGTAATGGATAGACATACATATATCATACATAAATTAGTAATGGTAATAGAAATATATATTAATACCCATAACTCAGGTGCAAATGCTCGTATTCATCACACAAATATCTGCCTCTTCTGGGACTCCAGCCCAGGACCATCGTTGCGAAAGGTAAGATTGCACCAAAGGTCGTTAAATTAGATGAATAATAGTTCCCCCTCCCGTCCCCCAAATGGGGGTTCTATATGTAGTTATCAGTGGCGACGCGTGCATATAACACGATTCCCATCGGGTTGCCTTGGCGATCACTAATAATTTTTTTATTATTTTCAATAATAGCTTACCCCGCTTTGTAATGTAAGCCGAAGTTCAACGGCTTTCGGATTGCAAACGCCATAATTACATTGCGCGCTTTGTAAAAATATTCTTCTATATCCCGTATACAAGATACGCAATGTATTTGAAATAGCAAACGCACACAAACACAATTTACAATCATATGACGCGACAAGTGCGACGCGCTCCTCCGCTCCGGCAACCCGATCAAAATATTGGGAATTTACAAATGCCAAATGTATGCAAATCACTCACACATACATAAACAAATACATGCAAAAGCCTCGTAATAATTGTTTATAGATAACTCGATCTCGGATAGCCTACCAATCTTTATTTGTCTCACGTTAAGGTTTCGTTTCGCTTGAGCGTCTAGTTTCGCGCGACCTCGACCTTGAGGCTGACACTCGCTTGATTGATCACAGATCACTCATTTCGCGGTCACGGTCAGCACGGGTAATTTATGCTATAAATTAGCATTTATGTGAATTATTGTTTATGTGAATGAATAGATGTGAAAAATAAGTGAAATTTTACTTGCCGAGTGTTGTGTTAGTCTGTAATAAATAGTTTGTTTCGTTTCCTCGTAAAGGTTTGTCTTTATAGTTTATTTAACTTTGTTATTTGTCGTGACGCGGTTAGACGAGAAATGGCGGCATTGATACAAATTGACTGTTGTCTTACAGATTACTTATTAAATGACTTAACTTCGTTCTCCAATCAATCTTTCGAAAATAAAAAATATATCATAAAAAATGGACGGGCTTGTCCCGATATAAAAATTGATTATAGGCGTAAAGACCGATTTTTCAAACATTTTCACAGTTCTATGTATGATAAATACAATTGGTTAACGGGCAGTTGCAAATTAAATAAATTATTTTGTTTTCCATGTTTGTTGTTTTCCGATACAAACAGTGCTTGGAATAAAACGGGTTTTTCAGACATTAATAATTTGACAAATTCGGCTAGGAAACATACTCAAACTGAAAAACATTTACGCAGTTGTTTATTATTACACGATTTTGGAAATAATAGAATAGAAACATTTTTCGGTAATAGTTATGAAGCCCATAATCGAAAAGTGGAGCGTAATCGAAACTTAATGAAACGTTTAATTGACACTGTTGTTCTTCTTGGAAAACAGGAGTTATCTTTCCGCGGCCATAGTGAAAACTTAAATTCAGACAATCGTGGCAATTATGTAGAAACATTGTTTTATTTGAGTAAGTACGACAGCGTTATAGACTCTCATCTTGATCAATGTTCATCTAATTCACACTCCGTGTTTACCGGTCTCTCGGGAGACATTCAAAATGATCTTATACAATGCATCGCGGCGGTAATTTTAGACGAGATTAGGTCTGAGATTAGCCAAGTTAAATTCATTTCAGTCATGATAGACGAAACCCCAGATGTTAGTCATAGGGAACAATTATCAGTCATATTTCGTTATTTAACCGAAAACGGTCTGGAGGAAAGATTTGTAGGTTTTTACGACGTTAGTGAAAGCCGGACAGCGGCTGTATTAGCGACTCAGTTGCTTAATATTCTTGAACAATATCGATGCAAAGACAAATTGATCGGTCAGACATACGACGGTGCGGCCGTTATGTCAGGTGAACGCGGAGGCGTTCAGTCTTTAGTACGGGGTCAATGCCCTCTCGCACGTTTCGTACCGTGTTATGCTCATATACTTAATTTGGTTTTAAGCAAATCCTTGGAAAATATTTCGGAATTAAAATCATTTTTTGGTCATATCAATGGAATTGTCAGGTTTTTCAACAAATCGTCGAAGCGGTCAAATCTTTTAAAACAGTTTTCCGACCGTCGTATGCCTGGAGTAGCTGAAACGCGATGGCATTATCATTCACGCATTATTAATGTTATATTTAATTGCAGGTTAGATATGATTGAAACGTTTAATCATATATTAGATGATCCCCAATCGTGGGATGTTGATTCTGTATCCATGTCGGAGTCGTTTGTAAGTAAATTAGAAGATATGCAATTTTGTTTCCTTTTACATGTTTTTTCGGAGATTTTTGCCAGAACTGACATTTTATTTGCTTTGCTTCAAACCAAACAAGTCGACATCGAAACCTCAGTTAGAGAAATAAATGCATTTCAATCTTGGATGTCAGAAGAGTTTTTAAAGCAATTTGATTTTATTTTCAGTAGTATTCAGGAATGTTGTGAACCACCACGACGACGCCGGCGGCTGGATACAGAAATTGACTTAAAAACACAATACAAGCGTTTATTCGTTGAAATAATAGATAACATCAAAAGCCAAATAAACTCCCGTTATTCATCTTTTCAGAACTTAACTTTTCTTGATTTAGTCAACAAATCGAAATACGCGAGTTACCGTAGTAGTTTTCCTGAGGAAAGCGTGTCTAAATTAATATCCGAATTTCCAAATATATTTGATTTTCACGCCTTAAAAAACGAATTAAAAGTTTTATACAGTACTTCATCAATTAGTAATTTAGATGTTTACGAACTTTATTTATATCTTTTTAAATCCACGTTGAATGAAGCTTTTCCTCAGCTTTTAATTTTATGTCAAATTATTTTGACTCTTCCCGTATCGGTGGCTTCCGCGGAAAGGTCGTTTTCGGCATTGAAGCGGATTCATACTTATACACGAAACAGCCAAAGTGGGGCAAGATTATCAAATCTCGGAGTAATATCAATTGAAAAACATCTATTCTTAAAATTGCAACAAAAAAGCGACTTTTATGAAAGGATTCTGGCTCATTTCGTAAAGAAAAACCGTAGAATTATGTTAGAATACAAATAAAATAATTTATAATTTAAAATCATGTATAAATAAATAATTTATCAAAAAAAATGTTACGTAAATTTATCGGGTTATAGAATATATATATGGCGAAGACAGACGACAAACGACAAGTAACAAAATAAAAACATCCAATATTTCTACTGATATTTATTTGCTAGCTTATGCCTGCGATTTCGTATGTGTGGAATTCAGGCCATGTTGATTGTTCTATTCCGTGTCCAAGGCTACATGCATGCCAAATTTCATCCAAATTCGTTAAGCCATTTTCGCGTAATTAAGTAAAAACATTCACCATTTGTAATAATATAGTTAGTAGAATATGTTCAGCAAGTGAAGTTTCACTTATTTTTGGTTCTTGTTTTTCTATATATTATAACCCCTGTGCGAGTGACGTGTGCTTAAAACGGCTTTTTTCAAAGCCACTTTTATCATACTCGACATGCACTGTTCATATAATACCAGTGATGTCATGTATGGTGAAGGTGGTGAACACTAACAACTGATAAATTGCATACAACGCACGCAACGCAAGCAAATCACCAAACCTAACATTTCGTCGTAGTTATGGAAAAGGTAAACTAACACAACACATGAACACACTCAGGTCAGGTATGTAATTTATTGCATATTTTTTTATAATATGATATTTTGTTTAATTACGCATTAGCCGTTTTTTGGTCCGGCTTTACCTTCCTTTTTTTTCACCCCACGCCACTGGTAGTTATATAGAACACTTTGGTAACGGTACAAAATCTGACGCTCCTGTGTAACGCTAAGTTCTGGCGCTTAGCACGAGAAGTGGGGTCGTGACCGTGGCATGTATGTGAGCGGCCCATGCACACCAGTTAGCATCAGTCGGCAATAATGTTCAGACGTTTCTTCGGTATTTTTTTTGTCGTGAATAGGTAAGCGCTTGACCGCTATGTCGCCTATATGGTAAGACGATGCGATCTAGGATGTGACGCACTTGTCTAGAAGATACCTATTCGTAACTCGGTGAGCTCTAAATTTTGTATTTGTGAGGAAACACAGAATCAGGCAAAAAGTTCCACTCCTTAGCGGTATTTATCACAAAATTTGAACTTGGAATTGATATATCAACCATATAATGGTGGCGCCTTTTGTAAGTCTGGTTGTCCGATGAAAAAAAGATGTGCATTTCTGGTGCACACTCACACACGAAAGTTGAAAAAACATAGACTCATTATTTAATGGTTTTCGTCCAGGGAATTAACGGACAAATTGCACGAGTTGCGTCGCGGTCTGGAGCGAGCGGTAGTCAACCGCGTGGTGGAGGACTTCATCGATGTTGCTGCACCGCTTCGGCACTTCACTGATGCTGTCAACGCGCCGCTTGGTATGAACACTTCCATACTAAATCATGAAATACAGTTCGCAAAGTTTTTATTTTTCATCTTTATTTGTTTGCGATCGAACCAAGTCAAACTTACCTGCTCGTGGTATATTCTGCCATTTATGTACGAATTAAATCGTACAGTTTTGTCATCGGAAATCTGTAATTATCAATGACGAACTGGTTGATTATAATGAATCACGCTGCGCGTACTGATACCAATTATCATATCATCATGTTAATCTTTCAATATTTATCATAAAAAAGCGTGCACAAACCGTACAATTTAAAAAAACAAATCTGGAGATAAAAGTTTCAAGGGGAAATATAAACAGCTCAAGCTTTTAGTGCATGTGTTGACTTTTTAAAACTTTCTCTATAAGGAAAGGTAGAGTACCAAACCCATGCAGCTTCCATTTCAGTTTGTTTTCTTAATTTAATGATGTTCAATGAATATTTGATGGGTGTCAGCTTATGTAGCAATAAATTATATGATTATGACAATGAAATAATCTAAATCTTAGTAAAGGCGTAGGGATTAACAGAAAGTTCCGCGGATTTATTAAGTGAGCGCCAAAAAACACCTGCTGATTTGTGGGATGAGATTTCCCAATGAAACAAAAAAAAATCATTCTTATGGTATTTTTAAAAATTACTAAACATTTTTTTTTTCAGTATTGCGCTCCGCTTCAATATTTACTGCTAGCGAAGCTTAATGCTTAGCGACTGTATAGACCTAATACTTTTTTCTCGTTTTCTTTATCGTGTATGTACTTTCTAGGCACACCCAATCGCGAGGCGACGTTCCACGAAAAGGCAGCGGCATTGCAGGCGTTCAGCCAACGTGCGGCAGCAGCAGCCGGTATGGTGGCTGCTGGAGACCATAGCAAGCGGTTGGCCGACCAGCTCACGCACTACGCCCACCAGGTATTTTAAAATATTTTTCTATCTACATTAATATTATAAAGAGTGAAGATTCTTTGTATGTTTGCAAATAATATGCGTACAGTTCAGTTAATTTTATAGTTGTTGAACAGCAATTCATTTAGACTTGTGCACTGTATCAAACCAACCGAATGCCGCCCTCTTATTCGAACCATAGACGAAATACCTCGGAAAAGTGACGGGGCAATGGTCTATGCCTTATTTTTGTATCGACTACAAAAATAAATAAGATTAAAATACTAGCTCATAGTAGGAGTTTGTGAATTTTAACGCGTCTACCAGTATCTTGTTAGCTCAGCGGACAGAGTACTCGCCCGGATAAAGAAAGGTCGTGGGCTCAAATTCCACTGAACTATTTTATATGTTATAGAAATGGCATATGGCAATAAACGGATACTTACCGAACCAGTAATTTTTAATTTGTGGACCAAAAACAATTATTATTAGTTTATAATAGAATTTAGTAAATAACAATTAGTAAAAGAATAAACTTTATGGCAGGTGGAGAAGCTGTCACCGCAATTGATCGCTGCCGGCAAGATACGTCTACTGTACCCGGACAGCAAGGTAAGAGGAATAAGATACAGGCTTCAGTAATTGTCTAATAATTCAGATTGTCTGCTGTTTCCTAAGATGACTAGAAATTGTTGCCATGGTATAAGTGTCTACTTTTTGTTTTAAATGGGTTCGTATAATTAAATAAGTACATTCGTTTTCTATGAGCTTTTGTATGACAACTGGATCAGCTATCAAGCTAACACGAACAGAGAAATAGGATAATTTAAAAAAATAATAGTGCAGTCATTGAAGCGAAAAATAGGGTCTTACCTCTGAATTTTTACCACGTTTTTCTTATCTCACTTTTCTTATTTGTTTGTCTGTCCGGGCAAAATCTTGCAACTTAAATTTGAGGCACTTTCCGATAAGCTAGAAAGCTGAAACTTTCAGGATAGTTCAGAACCCGATGACAATGCACTTTAAAGCAACTTTCAACTTTCCAGATGCACTTTCAGGTCCACTTTCGGCAACTTTCACTTTTGTATGAGGCTTATCCGATTGTTGCGTAACACATGGTTACTTCGTTGAGTTAATAATTAAAAAGAATAAAATAATTATACTAGATTTAAAAAATCTAAAAATCCCACGTTTTTCAATGTCCTAAAAAGAATAAAATAACCCTGCGGGGCAAAGCGAGGGGCCACTCAAAACGTGGGGGCGCATCTTTACAATAATCGGCATCAATGCATGTCATTCATCTCTTTAAAATCTCCTCTTAGTAATATGCGCCCCCACGTTTTGAGTGGCCCCTCGCTTTGCCCCGCAGGGTTATTTTATTCTTTTTAGGACATTGAAAAACGTGGGATTTTTAGATTTTTTAAATCTAGTATAATTATTTTTTTACTGTGAACCGATTTGCATCGAATTTTGGAATTATGCTCGTCTTACCCTTAACTTCAAAAGTGAAAATGATCTGAGCTCCGCCTATTACTTTTAAGGGGTCTAAACAACCCCTTAATGGAAAAATTTACATTGATCCATTTTATCGCTAGAAAACATGTCTAATAGTAAGTGGTGAAATTGTAAAGTATTTTCTAACATAATTACCTCATATTAAAATCATTTTCAACCCCTTGAAAATCTTACAACCCTTGCAAACAACCCCTAAATTGAAAAAATCACAAAAAAATACTTTGGTATGACATAAAAAGATGTAAGTATAGAGTAAGTAATATTTTATATTCTCTATAATTATTATCAAATTTTAACCCCCTTTCAACCCTTGAAAACTATCCCTAAATTAAAACAGTAAATATATATGATTACATATTTAAAAATAATTTAATTTAGAGTAAAAAATTGCCATTTATTGAATAAAATATTTACAAATTATGTTAAATTGTACTATTATTATTAAAATATAATATTATTATTCATGACTCAATGTCGGAGTCGCTGTCACATTCAACATCTCCTGGCTGAATTGGAGGGCTATTTTGGCAGTAATCTCCACTGCACGTTCCACAGGTACTATTACAAAACAGACCACATTTTCTGCATCCGCAAGACGCTCCACATCCTTTTTTGCAGTTGCAAAAAATCATTTTTAGCAGTTGCAGACGGAAATATACTGGTCACATTATAATAAACGGTGCACGCACAGCTGATCACATGGCTTTTTCGTTGGCCCCTTCACTCAAATGTGTTATATATACATACAAGAACGTTGGTATGTATTCATGCCTACGTTTCTAAAATATATGAGCCATATTATGTATATATATACACATTACAATAGTTGTGGGTCTCTATTATACTGCGTACTTTCACATTGCTCCAAATATTCACACTCCGAAATTTTCAGTTACTAAGTAGAAAAAAATATGATAAGTTTTTGGACCATAACTCCTTCAATTTTCATGCTATCACAATTTATAAAAAACCATTGTAAAGGTAATTAAGAGAGCTACAACATCCTTCTTTGCAATATATAGTAAAAAACCTTTTTCTCAAACGGTGAAGGGTTAAAGGGCTTAAGAGAGGCTGTGATTGCGCTGCCACGCGCTCTTTAAACAATCATATCTCCGTCAATTTTTGTTTCACAGAAAAAACAAAAAAACCAAATTGTTTGTCAGACAAATACCTACATTTTTAATACGTACACTTTTATACGTATCTGTCGTCATTTTTGAGATATTATGAAAAAGAAGAGGGTTTTTTAAAAATTTGAAATTTTGTTTTTGACGTGACAACGTCTTATAAATTGGTTTGCCGGGTGACACTTCAAGAAACTGCGTTACGCTCCGCTCACGTTATGCGCTTACAATGAGAGCGAGTGAGAGGCACGCGTCCCTTCCACTCGGGCATGGTTAGCCCGCCTAAGAGCGAGAGAGACAGACATAAAAAGTGGAAGGGATGCGTGCCTATAAATTAATGTTTTAAATATAATTCTTTGTATAAATAAATGTTTTAAATTGTTACTATTATTTCATCCTTCTTCCTACTATACGAATGAATATTCACATTAAAATTATTTTACCACTCAAAGTCGTTGTTACGTAAAACTTTCGCCCGTATACCGACTTTACAGGCAACCAACCAGTTTTTTTCTTTAATCGTGACTTTTTTGAAAAATATGTGTCCTGAAGCAGCCAAACTGATACTATCCATCAAACTCTTCATAATAAAGTTAATTCTAGGCGGAATACGATTTATTTTAATTTTGGTGGAAATGGCACTTATGAAACCCATTGATTTATAAGAAAAAACATTAGATGCTCCCCTTATTCGCAATACAGCTCACTTATTTTACGTGCAAAAGACTTTTAATAGTGCTCATTTTAAAGCTTATTTCAAGCACTACAAAACCCTTTTGTATAAGAATGCATAAAATGCATCTGTTCGCCGCTAGATGGCATTGACCACATCGATTAAGTTTCAGACAAAATAAAAAACGGCTTTGATCTTTAATATCTAGCTTAATATTACACTTAGAATACTTTATAAAAACCAAATTGTTCATTGTTTTACCTGCTACAATTTTGTTCTTCATAAAATTTTCGATAAAACGTATATTTTTGGAGATATTTGCAAAAAACCGATGAAAAACGTGAAAAAATTGCGAATTTTCAATTGCCAATAACTCGAAAACTATTGGATTTTTTTAAAAACTTTATAGATACTTTATAGAATTCTTTGCTTAAAATTAGGCCTTTTATCTATATCCGAGGTTATTTTGCAAAGAAAAAAATTCACCCCCGAGAATGGGTGGCAACCACCCCTAGGGTGGTTGCGGAGTTCAAATCATTTTCACTTTTGAAGTTGAGGGTAAGATGAACCTAATTCCAAAATTGTATGCAATTCGGTTCACAGTAAAAAAATTCGGAGCAATAATGCTTCAATGACTGCACTATAAACAATGGTTTGGTATACAACAAAGAAGTATGGTGACGATGAATAATATTGTAAATGTCGTTACTTCTGTTAAAGCCGACGAGTTTCTTGCGCCTATTCTTCTTGTCAGTTAAAAGATGTCCTGAATGTGGTGGGTGAAAATGTTGGACGATTCAAAACAATTAATTTTACTTTTTTTGACATTAGTTTCTATCAGATTGATAATTTAAATTTTAAATAATACATAAAACTTGAAATAACATAGACTTCGAAAGATATTATTGCACATACCCGGTTTTTTTTTATTGCTCTTTTTATCTACTCAAATATTATTGCGAACGCTTATAAGCATATTAACATATTTATGCTAATGAGTTATGTAAAATCAATTGTTATTTAATGTATAAAACAAATTTTTTTTCTATCGTGAATAGTTAAGCACTTGACCACTATCTTGCCTGATCTCTACGTTGTATTTATCAGGAAAAATAAACTCAGGCAAAGAGTATCATTCTTTTGCGCTACGGATTACAAAATTGAAAACAAAATGAAAAAAAGTGCATTTGAATAAAGTTATTTTAATTTCATTCCAATGCCTGAAAGTGTGAGAAATAGGTCTGAACCATCATGCAACTAATGTTGAAAATATTACAGGTATCAGAAGAGCATTTCAACAATCTGAAGAATCAGTACTCGGACGCTGTCCTCCGCGTGCGAGACCTTTGCGACCAAGCTGTAGATCCGCTGGACTTTGTGCGTACTGCGGGTAATATTTTTTAAAGATTTATTTATTTAACATTTAAAATACGTCTATAAAAACAACTACATCTCCGAGCCCTCCCAAGGCAAGGGAGAGAAAATCAGCCCTTGCCGAGTTTTTTGCGGCTTCTTTTCAGTACAAGGTTTCGACGTAGGAATTACGAAGCCATGGCGTAGCTTTGACGTTCAATACACGCATTGTAAATGCTCATATTGATTAAAAATTATTATGTACGATCTACGAAACGACCTACGTTTAATTTGTTTAAAGTCATCATTTTTAACATAATTCAGTCAGTATACAATCAACTCGCGACTCATCAATTAGTGTTACATTCATTACGCAAAAAAAGTTATTTTAGGTTATTTCAAATTTTATCATTCATCTCCTTTGGTGTGTGACCAATCAACTCATACATCAAATTGGTCCTTCGAGCCGGATCTGAACCAGTGATCTATGGATCTTATATCTTTTTATCTTTATCCTCCTCTTCTAGAAATATGGCATTGTGAATGCCTTAAAATAAATACAAGATTTATTTATTGTTTTTGACATTTTAATGTATTATTTTGTATCATTAATCAATCAAAAGTTTATAAGATATAAAATACGCGTGTAAAAAACAACTACGCTTCCGAGCCCTCAGGTGGGATTCGATCTCACGACCTTTCGCTATCTGGGCGAGTGCTCTGACCGCTGAGCTACCGAGACCTGGCAAATGTGTCGAAATTTAGAAACGTATTTCAACTTCTACTATGAACTAGTATCGTTCCACCAATGTTGAACGCTAACTACCTTCAACATCGAAAGTAATATTTTTACAAATATTAAACAACACAATCAAAAGATTATTCGATAAGATTCATTATTATTTTCTAGATTTTACGTATTGTGGAAAATTTGTTGTAATATTATAAAGGCATTTTTCAAATAAAGAATAAGTTCAATTAAACGAAGTGTGTTGTATAGCTTCATGGTGTAAACGTCTTTATAATCCTGTAAAAAAATATTTATCTTGAATTATTTGCCGTTATCAATATCAACCAATCCGCGATGATTATACAAAAAAATAAAGAAAAAAATACAAAGGCATCATAATCTATCACAAACAAAATTTTTTGCAATGATAATGAACTCTATGTGTTAGACTTTAAGCTAAAAATCAAATGAAGAAAATTTAGTTTTATATAGCTTAATATGCTCTTGACGCACTTACCTCTAGTATGGAAATAACATTATATGTTTTCTTTTGTCAGGTGAATTAATGCAAAAGCATACTTATTTATGCGAAGACGCCATCCGCAACAATGATTCACAGAAGATGGTCGACAATACTTCTGCTATTGCCAGGTAATAAAATAAATAAAACAATAAGATACAAAGAGTTCCTTTTATATTTCTCTTTCACGTCTGCAAAAATATGTTTACCAAGTATACTGGCAACATTCATTTAATGAACATTATCTCATTTTTTTTTGTGTAAGTATTAGTTTTTCTATGCTTTTCATTCTTAAATTGTCATAGCATTTTTTAATGTTAAGGCCAGTGTACATCGACGGAGTTTTGACGAGGAAACTAATTCGTTATTAAGTGAAAGTAGACTTTATTTACTTTAGCATGTGGTTGAAATTGACCGCGCTCGGTGACGCGAAAGTTATATTTGGTTATATCAATTACAACTGTTCGCCAAAGAAACTTGTCTCACTTATAGAGGTATTCCCCTTACCCAGTGTCTCAGATATCCAGGTATAAATAAATATCTGTCTCATTTACAGAGGGTTCCATTAATAGAGGTCAGAATACAGATGATTTCAGTTATACAGGTGTGATTATTAAATAAAATACCGTATTATATAAACATTATAAATAGAATGAAAAAAGGTTAATGTAATAAACAATGATATTCAAGCACGTTATTTTATAAATAGTACAAAAATGTAAGGGGCCCTCCATTTATCACGTGATGTTTTTCAACCCCCCTCCCCCTTGGTGATACATGGTGAGATTTAAGACTACGACTAAAGTGGACTTTCAATCAATAACGAATCAGTGTTTTCAACGTCACTCCATCGGATCTTAAGACCGCGGGCATGAAACCGATATTGAGAAATGGTGATGCGTAGTTGGACTCGATCTCTACTCTCCCGCCACGCCCTCCGCAGGTTGGCCAACCGGGTTCTGCTAGTGGGCGGAGCCGAACGCGACAACACTGAGGATGCGGCGTTCGCTCGAGCGTTGGGCGCCGCCCACCAGAGGTTGCAATCGGCCATCCCGCCAGCTGTGCACCGCGCCAAGGCTGTTGCGTTGGGTGACCGCACTGCCGCGCCACATTGGCGAGCCGCCAACAAGGAGGTACTCTATTTCTATCTCTCTTGGCCGTTGGGCGCCTCCCATCAACTACGGGAGCTCAGCGGTCAGAGCACTCGCCTGGATAGCGAAAAGCCGTGGCTTCGAATCACACCGGAGGCGTAGTTGTTTTTTACACACGTATTTTACATCAAATAGTACGTTGTTTTATAAAAGATTTTTTTTAGTGTGTGGTGTAGTCATATATAGAGTATTTGTAATGAAAACTATGAATGAAAACCCAAGCGACTAATTACATTCCTTTGAATTCCTAAACAAGAAATGTATGGTCATTGCGACCCCACCCCCCCCCCCCCCCCTACATAATAAGTTAGTGCGACTCTGGTATATCAACCATATAACGGTGGCGCCTATTTGTAAGAGAATCTATACAAAAAACCAATCGACTGATGACATTCCTTTAAATTTGTTAATTAGAAATCTATATTCATTGCGACCCCCCCCAGATAATAAGCGCGGCTGGTGAGGTGGAGGCGGCCCTGGGGCAGCACTACGCGCCGCTGCCCCCGCCCCCGCTGCCCTCGGCGCTGGCGCAGCTGCAGCTGGCGCCTCCGCGGCCCCCGCCCCCCGCGGCACCCCCGGCCCCCACCGGCCCTGCGCCACCCAGGCCCCCGCCCCCAGACACCGACGACGAGGGCGAGGACATCTTTAGCAGGCAGCCCCACCCCAGCCAACCTATATTGGTGAGTTGGATGAAACTACATCCGTTATTTATTTATTCATTTATTCAAAGACGATGTTATATATTATTTATTTATTTATTTATTTATTTATTTATTTCACAATAAACAAAGTTTCTACAGCTTTCGTATACTTATAAATTATATAAAAATGTAATTCAGTTTGGCAGCCAATTACAGAAACTCATTACGTTTACAATATTTATGATATATACATAAGACTGTGTTTTCTTATAATAGTATTCGCTAATGAAAAAACTACAAATAGGCCTAAAGTTCCATATCTATATACAATGTGTTACAATAAACCCCGTAAAACATATAATAAATTATCAAAACGAAAAATATTGTCAACCCTAGTAAGCTGTCACTGCATACAACTGAAATTATAATAGATTATCTAACAGAGTGTACTCTTTAACGGATTTTAAATTTTTCATTAAAAAAGGTTTGCAAACTTAATAGGAGGAATTAAATCGTGCTCGCGAACTGTATCGACAACGATTTGATTTGATAGTAGACCATTCTGTCAGGGTGTCCCATAAAACTATAGTAGAGCGGAAATACAAAGGTAGGTTTATCACTATAGCTACCAGAAACACTTCTATATATTATATTTATATACAAAAAAAACCTACACAGTTTTCGAGTTTTTTTGACACATCAATTAACAAAATAACTGTAAGGGGCGGAAAGAACACATAATAAATGAGTTCAAACTTATTTTTATTGGAATAAAATAAGTATTAATGAATAAGAGTACGTGTGGCATATTGAGTTGATGATTGCAAACTGATTTTTGTACAACAAAATGCTAATTAGATCAATAAAAAACTGCTGTTGAGACGATGCAGGCGGTTGCTCGTACTTGATTTTTTTAAATTAATACTTTGCATAAACAAAACTATTATGGTTAAGTTACCTTACGCGCCAAAAAATAGTGTAGTCAAAAATATAAAAAAATTACATAACTCAAGAATTTAACCATTAGTGGTACATAACATAACATTTGAATTTGATTCGAGTAGCCCTACCTCTAAATTTCCGCTTTACGCTATTTTTTGAGACAATCTGTATATAAAAATGTTTTTTTGTTGACAAACCATTTTCGTTTCACGCTCAGTGTTGGCAAAGTTATCAACGAATGAAAATGGTCTTAACCCGTCAGTGGTGACGTAAAATCAACTTTCATAGTTGGTGACCCCAACGAACGTGGTTGGTGATTTTTTTTATCAAATTCATTTTAATCTAACAAACTTTTTATTACATTTTGCTGATTTAATAAATAAAGTGTACTTTTTCTAAATAATAAAACATAAACATATCTAAAATTACAACATGTTTATTCTTAGCGAAGATACTGAAACTCCGGAATATAAGCCTCCACACTAATTGTCGAAGAGCTATTCCCAATCAGACAGCTACACGGAATATAGCACAAATCACATGAAAACAAGAAAAATATTGCTGTTCTTGTAAAACCCCGGTCTCACAGACATAAGTCACCGTTGACGGATTAAGAAAGAAATAGTTAAATTAATTGGTATAATCAGCTAATAATTCTTTTGACAGGTGGCGGCCCACAATCTCCACAAGGCCGTCCGCGAGTGGTCGTCTAAAGACAATGAAATCATCGCCGCCGCCAAGCGCATGGCCATACTTATGGCCCGGCTCTCGGAGCTCGTTCGCTCTGACTCTAGAGGTAAGTTTTGGGCACTGTAGAAAATGTTCTCTTGCACAGACTGGCTACATTTATCATGCTTTCTCAATTTCTTATTTATGCTTTGTGAAAAGACTAAAAGCCCGCTCCAACTACCCTAGGATTAAAAACCTTTGTCCGTCGGAATTCATGTGCTATTCGAATAGTCTGAGAAAGTTTCAAATTTATTTATGAGTTTATTAGTTCTTGTTTCTAGAGAATCCACAATCCATTTTGCCGGATTTGTCACTTAGGACATAGAATAGGACATATAATTTTTAATTGTTCCCGCTTAGGACATAGAATAGGATATATAATTTTAATCTATAATCTAAGATCACAAATTTGTTCTTTGTCTGTCCGCTCTTTTTCCCGCTCTTTTACCAATTTTATATGTGTTACCATAGCAACGCGATAACCGCAAGTAGTTCGTCTACCGGACGCTAGATAGCGCTAACGGAAAAATATTTAATAATAAAAAAAATAAAGAATTTTGTCCGCTTGTTTATAATAAAAGAAATATAACAAATTATAATAACTGAGCCTCAGCAACGCGTGGTCGTGTCAGCTATAAATAACTTATAACCTTTTATAATTGGGCTATTAAAAGCAAAAAGTATTTGTTAAATCCGACTGGTAGTTTCAAAAATTCCTTAACAAACAATCTTTGGAGGTACTAGAAACAGGGCAGTCTTATATCTAACCTATCGCTACCTATAACTATATTCATTGTGTACATATATGCGTGTTCATGCTCTCATCGTGTATATATATGTCTATTGTTCATTGCTTACTGCTGGACGCTAGAGGTCGCTATGAACTTATCTGGTAAGTGCCTATAATAAATGTGTGCTATTTTTTCATTGTTAAATATGTATAAAACAGTTTATTCTCAGCTTGTTGCTGTCCCCACTTGGGATAGCACAGGCTATTCGAATAAGGTCATAGGAGAACACGTGGCTAAGTTTAGGAAGATGTATTGCATTTTAAATTAATGTGCCACACCATGTAATCAAACTACCTTTCGAGCAAAGGCTATTACAAAATTGATGATTATTTTAAAGACAAAAAAGGCGTGGCCTTTACTTTAATACCTATACTTGTAGGATTGGTTGTCCCACACTCTAATAGTAATTAATAGTAGAGTTAACCCCTTCAAGCCAAGCTTTGTGTTAAATGTGTTATTTCTCTCTATCTACTATCTATCTATCTATCTACTATCGGGGTAAAAAATATCATTCAAACAAAAAGAACCATTACCTAAGCCGTAATAAGGATTAAATCAGACTGCGCGTCATAGAGCATTATATAATGCTCGCGGGTTTTAAGGGGTTAAACGACGTCAATGGTTTAAATTTTTTATAAGTGTTTACAAATTATAAAAAGGTTTAATGTTAGTTGGTAGGTGGCTTATGTTTGACTAATTATAATATGTGTAATGTAAAATGCTGACACGCAAAACAGTGTATTTGGACTTGACCTGTATTGTGCGGTTGGTAAACTGTACAACACTGCTAATCCATATTTTGTGAAGTTAATTTTGTCTCATTCATTTTTACTAGCACTTAAAAAGCAACTTTTTAATTTATAAAAAAATCTGTAACGCATAAAAAGGAATAAATCAGCCCTTGCCGAGTTTCTTGCGGTTTCTTCTCGGCATAAGGTCTCTCGTCGTAGGACTTACGAAGCCAAAGCATAGTTGCTAACTTCCAATGAATGCGTTGTAAATTGTTATATTGAATTTATTTAACGAACATTAATGAACTTTAATATTAATACATGTTGAATTTTAATTTGTCTATTACATATATACATAACATTTAATTACATATATGTATACAAAATTTGTTTATTTATTTCTCAATTTTCGTGGAGGCTTGCCCTTTATTTCGTATAAAACTAATTCGAAAATTGGCAGGTTCGCCTTTCGACTGAAATCATTATAATGAATATGAGCTTTGGTATCATAATCGTTGCAGTGTGGCTTAACCACATCGCGTCGTTTTAAAGGCAGGATAGTTCGTGAATTTTCTTTACAAATGTACTTATGTAGGTACGTACTTAAGTAGTTATAATTTTTTAACTAAACATTTTCTCCCGTGTGCCAGTATTCTTAGTTTATGAAAAGAACGATAAATTTATAAATTATTAAGTGTTCAGTAAGAAAGCATCAAAAGATCAATTGATTCTCTATATATCTGTATACAGAATCAAGTAATATAACTATAGAAACTATTTATTCAATAATAATATAAAAATAATAATAATTTATATTGTAGACAAATAAAAAGTTATAAAATGACTTTTATCACGATTACTATATAAAATTGTTATTATAATATTATATTAATTTTTGTTATATAATTTAAAATCATACACACACACACATTCATAAATATTTGAGTAACTACTTTGAATAAAGTTATCAGTTCTCACGGAAGCTTGAGGCAATTAGCAGCCAACTTCATCCTGTCGCGTTTAGGTGTCGGTGTGCGCGCGTATCGTTAAAATTCACTCCCATCATTTATCCCAAACGTGCCAAAAGAAATATAACTTCAAAAAGATGTTAATTTACAAGTTTATATTTTACTTTTATTGCATTGTGACTTATGTCTTACAGGTAGTAAGCGCGAGCTGATCGCCACCGCGAAGGCAATTGCGGAGGCTTCAGAGGAGGTGACACGTCTTGCCAAGAAACTGGCTCTCGAGTGCACCGATAAGAGGATTCGTACTGTAAGTCGATGATGTCATCATACACCTTATCATCTGATGACCTCACATCATATTTGACGATTGTTTGGCGCAACATAAATCTAGAAAGGTACTTGAAACATTCGACGGGTATTTACAAGGCTCGGTAGCTCAATTGTGAGGGCATTGGACCGGAGATCCAAAGGTTGCGAGTTCGATTCCTGTCTGAGAATTTTCTTGTGAGCCGAGACGATTATTTCTAGTATATTTCTATTAAAATAATCAAAAATAATGATTACAACGCTTAGCTAGTATACAATGACGATTATATTTTGTGTGTGTTTTAGAACCTTCTGCAAGTATGCGAACGGATTCCGACCATCGGGACTCAACTCAAGATTTTGTCTACCGTCAAAGCCACCATGTTGGGCGCTCAAGGTAAATAAGGCTTTAAATATAAGAAATAAACTTTATTTCACACCTAACAGTTTAAATACAAGCTAAGCTATTTTGCAAATATTTAACAAAGTTAATGGCTTTGATATTTTTGATTTTATATCTTTCTAAATTTTTCATGTTTATAATTATTCTTTATATTAAATTTGCTTAAGTAATGATTTCAAATTATTTTTAGATTTTCTTTAACTGACACTTCATTTATTGCTTCATTTAAAAATATAGTAAAAATATGGTTCACTCAATAATATAAAAAAAATAGTAATATTTTTAAAATAAAGAGTTTAGGCAGAATAATTAAATGCCTTTGTCTCAGTCAGAGGCAAAGGAAAAAAATATTCTGCCTAAGGGTCTAAAAAAATAAAAGTAGAACCAAACTCATACTTTATCAATGAAAACAAAGGGATAGAAAAATGTATAATTGACAAGTAGTAGTAATTATTGTAATATATTATATCGCTAAATACCGCATTAACATCGCTTCTTGCTTCCCTAACAGTCGGCATGGCGGATTACAAAGGTAACAAGCAAGCTGTAAATATATGCACCCACACATATATACTGCACTTATATTTTAAACTTTATTCCATCACTAATACGTATGGTTTTTAATAATTACTTTTTTTTCAAAGCAAACTTTCTTTTATGTGAGTTTTTTATTTACTCCGTGATTTTAATGGCATTCTTTCTATTCGTTTGAACGCAAACGATAACTTTCCAGTTATGAAACATCCATTTGATTTAATATATTAATATAATAAGACACTTTAGTGCACAATTATAGACAACACTTAATATGCATGTTTGTTGTAAACACGTAAAGTTATTTCTTCCCTAACTGTTTAAAATTTAAAATGAAACAAATTTTACATTTTATAAAAATATCAATATAATCACGTTACAACGTCCGTAAAAATTGTTTCATTTTCATGAGTGGAAGAACTAAATTGAACTCTTTGCCTGAGTATGTGTTTCCTGATAAATACAATTCAGGGGTCTTCAAGTCACGAGTGAATAGTCAGGCGCCTCAGATCCTAGACCACATCGTCGCTTGCCATTAGGCGAAATAGTTGTCGCCTACCTATTTACTATAGGTAGTAAAAATGTTTGTAATTCATACTAATATAATATTAGAATAAAACACTTTTTTACGGATTTTTGCGCATGTTTTATTTTATTTTATATTTAATCCTGACGTTTCGACTCCTTTACAGGAGCCGTGATCACAGGATGACTAAGATGATGGTTGTCATGTATTTTTCTACTACCTTCACAATATTTTAATCGGGCACGTTCGTAATTATTAAATTATTTTATATAAATCAAGTTGTTTTATTTTATTTTAAAACATTATTTAGTTATTTAATTAATTCTCACTACGATTACATTGTATACTACTGAGTCTACTACCAGTTCGGAAATTGGGAGGGCCTTCCGAGAAGAACTGGCGAAAGAAACTCGGGCAGGGGGACCGACCTCCATCTTACTGTTTAATTATTTGCAAAAAGAGCTAACTACATCATCAGGTCTTGCAGTGTGTGTTTTTGTGGGTATTAATTTATTAATTATGGGGTCCCAAGCAGGTGGAACGCTCCAACCTTCGTCTCTATTGAAATTAGGATGTTTCCTAATTTCAATAGCCTCGCGTAGCATCCTAGGAACAAATCTTTGTTCTCTAGCGAGAATTTGTGGTTTATCAAAACGAATATAGTGGTTTGGCCCCTCGAAAGCATGCTCACACACTGCAGACCTATTATCGCGCCTATGTTTCATGACAGCTACGTGTTCTTTAATGCGCGTCCCTATACTTCTCTTTGTTTGCCCGATGTATGAGAGCCCACAGTCACAATCGATTTTGTAGACACCCGCTGCCTGAAGGGGTATATTACACTTGACCGATCGTAAGAATTGGTCAATCTTCCTGGCTGGTTTAAAGTAAGTTTTAATAGAAACCCGCTTCAGAATATTTCCAATCTTGTCAGTGACCCCCTTCATGTAGGGAAGGACAGCAGGTTGGCGCTCTACTGTGGCTGGTTTGGCGCGGCTTCTGTGACGCAGTCTTGGTACTCGCAACTTGTTATCTTGTAGTACTCGCTTGACATGCTGAAGCTCAGCAGTCAGATGTTGTTGGTCACAGATGCCGCGAGCTCTCTGAAACAAAGATTTCCCTACGGTAGCTAACTGTATAGGATGGTGGTGAGAGTCACCATTTAAATATCTATCTGTATGAGTTGCCTTTCTGTATACTGTATGACTAAGGGTTTGATTTGGATTCCTGCTGATTTGAATATCTAGGAAGGCTATTTTATTGTCTGTCTCTAATTCCATAGTAAATTGTATGTTGGGATGAACGGAATTAAGGTGACTTAAAAAGACAGAAACCATATCTCTTGGTAATATAGCAAATGTGTCATCTACATACCTTTTGTAAAAGCGTGGACACACCGGTGCCGTCGCTAGGGCCCTTTCCTCAAAGTCCTCCATGAATATGTCGGCGACTATGGGTGATACAGGAGAGCCCATTGCTACACCATCCACTTGTAGGTAGAATTCATCATTCCACAAGAGATAGCCCGATGTTAGGCAGTGTTCCAGTAATTTTGAATATTCACTTGGTATATTGTGTTTCTCTAGTCTCTTCCTAGTGACATCAATGCAATCTTGAACAGGTAAGCTTGTGAATAAAGATTGGACATCGAAGCTAACCATAGTTTCATCATCAGTGAGACGTAGGTGTTGTATCTCACTAACAAAATGGTAGGAATCCTTTACATAGGCAGTTGTTTTACCCCTTAGTGGTGATAGTATTTTAGCTACGTGTTTAGCCAAACGGTAGGTTGGTGAGTCAATTTGGCTAACGATGGGACGTAGCGGTACATCTTGTTTGTGTATTTTCGGCAACCCATACAACTTCGGCGGTTTAGGGCAGGAAGGAATAAGATAGTTGACGTCAAGATCTAATACCTCGGAGGATTGTAAGATCTGAAATCAGATCTTACAATCCCCCGAGCAGACAAAGGCAATGCCACGGTAGTAATGGATACGTCAGATTATAATGATAAAATGCTCCAGCTCTTGTCGGATGAGAACACATACAAAAAAGTTAAAAACGACCAAACTTCTAAGGTACTGAAGAAAACCAGTGAACTCATCAAGACGCATTCCGAGGTATTAGATCTTGACGTCAACTATCTTATTCCTTCCTGCCCTAAACCGCCGAAGTTGTATGGGTTGCCGAAAATACACAAACAAGATGTACCGCTACGTCCCATCGTTAGCCAAATTGACTCACCAACCTACCGTTTGGCTAAACACGTAGCTAAAATACTATCACCACTAAGGGGTAAAACAACTGCCTATGTAAAGGATTCCTACCATTTTGTTAGTGAGATACAACACCTACGTCTCACTGATGATGAAACTATGGTTAGCTTCGATGTCCAATCTTTATTCACAAGCTTACCTGTTCAAGATTGCATTGATGTCACTAGGAAGAGACTAGAGAAACACAATATACCAAGTGAATATTCAAAATTACTGGAACACTGCCTAACATCGGGCTATCTCTTGTGGAATGATGAATTCTACCTACAAGTGGATGGTGTAGCAATGGGCTCTCCTGTATCACCCATAGTCGCCGACATATTCATGGAGGACTTTGAGGAAAGGGCCCTAGCGACGGCACCGGTGTGTCCACGCTTTTACAAAAGGTATGTAGATGACACATTTGCTATATTACCAAGAGATATGGTTTCTGTCTTTTTAAGTCACCTTAATTCCGTTCATCCCAACATACAATTTACTATGGAATTAGAGACAGACAATAAAATAGCCTTCCTAGATATTCAAATCAGCAGGAATCCAAATCAAACCCTTAGTCATACAGTATACAGAAAGGCAACTCATACAGATAGATATTTAAATGGTGACTCTCACCACCATCCTATACAGTTAGCTACCGTAGGGAAATCTTTGTTTCAGAGAGCTCGCGGCATCTGTGACCAACAACATCTGACTGCTGAGCTTCAGCATGTCAAGCGAGTACTACAAGATAACAAGTTGCGAGTACCAAGACTGCGTCACAGAAGCCGCGCCAAACCAGCCACAGTAGAGCGCCAACCTGCTGTCCTTCCCTACATGAAGGGGGTTACTGACAAGATTGGGAATATTCTGAAGCGGGTTTCTATTAAAACTTACTTTAAACCAGCCAGGAAGATTGACCAATTCTTACGATCGGTCAAGTGTAATATACCCCTTCAGGCAGCGGGTGTCTACAAAATCGATTGTGACTGTGGGCTCTCATACATCGGGCAAACAAAGAGAAGTATAGGGACGCGCATTAAAGAACACGTAGCTGACATGAAACATAGGCGCGATAATAGGTCTGCAGTGTGTGAGCATGCTTTCGAGGGGCCAAACCACTATATTCGTTTTGATAAACCACAAATTCTCGCTAGAGAACAAAGATTTGTTCCTAGGATGCTACGCGAGGCTATTGAAATTAGGAAACATCCTAATTTCAATAGATACGAAGGTTGGAGCGTTCCACCTGCTTGGGACCCCATAATTAATAAATTAATACCCACAAAAACACACACTGCAAGACCTGATGATGTAGTTAGCTCTTTTTGCAAATAATTAAACAGTAAGATGGAGGTCGGTCCCCCTGCCCGAGTTTCTTTCGCCAGTTCTTCTCGGAAGGCCCTCCCAATTTCCGAACTGGTAGTAGACTCAGTAGTATACAATGTAATCGTAGTGAGAATTAATTAAATAACTAAATAATGTTTTAAAATAAAATAAAACAACTTGATTTATATAAAATAATTTAATAATTAGGAACGTGCCCGATTAAAATATTGTGAAGGTAGTAGAAAAATACATGACAACCATCATCTTAGTCATCCTGTGATCACGGCTCCTGTAAAGGAGTCGAAACGTCAGGATTAAATATAAAATAAAATAAAACATGAGCAAAAATCCGTAAAAAAGTGTTTTATTCTGATGTGTAATGTGCGCGGAAGTGTAAGAACTAAATATAATATAATATTAATAGAATGCGAAAGTTTGTATAGCTCATTGTTGCCTTTTCACGACTAATCACTTAATTTTTTATAGATAAACATACTGTAGTATATAGTCTGCGACCTTTTTGTTCCGTTTGGTTGGTCTAGTGAGAAATAGTAATAATTTTGTGTAATTATTACTTTGTGTATTTAAAAATGCATAGTTTTAATACAAGCCAAAATGTCAACATGAACAATATAACGTATACTGACTTAAAATTCGTCATATGACAGTAAATTAACAACAAAAGTCAATTCAATTTCTTGGTAAATGGCTCTCTCTTTTGATTTAGCCAATGTCTAGTTCGGGGAGGGATTGAAGTATTTTTTGTGCTTGTCCGGTAGACAACTCTGCTTGGAACGCAAACAGGGTCTGTGCAGTGTACAAGATAATGGTTACTAAAAGAGCCAGGTAGACAATATATGTAACTTTATATTGGTTTTATAAGATGGAGATACAAATGGGTCTGTTGAGGTACCTGAAATAATTGAAAAGCATTTTGTTAGTGCACAATTAGACTACAATTTAATTTTGTTAGTATTAATATATATCGGAATTTGCGAACTAGAATTATTTTTGAAAAGAGCAGAACCGGTAGCTCCTTCATAGCCATCGGTTCTGTCTATTGGATGATCCATAAGAGATCCCTAATATAATTAAAGCAACTTGCTAAGCACTAATTCGTAACTTTTATAAAGGGTAGTTTTTAATAGATTTTAATCACTCATCGACAAAAGAAATGAAAACCAATTAAATTAACGTTTTTAATTGAACTGACAATCTCACGCTTATTCTAAAGTGAACTAAATTGTAATATTATAATCGTAACTTTTGAACTGATTAATAATTAAATCAAAACTAATTTTTGAATTGACGGAGAGGCAGAGTTTTTGCTTAACCACCGTATCGCAACAAAATCAGAAGTGAAGTGAACTCGTCTCTGCCCGTCCGTCTGTCGAGCGCAATGCAGGAAGTGGGGTGGGGACCCCACTTCCTGCTACTTGCCACGTGGGCCAATGGCGTTGCGTCGACGTTACAATCAATTGAGTTACTTATAAGTTAGAAAAGACTTCTTTTTAAAATGAGTGGTTGCCAATAATGAATTTAGTTAACAATACAAATAAATTGATTGAGCAATTATAGAAAACAATAAGCCTTGAATAAATTAACCATTAACTTACTTGTCAAAATGTCATCTGTTTACACCTTTCGTAGTAATCACTTTTATTTGAAATAATTAAGAACAGAACAGGTTGAAATTAATACAAAACTGCTATTGATCATTTTAAATCTTAATTCTATGACTTAAATGCTAATAATAATTTTAACAATTTATTTAAAAAGTTGTTGATTTATGCTTGCGGCGACACGGCCATCCTGAGATGCGTTGCGTGCTCTGCAGCGCTCCAGGCGGCGTATTAACTGAAATAGATAAGAAACAAATTTTGAGGCTAGGTGCTCCCATAGCAAACCTTAACCTAACTTGGTAGGTGTGTCTTACCAAACCAACCCGAGTACTAACTGCTCATAACACATGACAGCAGTTTTTATTAAGCTTTTTTTTTTTTTTTTTTTTTTTTTTTTTTTTTTTTTTTTTTTTTTTTTGGTATATACTGTTGTACGGCTCCACACGACAACAGTATTATGTGTTTTATTAAACTATTGTTCGGCTCCACACGACAACAGTATTATGAGTTTTATTAAACTATTGTTCGGCTCCACACGACAATAGTTAATAAGGTGTTATTTTTGAGTATGGATATGGTTCCAACAACTGGACCTTACTTATTTAGTACGAAAAGATCTCACCGGGTGAAAGTAGGGTAGTTCCCTTCGTCGACTTCGCCCACACATTGTGATTGGGGTCGCAACGTTAATGGCACAGTGACACCGGAGGGCCCCGCCTGCTGGTCATCCGGCGACACGGCCGCCTGACTGCCTGCACCACCGACAGGTTGTGGTGCTCGCCGCAGCTGGTCGTGGGCCACCTTACGCGGTCGTCCATGGTGACCGATTACTTTTTTCACCAGGTAGCGGTCATTTTCTAAGACTCTGAAAATTTCATAAGGTTCACTAAATTTGAGATCTAAAGAGGTCTGGTTTCGAGGATTGTTTTTGATTAAAACAAAATCCCCTCGTTGAAAGTTGCGGATTCGGGCTCGTCCTTTATCAAACCTGGCTTTGTCTTTGGCAGACGTTTCGGTCATCCTTTGTAGGACGTGGCGTTGCAGAGCTTCTATGTCAATTGAGGAGCTATCGAAGTTGATCAAATTCAGGAGCTCAGGCGGGACGCAATTTTGGCGTCTGGTTAAAAGCGTCAGTGGAGCGGCACCGGTGGTTCTATGTACAGTGCAATTGAAAGCTAGTTGCAAGCTCTCAAGTGCTGTGTGCCAGTTCGGATTCTCATAGTTTTTAATCATTATAAGACCATTCTTTAAGGTAGCCATCATCCGCTCCACTTGACCGTTTGCTCTGCTAACACCTGGTGCAATAGTGTGTATTTCAATACCAAATCTGTCACAATAATTTTTATACTCGCCGAGAAACTCACGGCCTCCATCGACGATTATTTGTTTTGGTGTTCCAAAAAGATGAATTACTTGCTTCAGGGCTCCTAGAGTGCCGTGTTGACTTTTGTCGTTAGTATAACGCAGCAACACGTATTTGGTGAAAGCATCTATAGTTACCACGACGTACTCTTGATCTTCGGGTGTACCGAGCTTTCCAGTGATATCCATATGGATCATTTCGAATGGTACTGCTGGCTTGGAAATTGGGTGCAATTGTACCTGTGTTGCTCCTGATGTTTGTTTTGAGGTCTTGCATACGACGCAATTGTCAACGAATTCACGAATAGTAGAATTCATCTTATCAAAGTGATAGGTCTCTCTTACTTTGTGAAGGGTTTTTTCCCAACCTGGATGCTTGAGAGCGGTATTATAGGTGTTTATTAAACTCCATTGAAAGGATTTAGGTACGACAGTCAATCTTTGTGCACCTAGGATTGGGTCTACCCTTTCATATTTAAGTACATTATCTTCAAGTAGATATCTGGGAACGACATCGCCATTATGTAGAGCGTCTATGATAGGTCGTAGCTGAGTATCACGACGCTGCTCGATGTTAAGCCATTCTAGGTTTCTGGTCATAACATTGACGGTCAGTGGTTCGGGATTTCTACTAAAGAAGTCGGCATGCTGCATTCTCTCACCCCTTCTGTACTCGATTTCAAACTCAAAGTTTTGAAGATAGGACCACCAACGATGTACGCGGGGTAGGAGATCTTGCTTGTGTTTTGAGGCCTTAAGTGCATTGCAGTCAGTAATGATTTTAAACCGTCGGCCATATAAGAAGTGTCTAAAATGCTTAATTGCCCGAACTACCGCCAAAGTTTCAAGTTCGTAGGAGTGGTACCTACTTTCGATATCGGTTGCGCGCATGCTGAAATACGCTACAACATGCTGCCGCCCGTTGATAATCTGCACGAGTATGGCTCCAAACCCAAGGCTGCTTGCATCTGTAAATAATTCGATTGGCTCTCCTTCTCTAAATATAGTTAGTACAGGTGTTGACGTTAAATGATGAATGACCTTTTGACGTACCTCTTCGTGGACATGTGTCCATTGCCATTTCACTCCTTGTTTTGTAAGGTTATACAAAGGGATCATAAGACGTGCAAAATCGGGGATGAAGCGACGAAAATAGCCCGCTAGACCGTTGAACTGCCGAACTTGCTTTACGGTAGTCGGAACTGGGGCTTTTAATAATGCTTCGATCTTTTTAGGACTTGGGCGTACTTGTCCATCCTCTATTACGTTACCAAGATATTCAATTGATCGTTTAAAGAAAAGACACTTGTCTATATTGATAGAAAATCCTGAATCGCGTAAGGCAATTAAAATTCTTTCCAAAAATGAGACTCCACTGGAGAAGTCACGACATTTGCTAATCACATCATCAATATAAACCTGGGCAACGCTATCATGAGTGCCGGCATCAGCACTGCCCGGATTTAAAAGAGGACCAAGAGCACGATTTATGCACCTCTGGTACACTGATGGTGCGTTGCAAAGACCAAACGGCATAGTTAGGTATTCATATAGTCCGTCGGGTGTCACAAAAGCTGTTTTCTCGATAGAATCGGCTGAAATTGGGATTTGATGAAAGCCTGATGCCATGTCGAGCGAAGTGAAATATTTACCGCCTGCCAGCTGGTCAATCTGGTCTGCTATCAGTGGAAGTGGGTAGTGATCGCGCACGGTGTTAGAATTGAGCTCGCGGTAATCAACGCACATCCTGTCATCTCCATTTTTCTTTTTCACTAAGATAATCGGGCTAGAATAAGGAGACTTACTTTCACGGACAATGTTATTTTCGATTAACTCAGAAACTATATCTTTAACTTTCTCGCGCTCTACGGGGCTCAATCGGTAAGGTCTCCGCTCAACGTATTTTTCTGGGTTCTTTAAGCGTATTTCTAATTCACCTGTGGTAACGCGTGACTTGGCAAAACCTCGTGTAAAAAGATAGGAATATTTGTTAAGTAGCACTAATAGTTGCTCGATATCCGAATCATCAGTTAAATCGTGATTAAGGTTTTCGAATGTTGAATTGTTTAGTCGCGTATGCATAATACGCGGCTGTGAAATTAGAGAGGCGCTGTTATTAGTAATGATCACGCTCAAACCAGTTTCTTGTAAAATATTTGCCCCAATAAGCACATCTGAGGTCATCTCAAAGTCAGGTAGGATATGGAATAATATTTCTACGTTAATATTATCAATAGTGCAAATAGCAGTCAATGTGCTTGTGGATATTACGGTAAACGGACCTATACCACGTAAATAGTTAACGTTTTGATGCCTACGCCCGGGTAACTTGTTCGCGATTGATTCTCGCATAACAGAGCATTCAGCGCCACTATCAAATACAGTGTCAATTCCTATGCTGCCCACACGAATACGCATGGTATTTAGATTTGATTGGTTACGAGATACGACATTAACGTTAGAGATTATTTGTTTTTCGCGACGAAAGCACGTTTCAAATGTATGGCCCGGTTTAGAACAAAATGAACAAAACTTGCCAGTCGGCCTTGAGGCTGATGCTGATGTCAGTGGGGTTACATTTTGATTCTTTTCGGGCAGACGCGCACTTGAATCACCTTTGCTACGACAGTTACTAAAATCGTGACCAACTCTTTTACAAAAACTGCAATAAGAAGTACTTTTATTGTCCGCAGAGAATCTAGCACGCTTTTGAGGTGGGTAGTTTGAGTTACTATGAGCCGTATTTGGTCGTTTAGCACGTATGGATGAAGCAACAGAAATTAATTCTGGCACCGACGTAGCCCTAACATTCATCAATTCAATCCTCAGACGTTCGTCACTAATCATCCCTATAACTGCCTCGACAGCATCGCTATTATCAAGTTTATCTTTCGTTACGCGCCTCCATAGAAGCCATGCACGCGATAAATACTCAGCAATATCTTTCGAAGGTTCATAAACGTGTTCCCTAAACCGGAGTATATCACGCGAATAGCGACTTTCGGGTTCAAAGGTAGTAACGATGTTCTGGCGTAATTCCTCCCAACTAGAAGTAGTAACTAACCAATTATCGGCCCATATTTTGGCGCGACCCTTTAACAAACTAGTCACTTTCATGCGAATGTCATAATCACTGAGGTTATACGTACTTTTAGCCGTAGAGATGTGGTCACACCACTCACGCACACCAACATTGCCGTCTGGGTCATAGGAAGGCAGAAACACGTCGGTTATTTTAAACTTGTTACCTGACTGTTCCAATAGACGCTCGCTCATACTTTGCATCATGGTCATCATTTGGATGAAAAATTCGGGTGGAACGATACCGGGCTGGAGTGCAGGTGGTGGTGCCACTGGGTTGACACTAGTGCCCACCGGTAATGGAGAACGCAGCAGCGTAGTAGGCTCGTTTATGTTGGGCGTCGTTAGCGGCGCTTCCGCATCAGCGCCAGGGTTGTCAGGACCTGAAACACATTGACCGACAAAAAGGGATCGTTGTAACGATCCCACTTCTGATATCGGAATTTGCGAACTAGAATTATTTTTGAAAAGAGCAGAACCGGTAGCTCCTTCATAGCCATCGGTTCTGTCTATTGGATGATCCATAAGAGATCCCTAATATAATTAAAGCAACTTGCTAAGCACTAATTCGTAACTTTTATAAAGGGTAGTTTTTAATAGATTTTAATCACTCATCGACAAAAGAAATGAAAACCAATTAAATTAACGTTTTTAATTGAACTGACAATCTCACGCTTATTCTAAAGTGAACTAAATTGTAATATTATAATCGTAACTTTTGAACTGATTAATAATTAAATCAAAACTAATTTTTGAATTGACGGAGAGGCAGAGTTTTTGCTTAACCACCGTATCGCAACAAAATCAGAAGTGAAGTGAACTCGTCTCTGCCCGTCCGTCTGTCGAGCGCAATGCAGGAAGTGGGGTGGGGACCCCACTTCCTGCTACTTGCCACGTGGGCCAATGGCGTTGCGTCGACGTTACAATCAATTGAGTTACTTATAAGTTAGAAAAGACTTCTTTTTAAAATGAGTGGTTGCCAATAATGAATTTAGTTAACAATACAAATAAATTGATTGAGCAATTATAGAAAACAATAAGCCTTGAATAAATTAACCATTAACTTACTTGTCAAAATGTCATCTGTTTACACCTTTCGTAGTAATCACTTTTATTTGAAATAATTAAGAACAGAACAGGTTGAAATTAATACAAAACTGCTATTGATCATTTTAAATCTTAATTCTATGACTTAAATGCTAATAATAATTTTAACAATTTATTTAAAAAGTTGTTGATTTATGCTTGCGGCGACATATACGCACACAGGACATTCACAAAATCTGAGTATACCAATGGTAGGATGCTTTTGAAATTTGTAGGGAGGGGGAGGGACGTGGGGAGTAGGGAGTACAAAGAAGGGGAATTTTTAGGGCAGTTAAAAAATATATGTTCTGTAGTACCCTCATCAAGCCCACACTCACATAGGGAATTGTCCTTCACCCTAATTTTGGCTAGAAAAACTGGAGTGCATACATGTCCTAATCTGAGTCTACAGATAGTGGAGGTTACTCTTTTATTGAGACTGCGAATTTTAAAGAACCACGGTATCCGGGGAATTTCTGGTTGGATGCAAGCATAATGACAGCCTTTTGTGGTGGAGCTCCTTTTCCAATGTTTAGACTTTTTTTGATTTTTTGGCCAAAGATGATAGGTCATTTGGGTATATGTTACCGTGAGATTGAGAGCCACTCACTGTGGCTTGCTTAGCGCATGAGTCTGCAGACTCGTTGCCATGGATTCCCACATGTCCGGGTATCCAGCACAGCACAATGCGTAATCCCTGTTTTTGGCACTCAAAGAGGAGAGTTTTGATTTTCAATACGTACTGGAATTTGAATTTACAACGGAACTGGTTACTTAATATTGCTTGTAGACAACTCCTTGAGTCCGAAAATATTAATACCTTGTTGAGGTTGTGCGAATGAACAAACTTAAGAGTTTCCAAAATGGCAATAGCTTCACCGGAAAAGACTGATGAATATGACGAGCATTTAAAGTTTAAGATAAGATTATACCTGGGAATCCACGCCGCTGCCCCAACGTATCCGTCTTCCGATAATTTCGACGCATCCGTGTAAATAGGCATCCAATCAGACCATTTATTTGCCATTATAGCACTTAAACAACAAAAGTCTTGTCGCATTACATTATTTACTGTCATGTGACGTCACTTTAGACCTACCCCATATGGTTTCTTTTCAAATGATGCCAACTTTAAGAAATATTTGATAGGATATTTTAAGTTAATAAATTTTAGACATTAATGCATCGCAATTAAACATTGTTTATCACATTATCGCAACGACAAAAATGACATACCATTTTACAAACTGTCAAAATGCTTTTCATTGACATTTTGAAATCCGGCTCAAAGGACCACAATGTAGAAGACAGCAGCGTTAATTAGTTTCAAATCCACATGTTTTTAATTTAACTTTGTAATATTTTTTTACGAGAGGAATATAAATTGAGTGGGAACAGGCAAACAGTGACAAGTATAGAGAAAATAATTAAAAACATAAATAGTTTAACCCAAACTATAGATGGACATTATCTCACAAATAATTTATTGCATGTATTTCATACCATTATTTTCCTTGCAGGCAGCGAAGAAGACCAGGAAGCGACGGAGATGTTAGTTGGCAACGCACAGAACTTGATGCAAAGCGTAAGTATATTAGTCAGATTAAAATCACATTATTGAGTGGATGATATATTGACTGATAAACATGGTAATAAGGTGTACATACATACTGAAAAGTGAGTACATGTTTAGGCATGGCATGCAACATAAAAAGCAAATATAATATTAAACGTAAAATTAATAAAAAACGTTTTACATTTGCAGTAATAACAAAAAATAAACGATATACTAATTAATGTCAATAAAACAATTATTTTTGTCTTCATGTCATTCTTGAGTTTTTACTGCTTCAAGATAACTGAAAAATATTGAAAAGAATAGTTTATTGCCAAAGTGTTATAAGTGAATATTTTAGCGATAGTAACCAATTTAAGTAGCACTTGAAATAAAATCAAAGGGTAAATCATGGCCTGGATAGCTTAAAATCGAAAACTAGATGCGACATGTAGTTAACATTCCAGCGTTAAGTCATCATTGGTTAGTTGACAATACAAAAATTCACAACAGTTGTTAGTGCCATCTATTGTTAAATATAGTAAATACCAATTCCCGTCTTTCACCCAATCCCGCATCTAAGAAGGCGGCAGCAACGCCGTGAAGAAAAAAAAGATGGCGAATCGGTAATCCGCGCCGCGTTGTCTGTCGTTTAGTTCGCCTTTCCTAAAATTCGCTTAATTAACCCGTCCCGGGGCTTTAAATTATGTATTGTGACCTGGTGAATCCGCGCTAAAGTATTGGAGTGTCGCTGACTCTTTTCGACTGGTCTTCGGAGGAGCCACTGCAGTCGCGGAACCAGCCACCAGAAGCAACCAACAATGTCCCTTCCTTCCATTATTTTCCCCTCCGAGTGATATACATTCGCGTTTTGTTCCTCGCATATATACAATACATAATTTATAACATATAGAAGTTGAACAATAAAAAGACTACCTCAAAAACTGACACTAACATATCACATAAGTACGAGGCCAATACGGCCTCTGCCTCAACGTAAGTGTTTGCGTCATTGCAAGATAGAGAGAAGTACACGAATAAATAAGTAATAAAAAAAGTATACAGAATATATTTGCGTAAATAGTTAATAGAGAGTTTATATATATATATATATATATATATATATATATATATATATATATATATATATATATATATATATATATAGTTAAATAATACATAAAAAATAAATTAAAATAATACTTCGAAACAAAGAAGACATTATACCCCCCACAAAATAAGAAACAGTAAGAATAAGTAGGCTGTATTGGTTTTGTTACCTTTGCCTGCATTTATTAGCCACCTGACTTTTCTTCTAGGTGAAAGAAACTGTGAAGGCAGCAGAAGGAGCTTCCATCAAGATTCGCACAGAGCAGGGTGGTTACCGCCTCCGCTGGGTTCGTCGTTCGCCCTGGTACCAGATCTAGGCCTTCGATTTGCCTGCTGGATCACAAATAGCTAACATCGAAATATGTATCACTACCGTGGTATGTAAACATAAACAGAATGAAGTACCTCTGAAGAAATGGACAACGTTTCGTTTTCAAAGCCATTTTAAAACTAATACGAAGATTATAAAAAATGATTTTACAGGCTATTTTTCGACGTATCTGAAAAATAAATTTTACACATTAAGGCATAATGTAGTTGCGAATAAAAAAATACTAATATAATCTGTGAGCTGTCAATGTCAAAGTCAAGTGACTTTGAAGAACTGTTATTCTGCCTTAAACTGTATTGTATTTAAATATTTTATTAATATAAAAAAAAAACAGTTTGAAAAGGTAACGTAAACGATCTGTATCTTTTTTTGAAGCAGGTTTTCGCAAAACTGAAATGTTGCCAGTTTTTCACACCGCCTCCCTATATGTTATAGTATTTAGCATTTAAACCAATTTTGTAGGGAACTTAAATGGTAAGACAATATCCAGACTTGCTACTGTCTTTCCATATCTAAAAATCATAGTACAGCCACGAAAAAAAGCATAGAACATATGTATTAGCGACTTATACTGCTGTTACTTGAGTTTTTACGTAGTTTAATCAAGAATCAAGAGATTTGTATTAAACATGATAAAAATTAATGACATGATAAAACCAACATTTTTTGGAATAATTTGGCGTACAAATTTGCATTAATTTAGGATATCTAATTGAATTTAATGCGACATGGTTGATGTAAAATTTTTTACTCGTAACTCGTGATCATACCATCATTTAGAAATAATACGACTCAAATTACATCGACTAGGGCATCCATAAATTATGTCACACCCGTATTTAACCCCTCCCCCGTCCTTTTCACATTTTAAGAACGTGATGACGATGTGACGTCACAGATTTTTCAATTTTATACATGTTTTTAAAAATAATCAAAAGAAATCAGTTTATTTAATTGTTTATATCCTTTATAAAGTCAAATATTTTAGTTAACAGTAAACAAACAATTTTCAAAGACGTTATAAAGCTTTTAACCTCAACCCCACTGGAAGGTCACATTTAGGTGACGTAATTTATTAATGACCCCTAACATTCTATTTTAATAACACTTTCAATAAATTATCTGAATTTTGAACTTAGCCGATTAATAAAGAAAATTATCTGTACCTAAAAAAAATTCCAATTATATCACGCAATATGATTACTGGTGCTTTAAGTGTGTTTTCATATTGGTAACTATGTCATATTCGATGTTATTTTAATAAATATATAAACATCTAATTGAAGCAAGAGTCTTCTTGTTGACTTTAGTACAATCATCAAGAAAAGTAATTACAAAAAATACTATTATCATAATAATTAAAAAAAGTTCACGAGAATAACATAAATACGCAGATTTTTTTTAATTGAATCATATTATGATGATCAAACGAATATAGGCTTTTGATAAATGATAGGTTTAAATCACCCAAGCTATATTTTACTTTATTAATAATACTAGGTCTGCTAAATATATATTAGTGATAATTAATAATATAGTTGATTATAGTGCTTCCAATATGATATATTATTGTTTTTTTATTTATACATGTAAATTAACTTTCAACTTTTATAGTTATACTGGTGCCAAATTACAAAAAGAAAGTTTTGTAAACAAACTGCCCACACTTAGCTAAAAAATACCTTCTTATTTTATTTCTTTAATATCTACTAGCGGCCCGTCCCGGCTTCGCACGGGTGGACAAAATTCTTAAAATTTTTCTATTATTAAATATTTTTCCGTTAGCGCCATCTAGCGTCCGATAGACGAACTACTTGCGGTTAACGCGTTGCTATGGTAACGCATATACAATGGCATAAGAGCGGGAAAAAGAGCGGACAGACAAACAACAAATTTGTGATCTTAGATTTTAGATTACAATGCTTTCGACTTTTTAAAATCTGACGTTGTATATTTCTATCTCTGTGACAAAATATGTGTTGTTTCGTTTGCAAAAATTCTTTTCATAATTCGGCTTGCCTATATTGTAAGATGTATTTGTCATAAATATAATTTTAATATTTTTTCCTGACTCGTTGAAAGCGATAACAAAAACAAAATCCAATCGTAATCATTCTTTAAAAGAGTTGTAAATAATCTCTGTATGAAACTCGCGAACAGTGTTGCCACTTTATTAACGTTGTATAATTAATTTTAATTTTCTTGTGTCAAACTATCCACCGTTATTTCGACTATTTTTTTTACAACGAAATTGTAAATTTGTTTTTCATAAATATTAGAGTGATGTGATTTGAGAATGAAAGTGCAATTATATAAGTGCTTTATATATGCCTTTATATGGTGTTGTATGTAACTAAACGTTTCATATTATTACTGTGGGCCTATGTTAACAATTTTAAGTACAATTATATCAATACTAATTTCTTCAGCTTATTTCAAGTGTTACCAGTTTTTGAATCAATAAAACTACAGAAATATTAAAATAACCATATTTTGTTAGTTTTGTAACCGAAGCAAAACACACGTCCTTTATATTGTTGTAAAGTAACTTAAATTATTGATAGAAAAATATTAGAAAAAACAATTCTCAGTCCCGCCGGAGAATATCTTGTGAGCGGAATCGATTTTTTTCTAGTATTTTTCTATTATATATTTTTCTTATAATCAATGTTTCTATCAATTTGGTTTTGAATTATTTAAAGTTTTTACTGTTTCCATTTTGTCATTATTACTGATTTTGAAAATGTTATTATTTAGCAATAATATAGTACCTACTCTTTAATTGTCTATGAGAGTAAGGACGTGTATACATTTTATTATTTTACACAACCCAGCAATATACATTGTGATTCCTATTTAGATATATGTGTATAAATAATTCTTATCTTTTCATTGACTGTGGCCCAAATTTCTGGAAGACAGTTTTTATATCTTTTTTTTCTATACATATTACAAATTATCTTTTATTTTAAACCTTGTACGTTTTGGAACGGGACAGCATAGTAAACAATATGAGACTGTGCTGCGTTTTGTAAGTTCCAAAATCTATTATTTTACGCCGGGGTTTTATCTTAGCAGTAGGGTTACAAGATATCTATATACTTCACGCGCGTCTTAAAAGATTAACTCTTAGCTATCACGCGTATGTTAAAGAACTCTTAGCTATAACGCGCGTGGTAAAGATTAATTCTTAAATATCACGCGTGTGTTAACCGATTCGTTGCTACATACAATTACAGAAGCGAAGGCTACGAGCTTGATTTACGTGAAAAATGAAGATATTTTTATTTCCCTAAAACTTGATTTGAAGGAGTTATCATCGATTTAAAAATGACACGGTTTCAGTGGCTAACGCCACACGCGAAAAAATATGAAAATATGATGACACGCCAGGCGTGCCATCAGCAACGAATCGGTTAAAGAACTCTTAGCTATTACGCGCGTGGTAAAGATTAATTCTTAGCTATCATGCATGTATTAAATAATTCTTAGTTATTATGCGCGTGTCAAAAAATAATATTTAGCTATCACGCATGTGTTAAAGATCTGTTAGCTATTATGCGTGTTTTAAAATGTAATTCTTAGCTATCACGCGTGTGTTAAAGAACTCTTAGCCATCACGCGCGTATTAAATCTTATAGACATATTATGCGCGTGTTAAGGAAATCTTATAGACATCGAGCGCGTCATAACTACAAGTATGGAGTCATGCAATCCTGAATAAAATATCTGTACTAAACTATCTATATTTTCATAAATACTTTTATTTATTCCCGTACTTCACAGGTTAGATTTTATTTAACTTTAGATGTTTTATGTTTTGTAAAAGTAGATTTAAGTGATACAGTACATTTACATTATGCAAGTGACATGAAAAGAATTGACATGTTTGGAGTACTACTTATATAAAAGATAAATATTAATGGCAACACCTTTAGTAATGAGTACAAAAAAAATATATTTAGGTAAAAGCAAAACAGTTCAGTACCCTTTCTTCCTTTATTTCTCCATCGATTTTATATTTTGTTGAGTAGGTGTTTACAAGCTTTTTTAACAATAAAAAGTTTATATTTGTCTATATTTTATTACTATTCGAACTAATACACTACACAACTAGTATAAAATATATGCGACCTGCAGGTGCCCGCGATTAGAATAATAATTGAATTAAGCCTTTTAATCTTGAATTTTGTTCGAAGTATTATTTTAAGTTTTAATATATAAGTAAGTTTAAAGATGATTTAAAAACATCATATTAAAATAATTGAATAAAGGTGGATGGAAAGGTGGCCAGATATACGTTACATGGTTGAGATACATCTAATTTTTTTTTTGAACTTTTATAAAAAAGCGTATTATAAAAATCGTTTTTTGCAAATTCTTTACTGAAACTACACTGTATACACATTGGTTCATTGTATATATGTGTATAATATAGTATCCAAATATGTTACATAACTTTTCATGCCATTTGAAATATATAGTCATGGATTAAATAAGAGGAACGTAAAATATAAAAATATTTATTTATGTCACAGTAAAATGGTAAATATCGTTAGATTATAATCTATCTAGCGATATTGTGAACCGTAACATACTGCTTACATTATAACCACACAAAATTCCGACAGGAAATAACATGTCAAGTTTTTATATCTTCTGTCTTAGTACTACTTGAAAAAATATTTTGATTCGCTTTAAACTAAACTAAAATATATTATGTCGCAGAAGGGATTACAGTTTAAAGTGGTTGGGCGCGTGAGAATGCCGGCGTTCTATTGAGTCTCGACTAAACTTTCGGTAAAAACAGATAGAAGTATAGTGGTCTTATGAGCCTTGGCCGATTAACGCATATGTCGATAGATTACGATTTAATTATTCGATTATTTTAGAAAGAAAAAAAATGGTCCTGTATGAAAAGATGCCTGTGTGTTTATGAATACAAGCATTTGTACCTGATGCATGGGTATATATAATATACAATGTGTCCCGTCACCAGTGTCGGAGCCTTTATTGGTGTGAAATATGGAATTTTTTTATCGACAAATTGCCCCTCAAATTAGGTTTTTCTCAAAAAACCAATAATTAAAAAATACACAAAAAATAATCTATTTGTTTCGCCTTAATTATTTTTTTCTATTTTTTATTCCATGACAATTGAAACACGATGGCTGTGTAACTATTGTCTACATGTTTAGCTATCAAATGACACCTTTTTAATGTTGATAGGACATTAACATGAGTAGTGGTGGTCGAATTAGTATGAGAGCCCAGGTCTTGTTTACCAAGAAAACAAAATGGCGGCCGTAAGAGAAAAACAAAATTTGAGGGGCAATTTGTAGATAAAAAATGTCATATTTCACACCATTAAAAGCTCCGACACTGGTGACGGGACACATTGTATATATAAGTTATGTATGTATCATATATGTATGTCTATGCTTTACCCTAATGTCCATAACAAGCCTTACAATGCTTACTTTGGGTTAGGTTAATTATTGTGAATGTAAGAAAATCATTGGTGTGGGTTATCCAGAGTATATTTTTATCAGAAATAGATTATATTTTTTGCGTTCCTCTAATTTTTTGGACATAGTGTAGTTATAGAAAGAAAACATATATATTTTTATATTGTTCGAATGTGAGAGTAAGTCCTTGTATGTGTAAGTGTAGCAATAAACAGTACAGTCGCCAACACATCAGGTTGTACACTACGGTAACCCTTATGCCATTGAAATAGATATCATTTTCAATATAAAGTGTATACCTTGATCTGTTGTCCGCTGTAAATATTATTATAACAATGTACATAACTATTGGTTGCTGATACTAAATTTACTAAAGCGTGTGTGGCTTTTTTTGGATTTTTATTTCTACAATTTTTACATTATTTCTTTGGTATTTAAATATTATTTATTCTAATAAACGATTTTTTTATTTACAGGTTTTTATTTTATTTGCAATTTTTTATCGCTATTATGGATAGTTAATTGGGAAAAAATTATTATTAATGTAATTCATTTTGTGCTATAAGGTGCTTAGAATAGACATTAAGGAAATTTAATTGTTTACATAAAAAATAACCCTGATTTTCTAGTCTAGTGTGTGTAGTTTTTTTTTTTAATATCAAAATCATATTTGGCTTTGTAAAAAATAGTGCAAATAGCGTTCAATTTATTATAGGAAATCGCGTATTCTTTTATGAAATATATTGAGGAATCTAATATTTAAGTTTACAAGTCTTATCTTATAAGCGACCGCGTTATATAATTGTATCTACTTTTTGCATTCTTATAATGGTGAATACCCAATTTGTTTAGGGACGCAAAAAAAAACAAGTAACCAAAGGCGTCTATCTAAGGTGCACACGGGTTCCGCGATTCTAGGGGGCGTTTAGTACTTTCAATCACTGATAAATAAAAAGAATTACACAAAATAACCGATCAGCTGATCGAGTGGGAAAAGAAAGTCGTTTTGTTTACAATTTCAATTACCTAATTGGCTTATAAGGGATGTTTATACTGTATAATTCGGTCGGCATATCATGGCATCCAAAACTGGCATATTTGTTTAATATTTTTTCAATTTAATCTTCAAAAAATGCAGTTTGTTATCCATTGGGGAATTTTGACAGTTTATGGTAATGTGATGTTATTTATATCCATTCCATTTTGACAACGCATTTACTAGGGGGCGCTAGGGTACTGATTGCTCACGGGCACTACATGGGCTAGAGACGACTGCAATGACGAGAAATTAATAAACAAATCTTAACCTAATACACAAAAATTAATAAATCTATAACTATGATCGTGGTCACCATGCCATACCAAACACACACTGTAACGAACAATCATGGGATTATTTAAAAGAAACGAAAACAAAGTTTTTTTCGCAGCTTAATACATCAATGGCGACTTTTTACGGGTTGGCACCCATAATCTATACAAATCTATAATGCGGTCGCTGGTGAGTTGAGTATCTTAAATTAATACAGGAAGGCTTATAATGACAATGTGTAAAATATTAAATGTCCCCAAAGCAAGTATAGTTTTACCCCCTATGAATTTAATATATAGCTGGTATTATTAGACAATACAGTAGAATATTAGTATTATTGATAGATAATTTAAAATATTTCATGAAATAAAAACCCTTAAGACTACTTAATCAGAAATAGAACTTGGACAATACTATTTATCTAATTTTACGATTTACAATATAAGACTTTTTCAGAAATATACGTTTGGTATTTAAAAAAACAATTATTTTAGAAATACGCGTAAACTGATTATGTATTTAACCAAAATGGTTTATATTTGCTGTGACTAGAACAGTAAAACTTTGTCTAAAGAGAATTTGATTATGTACAATCGAAGCCTCTGGCGCCTTAACAGTCCTAAGTCGAAAGTCGCTAGCACGCTGCACGATGCCTATCGCTTCAGGCCACGCCCCGTTCCATTCATTCAACAATGGCGCGCGTGCGCAAACAAGGAAGTGAGAGCAGATTGACAGTTGACAGTACTGACATCAAGGGCGATTTTAAAACTAGTTGTTTATGATTGGCCGTAGTATAAATCGTAGTAAAATACGAAGCCAATTAGGGGTCGTGTGGGCGTGTCCGATGCGATCAGTTCAAACGAATATTTCTACAAAGTGGTAAGGCACGAGAGACCTCGATAGTAGTTTTGAAAACTATTATTACTACTCAATATCTATCACGAAGTCGAAGTTTATAACTCGGAAAGTCGGAACATATAAATTATTACGTTGTATTTATTTATCCTATGGTATAGTGTTGCCTGAAAATTGAATGTCTATCGAAAGTATCGACTTCTTATCACGATACTATCGATAGTTTGACCTATTTTCACGAAACTCTCGATAATATTGTTCCTTTTCTTGCTATCGATAGCGTTATCAATTTAATTAGTCTGTCTGTCAAGACTCTTAATCCTTCAGCAGGAACGCGTGGAGGTATGAAATTGAAATTAATATGTGATAATTTTAAGTCAAACTTCTAAGTCAACGCAATCAAAAGATATGACTGTTTTTACAGCATTTGTTTATTTATTTATTTAAAATCTTTTGACATTCGCAAGAGAATCATTATAATATAGGGTAGGTACTTCCCATTGACACAGAATCATGAAATTTGGCGAGACGCAATGTTATGTAGCACAATTTTGACGAAAACCGAAAATTATGAATATGTACTTACATCGCCAAAATACCATACACACCGACAAGTTTTACGGAACCCTTGCCTTGAAGCGCGAATCTGACTTGTACTTTGCCGTTTTTAACATTACTCATCACTTAGGGCTTTTATCGTCTTTATTGCTCTACAATAAGGTAAGTAATAGTCTGAATATTTCAAGTTGTATTAATAAAACTTAAATTATACTCAAAACTGATTTAGGACAGACAGACGGACGGACACAATTACCTTGTATCATTCAAGTACAATAACAGCCAAATATGAAAAATAAATGTACTGAATATAACAAATCCATACTATAGGTGCCAAAATTTAAGTATTTTTTCATTTTTTTTTTATTTTAATGAAATAACATAATCCAATTCCTTCAGTTTTTAGAAGATCAAAAATCTCAGTGTTAAGCCTGCAGTAAGATGGCACAACATTTTTTCGCCCTCTTAAGTTAAGCTCTGTCGAATGAGTATAATTAACTGCGGATGTAGTTGTTGGATGTGTTAAACGTTTTACTTAATAGCTCTAAATTACGTTTACCGGGGTTAAAGATAAATATACCTGCCTATGTCTATACCACTTATTCCTCAAGGGCCGTATAGCTTCAAGCTAGTGTTGCCGATCGATAGTAGATTATCGATAATTAATCGATAGTCTATCGATCTTAGTATTGATAATGTCGATACTATCGACACTAAGGATAGCTTGAACCTATCAATAGCATTGAAAAAGTACAATATTATCCAACAACAAGCTATCGAGATATCTATAGTATCGGTATCTAGATTTTTAGTAACGATACTATTGATAATATCAAGACTTGATTTCAATAGTTTGTAAATTTTTTAGTTTCGGTACTAACGATTGCATAGTTACTAAGAACAAAGATAGTATCGATATGATAGTATTGCACTCTTTCAAAAGTATTGACATGCTTTGAGCTATCGATAGTACGTTATTTTTCAAATAAATAAATCGATAGTCTGGCAACACTTCTTCAAGCCTCGACCTCTTTTCAACTTATGTATTTTTTACTCTGTGGTTAATTCCCTTATGTTTTTATCTAGATAAAGTATTGCCTATAGCATTGTTTTACTATGTACCGTGTTGCCTGTACGTATATGAATAAATAAATAAATAAATAAGCATTTCACTGCTATATTTGCAGATATATTAAGCAAACTTTTAATAAAAAGACCTTACTATCGCTATGCGGGTGTATGCTCTTCCATTTGAAATGAATACAGACCTAGACGAGCAATAGAAAGAGACGCCCGGATAGCGAGAGTTTACTCTCCTATCTCTTCTTGTATTCTAGTACTGCCATCTGAATTACTGTCGAGCAACGATAAAAACATTAGTTTCTATCATATACTTAGTATTCCTATATTGCTAGTAGGGGTCTAGAAAAAAATATATATGTCTGTCTCTCTCATTTAAACTTCGAACGTTGTGCGCATGTGCGGGAGATGTCCGATACATGTTTAAAAGAGGAGGGCTTTCCCCACTACTGTCGCAACGAATGCGCATACCTCGTCAGGTATAAACAACTGTCTCTCTTGCTCGGCAACGCTGCCACACACAGGGACTAGCAATATAAGAGTATTAGGTATATGGTTTCTATTACATTATAGATCGTAATATTTTTCAAATTGTACGTGTAGGTATGTACAAAACGTAGATTATAATTATTGTAATCTTATATTCACTATTACCGGAGAATAGGTTTATTTTATCTATTACAGAAATAAAAGTAAATATTCTTATAGAATGTTTGTTTTATTTTAAAATAAAATCTATTCCTGTCCATGTTGTATCCGTGCCAACATAAAAAATAACGATTATTTGACAATACTTAAATTATTACAGGTACTTTTCTAATGTTCCTCAAAAGTTTATAATTATTATAATAATCTTTATTTAGAATCATAACAGGTACCTACAGATTTTTTTTGCGTTAATAACTGTTGAAGTCAAAGACTGTCTTAACGCCTACCTCATTAAAGACAAAACATGATTATTCTAAAAATAAGACACATGAGAACAATACATATTACACTTTGAACGGTAAATTGGCTCATACATTAGACATAGTTCTCTACAACCGTGCTGTCATCTGCGTATCCCAAAATACCGGGCAAAAGCAGGTCATTAATATGAAGCAGAAAAAGTGTTGCAGAGAGTAGGGAACCCAGAGGGACGCCGGCATTGATAACCAAATGATCCGACGAGCTAAAATCAATGACAACACATTACGTACGATCTCTCAGGAAGTCCGATATCCAGACACACAAATTTGAAGTGTTTCAAATAGGTAGTTGCGAATAAACTTAAAAGATTTTCAAAAAGGGCTAAATTGCCCTTTTCGGGCTAAACAGCCGAAATCCTTCCTCCACAGACTACCTCCCTTTTTTATAAAAGGGATAGGAGGAAGGAGGAGGAGGAAGGGTAAGGCAAGGCAACACTATTTAATAGATGGCGATGCACGGAAGTAATATGTGTCGTTTCAACATGACACTATTTATAACAGGTTGTGTCATACAACATTAGCATTTGTTAATTTTTAAAACTAATTTATTACTAGTAGTTAGAGTATAACATGCTCTCTTAATACATTTCTTGGGTGGTGGCAGGTGGTGCGGGTCGTTCGTTACGTTCCCTAAAATATGGTTGAGCGAAGCGATGGCTGCATCATGCGTCATGCTCGTGAACGGGTGCTGCCTTGGGAGATGGGTCTGCTTTCACCTTCAGTATTATTGACTAATACTAAACATACATCTTGTTGCTTTCTTAAATTTGTCGTTTATTCCCTGTATGTTATTGCAATGTTCAGGTATACTTACTTTAAGTACAGATACTTGTTGACTTTGTTGTAATCAACGATATAATGATATCATAACACTAATAGTATTGCCATAACAAAATAATTTGGATTTTTTTTATTTTATTTTGTGGATTATGATATGGTGACGACGTACGTATATTAAATGTCGTTACTATTGTTAAAGCTGACGAGTATCTTGCGCCCATTCTTCTTGTCAGTTAAAAGACGTCCTGAATGGGTTACCACCCATAGGCTGGTAGTCAAAAATGTTGGACGATTCATAACAATTTATTTTAAGTGCATTTGAATAAAGTTATTTTATTTCATTTCATTATACTGGCGCGCCCTATGAGCGATCGAGGAGGGGGTCGAACTCGTGTCCGCGGTATGTGACGTCATTCCGACGCACTTCAGACGAGCGATAACATTATAAACACAATGTTTTGTGTTTTTATTTGGTTTATAAAAACTGAAGCATAAAGACACTTTACCAAGACGTGTCTTAGTACCTAATAGTGTACTTAAATTAAACTTGATTAGTTAACTTTTATTTTAAGTATTAAAAAGTTAATATAACATTTCAAGTAGCAACAGACTGCCTAATACTCATGTGTGTTTATTTATAAGAACAAAAAAATCTAGCTTCTGCAAAAAACAAGCAAGATGCACCGCCCGCTCGCAATTAGATGCAGATACTCCGAACATCAAAACAGGAAACACATAATGTGTCAAACCACAAAGCGTCGAATTCGTAGTTATTGAAGTATTCTGATAATACGTCACGAATAGTTGATGCATTATGCAAAAGAGTTTTAAATTATTTAATGCAAATTAGTAGGGGAAAAATAATGTACATATATTTTTAAGACAAATGTGAAATCGCGTATACATCATTTATGAATACGCCCCGTCACGTTCCTTAACAGGTTCAATATACAAAGTAACGCCATCTGTAGTCACAGAACAAAAATTATGAGATCTATGACACTTCACATATTTTTTAAACGAATTGATTATGAAGTGGCATAACATCTTCTTCGTCAAATTCTCAAACTGAGGTTCGTTTGGCTTGGACATTATATTGCTTATCAGCGACCAAATTCTTTACGCGTTTAAATGACTTTTATATATTTATGTTTGACCGCGATGAACTCCTAAACTCCTCAACCGATTTTGATGTTTTTTTTTCATTTTGTTGGTTCTGTCCCAACTGAAGACATAAAATAGGTTTCAATTTAATTTCTATCACAGCAACGCGTAGCCGGGTCAGCTAATTTTATTATAAGTTCTTTATACTCCCATATATCAAATGAAGCCTAAAAACTATAAGAAATCATTTGGTAATATCAATCAATATTTGTTTATTTTCCTCTTAAAGTTTAAAATTAATTCTGCCACAATTTCCTTGTTGAGTTAACGTTTATTTTCAGACAGGACAATGTTTTACAAGTATTAATAATAAGCATTTGTATTAAATTCTGTTGGAGTAAGCTTGTTATTGCATTGATTAGAAGTGTGATCATTTCGGAATTTAGTTATCGGACTTGTGAGTAAAATTGCACATTCTTATTTTTATTTAGTTTTTGTATTTTTAAAGCTATATGATACATTTTAATGGAAAAATACTTGAAAACAATTTACTCGGCTCACGAGTTGTTCGCCAGCGGGATATGAACCCGCAACCTTTAAATGTCCGGTCTACCCTCCCAATTGAGCTAATGAGACCGAGAACAGTTTATAAGTCGAGTCTAGTATTTTTATATTAAACTTTATGCGTAAATCAATAATTTTATTTTTTATTTTAACTACACAATGACGTTTCTTTTATTATCTTTCATATTATTTTTATTATAATTTAATTACACCGTCATTTAATTTGTTATAACATTTATTATTTTAACAATGTATTAATTTTAGTCTTCGACCGAATTGGTAGTTACCAAATTAAATATTTGTTCACTGAATTATCAGCAGAATATGTTGGTCATTTTATGAGTAATATTTATTTAAAATGCAATCATTATTAACAACAACCATTTTAACATTCCTTTACCATAAAGAAGATAATATATCATACAAAAACAGGAACCATAATAATTGTACGCAATATGTATAATGTGATATATATATATATATATATATATATATATATATATATATATATAGTTTTTTTTAACTTTTATGGGGTCTCACATTAGTACAACGAGGTTCTGCTATTTTGGTAGAGTTTCATGCCACCTTCACGGAAGAATTGTAAAAAAAAAATTACAAATCAAATCATAATCGTTTGAACATGCAGTAAATTGCAATAAACCATATAAAATTAAATTAAAACATTTGCTGCTATTAGATACACCTATGTAAGGTGTGTGATGCACACACACACACACACACACACACACACATTCGTTGTAGCGTTTTAAGATATAGTTTATTTGTACTGTTTATGTGCAAATAATATTCTTCTCTGAAAAAAACTTTTTTTAAAACAAGTCTATACTTTTTAGTACAACTTAATACAACGAAATAAAAAGTTAAATTGGGGTCGCATTCGTATGCTATCTAGGATTTTAATTCTAGTACTCGTCATAATCATCAAACGAGCCCAAACACGATGGGGTTGTATCGTTTTATTGTGGAGATCCTATGGCCATCGTCCAGCTCCAGCATTAGATCAGCTCCATGTCATCATAATATTGCATAGTCACGCGATATACATATACATGCAAAATTTCAGCTCAATCGGAAACCGGAAAGTGGGTCAAAATTAACTTGCAAGATTTTATTATAGACCGGGACAGTGCAATTTTTTTTTCGTGCAAGTGGCAACACTGAAATTTGGCAGCTGTCATCTATGTTTATTCCGATCATTAAAAATGGCGCCTTGTGCGAAAGAACAACGTGTTATAATTGTAGAAACTTATTACAAAAATGAGAAAAGTTACACTGAGACCGCTCGCAAACTTCGTGAAATTTTCAGTCGAGAAAGTGCACCTAAGGTGTCAACCATTCGAAGTGATCAAAACAATTTGTAGAAATTGGGTCTATTACGGACACAGACTCCTTTGCGTCAACGCACCGGTGGTTATTCAGTTAGGGAATAAAATCTTGGTTGTAACTCTTGAATAATGTTAGTAATTTTTTTATTATTTTAATTATCAAAACAAATAAATAAAATTAATAAATTCTGGACAACTCACAATAATTATTTAGTCCTAACTATTATACAATGTGTCCCGCCACCAGTGTCGGAGCCTTTAATGGTGTGAAATATGGCATTTTTTATCGACAAATTGCCCCTCAAATTTTGTTTTTCTCTTACGGCCGCCATTTTGTTTTCTTGGTAGCCTACCATCATCTTTTAGCGCGATGCAAGTTCAATTGTGAAAGTGAGACACCGCTATACGCGGTCTATAGTGGCGTCTCTTTTTAACAGCTAAACTTGAATCGCTATAAGACCTGATGGTAAGGCCTCTGGGCTCTCATACTAATTCGACCACCACTACTCATGTAAATGTCATATCAACATTAAAAAGGTGTAATTTGATAGCTACACATGTAGACACCAGTTACACAGCCATCATGTTTCAATTGTCATGGAATAAAAAATAGAAAAAATAATTATGTTTTTTTAAATTTATTTTTTGCATTCACAATGCAATATTTCTATAAGATATAAAATACGTGTGTAAAAACACGTATTTTATATCTTATAGAAATATTGCATTGTGAATGCAAAAAATAAATTAAAAAAAACATAATTATAGCTGGTTCCATCTAAATCGATTGTTTAATATTTGTAAAAATATTACTTTCGATGTTGAAGGTAGTTAGCGTTCATCATTGGTGGAATGATACTAGCACATAGTAGAAGTTGAAATACGTTTGTAAAATTCGACACGTTTGCCAGCGTCTCGGTAGCTCAGCGGTCAGAGCACTCGCCCGGATTGCGAAAGGTCGTGGGTTTGAATCCCACCTGAGGGCTCGGAGACGTAGTTGTTTTTTTACACACGTATTTTATATCTTATAGAAAAAATAATTAAAGAAAAACAAATAGATTCTTTTCCCGCAGGGGTAAGCAGAGATTTCCACTTACCACGATACTGACATACATCTCTCGCTTCTTCAACTCTCATCAGCCTTTTTATAGAAGCTCGTCGGTTAAAATAGAAAAATAAGTATATAATAATAGAACAAATAGTTATAGGAATATAAGTTATTTACGGGATTGTTACCATGTACCTCGTTTTTAGCGAGTTTCCGATATTTCGGAACTGTTGCAAGCGCCATGATCACGGAGCAACGGAGAGTTGCACCGTGATAACTTATATTACTATAATGTTAGTGACCATGAAAGTTTAAAACAATACAAATAGTTATGTACATAACACATACATATGCCCCTACCGGGATTGGCGAAGAAAAAAGGATCGCTACCGTTGCACTAAGCATGATGATGCAAGATGTTTGAAAACACCACATTATTTAGGACACCGACATTAGGTCCCATCCATAATTTACGTCACACGAATTTTAGTACTTTTTAAACCTTCCCCTCTTGTCACAGGCTGTCACTTTTTAAAAACCATTTTTTTCAAGTGCTTAAGTATTAATAAATGTAGATAGAGTTCGTAAGTTTTTGTATTTTTAATTCATTTTCATGTTCATGTGACGTCAGAAAGCTTTTGACACACCTTCTCCTTGTTACAATGTCACTTTACCCTCCCCCCCTTTAACATGTGACGTAAGTTATTGCTGACCCCTTACGGCACCGTTTTCGAACTTTGTTGCTATTGCAAGATGGAAGTCATTTACACCTACTAAACCGATTGGAGAACAGACGCCCACACGAAATAAGTATAAAAGAAATCAGGTAGATTTCACAACTTGAAATTTCAAAACGTAGGGCCAAGTAAACAACCTTGAACCAATAATACCCGTTCTATACAAAAGGGAGGCCCTTTTGTATAGAACGGGTATTATATGGCAAAACTTAAATTATAGCCAAATTCGTTCTGCTATATTGATTTGAACAAAATTTCAACTATCAATTCCATTTACATAATTTACGGATATTCTATATGCACTTATTTTCATATTTTTATTCAATCTTGATTTTTTAACTCCATTTTGGGGAGTCATATCCTTGGATAAAAAAGCTTGAAGGCGTCTTTCACTGTTACTTTATTTGATATGAGAAAGAGAGAGGATATACAAGTAAAGTGTTTTAAAGTGTATGCTTTTTTACAAGATTTTATTTACTTTCACCTGTCCCGATGTCTGTAATGGAATCTTGCAAAATAAATTTGACACACTTCCCGGTTTCCGATTGATCTGTAATTTTTCATGCATATGTACAGTCTGTTCATCCTAACTTGTTCTATTTGGTAAACAATCTTGGCACTCCTTTTTATTGAAAATGCAGCATTAAAAATCAACTGATAACTAGATTCAAAGGGTTTGAGTCTATAATAGCCATTTATTGTAATAGATTATTGACTTTGTTATTATTTTATTTTTAAATGGGTGATTTTGTAAAAAAGTTGTGCCAAGATTGTTTACCAAATGGGACAAGTTAGAATGAACAGATTTTATATACCGTGACAATGCAATACTATCATGGCATGGAGCTGATCTGATGCTAGAACTGGGAGGTGGCCTTAAGAACTCGTCAATAAAACAATACAACCACATGCAGTTTGTGCTTGTTTGATTCGTATAGACGAGTACCTTGATTCCTTATAGTAACCAGAATCTGATGATGGAGTTTTAAAAAAATATTTTAATAGAAAAATACTAGAAAAACCAACTCCGCTTACAAGTTATCCTCAAGCTTAAGTTTTGTTGACACGTTCTCATGTAAGTAACAATATGATGTCTTAATGCGAATAAATATAATTAAACCTATATGTGTCCTATCCGTTACCCTAGTTTCCATCTAAAACATCAGTCTTACATTACTTACCTTAGGCTAGGCTAATTGGTGTGAATGTAAGAAATATAATATTTTTTTTTTACTTACCTACATACAATTGACTGCAGTCACAGTTATCAGTAGCGATACAGAGTTGCTATTAATAGCGAATATAAATATGATTTTCTTTGCAAACAATAATTAACACTAATAAATCATCAATAAACATTTTAACATAATCAATTCATCGTAAAAAACATAAAGTTACATCTGGTTTAAATATCTATCACCGAGGGCGACTTTAATGAAAGTTTTTGATACGCGGTAAGGAGTTTTAAAAACTGACACTAAATACCTTATATATATCGTGATTAAAAAAAAAGCATAAGCATGTTTGCAATCCACACGTGGTAGAAGTGAATCCTTCAAAAATAATACGTACACATATACAAAATACCTCGGTTGTTGTGAAGCCTTCTCTCAAGCTTTGTACTACGCATGCGCACATAAACACGTATAAACACACGTACATAATGCTTCCTATCTCATTTTCTCCTACGTTAATTCTTATGAATTTATGAGTCTGTCTTTTTTTACTGTCCCTTTTTTGTTTCAAAGAGACACTGTATAATGCTTCCTATCTCATTTTCTCCTACGTTAAATCTTATGAATTTATATGTGTGTCTCTTTTTACTGTCGCTTTTTCGTTTCATCGACTTTCAAATTACAGCGATGCTAAAGAAATTTCACTTCAAAAGTGTATGTCAGCTCCGACGCACGACTGAAGTTTACTCCTTAAGATTGTCTTTAAACAGGCACAGAAAATGATAAAACAAAACTTCAAACTAAAAGTGAAAGGTGCACACAATAGGTTGCGCACAAAAAACGTAATGCGGTCATTCGATCACTAAATTTTACTCTTCATGTTTTTTTATACCGAGCGTCTTATATGGAAATAAATTCTTAGAGTTAACTGAAAAATAAAGTATTCTAAAAAAGCTCTTGTCGCCGGTTAAACGCTTGAGGCGATAATTTTGCAAACACTCAAATCGCTACTTGAGTCGGTATTAAACGCTCGAGCACTGGCTGAGCATTTTAGTAAAAGCTCATAAGCACTGGACTCGACGCTCGATTCAAGCTTGAACGTCGTCAGCGTCGAGCATAGTCTTTAATAATGCGCACAGCAAAGGAGTGGAACTCCCTCGATGTGTCTGTATTTCCGAGTTTTTATCACCCCTCCGTCTTCAAAGCCTGGGCGAATAGGCACTTTCTGGGTTAACTCGTTCCATCATGGATTCCGTCTTCGCCCCCGGGCTTGATTGGGATCAAGAGCAAACCAATTCAAAATTAAAATTAGGGTGGATGGATATTTATGTATTTCAATTAAAACATATATTATTTAGTATAACTTATGGTTTGGAGATGTAGAAAGGTTGGACGAAAGGAGATTGACAAGAGAAGTATATTAGGCAAATGTGCATGGGTAAGTCGGTAAGGGCAGACCAAGGCGAACTTTCAGGGATCAATCAAAAGATGTCGTGAAAAACGGTCATGTCTAAAATACCCTTAACTGTCTGATAAAAGTTGAAGAAGCGAGAGATGTATGTCGGGATCGTGGTTAGTGGAAATCTGTGATCTCTGCCTACCTCTAAATCATTATTTTCACCTTATTTACATAGTATAAGATGTTTGTCTTCTTCTTCGTCGTGACACTCTTGCCAGAGCTGTCGTGGTCATGAAGTCTTCAGCCGAAGCAGATGTTACTTGCCTCACGATCATTCGCCATTTCTCCCTGCTGGCGGACATCCTGTTGCATTCGTTCAGGGAGCCACCCACAGCAGACTGCACTTGGTCAGTCCACCTCATGGGCGACCTCCCTCGCCCTCTGGTGCCCTCTATCTTGCCCTGTATGACAAGGCGCGCAATGGAGTCGTGGCCGCGTCGAGAAATGTGTCCAAAAAAATTTAAAATACGGATTTGCACGACCGCCAATAGACGTTTAATTCCGAGTTCTTAGAGTATATAGATGTTGGTGCGAAATTCTGTCCATTACACTCCCAGCCTCCGCCTCCAGCACCACATCTCCAGAGCATCTACCTTTCTCCTCTCAACTTGTCGCACTGTTTACGTTTCCACAGCATATAAAAATATGGGAAAAACAAGCGTTTGTACTCACCGAATCTTAGTAGTCTTCGTAACATTTCGATTCTTTCATATTTTCTTCAGCCTGTCCATCGCAGTTCTCGCTATTGCCATTCGTCGCTTTATTTCCTCAGTGCATCCGCCATTGTTTTAGATTGAAGATGTTTGTAGGTACCTTTAAATAAATAATTATTAGACAGCATCACATACTTTGTTGTGAATCCAACTAGCTAAGGCACTTGTGTTATGGAATTCAAAGACAACGCCTGTACCACAACACCCAAACTACGTCAAACACACCCAATATAAAAAAGTTCGTTTTATTTATTGACCCATCCTAAGATCGAACCTGGGTCTTCGGAATGGCTTTACCATAAAAACCGGTCTGCGAGCCACGGATATATTCAATATTAAAAAAGAATATAAAGTGCCATTCAAAGAACGAAGGATCTATATTTTTTGGTCACCCATCCAATATATAACCATCGCTAGAGTTGCTTAACATTTGTAATCGTTGGCCTACCGCGCTCAACACAGCGCCATCGCGTCCTATCTGGAAGTTATGGTGAGTCACGAATCGTCATCGCGTATTATTCGCATCCGGTTTTGATTTGTAAGTTGTATTTATAGAAGGGACGAGTTAAGATCGAGTATCAAATAATAACGAAAACTGAGCATAGAAGTGCAAATTAAATAATAATAATAACAATTATATTACCTACATTCACAATAATTAGCCTAGCCCAAAGTGAGCACTGTAAGGCTTGTGTTATGAATACTAGGGTAACGGATAGACATACATATATAAGACATAAGATGTAATATTTATAAAAATATATATAAAACTCCATGACTCAGGTACAAATGCTCGTATTCATCATAAAAACATACCCCTTCCGGGACTCGAACTCAGGACCATCGATGGAAAAGGCAGGATCGCTACTGTTGCACCTAACGCGTGTCAACTTACGTTAAATAAAACTCTTTATTTGTTATGCCAAAGTACCTAATTATAATTATACACAACAGGACATCAAACTGCCACTATTATCAAACGTATATCCGACCTAATTAATTGATATTGAACTCTACACAAAGATTTTAAAATTGAATATCGATTAATGCAACTTGACATTTTTAGACTGATGATTTTGCTGTATTATAAATCATCGATACTTTTAATTTTGCACAGGATAAAACAATGCCTTGACAAACGGAAAAATCCTTATAAATATATTTAATCAAGACTTCATTAAAAAAAACTTTAATCGAAATAAAACGAACTGAAAAGTTAAAAAAGGAATCAAACGAGCCAAAACTCGATGGGGTTGTGTCGTTTTATTGTGGAGTTCCTATGGCCACCTTCCAGCTCCAGCATCAGATCAGCTCCATGTCATCATAATATTGCATTATCACGCGATTTATAAATGCATTTCAGCTCAATCGGAAACCGGGAAGTGTGTTAAATTTAACTTGCAAGATTTCATTACAGACACTGAGACAGGTGAAAAATGAATAAAAGCTTGTTAAATCAACAATTTTAATTTGTGAGCACTTAAAAAAAACTTGTCTCATACTGGAATCGAATCCACATTCGCGGGAAGTACAGCGTTGAGCGTTTTAACGTATACAAATATTTATCTAATTCTTAGATAAATATTATTCAATAATATCAACTTCTATATGTCTTTTATATATTATACTAGCTGACTCATTCACGCGTTGCTATGTTATGAATTAAAATGAAACATATCCTATATCCTTAGTTATGACAAATCCAGTAAAATGGAGAAAAATCATCAAAATCGGTTAAGTAGTTTCGGAGTTTATCGTGGTCAAACATTGTGACAGGGAAATTTTATATAATTATATATTTTACTCTCAGTAAAATATTTTGTACCCCTAACAAAGTGATGATCGGTTGTAACAAGGCGTAATAAACAAACACACACACTTGCGTATTTATAATATTAAGATATAAAATACACCTGTCAAAAACAGCCACGCCTAGCCCTCAGGTGGGATTTGAACCCACAACTTTTCGCTATCTGGGCGAGTACTCTGACCGCTAAGCTACCAAGACGCTGGAGACGCCTCGAAATTTACAAACGTATTTCAACTTCTACTATGAGCTAGTATATAATACAGCATTGGAATACAAAAAATAAAATTAAATATATATTAAAAGTAAATTAAATTAAATTCGACGACCGTTTGGTGCAACGGTAGCGATCCTGCTCCCACCAAAGGTTCTGGGTTCGAATCCCGGAAGGGGCAAATGTTAGTTATGAATACGAGCATTTGAACCTGACTCATGGATATTTATATATATTTCTATTAATATTACATATCTATGTATCATATGTCTATCCGTTTCCCAAGTATCTATAACACAAGCCTTACAGTGCTTTCTTTGGGCTAGGCTAATTGGTGTGAATCTAAGGAATATCCTAATTATATTATGACAATACTTTGAGTGTGTGTTTGTTACCATATTGTCAGTAAAAGTCTAAGAATAACATTTAAGAAGGCTAAGAACGGTTAGCTATGTGTAGTCGTAGAACCGAAAAGTTAGCGCGACTTATTTAGGTACAGCGACATCTAGTTATAAATTAAATTTAACTGCAATCATTATTTATAATAACCAGTGCATTGGCAATCAATAACAGTGCTTCATTATAACAGTAAGTGAATTAAAATCAGCTGAGATTCTTGTACGGGCATTCAAGGTTAAACTCGCTTGATCACAAGCTGGTGTCATACCGTGAATCATTCTGACACATTCTTCCATATAATCTTCGACAACTTTAGTTTACTCAGTGCATACTAAGAGATCGGTCATCGATCATGTTAAATTAAGAATATATTTATTAAAAAAGTGCAATTTTAAAGGTTACAAGTTATCAACGTTCTCTTTTTGATTCAGTGCTGTGTTGAGTGATATTGCTCTTAAGTTTTGTGTAGGAAACATTGTTTTGGAGGATCTTTAAAGTTAGTATACATACTTATCTTATTAATGGTCAATACATTTTTGTTTATTCTAAGATATAGGTACTTTATCTATACTAATATTATAAAGAAGTAAAGTTTGTGTGTTTGTATATTTGTTAAATTGTAAGCGCTAATCTCGGGATCTACTGAACCGATTTTAAAAATTCTTTCACCAATAGAAAGTCACATTATTGCTGAGTGTCATAGGCTATATTGAATGATAGAAAAAAATTAAAGAATTTTGTCCACCCGTGCGAAGCCGGGACGGGCCGCTAGTATCTATATATATAAAAATACGTGTTACAGTGTTTGTCTGCAATGAATTCCGAAACTACTCGACCGAATTAGGTGATTCTTTTTTTATTTTGCTGGATTTATTCCGACTTAGAAAATGGGATAGATTTAATTTTAATTTATAATAAAAAATATTGCAAATTATAATAACTGACACACAGCGTGACTGTGTCAGCCAGTTTTATATAAAATGCATTAAGGTAAAATATAGTTGAGTTCATTTAAAAAATATAATCAGTATAGATAGTATAAATGTGACTCAATGGTCAACCTTTTAAGTGAATCAGAGAGCGGGTTTAAAAATGACTTTTGTACTTAAATATAACAGTAAATGTCCAACATGATATAAACGGAAAGGTTATTAAATCGTTAATTGTCATTCTTCACTGTCCACCGTTTGGTGCAACGGTCGCGATTCTGTCTTTAGCACCGACGGTCCGGGTTTCGAATCCCAGAAGGGGCAGATGTTTGTGTGATGAATGCGAGCATTTGTACCTGAGTCATGGGTATTATATATGTATATCCGTTACCCTAGTATCAATAACACAAGCCTTACAGTGCTTAATTTGGGCTAGTGTGACTGTCAAAATTGTTATTATTATTATTGAGTTTATTATGTGTTATTATAATTTATATCTTTTTATTTATACTAGCTGACCCAGTAACGCGTTGCTATGGTAACACGTTGCTATAGTAACGTTAATTGATACAATGGAAAAAGAGCGGACAGACAAACATAAAAACAACTAATTTGTGTTTTTAGATATATATTTATTTAATGCAGTATAAAGTTTATTATTTGCTATCATAAATTTAGTTTTTCCCAAAGATAGAGAATGCTTTAAGAATTTTGTCCGCTTTTTGGACAAATATTGATCAATCAAAATTTATAAATAAATGAATAAGATATGGATAATATACTGGATTTGATAAATAAAAAGTCTTTAAAATATTAAAGATTTATGTTCAGCAAAATATATAATAACGAAATTATTCTGCAAATCAATTAGATTCTAGGTCAATAGCACTCTAGCACTGTGACCAGGTGACCAATGACCTAGATACGGTCTAACTAGAATCCTGCCTCACAGATTTCTACGACAATATCGCGACAGACCTGATAGTATGGCAGGTCCTGAGGTGTTGTGACGTCAACAACGAAAAATAATTAATTAAAGACAAAAATAACAAATTATCACTCAAAACTCAATCATTAAAGTCAATTAAATGAGAAAACTTCTAAAAAGTAAATAAATTCGACGATACTGCCTTTCGCACTGACGCGACGGTCCTGGGTTCGAATCCCGGAAGGGGCAGATGTTTGTATGATGAATACGAGCATTTGTACCTGAGTCATGGATGTTTGTATATATTTCTATGAGTATTATTTATTTATGTATGATATATGTATGTCTATCCGTTTCCCTAGTATCCATAACACAAGCTTCAAAGTGATTACTTTGGGCTAGGTTAATTGGTGTGAATGTAGAAAATATTTATTTATTTATTATTATTTATAATTTCTGTAATTCTTTACTTTAATTCCCAAAAGTATTGTATATGAAAAAAAATAATAGTTGGACTCTTTGTTTCTAATCATCCGACAGCCGCTTGGTGCAAAGGTAGCAATCCTACCTTATACGCCAGCGGTTCCGGATTCTATTTCCGGTAGGGTTTGGTGGATGAGTATAAGTATTTGTTCCCGATTCATGGTCGTTTTTATACTCATTATGCATTCTATACGTTATTTAGTAACCGTAGTGCTTGACTTACTTTTAACTTAAGGTCCTACGTCCCTTAGATGGGGCAGAGGGCGTCCACAGTGCGTCGCCATCCCTTTCTGTCTTGAGCTTCGCGCTTGATTTCGCTCCAGGTCTATCCGATAGCCTTCGCTTCATCAATTTTAGTCCACCGCCAGTTCTGTTTTGGGCGACCACTTTTGCGCTTACCTTGGGGATTGTCAAAGGCTTGCCTCGGGATGTGGGTTGGATCCCTTCGGAGATTGTCCCAATCCCACTTCAATTGCGGCGTTTGATCTGCTGGTCGATCCGGACTTCATTGCAGCGTTCCCAAAGGCGCTCGTTTGAGATCTTCTCGGGTCAGGTAATACCGAGGATTCTGCGGAGGCATCGGTTGACGAAGACCTGGAGTTTGTGCGAGATGTTATTTGTGACCTTGCACGTCTCACACCCGTACAGCAATACGGTCTTCACATTGGACCGGAATATTTTGAGCCATATGCTTAATTTGGGCCTAAATATTTGTTATTATTAATTACTGAGTGAATTTTAAAAGACTATCCATTTAAAAATGCAAAAAAGATTCGTTGGCGATTTAAATTATTATTGTTCCACATGAACCATAGGTAATAAAATCGACAGCCTTGTTTGTTAGTAATAGGTACATATACCTTAAATGTAAGCAAATCATGTATTGTCTTTAGCCACTTAAGAGCCTCACTGCAAGGGTATAGGCCTTCTCTATGGAAATAGGATGAAAAATACCCAGCCGATCGTAGTCACATCAAATTGTCATAGAAACCAGAGGGTGACTTCGGTAGTAGACAATGCACCCTTGACGAAAAAGTTCAAGTTCAACACACCCTGAACAACAGGAAAAAGCAATAAAAAACAAAAGACGACTAATTAAAAGAAATATGAATATGTTTGATTAAATTGTTTGATTTCAATTCTAACTGTTACGTGTCCTATCTGTCATACCAAACGTGGTAATGTAAATAGGAAATAGTCATCAAATTTGTAACGTACAGGTATATTGAATCTTGAGTCATCCCAAACACATTATCGGATGTTATTATTAACTCTGATTAATACGAAACTTTGTGGAAATTATTAGCGGAACTGGTTTCTTTTTAAATGACGTAGCTAATTGTTACCCGATTTCGGTGAAGTAATGGGTGATGTTTTCAATGTCGCCATATATGTGTTTATTTTTATACCTGTATCTGGTCCTTTTTATAGGAATTGATCTGTTAGGCGTTTAAAAAAGACAGGTTCTTTATATAAATAATCTATTTCATTATTTATTTTTTTAGGCGATGCAGTCGCTAAGCATAACGCTTTGCTAGCACCATATATTGGAGCGGAGCGTAATACTAAAAATGAAATGAATAATGTTTAATAAATTTTAAAACTCCATAGAAATGAAAACTTTAAAAAGCGCGCGTTTTTTGTTTCTATTGGAAATCCCATAGAACTAATGTTTTTTGGTCATACCTTTTTTATTTTTGTTAATTTCAAAATTCTGTCCTAATCTGGTCCTAAATGTGTTGATTCGATTCCACAAAAAAAAATCGGTTAATAACTCGGGTAGTTATGGCGTAACAGACATTGCCACATTGAAGCTGATCCATGGGATATATTTAATCCATTCGATCCAATTAATAAAAGTAACTTTGATAGAAGGGCTGTTTATTCATCACGGCATCAGTAGTCGCTGAGGAAGGGCTGAGGTATCTCCGGATTGTAATAAACAGTTTACGATAGATAAAATGTCAATATTTAAGTTATTATTAACTTAAAATTAGCTGCTGTGCCCTTGTAGGGTCTTGTTTACTTCTGTTTTATATTTATTTTCATCATATCATTATTAAAACTTGTACTTGAATAGATATATGATTTTAAAAGAGTTGCACAGCACAGGTGGTAACTTTTAAAAAGGAATAGTGTACCGCACATTCTTTACTTCAGTTCGATACGCTTAAATTAGGTTACGCGTCAGCATTTTAACTTTACTTTTTTTCTGCTATAATTAAACATTATGAGATTACTATCAGCCACAGTCGAGGAAGGATCCATCTTTCAACAACCTTTTTATCTGTTACTTTACCAAACTACTTTAATAACTTTTTTATAATTTTTATATATTTTTATGCATTTTCAATGCGATCTTATAAGATAAATCATTATAATAGAAAAATACTAGAAAAAATCGACTCGGGTCACAAGTGAATCTCAGGCGGGAATCGAACCCGCAACCTTTGGAAATCCGGTCCAATGCTCTCCCAATTGAGCTACCGAGCCTTGCGAACACTCGTCGAAATTTTCTAGTACATTCCTGATTTTACGCTGTAGGCCAGCGTTGTTTCATCAATGAGAGGAACATCCTCTCGTATTCGAAAGAAACATTTTTACAAATGTTTGGTCAATAGATTAAGATGAAACAGCCATGTTAGATTTATAATTTTTATATATTTTTATGCATTTTCAATGCGATCTTATAAGATAAATCATTATAATAGAAAAATACTAGAAAAAATCGACTCGGGTCACAAGTGAATCTCAGGCGGGAATCGAACCCGCAACCTTTGGAAATCCGGTCCAATGCTCTCCCAATTGAGCTACCGAGCCTTGCGAACACTCGTCGAAATTTTCTAGTACATTCCTGATTTTACGCTGTAGGCCAGCGTTGTTTCATCAATGAGAGGAACATCCTCTCGTATTCGAAAGAAACATTATAATTAATTATAAGATCGCATTGAAAATGCATAAAAATATATAAAAAAAAATTATAAATCTAACATGGCTGTTTCATCTTAATCGATTGACCAAACATTTGTAAAAATGTTTCTTTCGAATACGAGAGGATGTTCCTCTCATTGATGAAACAACGCTGGCCTACAGCGTAAAATCAGGAATGTACTAGAAAATTTCGACGAGTGTTCGCAAGGCTCGGTAGCTCAATTGGGAGAGCATTGGACCGGATTTCCAAAGGTTGCGGGTTCGATTCCCGCCTGAGATTCACTTGTGACCCGAGTCGATTTTTTCTAGTATTTTTCTATTATAATGATTTATCTTATAAGATCGCATTGAAAATGCATAAAAATATATAAAAATTATAAATCTAACATGGCTGTTTCATCTTAATCGATTGACCAAACATTTGTAAAAATGTTTCTTTCGAATACGAGAGGATGTTCCTCTCATTGATGAAACAACGCTGGCCTACAGCGTAAAATCAGGAATGTACTAGAAAATTTCGACGAGTGTTCGCAAGGCTCGGTAGCTCAATTGGGAGAGCATTGGACCGGATTTCCAAAGGTTGCGGGTTCGATTCCCGCCTGAGATTCACTTGTGACCCGAGTCGATTTTTTCTAGTATTTTTCTATTATAATGATTTATCTTATAAGATCGCATTGAAAATGCATAAAAATATATAAAAATTATAAATCTAACATGGCTGTTTCATCTTAATCGATTGACCAAACATTTGTAAAAATGTTTCTTTCGAATACGAGAGGATGTTCCTCTCATTGATGAAACAACGCTGGCCTACAGCGTAAAATCAGGAATGTACTAGAAAATTTCGACGAGTGTTCGCAAGGCTCGGTAGCTCAATTGGGAGAGCATTGGACCGGATTTCCAAAGGTTGCGGGTTCGATTCCCGCCTGAGATTCACTTGTGACCCGAGTCGATTTTTTCTAGTATTTTTCTATTATAATGATTTATCTTATAAGATTGCATTGAAAATGCATAAAAATATATAAAAATTATAAATCTAACATGGCTGTTTCATCTTAATCGATTGACCAAACATTTGTAAAAATGTTTCTTTCGAATACGAGAGGATGTTCCTCTCATTGATGAAACAACGCTGGCCTACAGCGTAAAATCAGGAATGTACTAGAAAATTTCGACGAGTGTTCGCAAGGCTCGGTAGCTCAATTGGGAGAGCATTGGACCGGATTTCCAAAGGTTGCGGGTTCGATTCCCGCCTGAGATTCACTTGTGACCCGAGTCGATTTTTTATAGTATTTTTCTATTATAATTATTTATCTTATAAGATCGCATTGAAAATGCATAAAAATATATAAAAATTATAAATCTAACATGGCTGTTTCATCTTAATCGATTGACCAAACATTTGTAAAAATGTTTCTTTCGAATACGAGAGGATGTTCCTCTCATTGATGAAACAACGCTGGCCTACAGCGTAAAATCAGGAATGTACTAGAAAATTTCGACGAGTGTTCGCAAGGCTCGGTAGCTCAATTGGGAGAGCATTGGACCGGATTTCCAAAGGTTGCGGGTTCGATTCCCGCCTGAGATTCACTTGTGACCCGAGTCGATTTTTTCTAGTATTTTTCTATTATAATGATTTATCTTATAAGATCGCATTGAAAATGCATAAAAATATATAAAAATTATAAATCTAACATGGCTGTTTCATCTTAATCGATTGACCAAACATTTGTAAAAATGTTTCTTTCGAATACGAGAGGATGTTCCTCTCATTGATGAAACAACGCTGGCCTACAGCGTAAAATCAGGAATGTACTAGAAAATTTCGACGAGTGTTCGCAAGGCTCGGTAGCTCAATTGGGAGAGCATTGGACCGGATTTCCAAAGGTTGCGGGTTCGATTCCCGCCTGAGATTCACTTGTGACCCGAGTCGATTTTTTCTAGTATTTTTCTATTATAATGATTTATCTTATAAGATCGCATTGAAAATGCATAAAAATATATAAAAATTATAAATCTAACATGGCTGTTTCATCTTAATCGATTGACCAAACATTTGTAAAAATGTTTCTTTCGAATACGAGAGGATGTTCCTCTCATTGATGAAACAACGCTGGCCTACAGCGTAAAATCAGGAATGTACTAGAAAATTTCGACGAGTGTTCGCAAGGCTCGGTAGCTCAATTGGGAGAGCATTGGACCGGATTTCCAAAGGTTGCGGGTTCGATTCCCGCCTGAGATTCACTTGTGACCCGAGTCGATTTTTTCTAGTATTTTTCTATTATAATGATTTATCTTATAAGATCGCATTGAAAATGCATAAAAATATATAAAAATTATAAATCTAACATGGCTGTTTCATCTTAATCGATTGACCAAACATTTGTAAAAATGTTTCTTTCGAATACGAGAGGATGTTCCTCTCATTGATGAAACAACGCTGGCCTACAGCGTAAAATCAGGAATGTACTAGAAAATTTCGACGAGTGTTCGCAAGGCTCGGTAGCTCAATTGGGAGAGCATTGGACCGGATTTCCAAAGGTTGCGGGTTCGATTCCCGCCTGAGATTCACTTGTGACCCGAGTCGATTTTTTCTAGTATTTTTCTATTATAATGATTTATCTTATAAGATCGCATTGAAAATGCATAAAAATATATAAAAATTATAAATCTAACATGGCTGTTTCATCTTAATCGATTGACCAAACATTTGTAAAAATGTTTCTTTCGAATACGAGAGGATGTTCCTCTCATTGATGAAACAACGCTGGCCTACAGCGTAAAATCAGGAATGTACTAGAAAATTTCGACGAGTGTTCGCAAGGCTCGGTAGCTCAATTGGGAGAGCATTGGACCGGATTTCCAAAGGTTGCGGGTTCGATTCCCGCCTGAGATTCACTTGTGACCCGAGTCGATTTTTTCTAGTATTTTTCTATTATAATGATTTATCTTATAAGATCGCATTGAAAATGCATAAAAATATATAAAAATTATAAATCTAACATGGCTGTTTCATCTTAATCGATTGACCAAACATTTGTAAAAATGTTTCTTTCGAATACGAGAGGATGTTCCTCTCATTGATGAAACAACGCTGGCCTACAGCGTAAAATCAGGAATGTACTAGAAAATTTCGACGAGTGTTCGCAAGGCTCGGTAGCTCAATTGGGAGAGCATTGGACCGGATTTCCAAAGGTTGCGGGTTCGATTCCCGCCTGAGATTCACTTGTGACCCGAGTCGATTTTTTATATTATTTTTCTATTATAATGATTTATCTTATAAGATCGCATTGAAAATGCATAAAAATATATAAAAATTATAAATCTAACATGGCTGTTTCATCTTAATCGATTGACCAAACATTTGTAAAAATGTTTCTTTCGAATACGAGAGGATGTTCCTCTCATTGATGAAACAACGCTGGCCTACAGCGTAAAATCAGGAATGTACTAGAAAATTTCGATGAGTGTTCGCAAGGCTCGGTAGCTCAATTGGGAGAGCATTGGACCGGATTTCCAAAGGTTGCGGGTTCGATTCCCGCCTGAGATTCACTTGTGACCCGAGTCGATTTTTTCTAGTATTTTTCTATTATAATGATTTATCTTATAAGATCGCATTGAAAATGCATAAAAATATATAAAAATTATAAATCTAACATGGCTGTTTCATCTTAATCGATTGACCAAACATTTGTAAAAATGTTTCTTTCGAATACGAGAGGATGTTCCTCTCATTGATGAAACAACGCTGGCCTACAGCGTAAAATCAGGAATGTACTAGAAAATTTCGACGAGTGTTCGCAAGGCTCGGTAGCTCAATTGGGAGAGCATTGGACCGGATTTCCAAAGGTTGCGGGTTCGATTCCCGCCTGAGATTCACTTGTGACCCGAGTCGATTTTTTCTAGTATTTTTCTATTATAATGATTTATCTTATAAGATCGCATTGAAAATGCATAAAAATATATAAAAATTATAAATCTAACATGGCTGTTTCATCTTAATCGATTGACCAAACATTTGTAAAAATGTTTCTTTCGAATACGAGAGGATGTTCCTCTCATTGATGAAACAACGCTGGCCTACAGCGTAAAATCAGGAATGTACTAGAAAATTTCGACGAGTGTTCGCAAGGCTCGGTAGCTCAATTGGGAGAGCATTGGACCGGATTTCCAAAGGTTGCGGGTTCGATTCCCGCCTGAGATTCACTTGTGACCCGAGTCGATTTTTTCTAGTATTTTTCTATTATAATGATTTATCTTATAAGATCGCATTGAAAATTCATAAAAATATATAAAAATTATAAATCTAACATGGCTGTTTCATCTTAATCGATTGACCAAACATTTGTAAAAATGTTTCTTTCGAATACGAGAGGATGTTCCTCTCATTGATGAAACAACGCTGGCCTACAGCGTAAAATCAGGAATGTACTAGAAAATTTCGACGAGTGTTCGCAAGGCTCGGTAGCTCAATTGGGAGAGCATTGGACCGGATTTCCAAAGGTTGCGGGTTCGATTCCCGCCTGAGATTCACTTGTGACCCGAGTCGATTTTTTCTAGTATTTTTCTATTATAATGATTTATCTTATAAGATCGCATTGAAAATGCATAAAAATATATAAAAATTATAAATCTAACATGGCTGTTTCATCTTAATCGATTGACCAAACATTTGTAAAAATGTTTCTTTCGAATACGAGAGGATGTTCCTCTCATTGATGAAACAACGCTGGCCTACAGCGTAAAATCAGGAATGTACTAGAAAATTTCGACGAGTGTTCGCAAGGCTCGGTAGCTCAATTGGGAGAGCATTGGACCGGATTTCCAAAGGTTGCGGGTTCGATTCCCGCCTGAGATTCACTTGTGACCCGAGTCGATTTTTTCTAGTATTTTTCTATTATAATGATTTATCTTATAAGATCGCATTGAAAATGCATAAAAATATATAAAAATTATAAATCTAACATGGCTGTTTCATCTTAATCGATTGACCAAACATTTGTAAAAATGTTTCTTTCGAATACGAGAGGATGTTCCTCTCATTGATGAAACAACGCTGGCCTACAGCGTAAAATCAGGAATGTACTAGAAAATTTCGACGAGTGTTCGCAAGGCTCGGTAGCTCAATTGGGAGAGCATTGGACCGGATTTCCAAAGGTTGCGGGTTCGATTCCCGCCTGAGATTCACTTGTGACCCGAGTCGATTTTTTCTAGTATTTTTCTATTATAATGATTTATCTTATAAGATCGCATTGAAAATGCATAAAAATATATAAAAATTATAAATCTAACATGGCTGTTTCATCTTAATCGATTGACCAAACATTTGTAAAAATGTTTCTTTCGAATACGAGAGGATGTTCCTCTCATTGATGAAACAACGCTGGCCTACAGCGTAAAATCAGGAATGTACTAGAAAATTTCGACGAGTGTTCGCAAGGCTCGGTAGCTCAATTGGGAGAGCATTGGACCGGATTTCCAAAGGTTGCGGGTTCGATTCCCGCCTGAGATTCACTTGTGACCCGAGTCGATTTTTTCTACTATTTTTCTATTATAATGATTTACTTTAATAACTTTAATAAACTAAGTGAAGAAATCTTTTAATCTCCGCAACAACATAACTTTCGACGTCGTGCCAGCCACCACTTACTACGTGATTAACAAGCAACAAAACCAAATACAACATCTACCTGTACGGTGCTCGTGGTCAACTAAGCGAACATCCTACAATCTAGTACTAGTAGTACTACATCCTAGTAGAACAATTTACTGGATTTTTTGTAGTCTGTGTCCTATTGAATACCTACTTCTAATCGTCTATTATTTGCATAGATCTAAAAATGTGCCGGTAGTGCCAATATTTTAATTAACGACCACCTTTGATGCTTTAGGGATTCCACATGTGATTGCGACATCTGTTTAGTCTATAATCTAAGATCACAGCGGTTTGTGTGTTTGTCTGTCCGCTCTTTTTCCCATTGTATCAATAACGTTACCATAGCAACGCGTTAACCGCAAGTAGTTCGTCTACCGGACGCTAGATGGCGCTAACGGAAAAATATTTAGTAAGAGAAAAAATGTAAAGAAATTTGTTCACCCGTGCGAAGCCGGGACGGGCCGCTAGTCTATAATTTAATCAATCAATCAATCAATCAATCAATCAAATCATTTATTTGTAGACACAGGTATTAAAACAGATGGTGACAATTACATCGTATCACTATGTCTGGCCATTAACAGGCATACAAATTTAAAGTACCTAACTAAAATATGTCAAGAAAAATGTCGAAATTATTATACAACAAAAAAAAAACTATTATAAACAAAATCATGAAATTAATTAAACAATTTTAAAAATACTACAAAACAATCACAAATCAACAATAATAATAAGAAAAAATCAGTAAAACAGTAAATCAGTCAAAATTAATGTAAACTAGTCTAAACTACTAATGCACCCTAGTCCTAGATTATTGCTACCACTTTTCAGTCAAAAATTCAGTCAAGGTATAATAGGCTTTCTTTATTAGTAGTGACAACAAGTCCTTACGAAATGTAGTTAGGTTAGCATCTTTCAGTTTCTTTGGTAGTTTATTAAAAATTTCAGGTGCCATACAGAAAAAGCCATTTCTTTTCAACGCAGTTTTCGTAATTGGAAAGCGTAATCTATTTCCATGACGTTTGCTTACCTTTGATTGGCCATCGGACAAAGTGGGAAAAAGATGCGGATTCTCTCTGACAAACATTGCTGTTTCATATATATAAAGGGAAGGTACTGTTAGTATCTTTAAATCTATGAAATGTTGTTTGCAGCTATCTCTTCGTTTTAAAGACTTAATAGCTCTAATACACTTTTTTTGGGTTTTAAATATCACTTCTTTGTTGTTGCAATTGCCCCAAAATATAATGCCGTAACGCAAGATAGAAGCAACATATCCATTATAGGCTGTTAAAACTGTCTCTAAATTAGCAATTCTAGATAATGATCTAAGCGCAAAAACAAATTTATTAATACGTGTACACAAATTATTCGTATGACTGAGCCAATTGGTTTGATAGTCCACGTGTAACCCTAAGAACTTTGTTTCCGTTACAGGTTCTATTGTATATTGACCATAACGAATTGTTAATTTTGGTGCCTGAGTGTACTGGCGGAAATGCATTATTTTGGTTTTATCAATATTTAAATTCAGATTATTTATATCGAGCCATTTCATTATTTTGTTTAATGTAATTATAATTTCAGTTTCATATGTCAAATTGTTTTTACATTTAATCAATATTGTACTATCATCAGCAAATAATGTCATAGGGTGTTCAATGGATGTTGGTAAGTCATTAATATATATTAAAAATAATAGAGGTCCTAATATTGTACCTTGAGGAACACCGTACTCTACATCTCTACATTTTGAAATATATTGCTTTTCTACTAGTGTTCGTTTGCAGATACTTTTGATAGCAGTTTGTTGCTTTCTGTTGCTAAGGTAGGATTCAAACAATTTTAAAGCAATGCCCCGTATTCCATAATGGTAGAGCTTTTGCAAGAGAATATTGTGATCAACGTAATCAAATGCTTTTGACATGTCCATAAATATAGCGCAAATGTTTTCCCTTCTGTCCATAGAGTCAGTCACTAGCTTCAATAAGTTAAAGGTCGCTAAGTAAGTGGATTTACCTCGACGAAAGCCAAACTGTTGAGGAGAAAAAATATTAAACTTTTCAAGAAATGAATAAACTATGACATATATTATTCTTTCAAAGATTTTTGAAAAAACTACTGTGAGAGCGATAGGTCTATAATTTATAACATCAGTAGTATCACCTTTTTTGTATGTTGGTTTTATTATAGACAATTTAAAGGCCTCCGGAAATGTTCCTTGACTCAGAGAAAGGTTTATTATATAAGCTAATGGATAGGCTATATGTTTAGCACAACTTTTAATTACTGTGGTAGATATATCGTCGTAGCCCACACTATTTGTGTTTTTTAGTGATAATATAATCTTAAGTACTTCGGGTGGACTAGTCGGTGTCAAAAAAATTGAGTGAGCATTAGATTGTAGTTTAATGTCAAATTTCTTATTTTTCAGAGTCATTTTTGATGTAGAGTTAATTTGATCTACAAAATAATTATTAAGCGTATTCGCTATGTCACAAGGATTAGTCATAGTTCGGCCATTGAAATTAATTTCTTTAATTGTTTCACGTGGAAAATTATTCTTATTTTGATTTATAACAGACCAAGTAGCTTTTGATTTATTACTAGACGTTTTAATTGTAAAGTTATTTTGACTTTTTTGTGTCAGGTTTATTATTTTCTTGAGACGTCTTGAATAATTATCAAGTAATACTTTATTTGACGATGTAGGTGAATTTCTATAATTCCAAAGTAACCTTCTTTTATTTTTACTGCAAAGTTTTATCCCTCGAGATATCCACCTGGGCCTTTTTCTAGCCTTTAAATTTATTAATTTCTATGGAAAGCAAAGGTCATAGAACATAGCTATCGTCTCATATAAAGAGTCATAAGCTTCGTTAACATCAGTTAGCCTATATACTTCAGAAAAGCTCAAACTTCCTATGGCATCGTAAAACTTTTTTACATTAACACTGCTTATATCTCTTTTTCTTATGCGCCAAGAATTTAATGTACTTTTTTTACTGACTGGAAATGTAAGTAACTGTGCAGTATGGTCTGATAAGTTAAGATCAAGTACATCAGTCTTACAGCGCCTGATGTTTGTAGCGAAATTATCTAGACATGTTTTGCTGATAGGCCTTGTAGCTTTATTAATTTGTAATTTAAGATTATAGTTATGAAGTAAATTTTCAAAACCCATAGATAATTGGCCTTTCTTAAGTCTATCAATATTAAAATCTCCACATAGTATAATCTTTTTGTTTTTCCAGTGTCTAAAATAATCTAACATTTGAGATAATTTTTCATAAAATAAATTATAGTCAGATTTAGGCGGCCTATATATACAAACAATAATCGTATTAAAACATAAAAGTTCCACAGCACAACATTCAAATACACCTTTCACACAATATTTTAAAACATCAACAATTTTGAATTCATGTCCTTGTCGTACAAAAATACAAGATCCACCCCTTCGACTGTTTCTTGAATAGGCGGCCGCTAGCTTGTAGTTACATATTGATATGTTCGTTTTATCGTCATAGAGCATAAAGTGTTCTGTTAAACACAACACATCAATATCACATTTATCCGCGTAGAGTTCTTCTATGTAAAGGGTTAACAGGTCAGACTTACTGCGTAGGCTGCATATGTTTTGATGAAAAATGTTTATGTGGTCATAAACGAAAAAAGTTGGAATTTGTTAGCTCGTCGTCATTCATTATTTTAGTAGTCAAGTTATTTGTTAAGGCCATACTATCGTCAGTGTGAATTATGCTACAAATTTCTTTAAGTATGCATTTCATGCCTGTTACATTTAATTTACCTGTGTTTGGAGAGAACATTTCGAAGGATAACAATCGGTTGGAGTCAATTAAATATGCATACTTGTGAGTCTGAACGTCAAGGTTTAGAAGGCTGTTAAATAATTCTACTCTGCAGTTATAGAATACAGCGCCACATATGTAAGTAGGTACAGCTATAACTATGTTTGTATGATGCATTTTTTGAGCGAATTCTCTTATTTTGTAAATTAAGTGTGTATAATCCTTCGTAATATTAAAGTCAGACTCACCAATCAATATAATGCAATAGTCGTTTTTATTATAGTCATTTAATTCCTTATTTGAGCAGTCGAATAATTCCATTACACCTCCATTAGTTTTAAGGTTATGACAATAAAAGAAATGTTTATCAATGTCAGTTTGTTCAATAATTTTTAACATATTGTGTTTGTTATTAGTGCTCAAGATGCATAGTCTGTTCTTGATTGTTTTACTTGCAGCGACATCTATTAACATTTTTGAGGAGCCGGTCTTTTTATCTATGTTTGAGTCAGCCTTAGAGTTTATATTTAGGCTAGATGGCGCCACTTCAAGAATTTCAACCGAGCATGATTTTTTACATGTATTATCAGTACGAGAGAAGTCTAATTCTGTTTTCTTTAGGTTTGTTCCTATCTTATTTACATTTTTCTTTTGTGGTGTGGATTTACATACACTCGTTAACTTTTGGATTCTTAATTCATAATCATAGATTTTTTTGGTAAGTGTCTTGTTTTCAGTTAATAAATTTCCAATTTCATTGTCTGCTATTTGCAATTTGTCTTCAAGTATTAGAACTTTTTTTTCTAATTCAGTTATTTTATCGCTAATATTTATGTCTTTTTCAGGACAGCTCCTATTTAATTTAGTGAAAGATAAAAATGAATTTTCACTATCTACATCTGACAATGATTCGAATGAGTTTTCAGTAGCAATATTCATTTTATAGTTTTTGTTACGTTGAGTGATATTGTCATGGTCCATATTTATTAAATTTTGATATATCAATTATTTATAGAATAAGGTATAATTGAAACGCTGTCTATCGCGTAGTAGCTGAACTATCACTTCCTGGTTAAATACTCATATGATTCTGCCTAATTGTATGTACGCATAGATGGCGGTAGTAAATAGCACATTGATTCAATTAGTTTGCTTAATTTCCGCTAGATGGAGGTAGACAAGGCGTCATCTATTGGCGAGTAGCTTACCTGCTTAAGTTCTGATTGACTAATGGTTCGTGTATTAGTCAGATGATCTTTGTTTACCCTCATGCGATAAATAAATAAAATAACGTTGTTAAATTCGTTAATATCGCAATTTTTTATCACACACTTATTATTAAATGGATTGATTTCATGTCAGAACATAATAAACTTTCACTGAGGTATTTTTTTTTCTTAATATTATTAAGTCACTGGATAATTATGGAAAATATTCATCAGATTGTGCTACAGAGATATATTGTGAAGATCACTGTAACTGTAGGTTTTCTCCCTTAGATAACACTTGAGCACATTTAATACACATTCACTTCTATGAATCACATCTACTATTACACTAAGATACTTTAAAATATTTTAAAATTATTTTATTATACAGAGACGATCTTGACCGTGACAACTAGCGCCACCGATCTATCTATTTAAGATCACAAATTTGTTGTTTGTCTGTCCGCTCTTTTTCCCGCTCTTTTTCTATTGTATATGCGTTACCATAGCAACCGGGTCAACTAGTCATATATTAAAACTTTAAAGAAATTTCAATAGGTAGTATAGGAACCCGTTCCTTCAGAAAGTCGGACATTTTTGCAACATCTAAGTCTATTTAAAGTAATCGTGTCTATGTTTTGTCTATATAGTCAGTAAATGAGGGGTCTTATCTGATTATAATACTAATACATATGGTTATTTTAATAAATCCTTTTACCGAATACACTACGCCTTTGTTCTTCATATTTTATTAAGTTTAATCCTCACGTTTCGACTCCTTTACAGGAGCCGTGATTACGAGATGACTATTACCTTACTTTATAAGGACAAAGTGTGTATATGTTACCGGCAATGTGTATAATCCGGTATTGTATACAATACCTAGGCAATGTATAGAATACCTAAAACGGGCAGGTAAAGTATGAAATAGAATTTATTTTACATTTTACCTAGGTATTCTATACAATGCCAAACTTGCAGCAGGTAATGTAACACTCGAACGCAAAAAAACGCAACCTTACCTAACCAAACCTAACCTTGGCGAGAGGTATCCTTAGCCTCAACCCTCGGGTGCAACTACGTACTCTAACGAATACCCTTACGCAAAACTTATAAATTATTGAATCAGTCTCACTATCAAAACAAATAAGAACATAAAAAAAAAACCTAACCTAACCCGTTTATTTCAAGTAAATACAACATGTTTTATTTGCCCGCTATTTGATAAGTAAGTCTGTTAAGATTTATTGATACCTAACATTTAACATTACCTAACATTAGTTTAGTCTTAAGATTTATTTATTTCAAACATTACCGGTGAACCAGCAGGTATTCTATACAATCCCTAGGAATTGTATACAATACTTAGGTAAAGTATGAAATGGACAATGATATTCATGATATTTCATACATTGCCTGGACGCCCCAGGGATTGTATACATGACCTAGGGATTGTATACAATACCTGAATTATACACATTGCCGGTAACATATATATTAACGACCGTTTGGTGCAACGGTAGCACCTTTGCACCGACAGTCCTGGGTTTAAATCCCGCAAGGGGCAGATATATGTGTAATAAATACGAGCATTTGTACTTAATTTATGGGTATTTATATTTAATTCTATTAATATTACATATCTATGTATCATATATGTTTGTCTATCCGTTACCCTAGTATTCATAACACAAGCCTCGCAGTGCTTATTTTGGGCTAGGCTAATTGTTGTGAACGTAAGAAATATGCTCGACTTGGCGAAGGCAGTTGGAGAATTGAAGGAGGAGATTTCTGGGCGCAAGCCAATCTCAGGTGGTGTTTAGTTAGTACGAGTCTGACAAAACTTGGAAGCCGGGCCGGAGTATCCATGTAGTATTCACCATCTCCCTCTCCCGAATCCGGAGGGTGCCCAGTCGCTAGTGGCGCAAAAAAGCCTTTTCATACAAGCTCGTCGGTTAACGGTACTTTTGACCTGATCTTTTTAAATACAACCTCTATTTCATCCCTGGTATTTCGCCTGCTTCTGCCGTTACCGACTTGCCCATGCAGATTTGCCTCATATATTTGTCTTGTTAATCGTCATAATCATAAAATACTTATATCTTACTTCCCAGCTCTCACGATGGCGCCACTATCACTGAAGGTGGTGTTAGACGATGGAGCTGTAACAAGGACGGTGAAGTTCGAATCCACTATGAGGGTGGAGGAAGCGCAGGCCGTCGTCCGCGAGAAGGTGCTCACTGCTCATGATGGAAAAGGTGAGGAATATGATCTGTAAAAAAGATAATAAGAAGGGGGTTTAACTGACGTGTTATGTAGTTTGAAATGGCTGTCCATGAAATGACTGCGAAGTGTAGGGATAAATGTAACAGCAGATGCCGTATCCGTTTTATAAATCCTCACTGATAAATTCTCACTGACGTATCCTCACTGATAAATTGTCACTGAGATCGTCGCTAAAAATACTCATTGATAAATTCTCAATGATATATCCTTACTGACATACCCTCACTGGTAGAAATGATAGGATTTTTTCCATTTATCCCCATGCCACTTCCCTGAAAATGCAAGGCAATGTTAACATACTCATATAAAAGTAGAATATCTTAGGTTAAGTAAGGTAAATACATTGTAGTCTAAATGAAGTTTTTTATATTGGCTCGTGGCTAAATGTTATGGTGCCGTTTGTTAGCTATTTATAATTTCAACCTAATCTGTGATTTCTAAGCTGTACTAGACAATTATTGAAAAGTCAGTCAATTGACCAGTCGTATTAATAAGCGGGTAATAAGTAAGTGTTTTGACTAAACATCAAGGAGGGCTACCTGAATTTCCGCCTAAAGATGGCGGCCGGTTATCGGTAATACACGAGCAGGCATTCGGAGACAGATCGTCAACGAGTGCGTACTTTGCAGGTTGAGGTTAAATTGTACCTACGAACTATAATTGTATAAGTAATAAAGTTATATTGTATTGGAGAACTGGCCTTTGATTGAATAGACCCTCAAACGTTGTTATTTCTAAATTCCTTATGACAAGTGCTTATCTACTTAATTTGGATTCACAACAAAGTATGGGATGTTGCTAATATTTATTTATTTAATATATCACCGTCGAAAACATAAATTTAGTAAAGGAATTCCACATTCGAAAATAAATGTTATTGGTTTGACTGTCTTGACAGATTACGGGCTGTTTCTAACGTCAGCTGATGATGAAAAATCAGGCATTTGGTTGGAGCGGCATCGACAGCTCGACTACTATATGCTGCGAGATGGAGATCAGCTGCATTATCTTTGCCGGCTCAGGAACCTCAGGGTCCGCATGCTTGATGGTGAGGACAGTTTTTCCATTATAGGTAGACTACTTAAAAGAATCTTTGCCCTCGCGGTACAAAGGTGAAAAGGGAGTCTTTTTCTCACCCCTCTATCGCGCGGGCGAAGACTTATTTAAGCGGTCTACTTTTTACCGCCGCCACGGTTCTGCCGAGGCGGTCGCTTAGATGAAGCCTATACAGCTTTCCATGGCTATGGCACTTTCTAGGTTCACCACCTCCACGTCCGGACGGTGCCCAAGTTGCCAAGGGTGCAAAATGTAACCATAGCATTAAATTGTCTTATCCATTTGATGATGATGAGAGTGACTATTGCCAACAGTCACTTAATATGATTAGCAGTAAAACTTATTTTAAATATCATTGCATTTCTGTAAATAGCTAAAAGTTTAAAGGGTCAGACTGATAAAAACATGTAAAGTTTCCTCATAAAGTGTTTCATCAAATATAGATCAGTAATTTTATATTGATTGATACTAAGTTATTTAATTATAGGTATCTTGCATATCTGTGCACTTTCAATAAGGTCCAAAATACTGATATTTATCTAAGTAAATTAAACCAGTGTATAGGTTTAATAACTTATTGTTGCGTCGACAATACTATGTTAAAGACAAAAAAAGAAACACCGCGATTCAGCATACGTGCGTTGGGTACAGCGCCATCTATCGACAACTTTAAGAACTAATCTTCTGATACAACAACTTAGCAATTACATATTTAAGTTAAAAGACTCGTTTATTCATTGTTGTTTCTTTAATTTTATCCTGGTGTTTTGATAACTTAACAAATGGCTTTATTTATGTGGCTTCTTTGAATTGATGCATTGATAGTTGCTAACTTTTAAAATGAAGTTTGTTTTCTTATTTCCTTAAGCTAAACGTGTATAGATAACGACCGATAAAATATACAACATTTTAGAAAACTAAAAAGACAATAATAACCCTGCAACTTTTAAAAAAATATTGCAAAAAAATTATAATTTCATTCATCATTGGTGAGATCCTATTATGAGATGAAGACGCGAATTCCGGTGGCTGGCGAACGATTATTTTCGGCTTATTGGATTAGTTAGATTAGATTAAAGTGAAAATGTGACCATGCCAATGTCATTTAGCAATATTTGAGAATTGACACAAAATTTCTAGCCTATTCACACGGGAAAATGCCATCTTTTTATACGCGAGAAAATGCGTAGTTTGTCCCATATAATACGGAATTATGGGACGTTCTTCCACTTCCCTACCCGGCATAATCCCCGGTACAGGTTTTGAAGCATACCCACTAAAATCCCGTCAAAGTACCCTAGTTTTTGCCATTGAACCAGTGGACCCATTGTAGTTCGTCATATCCATCTCTCTTGCCAATTGTAGCACGCCATAGCCTTCTACCCCCTTGTAAGTGACCCGGAGTCAGGTGGATAAGATAATATATTGATTTGCCTAATAAGCGTTTTAATAGATTATGGTACACAATATTAAATAGAACAGACACATTTCGCTACATCTAGCATGCAATTTTTTTGTATTTTAAGCTACAAAATTATATTAATTAAAGACAGTTAATGAAATCTATTAGAAAACTTTAAAATAATTTAAATAAAACCCAAAATTCCCAAAATTTACCGTCACTTCATACCAATTTCACAGTCGTCGATTTAACTTAGTCTAGGCACACAATATTATTTGGCTAATTAGTTTAAATAATGGACGATAACAGTCTTGTAATCAATAAAATAATAACGAATAAGTATATTAGAATGTCAATAAATAAATCAAATATTATGTCTCTTATCTAAATATTCCTCAACATTATAAAAACACATTTTTTGAAGCCATTGATGTAGTTTGCACTTAAATTTTTTCACTGGCAAATTGGAAATTTTCTGAAGCCATTCATGTAATTTGCACTTAAATTTTTCACAGGCAAAATAATTCTTATATCAGTTCTCAGTATGTAATAATGCTTAAAACCACCAGGTGCTGTAAAGACGTTGCCAGTAGACGAGGCGAAGACAGTAGAAGAACTGATGGTGGGCATCTGCGGCAGACTCGGTATCACCAACCATGACGAATACGGTCTGGTGAGTAAAGATGGTTAACCCAATGTCACCATTATTATTACTTTTACTTCTAAAAGACCAACCATCACCTTCCGTTGTAATACAGGAGCAGGAGCTAATATTTCTTTCTTCTATATAATATTTATAATATTATTGGCTCGGGTCTGGGTGTTGTGTTACCTTTGTCGTTGTCACTGAGCACAAGTGCTTCAACTACTGGCGTTCAGAACAATGTGTGTGACGTTTCTTAATGTTTAGTCATTTATAAAAATTCCATAAATGTATACTTTGAGGGAAAAAAATCTGAATGTCTGTCCTTCTACCTTCATTGCTCCGCTTTCTAAGGTGCGTGTGATAATTAGAGCTTGCATGTTCTATTTAGTCACTGATTCGCATGTAACGCAATTTGTGAATAATTAAATTCGGTATATCTTGGACCAATTCTTCTCGTAAAGTGTGATTGACATAAACTCGAGACTTCTAATTTGTTTGCTGCTTATTTTACCTGTTATTGTGTCTATCTGTTTGTTACCAATTTTCGGTATCCGATTATGTTCAAATTTTGCATACATATGTAAATTGGATGACATTGTAATATTACTATCAAATAAAGCAGATATGATGAAGCCAAGTGGCCAAGGGAAGTTTGTTATTACCCCCTTTGTACTAGTAAAATTGTTCTTACATAAACATATTCCCCTGGGAACCTGGGATCTTTATCGCATAAATACGATCGACAACAGCCATTATAATCCTGTATTGTCTTTGATCCAGTGTCACGATGGCGAAGAAGACCAGGACGAGAACAAGGTTGCCCCCGGCACAGGAACTCTGACAAGGCGTATGGGTCATCAAAAGGAAAGGGACGCCAAAATGCAGCAGCTCAGCAAAAAACTAAAGACCGACGACAACGGTAAGATTTGAACGTGTATGCTAACGTCAAATGCAATAATTTGCCATAGACAAAAAATAAATCAGACAAAATTTACATATTTAATTTTTATTATTTTGAATGGGTTCGGTCTTGATCCCAATCAAGCCCGGGGACCAAGATAAGATCCTTTATGGAACGAGCTAACCCAGAAGGTATTCACCCTGGCTTTGAAAACGGGCGGGTTATAAGCACTCGGAAATACAGACGCAGGGAGAGAATTCCACACCTTTGCTGTGCGTATTATAAAAGATGTTGAGAAGCGCTTGGTGTGACAGATAGGAATAGCAACCAAGAAAGGGTGGTAGCCCGCAGTGCGTCTGGATGTCAAATGGAAAAAGGGAGATGGAGATGTTTGCCGAACTACTGCAGTTGAGAACATTACATTTTTGGTAGATTCATTTGAAAATGTAGTAAAATATGTTCAAATCTAATTGTGTGTTGTTTTTTTTTAATCTAATTTTAATTGAAGATGTTTAGGCGAAATCACTTTATGCAATTGTTTCTGTCAGATAAATAAAAAACTTAGTTAGAACATTCACTGTCATTAAAACGTAGTGATTACATCATGGAGGTTAGGGAGAAGGAGAACGATCGCTACGTGCTAAAGAATCAGCCCACCTGTCCCTGAAAATTTGTAGAATTTATAATTAATTTTTCAGTTACCAGCCGCGCTGCCGTCGCGGTAAGTATCTGCGAAGTTGGCGGTTTATGAGTACAAGTAGATGAAGTTCGTTGATTATTGTACAAATTTAACAACAGCCCGCTTTTATTTAGACAACTTAGCGATCACAGCGCCTCACTTATTTTGTCCATATTTTTGGGACACTATATTCTACAGCGATGGTTCTCCTTCTCTCTAACCTCCATGGATTACATAATCTTTGATTGACATGTCATAGTGACGTTTTGCAGACAAAGACAGAGGATATTAGCATATTTAAAGCAAATGAAGATATTTGTAAAGTTTTAGACCTTAATTTTTGGAAAATACTAACTGCTCAATTTCGATTCTTAACCTATGTCTGGCCATTGTTTACGTCTATAGAAAAAGTGATTTTGTTTTTTTTAGCAATGGATCTATAGATGGCGGTACTAGTCTACTGAATCGCGCTATCGTTTACTTACGGTGGTTGATAGGGATTCGAGCCAATGTGTTAGCAACCTGAGGCTCTACCATCATATCCTACCGCGATTTAAGTTCTGCTGTTAAAGAAAGACGCCACTATAGACCGCGTATAGGGGTCTCTCGCTTTGATAATCGAACTTGTAGACCCTTTGTTAGCAACTGAAACCACCAAACCGTTCATCCATGATCGCAAAAAATCGTATTAGAGAACCAAATGATCCAATAAGCTCCTGATTAAAATAGCTCCTTTATCTTACAGTGGTATGGCTAGATCAGCACAAAACATTGCGAGAGTTGCGCGTGGACCCTAAAAACACGGTCCTGTTGAAGCGACGCCTGTTCTTCTCCGATCGCAACGTGGACGCAAGGGATCCCGTCCAGCTAAACCTGCTGTACGTTCAAGCGAGAGACGCCATCTTGGAAGGCAGGCATCCTGTTACGGAAGACAAAGGTAAGTTTTAGAAGTAAAACTTCTTTACGCACGACTTGGGGAGTAAGCTGGCGAATGCGTGACGAGAGCGTTACGAAAAGTGTGATCGGGCGAGGGGAACGGAAGTTGAGACGGAGATATAAGTTAGTGAAGATAAAAAGAAAGAGAGTTACGTTTCGTATGTTACTATTACTACAAGAGAGAGGTGCGAGCACACATTTTCTTTCTCTCTTACTCATAGTCAGTTACATTTCGTGTAGCTATTATATAGCTGTATATATATATATATATATACATACATATATATATATATATATATATATATACAGTCCGCTACATCGCGCCACACGCCTCTCAACAGTCCCAATGCTGTGCGAATTTGGAAAAATATTGACGAACTCTTAAAAAATGCCACTATCTCGCTAAATAATGAATCTAGGACCAAACAAAAAACACTACCGTAAAGCTGATTGAATAAAGAATCCACCACAGACATTGGATCTCTTTTACTAAAAAATTAATTGTAATTTAATAAAAACAGCAGGCCACACGTCAATTTAAATATGGTAGCAATTGCTACCGTGGACTGACAATTGCCTAAAGGAATTTTACTTCAGTCGTGTAGTGTAAAGCACACTCGATTTTTTTAATAATAATAAATGTTATACATTAACATTACAAATCGTCAACATCTTATTGTGTTACGCGTAACTCCAAAAACTTTGACTTTTACGTAACTCCAAAAAAATTACTTTTAACGAGATCTAATGCAGAGAAGATTTTTTTTTATTTTCACCAACCTTAGTTATGTTCATCTATGGAACTTTGGGTTTGTGATTTGTTTTTTTTATTTTTTTGTTATCCCATCTTAAGAAAAACTGTTTTTAATGAAAAAAAAATTGGCATTTGAAATATATCTTATTTCCAACAAAAAAAGCAATTTGCTATGAATGTATGCTATGATTGGCTCTGTACTTTTTATGACTAAAGACAGCTTAGTGATAAATGTTTCTTTTGACTTTTTAGAATAATTTTGTATATCGTCTATTAATTTATAATTCTAATGTAATCAATCTGCCGCGAATTTTGGCAAAATACGTGTCACTGGGAAAGCAAATAAATGGTATTTTATCCGATGATTTAAAAGAGGATCTATAATTAATAATAATTATAAACCCCACTTTAATCAGATTTACGACGCGTTTATACTCACCGGATGTCATCCTGTGAACACAGGATAACAGTATGACTTCTATGTATGCTGATAGATAAGCAATTATAATATAACAAATATTTTTGTTTGCTTTAGCGATTTATAATATTATTATTTAAGCGTTTACGTTAAATTACAATAATACAATGATAAACAAATTCTGTTTTAATTTAGTGCCGGAGACTCTACGTTTCTACTTAAGTATTTCCTACCACTATAGTCCCGTTGATTCCAAATTTTTGTTAGGTTATTCAAGCTTTTATTACTTTGCTCTGTATTTAATAATGGAATAAACTGCTTTAAACATGTAAAGGTGACTATAAAAAAATATAATAAAAAAAAACTAAACAACACGCTTTTATGGTAAACCGAACTAAAAAGTAAAAAATAATTTTCAGTAGGTAATAAATGACAAAATTAATGTCATTTTAAGAATAACGTGGGGTGCTCGATATTGATTGTTGTATTTTATTTATTTATTAATTTATTGGTAATAAAATACCTTACTGTTTTTATTTCAAAATGCAGAGTTAGTGTAAAATATATTAAAATTAACTTTTAAATTTTTATTGTTTTTTTAATATAATATTTTTTTAAACTTAAATTTATTTTTTATAATTCTTCAGTTCTTAGTATTTTACAACGTTTTTTAAGATTTCTCTGAAGAAATTTGTATTTTCTTTTTGTATTGTCATCGGTCTCTGATAAGTGTGCAAAATTTCAAATTAATCTGACAGTTTGAAGTGAATAAAAATCGTGTTAGAAGATTCCGTTGCAAACAAACAAACATACGAGAAGAAGAGGTGAGTACCTACTTAACTATTTTAAAGATTTTCTACTATCGAAGTGATTTTGGTTAAAGGTTTTTTTATATAAAGAAAGAAAGACTTTATTAACCCATAGCACAAATAAATCATCTCAAACAGAGAAAATGATAATAATAGAAAAACATATGATGACCAGTCAGGACCCTGCCTCAGCATAATGTCATTACACTGTGACACGTCACAGTGTATCGACACTGGTATTCTAACAAGAACTGAAGGAGGTACTGCGTAAATATAAAAGTTTATATATAGTTACAAAAACAAAATACAAACAAACAAAAAAAAACAATTGAAAAAATAAAATTTTTAATTTATAAGGAGAGCGGTCGCCGGAGGTATGCACGATTCGACATTTCGACCACATGCGTCGTTGCCAGCTCGCGGCGCGGTCGTCTTATCGTGACGTCAGCTAAGGGCGTTTACACTGGTCTCGTGTTTTCTTATAGACTAGTTTAAGTTTGTTAGACAAATTGTCTAATTATTCGTGTTGTTTATATTATTTTTAATATAAAGACGTTTTATATTTATTGTGGGATGTTGTTATTTTAATTATTACTTATAGTTAAAACAGTTTTTTAATATTTTTCTAACCAAACCTTAGCTAATGTATAATGACTTAAATATTATAAAATTACGAACAATTACTGCAATGCACAATTTAGTTAAGAAATATTTAAAAAAAAAACTTGGGTACAAATTAGGATGGTACTTAATAAAACTAACACAAATAGTTAAATTAGTTGAATTTGACAATTCTAAAATGACCACTATTTATAATAGGTATAGTACCTATTTTACCTAACCTACCCGTCCGTGCTTATAAAAATGTAATAGAAAAAGCTATGAAGAAGTAGTTACATTTATTACTAATTTTCTTAGAGTTATGATTGCAACAACATTGCATATGTTGTATTTTTGTCCTAGAATAATTTTAGGACAAATTATTAAAAAAAGGTTAATAATTTCTCCTGATTAATACTTCTCAATTTTGTTACATGTTATTCATATTTAGAGTTTTAGCATTGAAATTTTTTTTTTATAAAAATAATTCAAACCAAATTGTTGTGACAAGTTTTCTTTTTTGAGATCTATTTTTAGGACATTTTTATGGCACTTTGTTAGTACCAGTTCTAATAAATAAATAATTTATAAACAACATCACATAAATACTTAAAAAATATGCTTAAACTGTGACAAATTAACACATTATTAGTGCTAAGTCAAAAACTGACACGTCCTATTATAATAAATTTCAACAAGATGACCGCGCCTTTACTGAGAAGCTATCGAATCGATCGCCGACCGGGGAACGACGCAGACACGACTCCAGTCGCGACCCGAACGTCGGTCGGTACGACGCCATGTTCAACGATAAAATTGACATCAAGCTAATAAACCTAGTGAAGGATAACCCCGTGTTATACGATTATAGTCATGCGAAGTATATGGATTTTAACGCGAGAGAAGTCGCGTGGCAGCAAATAGGTGATACCTTGAAGAGGCCAGGTGAGTGCACATTTACATTTTACGATCTTTGAAGCCGATTGTGTTTCAGACGGGTTTATCATGTTGTGACGCTAAATGAGGTTTGTGTTGAATAAATAAATTGATGTACAAAGCTATTTATCTGTTAGTCTGTCTTTCTTTGTGACTCATTTTGTAAACAAACGTGGCTATGAAATAGTTTATCGTGTTACATATTCAAATAAAAGATATATTATATTAGCTGACCCGGCCAAGCTCAGTAAAAAAATATTTTTGACTATAAATTAAATGAAACTTATTCTATGTCCTACGTCGGAAAAAAGCCAGCAAAATGAAATATCTTCAAAATCGATTAAATAGTTTCAGAGTTCATCGCGTTTAAACACTGACAGGGATTTTTTATATAAAGATAGTAACATATTACAATAATTATATATACTTCTATGAATCTACACTAATATAATAAAGAGGAACGATTTGTATTTTTGTATGTTTGCAATGAATAAAGTCAAAAACTACTAAGCCGATTTCAAAAATTATTTCACCATTGGAAAGCTACATTTACGCTGAGTAATATAGGCTATATTTAATGCTAGAAAAAAATTAAAGAATTTTGTCCACCCGTATGAAGCCGGCACGGGCCGCTAGTTATTAATACAATAAGATTACATTTCACAAATAATATTTTTCAATTAAATCGCCTGTTCGAAAAGGTACCGAAAAGTATGGCAGCATTGCCCCTTTGAATGGTCAAGCTTATACGCTGAGGGAAGAAATTGTAATGTAATGAGATCAAAGAGATTGAAAGCTTGACGTAGGTAGTACTTAAGTAGATATTTAAAAGAATTGGCCTTAAGTGATGTAAAGAGAAACAAATTAGTCTTAGTAGTTTTTTACCGGAAATTAACGGTTTTTTGTTGGTTATCTGATGTATTAATTTATTTGTATTTATTAATTGAATTTTAATGTCTGTCAAGAATGTGTAGTAGCTAAATGAAAATGTTTGAATATGATTGAAATTAGAAATTGACATTTTAATTATTAAAAAGGTTATTTGACTGTGATACATTCAATTGATCGACTAAAACCTGTTTCCATTTTTTACTAAATGAAAACATATTTACGAACTCAGTAAATTTTTGTCTCAGATTTAACTTGTTCGTTTACGAATTGAAAAATATCACCAATAAGTTGCCGCTTCCCAAAACTCCATGTTATTAAATTACTAATTACTTAAATAAGATTGTTTGATTATTCTACAAAAGGCTTTGTACATTTCTTTCAAATATATCAATTTAAAATATACCTACTAATTCGGTACAAAATCCGGGAAGAAGCATATAAATATAAATTTTCTATTATTAAATATTTTTCCGTTCGCGCCATCTAGCGTCCGGTAGACGAACTACTTGCAGTTAACGCGTTGCTATGATAACGTTATTGATACAATGGAATAAGAGCGGGAAAAAGAGCGGACAGACAAACACACAAACCACTGTGATTTTAGGTTATAGATTTATGTATTTTATACATTATTTAATACTCATAGTACAAGCTCGGATAAGTTTAGGAATTGTTGACTGGTTTTTTTGTAATTAAGTTGTTTAATTTTATTATTTTCTTAGCAATACACACGTTTGTAACATTATGTAGTCTTAACTTACACTATAATGTTTCAAGAATTAACTCCCCAAAAATTTAATTTAAATTTATATACGAAAAATGTTACAAAATTAAGTAATTTTTCTTTGTTTTTATTACAGCTCTAGATTGTAAAGTGCGATGGATTAACATACGGGATGTCCACAGACGAATACTGAAGAAAAACATAACAAATCCAAACAACCGCAGTAGGGCGTACAAATACGAAAATCATCTCGGTTTCATGAAGCCATTTTACAAGGACGTGGCATTTACACAAAACGATCTGGACGTCGACGAACACAGCCCATGGGAAGTCGACGCTATAGATGCGACGGACCCCATAGAAGAGAGCGACGATTCGGAAAAGCCGATACAGAAGCTGGTCGCTAAAAATGGCGGGAGAAAGAGAAAAAAGAAAGTTTATGATGAAGAAGAGAAGGTATACGAAAAAGATGTGTCTTTTAATGAGACGACCACAACAGATTTTGATTCGGCAGATCCAGTGGACGCTTTTTTATTGAGCATTGGCGCTACGTTAAAAACCTTCAATCCGTACCATTTAAATTTAGCGAAAAGCAAAATATTTGCCGTCGTTCAGGAACACGATTTACAACAAATCGTTCAAAAGTCGAATGATGTGAAAATGTCTGCGTCTGAGTCGCTGTATATAGAATAAGTTTTCAAGGATTTAAAATCGGTTAAGTTTGTAATTATAAGAAATAAATATTTAAGAAATTCAAATTTTGTTTTTATTAAGGGATATATGTGATTATGATCTGCTATTCGACAAGAATATGAATCTACTAGAAAACCGGCCAGGTGCGAGTCGGACTCGCGCACGAAGGGTTCCGTACAAACTTTTAGTCAAGTAAAAAAATCACGTTTATTGTATGGGAGCCCCCTTTAACTTTTTATTTTATTTCGTTTTTAGTATTTATTGTTATAGTGGCAATAAAAATACATAATTTGTGAAAATTTCCACTGTTTAGCTATCGCGGTTCATGAGATATAGCCCGGTGTCAGACAGACACACAGACAGCGAAGTCTTAGTAATAGGGTACCGTTTTTACCCTTTGGGTACGGAACCCTAAAAAAGTAAAATATCTTAATTTACCTTATAAATAAATAAACATTAGACAACATTACAAACATGGTTCTGAATCCAAATAGCTAAACCACTTGTGTTATGGAATTCAGTATTAAAGACTGTGCCCGCAACACCCGGACTCAAGCCAATATAGAAAAGTTCATTTTTGTCCCCGGGAATCGAACCCAGAACCTGGGCGGGTGACGTGTCACGAATCGGCAAACTTTATTTATAAATGATATTCTCGTATCACGGTCGACGTTGGCGCGTCGTACGTGTGACGTGATCGCGACGTTGCCGCTCCGAAGCGAGCCCGGGCCGGCGACGAGCGGGGATTCAGTCCGCGGCGAGACCCTGACGTGAGTGTTACGAAACGGCGCCGCGATGCCACTACCCTTCAATAGGTCCCTCGATCTCAAACTCATAGAGCTTGTAAAAGAAAATCCAATTTTGTACAATTCAACGCATCCGAAACACATGGATTACGATGAGAGAGAGGTTGTTTGGCAGAAAATCGGCGATGCTCTCAGCAGGCCAGGTGAGTTAATCTCTTTTATGTTGGCGTAAAGTTCAAAATTGTGTGTATCATTGCCATTCGACCTTCATGTCACGTTTCGTTTCATTGATAGACCGATAACGTTTTTATTCAAAGTTCTGTCATTGAATGTGTTTTGTAAAGTAAATCAGTATTAATTGTGGCATAATATTAGATTTTTATAAATTAAGGCAAATATTTTTTTTTTAAACTTTGCATAGCATTTGACGACAGTTTGGTGCAACGGTAGCAATCCTTTAGCTCCGAATGGTCCTGGGTTCGAGTTCCGAACGGGGCAGATGTTTGTGTGAGGAATACGAACAATTATCTCTGAGTCATTGGTGTTAATATGTTTTTCTATGAATATTACTTATTTATGTATTTCCGTTATCTTAGTATCCATAACACAAGTCTTACAGTGCTTACTTTAGGCTAGGCTAATTGGTATGAATGTAAGTTTTTTTTTTATAAAGTAGTTTTAATTGGCTTAAACAAAATGAAGTGTTATAAATATAGTAACCGATGTCACATTTTAAGCCTCAGTTCGCCTGTATCAGAAGATATTGCTCTTCCATGTACCAAATTACCCGTAAAACATACTTAACATAGTAATTTTATTTATTACTAGCTTTTACCCGCGGCTTCGCCCGCAAATTTTTATTTTTAATAAAAAGTATCCTATGTTACTTCTAATACCTCCTAGAATATATGTACGAAGTTTCATGATGATCGGTTTAGTAGTTTTTGCGTGAAAGCATAACAAACAAACTTACATTCACATTTATAATATTAGTAGGGATGTAGATCCCTATTTTTAAAGGTACCCTAACATATTCATATCTCTATAAGTTATTTGCTGAGTTATCTATATAATAAAAGAATATAGGTATATAAATATATAATGATAAAAGTGAGGACAAATGACAAAGGTCTTGTCACGTATCGCACCCTTACTAGTAAAGTAATCATTTAAATAATTCTTCGATAATGCCTTAATATAAATTTCTTGAAACTAAATATAGAAGCAATAGAACGGCTGACCAGCTCAGCCGGCGTTGTAGCTACTGAGCCATAAGGCTGATTTACACTGCAACTGTTGCGTTTGTAACAAATGTAAAAAATATATAATAAATAATTAATTTGTATATATCAATATAATAATTTATGTAATAATAATAATAATATATCCCACAAGCACACCAATTGGTCTAGCCCAAAGTAAGGATTCTAGGGTAACGGATATATAATGAATCTTTAAACTGTTTTTGTTCTAGCCTATGTTACTCAGCGTGAATGTAGCTTTCCAATGGTGAAAGAATTTTTGAAATCGGCTTAGTAGTTTTTGAGGCTATTTACTGCCAACATATAAAAATACATCTTTATAATTTTAGTGTAGAGATGTGATACATAAATAAGAAATATTCATAGAAATATATATGAATACCCATAATTCAGGAACAATTGCTCGTATAAGTCACTCGAACATCTGCCCCTACCGGGACTCGAGCGCTGGACCGTCGCACTATGTGGAGATCGAGTCGGTTTCGGGTCATAAATCTATAACTTCCATGTTTTTATAGATATACAGCTGATTTTTTTTTAGGTAATCTGAGATAAACGTACTTTAAAATAATATACAGTCTATGCATATAAACATATATTTAATAATTGTAAAAAAATACAAAACATGAAATATTGAAAAATTATCATAAATTTACGACTAATTTTAAACAATGTGACCTAAATGTTACTAGGTCTGCAATACATGCTGCTGTTTGCAAATACGGAGCGAAGCAATAAGATTTTTAAAGGGTGATTATTCTTCGATGGTATGTCCGATTTCAAAACTTTTTTTGCATATTAGTCACGACCACGATGTGAGTTTTGGCGCCAAACTTCATCAATGCAGTCTCAGCGGTTTGGCTGTGATCAGCTTTTGAATATTTCTTTCAGTGATTATTCCTTCATGGTAAAGTCTATATTTTTTTTACATAGCCTATGTCCGTCAGTTTATGATCATGTATGTTCATGCCAAAATTCGTTCAAATCGGTTGAACCGTTAAGTAGCAGGAGGGAGACAAGCGCAATTTGTGAGTTGCCTAAAAGAGAGCTTCGCTCAATAATTAATACAAAATAAACACATAAAATTACTCTTATTAATTAAATATAATAAGAAAAAGAAAATAACATAGAATTATATTATTCTACTAGCTCTACAGCTTCATCTATAAGTTCCATAGACTTTTTATTGGAAGGTTTTCTTAAACTTGTTATGTAAGGGTCTGAAGTGTACAAAAGTGTATGTAAAACGTCTTCATTTGTAGCTACTCTAGAGCATTTTCTAGCATGATGAAGTCTGAATCGTTTATAGTCTTTGTTCCTTGATTCCTGGGCATCTTCGGAGAGCTGTCCAAGAGGTAACACTGAATAATGCCGAATTACACTTTCCCCATGAATTAGGACTTTATGGACAGATGATGGCATATAATACCACATATATTTACTAACATATCGTTGTGCTGTATCGAAAGCATACTGTCCAAATTTCGTAGCATTAATTACTTTCCCGCTAGACATAACTTGAAGTAAAACATAAAATCGTTTTATTAATTCCTCATCCACACCGGTAATTTCTGTAGTGCACTGATAATTTTGAAAAAATCGTCTAGCTGTATTACCGTCATTACTGTTACCAGAACCTTGCTTAGCTTTATCTATATTTAAACCAAGTTCTTCTCTGAACCTTCTTTGTACATATGTCTTCTTTTGTTTTTTCAAATCTTTATTTTCTGTCGTTGTAGCAGACCATTTTTCAAAGCCTACATTATAAGATATATGTAAAATTAGTTCCATAAATCTAATCCAGCAATGTAAAGTCGAAAGCCCATATTGATAAGAATTTTCGTCAACAGGTTTATTTTGTACTTTTTCTAAATTGTTCATCTCTGTAGGTCTTGCACCACAAATAGTACATACAGCACCTGATGAAGTTTCTGACAAAACTTGAGCCACTTTCCCGTCAACCATTGTCAAAAATAATGTGTGTTTGATTTCAATACTTTCACCATTTTTATTGATTAAGCTTGTTGTGAGAGCGTTTCTTTGAGCTATAATTTCATTAACTACACTTGTAGTTTTCTCTGGTGTCTCTTTTGAAAATTCTATTAAAATGGGCCTACAAAATCTTACTGATGATGGAACAGGGTTTTCCCACAAAGTTTCATTTGTATTAATATCAACAAGTTTCAGAGGTACTAATGAAGATATAAATAAATTTGTGTCAGAAATTAACTCATCCTCTTCAGTTAAGACTTGCTTGTATTCACTTTGTCCGCTTGAGCCTTCACAGCCCCATTTCGAATACAGCATTAAATGTTTTTTGCCAGCTTTGTATACACCATTGATTTTCAAAATTCTTGCAATAGTGTGATCCAGCAGATCTTGCAGTTTTATTTTTGCTGTAATATTATTAATTTCTATGCTTGATCTTGGTGGGTAGCACATTCCTTTAGCTTCCTGAATTGATTTATATGACGGAAATAATACGCAGTTCTTCGCAATTAAGCAATTTCTCATGTTTTCATACTGTGCCATGTTAAGGTCCAACTCTATAAAAATACTGAGAGCTTCATCTTTAGAGTACGCTGTTAAATGTGCCGGTTCATTTAAAAGATTTTGACGTATTTCACTTTTTTTATCTATGGGTAATACTAGTAAAATTTCGACAATGAATGCTTCTTCCGTTTCCCCTTGAGATCTCAATCCTTGAAGATATGAATTCAGTATAAAATCAAGGCCACATGTTTCAAGCAACTCCTTGTTTTTTCGTCTTTGTGTTCTATCGGAACTGTCTTCGTAGGTTTTAGAAGGGCGTCCTCGCTTCCCCGTCGATGTCGAAGGTTCAGATTCACAAGTAGGATCTTCCAGATTTACTGTGAATGTGGCATTCAACCACATGCTATTCTGATTTAAAAATTTTTCTTTATTTCTGCCAGATTTAGTGTAGCGTTGACGAAAGTTCGTAATAAGATTTTTTTGTACACTCGCGACAATTTTAGCGATATTTGCCTCAGAAAAGTTGATAAAATTATTCCGTATATAACTTGTTAAAGCAACAACATAATTCCCGTCACTTTCAATCAAAACAAGACATAGGTCGCGTCTGGTACATTGGAATTCACTCATTGCGAGAGAGTAGGTGGTTAGATACACTTTTAATAACGACAATAACGAACGAAAAACAGTATGTAATTATTCAGTATGCAGATGCTCTATTTTATATTAAATAACTGATTTGAAACGTGTGCAAAGTATGGGAATAAAAACTATTTATCATTATGTGGTTACTCGGTTTCCTATGTGTTTTATTGATAATTTATTTTGTAGGCGAACTAAAAATGGTGAGAAATACTCGATACATTATCAAAACATAAACCGCAATTAATAATATATCACAAGTGTAACCTATATCAACTAATGAAACAAATAGATTCGCCCACGTATTTTTAAGAAATTATTACTATTTCATGTTATGATAGATAGCATTATGTTGTGCAATGAAGTTGCAACTTTTTTTTTCTTCCTGTATAAAAATATTAAATTTCCTATCAAATAACATTATTTACAGACCTTCGGCAAATTTCGGCAACTGTCAAAACTCTAATTGAAAGTTTCAGATACGCAAAAATGATATGTCATGAGATAAATATTTCTAGTAAATATATTTATAAATATATAGCATATTTGTGTATACCAAAAAAAAGTATATATTATAAGCTTTCTAAAATGGTATAATACTTGTATAATTTTCATTGCTAGCTTACTAGAAAATCATCCTGAAAAAAATACAAATTATGATGTTTTCGTGATAATTTTTCAATCATCGTATTTAGATGCTCTTTACTATAAAAAAGTACTAGTTACATACATAATTTATACATAATATAGTAGATCAACTTCTTAGCTATAGTTTGAGGTATAATACAAGTACCTGCGCCGATTTTTACAAAATGTATTTATGGCCAAGCTCTCTTAGGCACCTCCACATAGTGCGTCGTTGCGAAAGGCAGGATCGCTACCGTAGCACCAAGCGGTCGTCAAACTACTTATTAATTGAATACTGAATACAACTATAATATTGCAGTTCCAAGTAGCTATATGATGACCAGATATACCCTCGGTCTGCCAATTTAAAATGGTAAAATGACCTCATCCTAAAAAAACTAGTCTTCATGGTTTCCTACATAAAACTATCATATACTATGTCGATGCAGTCGCTAAGCATAAAGCTTCGCTAGCACCATATATTGGAGCGGAGCGTAATACAAAAAATTCATTAATATAATTCAATTCATCATGTTCAATAATATTTGAAAATTCTTTAAGTATGAAAAATTGAAAAATCGCGTGCTCTTCGTTTCAATGGGAAATCCCATAGAGCTAATGTTTTTGGTCATAACTGTTTTATTTTTGCGAATTTGAAAATTCGGGCTCTGTCACAGTCTGGTCCTAAATCTGTTAATTCGAATACGAATCGGTTAAGAACATGGGAAGTTATGGCGTAACAGACATTGCTTCCTTGAAACTGTCCCATGGAAGCACCGCTCCAAAAAGAAAGTTTTCTAAATAAATGAATAATTTCCATTCAATTATTCTATCCTTTGAATAAAACGTTGAAGTAACTTTTTGAAGTATAAAGATCACTGGGAAAATACCTTTTATTTCATTCCATTATCATATTCCAATTCAATGTCCTTCATATCCATGGAGATTAGAAAGAAGGAGAACGATCACTACGTGCTAAAGCATTAGCCCGCCTGTCCCTGAAAATTTATAGAATTTATAGTTCTCACTTTTCAGCCACTAGCCGCGCTGCCGTCGGTAGTTAGCTGTTTATGAGTAAAAGTAAATGAAGTTAGTTGAATAATGTACAAATTTAACAACAGCCTGCTTTTATTGAGACAACTTAGCGATCGCAGCGCCTCACTTAATTTGTCCATATTTCTGGGACATTATTTTCTGTAGCAATTGTTCTTCTTCTCTCTAACCTCTTTCATATATATGAAATGATATTTTAAAATAGGTCACTTTAATTCTAATAATTCGATGTGACCTTTGTCCTACAATCTGGTCAGAATGATTGCAGAGAATATTGAACACGAATTAACATTAGGTTTTCATGACTACGTCTCTGTCTTTTTAGCAATTTATTCCAAATAGTAAAAACAAAATTAAATATAAATAAATAAATATTAGACAATATAACATACATTGCTCTGAACCCAAGTTAAGGAACTGAAGCACTTGTGTTATGGAATTCAGAAACAACGATGCCACAACACCCAGACCCAAGCCAATATGGAGAAATTAGTTTTCCACATTGACCTGGCCGGGGATCGAACTCGGGACCTCGGAGTAGCGTTATTATGTAAACCGGCACGCGAGCCACACAACCATAGAGGTCTTTATTGTTTGATACTTTTTATTCTTCTTTTGACTGGGTCGTAGAACACAGAACTTACGCAGTGTGACAAGTTCAACCTACTAATATTCAAAGAAATGTTATTAAAATGTCATATTTATAGTTATGATTTTTATTTACAGGTCAACTCTGCAAATCGAGATTTATTAACATACGGGATATGGTTCGAAGGAAATACAAGGAGAGAATAACAAATCCTAATCCAAAAGTACAGATTAGACATTATAAGTACGAAGAAGAAATGGCGTTTACAGTACCATTCTTTAAAGATATCCCTCAAGGCGACGATTACGCTGATTATTTAGAAGAGGAAGCAAATTGCGAAGTGGAAATGCCAGCAGAGGTATTCGTTAGCAACGGAGAATATGACCAGTTAGATACTAAAGAAATTAAACTGGACTTTAGGAAAAGAAAAGAAGATAATAATAGTAGTAGAGAAGTTAATAGCGTCAGAGAGATGAATGAAAGCGTCATCCATGAATTAAATACAACAGATCCTTTAGACGTATTCCTTTTAACTATAGGTACAACTTTAAGGAAATTCACCCCGTATTACTTGAATCAAGCTAAGTCCAAAATATTTCAAGTAGTACAGGATTATGAACTGCAGCAGATTGTTAATAAAGATGGCCAGAGTCCAGAAATCAGTGATAGTAATAAAAGATAAGACAGAAAGACGAAACACTTTACGAATACCCAAAATGATGTTATTTTCATAATAGCGGAGACGGAAAACGTTGTTCATATATTTTATGAGCATATCTTTTTTTACAAGGAGAAACCCGATTTTGCTGGAGGATCACCATTTGAAAACTCCTTGATGCACCCTCAGTTATCCGGTGGGGCCATTACTGCAATCTGCAATATATTTTCGACGAAAAAAGCAGTGGATCCGAT